>CM034148.1:574169608-574842894 GCA_019776745.2 Taxus chinensis | reverse complement strand
AAAAATTATGGTTAGAATATTTCTAGAACAGCCGGGACACGTGGACCCCAATTTTTCTGACTATAGCTGGAGCAAAGAGAAAAGTCAAAGTTTGACCTCCCGAATCACTTAAATGGCCATAACTTTTGACTCCAAGCTCTGATTTTCACTATTTAATTGGACTTTCTGGAGAAATGTCCTATAAGGGAAGTGCAGTTTATTAACTCTAGGGGTGTCCCTTTGCACCAAGGACTTATCCTCTGAATCCACCCGCCACTGCTCCAACTTCCCTCTAATGTGAATCCTACCCCACCTCCCTCCTCCATACCTCCACCTGCCATTACACTGCTTCCAATCCCCCCTACTTAAAATAAAAAATGAAGATTCTAGATTTCCAACAAGAAAAGCAAGAGCCTTAAAGCTAAAATCCCTGAACTTCCCAACGTGTCCTAAGGAGCCAATAAAGACTTGGAATCATTGTTGAAAACCTCCTGCATATTAGCAAGTAGTGGAGGAGCCCAAGGAGATAGGAATTTCTGGATTTAGGGCCTGGACAAGATTAGAAAAGGAGATACAAGAGCTCAAAGGGGCTATAAAAAACATGGAAAGAGCTAAGGGTAAAAGCAATCTCTTCAAACTTAGGAGGAAGAGGGGGTTATTGCTGATGGTCTATCAAGAAGCTACAGTCCTTAGATGGCAGATTGGGGAATGCTAAAAGCTTGTGGAATGACTACATATTGTCTTTTTTCCCTCAAAAGCATTTATAATTTCATTGAACAACATGTCCATAGTGTCTGCAGTTTAAGTGGGGTTAATGAGTGAAGCATTTATGGTCCTAAAGAGAAAATGGATATTGCAATTGCCCAAGGAGATATGCAAGACTCCTCTTTTCAGGTGTATCACTTTATTAAGCCTTCTTCATGTCACTCTCCTTGGCTATCAAGACCAAGATTGACAGATAGCCATCAAGTAACGGGTTGTTATGATGCAAGAATTTTTCTAGGCTATCTCATGTAGCTGTCATCTTGCGGTTCTGGAGCTGTTTTTTCAGCATCTTGAGCTCTATATGTTGTTTCTCACTTAAAGGTGGTTTCTTTTTTGATCTTTCCTTATTGACTTTTGGATCTTTGTACAGATTAGATCCTTTTTTCACTTATATTGTAATTCTTTGGCTGTTGAGCCCTTCTTGGTTGACTGTTTTCCCCTTCTCTGGGTTGAAAAATTCTCTCATCTTCCCTATCTGGATTTTGAGCCCTTTTGTATACAGGGTATAGTCCCTTCAAAACTATTTTCCCTTAATAAAAAAACCCAAAATAACATTATAGGTTAATATAAATGCAAATAGTTAATTAGCTAATTACATAACCGATCAGATAATAACACCCGATTAAGCTAGTTTTCAACTGAAATGTTGCAACCCTATTAACTCTACACACAACTATGAACTATCATACCCCACTGTAGCATGCCATCAAAAATAATTGACCAAATAATAACACCCATTCTAATCACGGAAAGATAGTGTTCAACTGTCACTTTGTGATATGAGTTGATTACTTAAATTACAATTTCATAAATAGATATCAGTATACTAGACATCTAGAACTGCCCATAATTAGGCTAGTGTCCACTGTCCATCTAAAATTGTAACAACTGCAAGTATTCACTATCTAAATTAAAATAGACTATCAATGCCCAAAAATAGCTATAGTCAACAACTGAATCAAATTGAATCTACCAAAAACATTGTATCACCATCACAAATAATAAGTCAGATAATAACACCCATCTATAATAGAAGCTAGTGTTTAATGGGACACTTTGTGATTATGTTGATCACAATTGCAAATATTCACTATCCATGGAATAATTAAACCATCAACTCCCAAAATGGATATAGTTAAAATAGGAATCAATGTGAATCTACAAATATTCTATCCATATATGATGAACTGGAAAGGGATAGATAATAAATTGTATGCTTACCCAAATTGGTGAACTTCCATAATCTACAAAATGATCACTTGGTCCCTTTGCAAACTAGTTTTTTAGTGTAATAAATCTACACCCTAGCTGCAACCACATCTGATAGCTACAAAAAATCATTTTTTCTAAAATGAGGGTCAAAGAATTAATGAAATAACATATGTGGATACAAAAAGTTTTTCTATTTATTGAAATATCAAACAAGTTCCCGAATGGGTCTTAAAGCATTCATAAATTTGCAAAATGACAACACTGTAAAACTACAAGTTTCAAAATCAACATTATGATGATGACCATATCCCTACATACTATTGTCAAAAATGGAATAACCAATCAAAATGTGAGAGGATGAATATGAGTATAATGAACCTATCACGTCAAATCTTCTCTACGAATTCTTCCAAATTATTTCAAAGTTGAATATAAACATAGGATCAAATCTCTAAAATATATCTTTGAAAATGTTTGCATACTATCACTAGTTACTGCAATGCAAACATAAAGTTGAGGAATGTTTTTCCCATCCAATTACTTAGACTTTTCCATTTAGGTGGTTTTACTTCACCAGTACCAGAATGAGAATTTACCTAATTTAGATCAATAAATTTTGGTTTGAAATTATTTTCCTTTTTAACAACTTTCCAATGTTGCACTAAAGGAACATACCACCACATCTTAACATCATGACCATTCCTTTTACAATGGGAACAAAATTTAACTTCCCTTGTTTTTAGGAGTCTTACCCAGTTTTCCTTTCCTTGAACTCTGTCTAGGAAAATGATTCCTCTGTTTAGGAGAGGTATCCTTTTTTCAATTTCTCACCTTACCAGAGTAAGGATTGGTCTTTTGCACCTGCCTTATCATTCAAAAAAGGCATTAACTTCTTAACCATTGTTTTCCTCTTCTAACAATATGTTGCAGAATGATTAGAACCTTCACAAAACGTGCAAGGAAAACCATACTTTTTTCTACCTTGAAGCTATATTATTCAATCTGAAAGATTGTTTTAGAGGTTTTAGGATTAAATTTCCCCTTAGTGTTATTATTAGTGTAAGTGGGAGGAGGTGGAATTTCATTGTTCCTCTTGATGGCATAATCCCGCAATAAGATGTTCTAGTGGCATAGATATTTGGATGTTGGAAGCTTTTCCTCCTTCAGCGACTTTGAAACTTTCTACAATTTCCATTTGCCCACTAGTATAACCCAAACATGCCAACCGAGGTTGTAAGAAATCCTCTACTTGTATTGGGTTATCATCACCTTGATCATTTTTAACAAGGCATTTTCCATTATATCCCATTTTAACCATTACCTTAGATACAATTCCATTAGTGTGTTTTTCAAACTGACCCAAAGAAATATTTGAAACTGAATGAGAGGAAGAATTAAAATCTAAACAACTTACAGTGCATTATGTCATATTACCTGCATCTAATTTGGAAGGCATTTCCTTCTTATGTTCACCTTGTTGCAGCTTTGCCAAGAGGGCTTCCTTCAGCCGTATTTCTTCGTGTAACTCTTTAACAAAAGCCATCAAATTTTTTGCTCTATACAATCATTTCATTGACATATTCCTCTTTCTTGGTTATAGATGATTGTGGCTCAGATTTTAACAACACTATTTCCTCTTCTAAGGAATAAAATTTATCTCTCAAGAAATATTTTTCTTCATGGAGTTGGTGATTAATGGCTTCAACCTCATCCAGATGCTTCTGTTTGGATGACCTTCCCATGATTCCTTGTTTCTTGCAAACACAATCTGTACTTCCAAAACTACACAGTGCAAAAGAAGACTAACAAGCCCCAAAATGTCTGCACAACTGAAATCTTAAATCCAAATTTATCAACACAAAGGAGCTAATCCTGACAATCTAACTGCTCTAATACCAAAACTTGATCTGAAAATGAAAGTGTTTTATATTTTCCACTTTTAAAAATTTTCAAGGATTTTTAATCAACTTGAAGTCTTTTAATACTCAAAATTATTGATCAAATTCTCATTATAGGATGGTTTTCAAACTGAAATTTAAATTTGCTTTTTATTCAACATTCATTGTTTGATCAAACACCAAACTTTTTGTTTGTCTATTTTAATCGATTTTCAAAAGTTGTCAAATACTTATTACTATTGCATCCACATTATTTTTATGAACTGTCAATTATTTTGATTAATCAGAAACTGAACAATAAAAATTAGAACACAACACCAGATTGTTTATGGGGTTCGTGGTGAACCGATCCATTAATAATGTCAAAAAATGTAAATATAGTAACATTTACATTAACCAATAATGAATCAAAAAACTGCAAAAATATGTTTCAAATATTTGAAAGGATGTTAATGGAGCTCAATCTCTATCCTTCACCTTCCTAATCCAGTTACAGTAGTGTTTCCCTTTGGTTATACAACTTCATGTGAGTTTAATAGAAAGTAAATCTGTCACAAAAGCTCCAAATCAGATAAATTATCACACCATTGTGATCGTCTCAAAAATATGATCAATTTTCATATTTAACTCGAGATTTGGAAATGAGCAAAAGTGCCCCAAAATTGTAATTTTCCAAAACTACCTCCTTATTCCCTTGACATAGACCTGACATTGTCTTCTATAACGGTCTGTGAGCCATTTTATTACACGCCCAAGCCTCTAGGTGATTTGGTCAAATCACTTTTATTTGGATTGGTGGTCTCGGGTTCAAATCACATGTTCTACATTTTAGCCACCTACTATGGGATTAATCCCATATTCCTTGTATATATGATGGAGGAGGTTTATAATAGATAGGGTGGTTTAGAATTTAATTGGATATTGAGCCATTTTGAATGTCGTGGGTTTAGTGGATGGGTATTTGACCCAATTTTTGTGCGCTGATAATGATGGATGTGGCATATAGGATATACTACGTGGAGTTTGGAGGGATAAGGACATAAAGTTGTGGAGAGATAAGGGTTTGCATTAATGTTTGTAGATTACTATGTGATAAATATTATCTATAGGAAAATGTGTAGGGATTGGAATAAATGTGAAATAATGTGCCAAATAATTACAAATTAATATGAAATTTGACCCAAATGAAGTATGACAAATAAGACCACCTGTCGACCCTCAATTGGAAAATCAAACTCGTGGTGGAAAGCCACGTGGTGGTTTGAGGACCCACCATGTTGACGATAATATAATTGTCCTCACAGCGGCCGGGCTCCCCTCCATAACAAAATGTGAGCCCCTTGTTCTACCAAGCTATACACTTTTATGATCTTCGAAGGCTGACGGTGAAAACCTCTCTAACCTATGATTTTGCCAACTCCCTTTTGTCATGTGTCACAATGTTATTTGTCCATTATTGACCTATTGGCCAGAGTTTACTTTCCCATTGAATGAATTTTGACTAGACATTACTCAAGCTCAGAGTGTCTGTTTTACACATTCTTACAGTTATCAGAAATCTCTATGAAGGCTCTACTGTACTTTCATGGTTTAGGGAATTTTATGGAACTTTTGACACTAAAAAATATCTAATGATCAATATTTGAATTTAATCATTTAAAATAAGTAGGGATAGTTATGCAATAAAAATATTCATGGTCCCTAATATTTTCGTAAAATAAATCCTAGCACAAAAAAAATTAGGTTCCAATAGGGGACCATGGATTGAAAAAGTTCAAGATTGTGATTTGGAGGTCAATCCAACTAAATTAGTAAGTGGATGAGGTTTATTAATATAATTTCTTATAATAATAAAGATACTAAAATTTAGAGAGATGAAAATTAAAGTAATGAAAACTTTCTATTGGTGGTATTTTTCAGTTTAGTGGATGAATGGTAATGTGATATTTCCTATTTTATGACATATGGGAAATTCGTGAACACTTGAGTTCTAAACCAAAAAAAAAAAATCAATTAAGTTAAGATCTGAAAATTATGTCATTTTGGACAATATTTTGTTCAAGAAATTTTTTTGATATGTTTTTTCTAAGGAACAACATAAACTACTCCTTATTTGAGGCAATTTTTTTTACTTATTATATGAAAAACACCAAACACTCAGAAGACAACATGATTTAGATAAGGACAAAAAATATAATTTTGAGATGTGTAGATGAAAAAATGATGTGGGACTCCTAATTCCATTACATGGGAGAAACCTGCACACATAAAGATGAATAAACAAGATAAATATTAGATAAGGACATGATGAGTTTCTCAGTAAAGGTTGATCCCGAGAACCAAATGGATTCCTTGAATGTTGTCAACTCATTTTATAGTCAAGTGATAGTGATATGAAAATAATTGACCATAAGAGGATGATTAGAAATCTAAAGGAATAAAGAGATCATGTTTTACGTGATAGGTGGCCTAAGTGAGGGCTATGGTCTAGAGCATGATTCATACCATTATAATAATAACAAATTAATTTCTCACACAACATAATATTTCATTCTATCTACCAAGCAAAAAAATACCTAGTTATTATATATCCATAGATATTTCTAAAACAACCTTCTAGAAAATACGGAGGTGTTAGAAAAAATAAACCCGTAATACTAACCAATAAACTATATGCGGACATTATATTATTATTTATAATAATATAATATCAAACATATTACTGTATTAACCATACGGTTAGCAACTAACTAATTACTATTTACCTTTCAAAAAATATTAACAATCATGTGAACATTAATTTCCTAACATCCCCCCTTAATTTTTACATGGTAGTAAACAACTATACATCTTTTGCACCATGATCTTAGTACACAACTTGAACTAAAGGTAGAATAAGGAACATATCAAATTCTTATCAACCATGTGTTTTTGGGAACACATCTCACTGAAAAGGATGGGAACATGCTCAGGAATCATTTTCTTATCAACCAATCACTCTAGGGAACACATTTAACCTAGCAGTGTGGGAACTTAAGCAACAACACATCTGAACTACCTTAAATGGTTTTCCAAAGGCTAACCACAAACCTATGTATGAATATGAACACATCTAACTATTAAACCTCTTCAAGAATCATGATGTTACATTTCACTGTGCTATATGTTCTTCACTATGTTATTACATTGGAGAATTATGTAGGAATACTCACATACACAAGTGAATATGAACATAAAACATTTGTTCTTATTTTTCACACCCACACTGAAATCCACGCTACACAAATGAAAAGTGAAAACAAACACTCTGCATGCTAAAATAATCACACATATACAACCAAATCAATGAAGTGGCCCAATTACTAGTGACAAACAAGAGGTCCTCTGGTTTTCCTATAGCCTTCGATGCCTCTGTCCTCCATCTGCCATTGATTAGCTCAACTGATAATAATTTTGAGGCTCAATTTAAAAATACTCTCCTCTATTTTTTTATTCAGACGTTGGGTAACACCAAAAATGCGTCCATGAGGTAATTTATTATTTTTTATAATTTTGACAACTTGACTATTTTGACTAGACAATAAAAATGGTAATAAACAAATATCCTAACATCGCCTATTTGATTAACTTGATAAGATAAACATTTTTAAATTTTTTAACCTCTTGAAAAACATTGACTCAAGACTTTGACAACAATACATGACACCTTTTAAAATACCACATAGGTTATTTTGATAAATATATTTCTTACTTAGTTTAAGACAATAGACTTAAAATGACTTAAATTTATAGAAATAATTATGTAATCAACCATTAGACATCAACTATTATGTGGATCATTATTTAAATATAATAAAAGACCAAGACACGTTACTTTTTGAACACCAAGGATTAATAATTATCAAGACTAATGATTTTAAGGGACACCCAAAGATTTGGATTTGATTATCTAACATATTGGACTGACTAAAAAAAATAATGCTCTTACTGACCATAAAACTAAGAATTAGATAAAAACTAAGATAAATAAAATCAGCTAAAAAACTTAAATGATGGATGGATCTGCAGGAAATTTACCATGTCTTTAAACCATAATATGTTGATAGTTGAAGATCCACTGGTTGCAATTAAAAGCTCTCTATTGTTGGATGAAAAGAATGATAAATCCCATGCAAGTTCCAGCAATGTTGAGCCACCACAAAAATGTTACAAATCTAGGTTGAAGTTGTCATAATATACCAACTGAAGAAGTCGTTAGAAGATCCAATGCCTTTAGATCTGTATCACTATGAATCATTCATGAATTTTGGGATATTTTCATTGAAATAAAATATCAATTCAATTTATCATTCTTGGAGGAGATATCTTGAGAATGAGACTATCAAGGTCTTCCTTTGAAATCTACTTTGAGTCATTATTCTTTAATAGAATCTTATATGGCTACTATATACCATAAAATTTTAATGCTTCAATGTTTATACAAACCAAAAGTTCAAGACAGAATAGTAACTACAATTAGAATTCGATGAGACCTTTTCCTTTTAAAAACTGATGTAATTTCTTCTCAATTCAGGTCTATAGATTCCAATAAAATATTCAATGTGGCTTGAACAGATGCCAACTTAGACACACAATAATGATGTAAAAAAACCAAACTAAATTGCATATACTGGTAAATAAGTAATCGTATAATAAAACTAAAAATTATCTACCTATATCACAACTATCATCTACATGGAATAGTATAAGTATAATTTCCCCTAAGTTAAGCTCAAAACTCCATTATATGAATAGGGTGAGCTTGCTTTGATACCAAATATAGAGCTTGATTCAGATCATCATAAAAAATAATTGAATAATTTCTCACACAACATAATATTTTCATTCTATCCATCAAACACACAATACCTTTCTATTATATAGCCATAGAGATAGCCAAAACAACCTCCTAGAAAAATAGGGAGGTGTTACAACAAGTAACCCGTAATACTAAGCAATAAACTATATCTGACATTATATTGTTATTTATAACAATATAATATCAACAATTTTAACCATATTAACCATATGGTTTAACAACTAACTAATTACTATTTACCTTTCGGTAAATATCAACAATCATGTGAAATTTAATTTTCTAACATATGGAAAGCTCAAAATCCAAGAATTAATTAGAAATGGACTATTCAACATCATATTCTTCACGTAAAATTTCAAGTTGATCTTTTATGTCTCCAACGTTTGGTGTCAAGGAGATCACATAGAGGCTGAATTCATGTGCGATGTCAAATTATTTCCCACACTAGTGGTAATGAAATAATAATAAGGTTATATACGCTTTTGATAGGATGTGCTTGACTTGGTAAAATCATATATAGAGATAAATATCTTGAAAACAAGTAGATTAGATAACAAAACAAATTCATAGGATTCATTGTAAATATGAACAAAGTGATAAAAGTGATGAAATGATATGGATTGTTAGTGGTTCTATATGGTTATCAATAATTTTTTGATAGGATTCACATTAGATCTAGGACGAGGTGAATTATGAATTGATATAGGTTCTAATATCATGTATTGACAAGTTAAATATGGAAATGAGAGAAAAGGAATTACCTTTGTTGACGAATGTTTGAAAATGATGTCAGAGGATTCTTACATAAATTATGGAGCTTCAAAAGACGTGGAAAGGATGATGGAGATGGAAATATGAGCTTATTGATGTCGTCTACATTTTTAATGAGTCATAGCTTCATTTTAAAATGGTCTAGGGATCCTATTCTAGAAGTTTGATATTATGTATATAATTGCAAACTATTGGTTAGAATTTTTTGTGACCTCAAAAAAGTGGGAAAACCTTCTTGGAAGAGGGTTTCAACCACTCCCAATAGGTTTAATATGAGTATGGGGATGATTTAATATGGTTAGGAAGAGGTTGAGGATGTTGGGAGAGTTAGATGGTTAGGGCCAAATGGGTTGGGATGAGTTATTGGTGGTTTGGGTGGTTTAGGATGAGCGAAATAGATTTTATTGAGGGCAAAGTGTGATTTTACAAGGGTGAGGATGTGATTTTAGGAATAATAAGAATTTTGTTAATGTTTTCAGTGTGAATGTGAGCAGTGTTTGTAGACACCAAATTTAGGGCACAATCCCTGTAGCCCCTTTCAATAAAGTAATTAAACACATACACCTAGCCATGACCCCTTATACACATTAGTATTAATTTAATCACCCATAATTAAATTAATCCTCATCTTCACACCATTATTTATTTTAATCACTTTAATTAAACTAATATCCATCTCACTAAGCCACCTTACCTTTCCACCTCATCTTAGACCCATTCATATCTTATTAATGAACCTAGACCAAGTCCCCACTTATCCTAACCAACTGGGACTTGTTCTAACCCTAAGCATTATGACCTATTATCTCTCTAACCACTCTCTCGCTACATTTAGTGTTATCTCCCACTTCTGAACTAGACCTAAAACTTCAATCAAACCAAATCTAGGAGAAATTAGGCTAATTTTATCAAAATTGACCATTTCTCCCTAAGTGACATCGGTTATCCCTCGGTCGGCTGCCAATTCCCCTAACTACCATCAGTTACTTTAAATAAGAGTTTATAACTCTTTGCAACGGGTTCTTCAATTCATTCAGTCACTCAAGATTCAACATTCTAAATCTCAAGCATTTAAGCTACCAGATGACAAACCAAAGAACATTAGGTCTTCACCAATAGCCAATCTCTTCCTCCACAGGCTTAGATAACCCAAATTAGAGCACATAGGATTTATTTCTATGGCATTGGATGTAACCTCATTTTATCTTAGAATGATCTGTTATCCAAAATAAGCCCATTCTTGTTTTGGTTAGCTTGCCTTCTTTCTTCCTTTCTTTTGCTGCAGGAAGATTTTTGTAACTTTAAAGCACTCAAAAGTTCCTGGAGATGGCTTCATCAGATAGGATTTGTCTTCCCCTTTCCAGAAAGGTAAATAAGTCCTCCTAACTCCAAATATTTTGAAAGTTATGGCTCGGTGGAGTTTTTGGGGAAATTTTCCCTGGGAAGGCCCACAACTAATGCAACGATGCCACGTGTCATGGCGGAGCAGCGGGTGTCGGGGGGAAGTTAAAGTTTTTGGTGCTCTGATCAAAAGGAAAAAAGGGAAAAATTTGGCTTGAAAACCCACAAGGAGATGAGAGGGCGCCATGTGGCAGGCGGGGGTCAGAATGGTGGAAGGACTTCAAACTTTTTGGCATTGCGGTCAAAGGGGTCAAAGGGGAAAATCTGAGTGGAAGCCCACCGAGCAATGAGAAACCACCACGTGTCCTGTCAGCGGTAGGGGTTGGAGTGGTGGAAGGACTTTGGAAATTTTTCCAAAGTGGCTAATGGCTAAAAGGTAAAAAGTAGAGCGCATCCCCGCCAAGCAGCCAGGTGGTGACACGTGTCCTGAGAGTGGCGGAGGCGGAGTAATTTTGGAAAAATTTCCAAATTTGCAAAAGGGAAAAAATGACTGTCCCAAAATTGAACCCACAGATCAATGAGATGGTGCCACATGGCAGCGGAGGTCGGGCCGGTGAGTTTTTTGGGGATTTTTTCCCAAAATTGAAAAAGGGGAAAAAATTCAAATTTCAGCCCACAAACCCATTTTTGCCCTAATTTTGCTAGTTTTGTCCTAAATCTTCAGAGGGCCATATCTTTCAAACTAGAGCTCAAGTTTTCTCAATTTTTGTGTCATTGGAAAGATATTGAAATTCTCTACACAATGGACTATTCAATTTTGATTTTTGGCAGAGTTTTATGGGAGAAAAATGAAGAAATGCCTCTGGCACAGGAAAAAATGCAAAACCGACCCCCAACCACCAAAATTGATGAAGTATGGTGCTCGTTTCTTCTCCAACATGGTCAAATACATCGAAAAATGGATTTTTGAAGGTTCCCTTGCTATTTTAATGAGTCTTGTTGGTGGTTGGAGATCTAAAATCAATTTTTTTCCCACATTTTTTGCTTTCCCTTCAGTTCTGCTTTGCCATTAAAAGCCAATTTTGGCTCATTTGTAAAGGGTTGGACGTTTTGTTCTTGTAGACTCCCCTCTTCCCCTTGGCACATGAATTCGAGGAGTTTTCTGACCTTCCATGGAGCTTATGACACATTTTTTGTCCTTTCTTCCAGTGTAATGCATTGTATCAAATTTGGGAATGGTAATGCATGTTTTGTGAATGATCTTCCAATCCTCTCATGTGTTTATCATTGTTTTCTGGTATTTCATTACATTCTAGAAATCTATGCATGCTTGGTGTTACATCTCTATGATTTTTGTTTATTTACAAGACAGAATTTCATCACTCCTTTGGTGTATCACCATTTTTACTTAGTTTTATTTCTTTTTTTGCATCCTTTATCTCTGTCTCCTTGGAATTTAGAGTAGGATTTAGCATTAAACCTCTACAAAATTAATGCATACACCTAAATAGAGGAGTAAGAACCATATTTCTCTAGAGATTTTTCTCATCTTGCAAGGTCCCACACCTTGGAGAAAATTCAATGTTGTGCAATCACACTAAATGACCCAATTCTGAATTGCAGATCTGGAGGTCATTTAGGGGGTGTTGTAGATTTAAACTAATAGTTTTTGGCACACCTGGTGGGACCTTAGAGGTCTTCATCTTCATTACAAAAAAATTTATGTGCAATTGTTGTAAGTTTCTTGCTTGAAAGAGCCCTGATTTACACATCTGGTGACTCCAAAAGGATAGAATCAACTGGTTTCAGTAGTCCAAGCCTGAAGATTCATGAGAAGGATCCAAACAAGGTCAAGGGCCATAGAAGAGGGATTTTCTGAGTATCTGTGATTATCCCTAGAAATAAGAGAGAGGGGAAGAAGGATTCAAAGGTCTCCATCTCCACCAAATAGAACTCTATCAACTCCTCCACCTGGTAGAACTTTCATCCAATCAACAAGGGTTCCCAAGTCCAATCATAATGGCACAACCCAATTCTTATGTTAACTTTACTGGCAGCAGCCCACTTTCTCTCAATGCACAAAACCCAGTTCCAATTGTAGCATTGAAGAACATCCCATATTTTACTAGAGAAAATCATACCAATCCTGGTGATCATGTCAAAGACATTGCTAATGTTTGTGCAATCCATGAGATTGTTGAGATGGAGATTGCTGTCAAATTGTTGGCATCTTCATTCAAAGGGAAATCCTTGCAATGGTTCAGGAGCCTTGATGTCAGGCTCTATCCAAAAATGGAACCAGTTGTGCACAGCCCTCCATAACCAATTTGGAGAGAAAGGGGACAACTTGTCTCTATTGGAGCAACTGACAACTATCAAGAGAGCTCCCAATGAGCTGCTAAAAGACTTCAATTTCAGATTTCAAAGAACATGGGTTAGAATCCCATTGGCAGTGAGGCCAATAACTCAAGGTGCTTTCTTATACTTTCTCAAAGCTTTAAATTCTGACATTTCTATGTTGATCCAATCCATGGGAGGTGCAACTCTACCTACAGCTTACAACATCACCATTAGGGCTGAGAATTGTTTGATCCAAGCTGGTAAACTTGCACCTAGGCCTCCTATGCCCTTATGTCCAGAGTTGGGAAGCCCAAGTACTAGTCAAGCACCTACTTTAGCCCCTATTCCCACTCCTAGAAAATAGAGTTCAAATGAAACCTCTACTTCATCTTCTAGTGCCTCAAATGAGTTGCAAGAAATTATGAAACAATTGTAAAATTTGGGCAATGAGATGGTTACGCTCAAGAGGCAACAAACTCAAAGTTTTAGACCTTCTTATCAGTCTCAAACTCAGCTTAATAGACAACCATATCAGCCTAATAGGCCACCCAACCCAGCTGCAAATCAAAATCAAGTAAGGCCTCCTGCCAATAGACCATTTCAGCCCTATAACCCCAATGTTGCATCTACCTCTAAAGCCTTAGTACCAGTGCAAAATAATGTAGCTCAAGAGTATGACTAGTGTTTCCCATGTAGTGAACCTCACAACCAATCTATGTGCTTCAATGTGCTTTGAACCAAGCTCTGATGGTGACAACAACTGGTATAGAGAGTGGAGTGAGTCAAGAAACAAACCAACAACAAGGGACATCTCAACAAGATACAACTCCAAATGAGACTACACTTGTGAATTGGCAGGCTGAAGATTTTTGTGGTATGAATCAAACACCTTCTCAGAGTGTAGCAGCTAACACATGGTTAAAGAAGAGGAATATTGGTGAAGGGAAGTCACTAGATCCAAGTGATTCACAACCTTCCATCACTCCACAAGGTGTTGGCAAGCAAAAATACAACTCCAAATGTGCAAGGACAGCCCAAGCCACCTTCTAGACCAGCTCAAATACCAGTTGTTGCAGCCCATGTACAAGAAAAGAATGTGTAGAACTAAAGGGAAGCAAAGAGATGGTTCATCCCCATTCAACATCATTGAACAAATGAAGAAGACCAATGTGAACATATCTATGTGGAGTCACTATCCATCCCAGGACAAAGGGATCTACTACAAGCTGCCATGAAGAATTGGTCAACCTCAAATCAGAAAGCTCATATACAAGAAAAGGTACTCACAAATGCTACTTAGCTTGAGGGAAATCTTAGAGGATAGCAAGGTAAAATTTTGAAGCCCCCTCCATTCTATGTTTCATTGATCATTGGGGATAAACTAGTACATAATTGTATGATTGATTCTGGGGCAAGTAGTTCCGTGATGCCCAAGCAAATAGCTGATCATCTAGGCCTTCAATATGAAGTCATATCCTAAGGGGGTGGTTTAATTAGATGGGATAATAGTAACAAAAATTGGGGTAATTAAATATTTGAGCCTCACTTTGCATGCATGCCCCAATGTCACTGTTTTGGAAGATGTGTCGATGATAGATTTGCCACAACTTTTTGCCATATGTTTGTCAAGGGATTTCACAGCTAGAATTGGAGGCTACCTATCTACTAACTGGTCACACATGTTGTTTAGGACAAGGTATGGAGCCAAGGCCACAATCAGGTCTGAACCTATTGCAAACTTTCACATTGAGCCTCATACTCCAAGCCCAATCAATGTCAACTGTTCAACATTTAATCAAGAGGATTATCCAAGCACACATGAAGCTGACACCAAATTTAGAAGCATTCTAGATCTGACTCTTGATGAATGGGCAAGAAAGGTGCATGATTTTGATCCCTACAAGGAAATAGAGGAATTTGAACTAGGAGTCTATTACATGCATGAAGAAAATCAGCCTCTTCCTAGCATCACCAAGCCAGACCATAAAGATGACAATGAGGTATGGCAGGTGTTCTTTGATGGATCAAGAAGTAGACAAGGTGTAGGAGGGGGAGCTATGCTTGTTTCACCTCAAGGCATTAAGTATTATTCAGCTTTTAGATTTCATTTTGCATGTTCTAACAACAGTACTAAATATGAGGCTTTGATACATGGATTACATTGGTCAAGAAAGAGAGGTATCAAAAAATTACAAGTCTTTGGTGATAGTGAGTTGATTGTTAATCAAGTTAAAGGAAAACATGCTGCTAAGAATGACCTGCTCAAGAGTTATAAGAATAGGGTGTGGGACCTCATTGAGGATTTTGAGAGCTTTGGCATCAACTCCATCCCTAGGAAAGAGAACCAAGCTGTTGATAGGATTGCAGTAGTTGGAGCAACTTTTGATGTTGTGGAAAGTATCAAAAGAGATAAAATGTAGCCAAACATCCATGTGATTGTGAGGCCATCAGTGCTAGACAATGATGCAAGTTGGCAAGTGTTTGAGAGTGACCAACAAATCATCAATTTCTTGCAAGAGGAAGCTGAGTTCTCAGCCAAAAATCAGGAAAAGTTGGAACAAACAGTATGGTGATCAAGTGGTACAGCTGAGAACCAACAAACTACCAAAAGGACTTGTGACTTTAGAATCCATCTTCAATCCTAATGATTAGTTTAGGAAGGAGAAAGAAAACATCCAAGTCAAGGGGGAGGATTCAGAACCCATTTCAGGTGGAGAAGGCAAGTCACTTCAAATTGGTAAAGTGGTAACCGAGCAAGAAAGGTATGAATTCATGCAACTTTGCCAAGAGTTCTCAGATGTATTTGCTTGGAGATATGAAGACTTGAGAGGTTTCAATCCCAAGTTAGCTCAACACACAATTGAACTAGATCCAAGTGCTAAGCCCATCAGGAAAAAAATAGAGATACCGGTCAATCCACACATTGAGCCTCTCATGAAGAAGGAATTGAATAAGTTAATAGAGGCAAGTATCATATTCCCCATCAAGCATTCAAGCTGGGTTGCAAAACTTGGTTCTAGTTAGAAAGAAGAGTGGAGAAATCAGGTTGTGTGTAGACTTTAGAGATTTAAATAGAGCATCCCTCAAGGATCACTACCCACTTCCTTCTATGGAGCATATTTTGCAAGTTGTTGCTAGCTCTGAGAGGTTTTCATTGCTAGATGGATATTCAGGGTATAATCAGATCATGGTAAAGGAAGATGATCAGTTCAAAACAGCCTTCACCACCAAATGGGGAACCTATGCATATAGAAAAATGCCATTTGGGTTGTCTAACACCGGAGCTACTTTCCAAAGGGAAATGGATATGGCATTCAAGGGATTGATCAAAAAAATAGTGTGATATACCTAGATGATATTACTGTATTTTCTAAAAGTGCAGCAGACCATCTCTTTCATTTGAGGCAAGTGTTCCAAAGATGTAGAAGATTTGGGGTATCCTTGAATCCCAAAAAATGCATTTTTCTAGCTCATGAAGGCAAGCTCCTAGGCCACATTGTTTCCAAAGAGGGATTAGCAATTGATCTAGAGAGGGTTGAAGCAATAAGAGCACTACCATTGCCAAGACATAAGAAGGCTCTTCAAAGTTTCTTGGGAAGAATCAATTTTGTTCAAAGGTTTGTTCCAAACTTTGTAGCCCTTGTCAAGCCAATAACCATGATGTTGAAGAAGAGTGTGGCATTCAAATGGACAAGCTAAAGGTAAGGCAAGTTTTGAGGCAATCAAAGAAGCTATCTCACAAGCTCCAACTCTCATTAACCCAGATTTCTCCAAAGATTTCATCCTTTATGCATTTGGTGGTGATGATACAATTTCTACAATTTTAGTACAGCAGAACGAAGAAAATGCAGAGCAGCCAATTGCCTTCTTTAGCCAAAGCTTGGAGGACTATGAAGTAAGGTATTCCTTCATTGAGAAGCATGTTCTTGCAGTGATTAGGAGCTTGAAGAAATTTAAGCATCTAGTTTCAAACAACAAGGTTCAACTGTTGGTTTCTCATGTGGGAGTTAAAGGACTTCCTCCTCAACAAAGATCTAAATGAAAAACGTGCAGGGTGGATTACTCATGTCATGGAGTATGACATTGAGATCAAAGTCACCAAGCTGGTCCAAGGAAAGGGATTGTGTGAGAAATTGGCCTTGAGCCAATCAATTGAAGCAAGCAAAGAGAAGAATGTTGTTTTGGTGTTGCAAGACAGCCAAGAACAAAGAGATGTTCAAGAAGAAAATGGTGGTGTGCTCACTCCTTGTTGGACCCAAGATATAATGCACTTCTTACAAACAGGCCTATGCCCTCCAGAGATGAACAAAGCTAAAAGAAGACACTTCAGATTGCAGGCTATTTTGTATGCACTTGTTGATGGTGTCTTGTTCAAAAAGGATATCAATGGAGTGTTGCTGAGGTGCATTGAGACAAATCAGATTGAGAGAATGTTAGAAGAGTTCCATGGTAGGATCAGCTGGGGGGAATTTTTCTCCAAGAGTGACAGCTCTCAAGATCATGAAGGCTGGCTATTATTGGCCCAAAATGTTTAGTGATTGTTATGCATGGATCAAGAGGTGCAAGAATTGTGCATTCTTCACAGGAAAAGAAATATTAGCAGCACTTCCATTGCACCCAATCTTAGTTGACCAGCCATTCATGCAATGGGGTTTGGACTTCATTGGATGTCATTAATCCAAACTCAAGCCAAGGACACAAGTGGATTCTAACAGCAACAGACTACTTCACCAAATGGACTGAGGCAGTGGCACTCAAAGAGGCAAAATGAATCTAGCATTCTAGACTTCTATGAGGGGATAACAACCAGATTTGGTATACCTACCACTATAATATCAGATAATGCATTGGCATTCATAGGATCAAAGGTAACTGAATGGGCTGTTAGAAATGGGATCTATTTGAGCACTTCATCAAATTATTACCCTCAAGGTAATGGCCAAGCTGAGTCCACCAACAAGAATCTATTAAGGATCATCAAGAGGACTCTTGATGAAAATTAGAGGACTTGGCACACTAAGCTCAAATCAGCCTTATGGGCTGATAGGATAACTCCCAAGAGATCCATAGGTAACTCTCCATTCAAACTTGTTTATGGGAGAGAGGCAATCTTGCCTATGTCACTTGAGTTTCCAACATTGGAACTCATGAAGTAATTAGAATTTTCAGAGTTTGAGCCCATGGAGGTTAGATATGTAGAATTGATGGAACTCCAAGAAATCAGAGAGCATGCAGCTCAAACAATGGAGAAGGACCAAGCTTTGATCAAGAGAAGCTTTGATAGGAAAGCTAAGGCTAGAACCTTCCAAGTTGGAGATTTAGTGTTGAAATGGGATGCAGACCGAGAAAAGCCAGGAAGGCATTCAAAGTTTTGATGCCATTTGGAGTGGCCCCTACATGGTCACAAAATGCAAGAACAAAAATGCCTTCCAATTGTCTACATTGGATGGTGAAGAACTACAAATTCCAATTAATGGAATCCATCTAAAGCATTGCTACTAGAAGGGAAACTTCTCACCTTGTACATATTAGCTTAGATTTTTTCATTCCTCCAAGTGCTTATGCATATTGTTTTGTTGTAGCTTAGATTTACATTTCCCTAAGTGCTTTGGCACAAGTTTTTTTTGCCCCAAGGATGCATCTTTTGCAGGCCATTTTCCAGATCAAGTAATGTTCTACTCTCACAATCTTCATTCTAGATATTTTCTAATGAATTGAGAGTAACAAGCAAGTTAAGCCTCATGACTCCATTGCCCAATGGATTGCTTCAAGCAGCTTGGTCACTTCATCCAGCAGGTAGATGACCCCTCTTAGTCAGCCAAAATTGTTATCCAAAATAAGCCCATGCTTGTTTTGGTTAACTTGCCTTCTTTCTTCCTTCCTTTTTCTGCAGGTAGATTTTTTTGACTTTAAAGCACTCAAAAGTTCCTAGAGATGGCTTCATCAAATAGGATTTTTCTTCACCTTTCCAAAAAGGTAAAGAAGTCCTCCTAACTCCAAATATTTTGAAAGTTATGGCTCAGCGGAGTTTTTGGGGGAAATTTTCCTTAGGAAGGCCCGCAACTAATGCAACGATGCCACGTGTCATGGTGGAGCGACGGGCATCAGGGGAAGTTCATATTTTTTGGCATGCTTTGGTCAAAAGGCACAAAGGGAAAATTTTGGCCTGAAATCCCAAAAGGAGATAAGAGGGTGCCACGTGGCAGGCGAGGGTCGAAGTGGCGAAAGGACTTCAAACTTTTTGGCGTTGGGGTCAAAGGGGTCAAAAGGGAAAATCTGAGCAGGAAGCCCACCGAGCAATGAGAAATCACCACGTGTCCTATCAGTGGTGGGGGTCAGAGTGGTGGAAGGACTTTGGAAATTTTTCCAAAGTGGCTAATGGCTAAAAGGTAAAAAGTAGAGCGCATCCCCGCCAAGCAGACCAGGTGGTGACATGTGTCCTGGAGCGGAGGAGTGTGCGGAGTAATTTTGGAAAATTTTCCAAATTCGCAAAAGGGGCAAAATGACTATTTGAACCTGATAATCAATGAGATGGTGCCACATGGCAGTGGAGGTCGGGGCGGTATATTTTTTTGGGGATTTTTTCCCAAAATTGAAAAAGGGGGGAAAAAATTCAAATTTCGGCCCGCGAACCCATTTTTGCCCTAATTTTGCCAATTTTTCCCTAAATCTTCAGAGGGCCATATCTTTCGAACTAAGAGCTTGGTTTTTCTTGATTTTTGTGTCATTGGAAAGATATTGAAATTATCTACACAATGGACTATTCAATTTTGATTTTTGGTGGAGTTTTTTTGGGAGAAAAATGAAGAAATGACTCTAGCATAGGAAAAAATGCAAAACTGACCCCCAACCACCAAAATTGATAAAGTATGGCACTCGTTTCTTCTCCAGCATGGTCAAATACATCAAAAAATGGATTTTTGAAGGTACCCTTGCTGTTTTAATGAGTCTTATTGGTGGTTGGAGATCTAAAATAAATTTTCCCACAGTTTTTTGCTTTCCCTTCAGTTCTGCTTTGCCATTAAAAGCCAGTTTTGGCTCATTTGTAAAGGGTTGGATGTTTTGTTCTTGCAGACTCCCCTCTTCCCCTTGGCACGTGAATTCAAGGAGTTTCAGACCTTCCATGGATAGCCTATGACATGTTTTTTGCCTTTCTGCCAGTGTAATGCATTGTATCAAATTTGGGAATGGTAATGCATGTTTTGTGAATGATCTTCCAATCCTCTCATGCGTTTATCATTGTTTTCTGGTCTTTCATTACATTCTAGCAATCTGTGCATGCTTGGTGTTACATCTCTATGATTTGTGTTTATTTTCAAGATAGAATTTCATCACTCCTTTGGTGTATCACCATTTTTACTTAGTTTTATTTCTTTTTTTGCATCCTTTATCTCTGTCTCCTTGGAATTTAGAGTAGGATTTAGCATTAAACCTCTGAAAAATTCATGCATACACCTAAACAGAGGAGTAAGAACTAGATTTATCTAGAGATTTTTCTCATCTTGCAAGGTCCCACACCTTGGAGAAGATTCAATGTTGTGCAATCACACTAAATGACCCAATTCTGAACTGCAGATCTAAAGGTCATTTAGGGGGTGTTGTAGATTTGCACTAACACACTCATCAACCACCACCACCTTTTGATCTACAAGTTTTTAGATAAGTAACTCACTCTTTTTTGTTATCTCTAGTTTTTATCTTAAGTCTTTTATTCATTTATGTTATCCAAATCTCCTCCATCCTGCATATCACCCTTCACCTATCTACCATCTATTCTACGAACCTAAACCATTTTTCCCATCCTAGCACCTCTATCACCCTCGTTGAGTAATTTTATAAATCATATGATCTTTCTTGAACCCCATCAACTCTCTATGCAATCAAAGAGAGATCCAAAACACCTAATTTTCATATTTTGACCATATTTCCCCTACCGACATTGGTCACCAAACTGGTATCGGCCATTTTCTGGGTACCAACATCGGTTGCCTAGCTTATACCGGTCTTTGTGACTAATAATTTATCCTAGAACAACGAGCTTATAACTTTCACCAAACAACCCAAAACATAGCTAAACTTCACCCATACCTTGCATAATACCTCAGTGACCTTTCCCAACTAGAACCATACCTTACATACTCCTAGATTAGTTTGTACTTCAATACTTTTCTTTATCTAGTGTGTTGATAACATTTTGAGACACATAAATCAAAGTGTTAGCAATAGGAACTCTATTTCTCACATTTTTCTTCATTAATTTGATAAAAACAATGGATTGAAAACCATCTAGGAAGTATCACACTTCCCGTAACTAGAAATTTCTAGGAAGTCCAATGACATTTACTATTTAATATCATTTGGTGGTCGTGGTTGTGTTTCTTATATAGGTCATTCCTCCTAGCCAAAGGGAAGCTTTCACATTCAGTCTGATCAAATTCTACATGCACACGTAATCTTCTCCCAACCAATCAAAGGTACACCTCCTACGCGATTTACATATTATTTGTTTTATCAAACAATTTGAGGTAAAACATTTTGACATGCCCGATGGGGACCCATTTTTTTTTGTTCTTTGCATTGTTCATTCTAGGGAATATTTGTGTATTTCTTTCTTTTATGAAAATTTCACATTAAATTTCTCTCTGGTAAATCTTATCTTATTATATTTTCCTAAATGATATTCTTCATTTAGTGTTTAAAAAGAATTCTTCTTCCTTTCTTTTACACCTGCATTTTAGTGAAAGAGCATTCCCCTTTTCCTATTCCCCATTTTCTACATTAAATTTCATTGTCAATTTGGGTTTTTAAAATATGTGCATTTCATCTTTGTGATTGTTGCATTAGATCACCTAAATTTATTTACAATATGTATACTGGAGGTTATGACTAGTTGACGATTGGCGGGAATTAAGTATAGTTCACACTTTGTACACACACTCCCATATCGAAATCAATTTAAAAATTTACTCATTTCTTAAACATCTTCCTTCTCGGTAGTTTCTGTCAAAGGTTAATAACCTAATTAACAGTGGATCCAGCTGGTGTTCTAGCCAGTCATTGTATCACAATTGGACCTTATGTACTGTGAAGTATATATTGGAGAAACTTTAACCAAAACACACCTGATACCAACAATAAATTGCTTATAGGGCACCCTCATTGACCAAAAAATCTACTCTATTTATAATTAGTTTTAAATGGCATAAGCCACATAACATTAAAATATGAAGCATATGATTGATGTGATTTTTTATCTTTTGACTGTTAAATTATGTTTTGAGGAGTGAGGTTGTTTCTTCTTATTTTTATTTTCCTTAATTCCCCACCATCATAATTTGTGTATTCCAATTCATTATGGGAGTGTTTAGACTCATTACTGTTATACTTAGTTTCTGGGTTGGTGTTTTATTTGGACTTAATCACTTTAAAATCTAAATTTTCATCATCTTCTTAGATTGCATAGTAATTGGCATCGATCCATAGACTGACATTGATTATCTCCACATACCAGCATCGATTGATTGACCGACATCAGTTCCTTTTTGTTTTGCTTATCTTTCCCAAAATAGTATTCAATTCATATCTAGTCATTTTTTTGACTTGTTTCTATCATTTTACACATTTTCTAAGTCTTTGTTACCATCAGTAGAGTTCAAGTTCATCCAATTTAAACTCTTCATCTCTAGATTTCTAAATCTATCATTTATTATCAGTAACCAACATTGGCCTGGCAGCCGGCATCAGTCACCCCATCTTATTAGCATTGGTTATCCTACCGACATTTGTCTCTGTGTTTTGATTTTTATGTCAAAACAACAACCAATTTGCATTTTTCATATTTCATTTATCTTATTTTCTTGTTTTATGCACCATATCCAAAGATCAGACCACATGTCTTACCACTATTCACATGGTTTTGACTTGTAGACAAGTCATCCCCATAGTATTTCACACTAGATGTTAGCCACTGCCTCCTATTACTTCACCACCTTCTATTTATTCACCCATGGACCCCACTTCTTCTATCACTATATCTCCAGGTGACGAGGAGTGTGCAAAAATCCTTGACCACAATCCCACAACCTTATATTCTTATCTTGCCCATTCCTCCACTTGCAACTCATTAGGAAAACCCTTATATAGAATTCCTATCCCCATTCCTCCTACTCTTGCCCCCACTTCTATGTCGGCCACCACTAGTGTAGCATTGCCTCCTTCCATCTTACAACCTATCGTTTCTCATATTACCGCCACATCTTTGATATCTGCTACATCTATGACATGTATCCCACCTTCGATGTCCACCTCACCATTATATATGAATATTAGTGTATGGATTCCCACATCATTAGTTGTTATTACCTCACAACCTCTAGTTACGTTGACCCATTTTTTAGAGTTTAGTCATGTCTATACTTTCTACTCTACCACCTATCGCTATGAGGGTAACTACATAAGTCCCTCCCACCTATACCTTATATCAATCACCACCCCTCACCTACACTTCCCATTCAAGGTATATGCCATCATTTTCTGCCACTACTTATATCCCCCCCTTCATAGTTTACTTACTCGGTACCTCCATATACTGACATACCTTCTACATCCTACTCATTGTATACACCTCCTTATACCATAGGAGCTATGCCTCAATCTAATCTAACCATGGATTTGATCAAGATGATGATGTACAAGACAAAGACCCTAAAATCATATGTTTTTGGCTCTTGCATTCTTTGACTTATGACTAAATTTATAATGAGCCTAGTCATCCTTCTATTCCAATTCATCATATCTCACAAATTGGGAGATGCCAAAATTTTAACCGATTTAATAAAAAGGAGGATCCAGAAAAAAATTTATGATATTTTAAACATGTATGTTATATGATTTCTCATGATGAAGCCTTGCTTATTCAAACTTTCCCAATTTCCTTCACAAGACCCTACCTTAGACTAGAATATTGTTTTACCTAGGCACTCTATATTTTCATTCAATCAATTATCCCAGGCCTTTCTCGATCATTTCTCCATCAACATCACTAAGAAGGTCACCATGAATGATTTGTATTTGATGTTTCAATATGAAGATGAATCTATCTCCTATTTTTTCACACGTTCACAGAGCCTTAGCAATCAGCTCACCTTTCAACTTCCATAAACTGAGCTGATAGATTTATTCACTAAGGTTTATGCTAGGTACATCTCTTCAACTCTCAAAGTACAAACATTCTGAATGTTTGACGAGGAGTTCACCATGGCTTGAAATTTATAAATTTTTGCTATCAAATAAAAGAAGCTATAATTGTGCAACAAGAGAATTCCATTCAAATCAAATGACTCTTCTTCTTCTTCCAAAACACAAACCAATCATTCAAAACATAAAGGATCTATCAACACAGTGGTCTTGAAAGCTGGTCCATCTCATCCATCCAACCAACCAAAACTTCCTTCTACTCTTTCTCCTATTTAGAACCTTCAATACAGGCATGAAAAATGACAATAAACTCCCATAGGAGAAGCTTACTCGGTTTTGGAAAAGCATCTAAATGCAGTAGCCATAACTCTTCCACCTATCAAACCACATACTATTTTTGACCCTTCCCATCCTATGCTTTCATGGCATAAGGATAACAATTACTACAACTGTCACCATGTTAGAGGTCATAGTGACGGTAATTGAAAATTGTTTAAAAATATTGTCCAGGAGATGTTGGATAATGGAGATCTTGTCTAGGATAACCCTAATGCACTGAATAACGAAAACCTCCACATCTTAAAGAATTTGTTTCCACATCACACTCCAACACCCAACAAAGCTAGTGAAAACTCAACCAATGATACCAAAGTTTGAGAGGTTCATGCCATTTTTGATACCATACTAGCCCTTTCTACTCAATTTCCTCCCATCCCATCAATTGAAGAAATAGTTGCACAAGTTTTTCCACCCATGGAGGATTCTACCTCATCCTATCATATACCCATAGAGGAGTCAATCTTATCTACCATTTCATCTACCGAGCATCCCACTTCATATATCCCTTCATCTATGGAGGAATCTACTCTAATTGTCTTTCTACCTGTCAAGAAACATGTATTACTCACTCTTCTACTCAGGGAGGAACCCAACTTACCATTTTTTCGCTAATTAAAGAGGCTAAACTATCCACCTTTCCCCCTCCTCTACCCATGTAGGATCCAATTGTATCATCTCTTCTTGTTGGATATAACTCCCTAATGGATTTTAAAGATCTTGTCAATTTGATATCGTCTCTTTTACCCACAGAGTCTGAATCCAACCATTTCCCTATCTCACAGAAATCAAATTTATTTACAGGAATTACTACCAAATCATCATCACCACCTCCACTTCTACACCATTCTCTTGTTTGAATAATCACTTAGAGTATGTCAACTACTCCTTGCTTTGGAGATGCCTTCGACTTCCCCTATTGAATCAAATGCAAATGTTTCTCATACACACTTTAACAATTTATCCTAAAGTGTTCAAGACAACTAAATCCATTGCACCTAAGCTGGTTATAGTAGATTCTTCTACATTATCCTCAGCTACACCAAAACCTTTACTATTACCCCAATAATAACCTTCACACAAAACTCTACCTACACCCATACCCTCACCTACACCCAAACCTATCACTACGTTGGGGTTGTGTTGACACCGAGTCTAATCCATACTCTTGTGAAGATAGATTTAGAAACCTCTTCCCAAACTATCACCAGGCCTATCCCCCCACTGAAGAGGAAGACCCAACCTCTTAGGCCTCGTACCCCAATTATCCCACTCCTCTTTTACCTTCATCACTTCCATCCATCTTAGGTCCCCATCCATCAACCTTGGTCAAACATCCTCTTATCCAAGGTAAAAATAAAATGAAGCAGCCTACATCCTTATCAAACCTCTCATTCCACCCAATCCTGCTACATTACCTATGCCTACTCCACTACCCATGCCTTTACCTTCCCTTCAACCTACACTTTCTGTATTGCCTCCTACTACTATCTTCACCGCACCTTCGCTCTCACCTTGGTTGACCCGTCCACTTCCATCTTCTACATTCCCTTCTACTTCATGCACTACCCCAACACCTTTACCTAAGAATGTGTAACCCAAGCCGAAAACCAAACTACTTACTAACAAGTTAGTTTAACCTACTCAACCTCCAATTCCACCACCAGTAACCCCTCTTCGAAAATATCCACCCACACCTCCATTCAAACCAACTCTACCTCCAACAACACCTCTTCCACAGAAGTCACCCAAACCTCCATCTAAACCTACTCTCACTTCTCATTATGATCCCTTGGTAGGGTCTTACGCTAACATCCTCGTTCGAATATTAGAAATTTCCACCATTACATTGCCACCTCTTAGGCCTTATGACCCACTCAAACCTAAACCAAATGGGTTTGACGATACTAAGATTTGTGCCTATCATCGTGTGTCAGGGCATGATGTTGAAAATTGTAAGGACCTTCAAAATATTTTTCGTTAACTATGTTCTCCTGAAGATATCTTTCACAAAGATGAGCTTTAAAATGAAGATCCCATTCCACCTTTACCTGTCACCATGTAACCTCACCCCATATCTTGTAAGTGACCTTCACCTCAACCTCTACAACCCTCTTTTCATCCTTCGACCTTTGAGATCAATATGGTCTAGATTAGGGAGCTAGCCCAACCCCCTTCGAAATTCCAGTGCTCCTTACTCATTTCACAAGGCTCTTATATCACACTGGTTTTTTTCCCTCTTGTTGTTATACCTTTCACGACACATCTCCCTCTTTTCCTTAGATCAATATGGTTTGAGTTGCCACTAGAGCAAAAATAGACAGGAAAAAAAGACATGTAACCCATCCACTACACCTTTACCGAACATTCCATCTGCACCTACACCCAAGGTAACCATTTGTGGGCCAACATATCCCATGTATGATGGAGTTGCACATCATACCATGATAAAACAAATTCACCAATCCCCCCTCAAAATGTCTTTGTACAACCTCATCCAAATCTCTGAGTCTCATTGTCAGGCCCTCATTGAGGTCCTACAATCTATTGAGTTTCCACCTAATGACCTCACACCCATTGCTGCCATAATTACCCCACTTTATGCATCTTCCCTTACTAATCCCCCTCCATCTTTTTCTCCCATTAACTTTCATCAAATCTTTGTTGTTAGTTTATGTGACGAAGAGATTTTCCCTCTCCAATAAGATGATCTTGACCCCACCCTATTCATTTCCCCCTATATTGATAATACATGCATTTAACGTGTTATGATTGATGGAGGTTCCAATATCAACATCATTTCTTCCCATGTGTATAAGAAAATGTGCATCCCTATCAATTGCATGCATAATAACCTAGTTATGTTGCATTAATTTAATGATGTCACGACTTCCACCCTCAGCACCATCAACCTCCACATTCATTTGGGCCCTTGTACCATTCCTAAATTATTATATGTTCTAGAGGGGGAATTCCAATACAAAATTCTACTTGGTAGACCCTAGATTTGTGTCATGGGTTATGTGCCTTCAAATTTACACCGTTGTTTAAAATTTGAACATGAAGGGCACAACTACACCATTCCAACATATCCTTCACCATTCAAAACTTGCAATATGCTCTATTGACCTAATGATTTCCTTATACAAGTTAAGGCATATACCACCACTACCACTTCTTCTTTAGCCACTATCCCATCTACCACCACTACCACTTCTTCTTCATCCACTGCCTCATCCACCACTTTTATCGCTACATCTTCCACAACCAACTCCTTTATTCCTAGTGCTATAGTAACTTCCATAGCTAGCCCATCAACCAACCCATCTACTTCGCAAACACCTACCACTTCCCCTTCTTAGGATTTTAGTGATTCTTTCATTCCTGCTAGCCAAATACCAACTTTTGATCCTTTGGTACGTGTTTTTCAATACCTTACCTTAGGGTAGTATCATCTCTACAACATCAACACATTTCTTACCCCTCAAGAGTATGGAAGCCTCCATCAATACCCACATTACATCCATCGTGTAGGTGAGGTCTTTCCATACAATCTGCCCCACATTCATACTAACTTTATGTATGGGCGACTTGATGCTTCTTCATATACTCCATAACCATCCACTCAAACCCGCCCATTTTGATTTTATTTCCAATATCTCACCAATCACCAATTCGCCCACACTTTTCATCATCGACATGCTTGGAAAGGATTTGGCTTTGGTCTTTATGAAAAGGGTCTTCACACAGTCATACCTTACACCACTCAGAAACAAAAAGACCACAGCGGTCTTGGATTTTTTGAGGAACATTATTCTAAGAAATCCTATATCAACCTTGTAGAGGAATATACACCTTCCCCACCTCACTCACCTACTACACCACCTTCCCCCACGGAGTCCATGGATCCAAAATCCACCCCTCATAATTTTTTTTTCACAAATTTCATTTCCTTAGGACCTCTAACCTATCAACGTGATGGTGAGGCTCCTTCTTCCCTTCCCTTCCTATATCCTGACATGATCAATGATGACAAAACTTCTATAAATGTTTTTTAATGTCAGGATGATGATTATATTCTCACCTATCTAGGTGTGGAATACTCTTACATTCATTGATCATTACCTTATGAGAGACAAACCATGCTGAATGAATTGACCATAAAGATCAACATTCACACTCAGGAGGACCCTCGACTTCTAAAGATAGGTCAATCTTTAGATTCCACTAAAAAGGAAGCCTTCAAATCTTTCCTTTGAAATCATAATAATTATTTTTCTTGGTCGTACACTGATATACCTGGTGTTGACCCTCATATCATGGTCCAAAATATCATTACTATTCCTGATATAAAACCTGTCAAATAGAAGCTACGACAAATGCATCCACGCACTGTCCTTCTTGTCAAAGAGGAAATCCAATGCCTTCCTTTTTTTCTTTCATTCTACCTATCGATTATCCATAATGGATTTCAAACATCATTTTTTTCACTAAGGTGACATGAGGACTTCACATTTTTATGGATTTTTGTAACCTTAACCTTTCTTGCCTTACGGATGATTTTCCTCTACCTATTATCAATTTTGTTTTTGATCTTACATCCCTCACACAAACTCTGTGATAACTTTGGTATTCAACTCAAATTTTGTTCACCATATTATCCTCAAATAAATGGTCAAGCAAAATCAGCCAAAAAAACCTTGAACAAAATTCTCATGAGAGTGGTTGATGATACTTGTAAGGATTGGCATATGGACATTCCTTTCTCCTTATGGGAATATTGCACCAAAATTCACACCTTAACCGCTACCACACCTTTCTCTTTGGTCTATGGTACAAACTTTGTCTTGCATCTCAAATTCCAAATTCCGTCTCTTCGTATATCACTCAAAGATATGCTCAATCATGATGAATTTCGCTAAGACCAATTGGCACAACTTGAGTTATTAGATGAATGTCATTTAAATTCTCTCAATCACCTTCAAATCTACCAAAAATGTATCAAATGTGCTTATGAAAAACATGTTCATGAACAAACTTTAAAGGTCGGTGATCTTGTCCTAAAACAAAATCAACATGTAACTAAAATAGAGAACAACAAACAGGGAAGGTTTTCTCATAATTGGCTTATTGTTTATCTTCTCTTGAAGGTAAACCTAAACCTAAGCCCCTTAGTTCCTTACATCTTCGACCGTTCTATTGTTGATTAAAGTAAAAAATCACTTTATGTCACCTACATGCTCATCCCTTGAGTGAATCTCTCCTTCCATCTACCTATTTCAGGGACCAACAACTCAAACAAAATCGTGTGATTATCTGTCACCATTTAGCCTTATCTTCAATATGAGTATCACAACACTACTCATGGCATGATTCTCATGGACACTTTTTTTCCTTTTTAAGTATGGAATCCCATGGCCATTTTCCACTTGAAAACCTCTCTTACATAACTAACCTCTTTTGTGTTATGGTTTTACCTTCCTAAAAGAGGCTTATACTCCTTTATAATTTTTTCCATGACCTAAAATCTAAAATAAAACAAAAATGAAAATATATCAGATATTTCAACACTCTACACCTTGAGTTAAAATTCTTGAAAATAGATGAATCCCTTAAAAGGAAATCTACCTATCTTTGTTGTTGTTATAAGTAGACTTCTCCCTGAAAGGAAAATTATAAAAATCCAGCCACTTATTGTATAAATTTTATCCACAAAGAAGACTATTTCTAAAAATGAAAAATAAAAATTATCCATAAGCTTCCCACATCGATCAGCTTCATGAATACCTCAAGGAGATATTCTATTCATCCCACATAGAATTACCAAATTGATCAGTCTATGAAAGAAAAAAGAAACAAAAAATCAAGAAAATAAAATTAGTCATGGACTTGCCTATTCTGGTTTTAGGTATCTTGCAGAAGGGGCATGTTGTCTCATAATAAGGTTACGATGAACATGATCCTCCACCTTACCTCCTTTTATTTTCTTCTGCCTATTCAAGGGACAACACATATACTTCACACATAGTGATCACGCCACTTCTTTCACATTTAGACCTATTGCTCATGTAATGTACCTAGAGACTTAAGTTCACTAAGTCTAAGGATATGATAGTTATAGTCTTTGCCAACTAAGGAACATTTCACTTCTTTTCATTTCACCTTTTCATACTTTTTTTTTTCGATAGGACACGATCATCGAAACTAAATCATCCATGAAACTTTCTTCTATGCCTATGCCTAATCCACCTTTCTTATTACCTATTCAACATTTGACCTTGCCTATCTTTAAAACAAACCTTACGCAACTAACCTACCTATTCATTTGACCTAATCCAATCTCATTCTTCCCTAGTTTATGTGACAACTACATCAACCTGAGGCCCTTCTCACAAGGGATGTGTAGGTAGCACTCTTAGAGCATGGGGCCCTTGGAGGTTAGCTCGGCCACTCTTTTCCTTTCCTCATTTTCCCACTCTTTTACCCATCATCATTCCCCATCTCAAAAAAACACTTAGTTTTCATAAAAATAATAATGTGGAAGTTAATTCAAAACTAAACCGTACATCATCTATCATACATCATCATTTTATTTTGATGTCGGATGCTAATTTCTTGCAACCACGGCCTTACCCAAGCCCTACAATCCCACCTAATTGTATTATTACCTCACACCCAACCTCACTATCATTTGGGGCATGTATTTTTCTATATCTCAGCCTTACCCATGGCTTGACCTATACACCAAACCCAAACCCTCTTATTAGACACTTGAATTCACCTAATTGTTATACCTTGTGATGATGCTACTTGTGTTATTTAGCATACCGACCCTACCTTGCCTAATGTCTTAATGTTTATCTTGACTAGACAAAACATTTTGGTGCTTTGGAACCCACCTAATTCTAGTTCCTGGACCTAGGCTCATTTTCTTTCAGGACCATATCCTATACCTTGGATACCTGGACAATATATATCTTGTTTGGATAAATTATCGACCTTTGACGATGTGGAGTTAATGAGCTCTTCAACATGGTACCTTGTCACATTTTATACATGTGTGTGTGTTTGAATTCCCCGACCTATTACCCACACCTATATTACCATTGCCTATACCCACATCTAACCACTTCATCACCTACCACTTTATCAAACCCATCACCGACTCAGCTTCTCACTTCATCAAATCTTGGTTTGAGGGGGGGTCACATTAACCCGTACCTAGAACAACCTCTTCTCTACACATACATGGGGCAACCACTCCTATTCTTTTCAGTATTGATTATTAATACAAGATACACGAAAAAAGGGAAAAATGTAGAAAAAAACTTTAGGTCACAAACCCTCTAACCCCTTTCAATTAAGTTATTATAAAAATACACCTAGTCATGACCCCTTATACACATTAGTATTAATTTAATTACCCATAATTAAATTAATCCTCATCTTCACACCATTATTTATTTTAATTACCTTAATTAAACTAATATCAATCTCACTAAGCCACCTTACCTTTATACCTCATCCTATACCCATTCATAGCCTATTAATGAACATATACCAAGTCCCCACTTATCCTAACCAACTAGGAATTGTTATAACCATAATCATTATGATCTATTATCTCTAAAATTACTCTCCCACTAAATTTAGCATTACCGCCCACTTCTGAACTGGACATAAAAATTCAATCACAAAAAATCTGGGAGCAATTAGGTTAATTTTAGCAAAATTGATCATTTCTTCCTAACTGACGGTTGTTATCCCTCATTCGGCGTTGGTTCCCTAACTACCATTGGTTACCATAAATAAGAGTTTCTAAATCTTTTCATGGGTTATTCAATTCATTCAGTCACTCAAGCTTTGGCATTATAACTCTCGAGCATTTAAGCTACCAGATGATAAAATAGAGCACATCATGTCTTCACCAATAGCCAATCTCTTCCTCCAAAGCCTTGGATCACCCACAACAGAGCATATAGGATTTTTTGCCACAACACTAGACATAACCCTTTTCATCTTTGATTGCTCATCAACTGCCACCACCTTTTGATTTACAGGTTCTCAGATAAGTAACGCACTCTTATTTGTTAGCTCTAGTTTTTGATCTTAATTTTTTATTCATTTCTATTATCTGACTCTCCTCTATCTTGAATATCACCCTTCACCCTTCTACCATCTATTCTACCAACCTAAACCATTTTTCCCACCTAACACCTATATAGACCTTTCTAAGTCATTTTATAAATCATACCATACTTCCCAAACCCCCTCAACTCTTTGTGCAATCACAAAGAGATCTAAACCACCTAATTTTAATATTTTGACCATATTTCCCCTAATGACACCGATCACCCAACCAGCATCAGCCATTTTCTATTACTGGCATCAACCACCTAACCGATACTGGTCTCTGTGACTGTTAATTTTTCCTAGAATAATAAGATTTTAACTTTCACCAAACAACCCAGAACATAACAAAACTTCACCCAGACCTTGAATAATACCTTAGTGACCTTTCCTAACCATAACCATACCTTTCCTAATGCTAGATTATGTTTTACTTCAATACTTTTCTTAATATAGTGTATTGATAACATATTGAGACACTTAAATCAAAGTTTTAGCAATATGACCTCTATTTCTCAAATTTATTTTCATTAATTTGATTAAAAAAAGTGGATTGATAGCCATCTCAGAGGTATCACACTTCCCATAACTAGAAATCACTAGGACATCCACTGCCATTTGCTATTTAATATCATTTAGTGGTATTGGAGTGTTTCTTATATAGGTGATTCCTCCTAGCCAAAGGGAAGCTCTCACATTCCATCTGATCAAACTCTACACACATGCATAACCTTCTCCTAAATAATTAGAGGTACACCTCCTATGACCCTTACCTATTTTTTTTTTATCACATACTTTGAGGTGAAACAATTTTGATAAACAATGTAGAGTACTAGAAACACGTGTCTACATTTTCCCCATTTTGTCAAATTGTTTGTGATGGACAAACCACTAGAAAAAAATGAGTGAAATGTTTAAATTTTTGTTGGATAGGTGGCCCCCCTTCAAACTAGGAGAATTGCATCAAAGTTCAATTGTCACTATTTTGAATAATTTTCTGGATGAGATAGGTTTGTGTGTTGTTGTGTTTCTATTTAAGATACCCCATAACTATGCATTAAAATAAAATTGCCAAAAAGGAGGACTTATACAACCAGAGAGTCAAGTGATAGGGGAACCAATGGGTTCTCAACCTATAGATGTATTACTCATAGAAATAATCTATGGGAAAATATTCCCAAAAGTGTATAGTATCCACGGTGTATCATGAAACCAATGTTCAAGATAGAGGATGTTGCCACAAAGGTGGGATTACATGGCCATGAAGTCAAGTGATAGGGGGTACAATGGGTTCTTTCCCTATAGATGTATGACTTGACTATAGAAAAGGAAACAAGCTTTCTTGAATGGTTGCAAAATCATATATTAATTTGATAAAGGAAGGATTTGTATATATTGATTGCTTTTGGATTTTAAGAGGGTCTTGGTTTGTAAAAATAGAGGTGCGTACTTGAAAAATGTGTAGTTGCTGATAATGTTAACTAAAATGATGGTTTGGTGAGACTAAAAGGCCAAATAATGATGTTTTGGATAAATGGTAAGTAATTTTTATATATTTGTCAAAAATTGTCAGCGATTAGCCTAATCACCGACGATCAGGTGGGCGGGAAAAGTTTTGATATAAAAGGTAGTTTGGAGGTTCATTTTATAAAATTGTGATTTGAGAACCTAAGAGAATAAACAAACCCCAATTTCATAGATTTTTTATATTTGAGTGGGATGGATAAATCTGGAGGTATGCAGGGATGACGGAGGCCAACACATGCCGAGGTAAGTGGTGTTTTTTGGTTTTTTATGTTATTTTTGTTTATTTTCATTTTTTATCGATATTTGGAATGACTTTGAAATCTCTATTGATTTAGTATGAATCAATAGTGATTTATGGGTCATTGGCATTTTTGATATGGTCACTAGTGATTCAAGTAGAGTTAGTAGCAATACCAGTGTTTTATTAAAAGTAATAATATATTTTGATTGATTATGTGGTGTTGGATTTTATGGATGTATGATAGAGAGATTGACTACATGGGATAGGATCCTAAAGATAATAGATGATGTTTGAGCTTTATTTTCATATGTTTATTGGGATCACTTGGAGAAGGTTGTATTAGGAGGGATGCATTTTTACAATAAAATTAAGAGAAATATGGTTTTATTACTAGATTTTTTTGATTTATGGGACCATGTCACAGGCACATTCTAGTTGCATACAAGAGATATGAAAATGACATTGGAGGATATACATAAGATATTACACTTACTAATGTAGGATGAGTAGGTATATGTGATTTATGAGGTAGGAAAGGGTGATACGATGCATATATTGTATGGTGATGATGTAGTTTATATTTCTAGATCTTTTCCATATGGAGAATTATATAGTGATGATGAGGAGGGTCGGTCCCTAGGCATGATGATGGGTATTAGTTGTTACACCTTACCAGATTCTACTGTTGGATGATTTTAATGGATGGTGACTAAAGTATTAGTTGATATAATGGATTTCCATATAGATTTTTCTTGGGACCCTACTTTTTTGGAAAGTTTGTAGGGAGATGTGGTCTTAGAATACTAGACATAAATTTGGAGTGGATGTATCATATTTATTTTAGTGTTGGGAATATGAGAACATTTTATTGGCTCATCCAAGGGGATTTTCATGGATGATGTGGGTTGACTTAGAGTACCTAGTGGGTTTTATGAGGTGGCAATCAAATCATGCATCCACGAGGCCTATTAGAGGTAAGGGTTATTGCAAACATCTCCTACCTGATGTACAGGGTGAAGACGTTATTTGGAGGACTTATATAGGTGTTTTGGTATGGGCAGGTGCAGAGGGGGAGTTGATGGCACTACAACAGGATAGGTGGGTATGGGGTTTGAGGGAGGACTAGTGGGAACTAATCATATTTGGTCATGTTAGGTCACAAGTTAAATTAATTCAGGATGTGTTGGAGGTAGTAATATCCTAGAGGAGAGATGAAATTGAGTTAGATGTAGCACTACCAACTAGTCAAGAGGTAGTTGATATGGTAGCTAAGCATGGAGTAAGGGTAAGGGTGTATGTGCAGGTTGTAGTGGTGGGATATGATGATGTAAGAGAGACATAGGCCTATATTACATTATGGAAGGGGTAGCTATATCATTTAGAGAGGTGGGTGCGGGCCCATTTAGAGATTTTTACTAGAGGGATGAATTGAGGGAGGAGATGAGGATGATAAAGTGAATTTATTAGAGGCCACTATAGTGAGTTTAGAGGCCAATAATTCCTTGTTACTAGTCAAGTAGGCCACACTAATAGCTTAGAGGGATATTTTTACTGGGGACAGAGATGGCTTTAGTAGCTCACACTTGTATCAGAAGAGATCATATAGGCCAAAGTTGATAGAGACATATATGGACAAGACATAGAGGCCTTGTGGAAGTCCTTTAGAGTGACAGGACCATCGATCTTAGGGACTAAGATACAACTAGCCATACCTCAAAATATTGGTAAGATGGGGCCACCTGATGACGTGAGTGTGGATAACTATCAGGCCTTGTGTGTTGAGCCTAGATATTATAAGGATATAGTGTAGAGGATTCCTTATGAGCCTCGCTATATTTTGTTTTTGGCTTGATGGTGATAGGGTCCTTCAAATAGTGCTTGGAGTATTGGTCAGTCACGTAGAGATCTAGGAATGGGACCAGCCAGAGGCCCAAATGATGATAATAGGAGTAACATTTGAAGGAATGTATGATTTATGGACATTCAGTTCATTAGATAGTTTTATATATTTTGATGAGACTTTATGATGTATGAGGCTCTTTTAAGTCCCTTATCAATAATATATATATATATATATATATATATATATATATGATATATGATATATGAGGATCTTAAGCCCTTGATGATGTATATAAAATATTGATATATGTACATTATTTTGATCTTCAAGTAATATTTTGATTCTAGTAATGATTGTAATGTGATGGATATAGTTGATTATTTTGATATGATGAGTTATGAATGTATGTGAGATGTATATTTTTACATTAGAGATGTTTGATGTGATTTTGATGATATTGTATATATTTATGATAGATGGTGATCTTGTTGTTTGATTAATGCCCTATAGATGGATAGGAATACAATGTGAAATGTTTGTCTCTTTAATATTATAGACACATATAGTCTATGATGATAGGTAATTTATATGTATGATACTACATGTACATCCTTGTACTAAGTGTTAACACATGACTCATAATGGTAAGTATTGCTAGGATCGTTGATAGATGTTAGATAATTATGTCTATCCTCTTCTTGACATGAGAAAGGTTCATGTGTAGCAAGAACGGGACAATGTGTTATGTTTAATAGTTCCTAAGGTTTTTTCATAACTTTTATTGTATATGGCACAAGATGATCGATGTTGGAAACTTGTGTTTAATACAAAATATGATTGATGTGGGAATATTTTCTAGGATGGTGGTTTTTGATATGGTCCAAGCCAATTCACAGAAAAATTTCCATGTTCTGTTTTCCATCTTAGTGATATGTTGGTTTTATTTCAGAACAAGATTACTAATGTTAAAGTCACGTTTTTTGATATGTTTATTATAGGATCATTTGATTTGTTCTTGATATATGTTGATATGTTTAAGGGAGGTTTGATGACATTTATATAACAATTCAAGTTATGATAGGCATTCTTGAAAACATTCCTCATCAAAGATGAATTATTTGAGAGAAACATGTAAGGATGGGATCTATAAGTTGAGAGGAATAATGGATTTAGTTTCATATACTAAGGAGAAGGGTGTTTCTCCCATAGGAGTTAAAAATATTGTTGATTATTCCCATAATACAAATGGGATTTGAAGATGCAAACTTCTACCAGCTTGGTCAATTGTTTTCATGATAATTTTATTGAGGATTTTTTTGGATGCTTGAGCTTGGCTGTTAACTTATGGATAGTAAGATGAAGAAAAGCTAAGATTAATGTTGTAAGTGTCACAAAGTTTATAAACTTTCTTATTTTTGAAGTATTTTCTATAGTACCTTTTTGTAACCCTTTAATTCCTAGGCACGTCGACATATCACCTAGCCTAAATTGGGAGCTCACCTGAGGCACACAAAGGCACCAAGCCCATCTTCTATATGAGTTTTATCAAGAATGTTACCATGAATAGAAGAAAAATGTACAAACATAAGTGCATACATCTTATTACATTAATCCTCCATTTTTATAGTAGTCAAATACATGATAAGATCCATAAAATGGACTAGATACATCAAAAAAAAATTCATCCTATAATTGACTCTACTCTAGAAGTTACAGCAACATCCTTATACATTTCACTCCCATATCTCTCTACTCCCTTGCACACACTCATTCACACATCCATTCTCTCCATGTTTCTGTGTAAACTAATACATATCAACATAATGGAGGGAATCTTCCCTTTACCATCCATTCATCATTCAATAGAAAACCACATGTTAAATTTGATCATACCCCACCATAATCAAGTACCCTAAACATGAAAGTGCTAGCTAAACCATAGCTAACTCTACTTTACAGCTCTTAATATCATCACGATAACCATATCTTGGAATATGCTTTCCTTGGGCTGTAATTCTCTATGTTTTAACCTTTTCCATAATCAGATCTGATCACATCTCCATGTGTCCCTTATTGTAACTCTAACCATGGTCTAAAATGTGACTAACTGAGCCTATTTTTTATGGGCACGAACCTTCGCATTGTTCTTGAGTTACTTCTATGCTCACGTTTGTGCCCTGCTAATGCATGAAAAAACCCTTCATGCCCTATGTACTTAGTCTTCTTAGGGGTTAAACATTACCCCACACTAATTTACTTTCTACCCATAGAAATCCTTCGCGTTCTCAAAAAAAAATCCATGATCCAGAAATTGGCTAAGGAAAAAATGTTGTATGTTTTGACAGCCTAAATGGTTAGCTAGAGGATTTCAGGAAACTCTGCATCTATTTCCCCCTTTAGTTTCTTCCATGCCTCCAAATCAGCCATTGTTTTTTCCAACACTTCTTACACTATGCTAGGTACCTATTATGGTGTATTATCTTCAACCTTATCCTTGAGCTCCTTTATGAACACCACAAGCTCCACATAAAATCCCTAAAACTCATCCATACGTTTTGTAATAGAATCCCAAAGTTCACTAATTTGAAATTATAACTTCTTATGCTTAGTTGTTATCTTATCCTTCTGCATTGTGGTGTCAATTATCAACTGGGCACGCTCAATATTATTTTTTGGTACCTTCTCCTAAAAGGCCTTGAGGATGGCCTCTTCATTTATAACATTCACATCAATAATGGGCTTGCACTTCTAAAAAATATTGAAGCCCCTTCCTGTCAATATGTTTTCATCCTTGAGTTGGGTGAGAAATTCATCCAACTCCTTAATCTAGGTCTCAACAAAAATCTTTTTATTCTCTTTCTCTTTTGTGAGCTCCTCAGTTGTGGGTCCTACACCATCCTTTATGTTGACTAGAAACATCCTCACTAAGTCCTCCAAATAATTCATTTCATCACCATAATACGTCCTAGATTGGCTCACCAGTGTCAGACATTGTTCCAGGACCTTCTTGACCAAGGCTCCAACTTGATCATATGTTTCTTTAGTCTACGCCTGCTCTCCCTTCAAGCAATTTCATAATATTTCTCTCTTTCTCCTTCCCTTTCTAATCTATGACTAGGGTTCAAACAGTTTCTCCTGCATCTAAGCTTCATCTTACAACTTCTAAGGACATCTTCTACAACACATTGCATACCTGTTCATATGTGAGGTGGCTTGGGTCCACTACTTTATAAGTTTCCCCTTTCTTATTCTTCAAATGGATGATCTCAATCACATGATCATTGACCTCAAACTTGAGCTCCTCTGCATGACAATGCATATTCCAACTTTTCATCTTCTCTGTCCTCATCACTCCCCCATATTTGTCTAAGATATCTAAAGCATGTAACTTCTCTAGGGAAATGGTGCTCTAGAACCTTACATGCAATACCTTCACAGGATTATCCATGAAGTCCATGTGAGGGGACATAGGTGTTCACTTCTTCCTCTTTGCCTTGTGCTTTGAACATTGCTTCCACAGGGTGCTTGTTCATGTAGCAAACCCCTTATCCTCATTAATGATAATAGAGTATCCCTTATTCTCCTCTTTTCACTTGGTGGGCTAGGTGGGTGAATTCCCTTACACTATAATCTTCACAAGCCCCTCCGTAGTATGCATATTTACCTTTTTTCTTGCGTCTACTATTTCCTTGGCCCCTGCCTCAGCTCTTCTCTTCTCCACCTCATCAAGCTCCACTTTGAGTTCCTCTCTAAATGTGGTGTTATCCTCTTCTGAGCCTATCTCCATCACAAAATTGGAGACATCATGTACCTTGGAATATTTCTTCCCCAACTCTTTTCCCTTAGGATACTTATTTTCTTCACAATCTAGTTGTAAAGCCTCGATGCTACCTTGTTGTGATGTACCTGCTCCCTCACTACTATTTCAGTACATATAATACTTCCTCTTCCTGGAAGTTTCTAATTTATCCTCACTTCCTTCTTCTTATTCTTATCCTTTTGTCTGGACCACTTTCATAGGTGGGATTGATGCTTCTCTTAGCCTTAGAAAGGTAGAGTCTATAAATTCTATTTCAACTCCTCCTTGCGTCTTAGGACACAACTGCAAAAACACTTAGTTTATGAAGCCCTTGATGGTCACATTGATCTATGGATGTAGATACAGGAAGTTTAAATCCAAGAATTCAACATAAGCCAACCTCACATCATACTTGTAGGTCATGTGAAGAGTGTGAAAATCAGATTCCACTTTATCGACATCAATGGTCACATTTTCCGCATCCTTCATCCAATTGGTGGCAATAGAGAATTTTGCACCATGGTCCCATTTCTCCATTGGTCATTTTAAATTTCACCAAGCTGGAGTGTTGCGTAACTACAAACTTCACCTGGTCCCCTATAAGTGTTGGTAATTCATGTAGAATATGCCACTCATTCTTGAAGGCCAAACATAGTCTCTCGTACCACGTGTTCATTTGGGCCTTACAGGTGTTCGTAATGGAGCCATCACAAGTGAATTGCAAAAATTGCATCACACGAGATGAGTGCGTCAATGGGTAAACCAACATGTTCCCGTATGGTCCATCAAGGATGCCAATTTCCAAAAATATGATCAATACCAGAATGGACCCTATGTTATCTTTGCTCCAACTTCATTTTGTACCTGTGCTTCCTCAATGATACACTTTGTAATGAATTGTGCAAAATTATAGTGTGCTTGCTTTGATACTTTGTATGTAATGTACATGAATCTCTTGTTTATATCTGTCAACCATTCTAATGAGCCTAATTTTTAGCTGATAAAGCGGGTTATAACCCTTAACATTGGGTCATCAAGATCTAAGATAACGTGAGCCCTTCCTCCCTTCTCATTATTCAACTGCTTCGCTAATTCCTCAATTTTGCATTGGCACATAGGTAAATTGCCATGTCTTCACCATTGTTCTACAAGCCTATCACACTCCTTATCAACTAGCCTATAATTCTCATTTTTCTTCCTGCAAAGTAGGAAAAGTCTTCACGCACCCGCGACATTAACCACCTGAATATTTGGGTGGGTTTAGCAAAGAAAGATATCTCCCATCACTGCAAAAGCCAAGTTTTATGCAACTCCTGTATCACTGAGTCATCCACCCTAGGGTTTCTAATCTCATCTAACCCTGGAACATCTTTGAATAGATCCACCCACATCAATTTTTTGTATTCCTCTGTCATGTTGTTGAACTCGCTAATCTTGAACCTATATTGCTTCAAACTCCACTTCTCTACTTTTATCAACCTGGAGGGTACTACATTTATGCTTATATCTCAATCGGTTCCTCCTCCACCACTAGTCTCTTGGTTCATGCCTTATTTAGTGCCATATTCATTTCTTCATTTCATGCCCTAGGTGTTCACCCCTCCTTGTCTTCTTGAGCTCTCAAATTAGATAGCTTCACTTTTATGCAATGACTTATTGCCTCCTTGTCTACTCAAATTACCACTCCACAAGGTCTCGTTATAGTTTTCATAATGCCATTAGTTCATAAAAATTACTTCACTTACATATCACACCCTTGTCACAGTTCAATAACTCTAGAGCACAAAAATTTCTGAAGTAAAGGTAGTTAAAATGACTACCCTCATCTGCTATTTATACTTTCTACAAGACCTCACCATCCTTTTGAACCACACTTCTTGATATTACTTTTTAATAAAGTAATTTTTCTGCTTAATTAAAATTTTGCGACTTCACTTCACGAGCTACATTCATAGCCTTATGGCATGCTAACATTACTATAATTCCATAGACCTCCTCCACGTACCTTACTGTGTCAAATTACTTAACCTCCGTGGCAACAACTAAGTAATTTCCCAAGCCTCTGCCTACCTCATGTTACATTGAGCTATCTATTTTTCTCTCCAGTGGGGTATTTGATCATCTCAATTTCTCTTGGAACACCTTTCTTATAGTTTAACTCATTTTTCTACCTTTGGGCTAGACCAACCTCACTTAGAAACACACCAATAATTTTCCACACTAAAGGTATGTGCGGCCCTTTGCATATAGAACCACTTAAAATGTAAGTAGCTACTAGCACTCCAATGCAAAACACAACATAGGGATGAAGAGAGAAAATATAGAGATGATGAAGGGAAACAAAAATAAAGGAAATTACATTAAAGGGAAACCTAATCTAAATGGCAACATTGCTTTATTACAAACACCAAGAAGACTTATTTATAGTATGGCTTCAACCTAGTTAAAGAAAAGGGGCAACTGTGTTGCATCCAAATCTTTTAACTGGCAAGCACGTAAGTCAAGTGTATAGGTCACAATATATAGTCCCAACCAATGCACTTGGAATCATACAGAAGAACCATCTGTCCAACCTTCATCTTCTTATTTTCAATGTTTCGGTCATGTCAATCCTTTTTTCTTTCTTTCTATCTTCTAGCTCCATTAGGATATGGTGCACCTCTAATATAACTACATCAATTTGTCTACGCACTATTCAAGTTCTTTCTCATCAGCCAATCCTCTTACATGTAATACATAGGGATGGTAACATAAATTCAACCAGTAAATCAGCCTTGATGATAAACACAAACTAAAAGGGTGTTTCTTTTTTTAGTATCTTATAGGTTATTCTATAAGACTAAAAAATAATAGAGACTTTATCATCCCAATCCTTCCTTCAAACATCACAAATCATTCTCAATGTGTGGCTCAAAATCTTGTTGAAAGCTTCAACATTTCCATTAGCTTGTGGGTGATAGGGTGTAGTCTTATGATGGGATACCATAAATTACGCCAATAATATCCTAACAGTCTCATTCAAGAAATGAGTACCTCTATCACTTGGTAAACTCAATGTACATCCATACCTACTTATGATATTCTCCCAAAGGAAACTTTTTGTAGTAGATTCAGTACAATCCTTCATAGGTGCTGCTTCTACACACTGTGTAAGATAGTATATACAAGTAATGATGTAACGTGAACTTGTCTTGCACATTGGGGGGAAATAAGGCCCACGAAGTCAATTTACCATTTTTCAAAGGGTTATAAACTTTATATAGGCCTCAATGACATTCCATCTTTATGTCTCAGCTTCCCAAGGCACTGGAAATGATCACAAACCCTGACATATTCTTGGAAATCCTTGTACAATTTCTCCCACCACAAACCAACCATCAGAATATTGTGTGTGATGGCTCACCCTACATAGTGTCCACTAGAAATACCTCCATGAGCTTCCTCGATAATACCTGCACACTCATGCTCTAGTACACACCGGTGAAAACTCTCATCCCAAAAAAGTTTGTATAGATCTCCACCAATCAACATATAAGGTGTAGTGCATATGGAAAGCTATTTCCTTTCTATACTCTTCAGTATGTTAGGCACCACATCCATTCATAAAAAGATAGAAATATCCTCCAAATCAGTGGGTGCACATTATAATTTTATCAACTATGCATCTAGCATCATGTCTTTTATTCTTTGCGAGTCCTCACTTGAATCAATTCTTGAAAGATGGTCAGGTCATGAATTGCACTTTCCTAGTTTTACTATGACTGAAAAGTCAAATTCTTGAAATAACAAGATCCACTCGCATAACTACCCTTATAAAACATGATTTTTTACCAAATACTTAAGTTTCATATGATCTTTGTAAGAAATAAATGAAGTAGCTAACAATTACTGCCTAAACTTATGCGGTGCATAAATCATAAACAATGCTCTGTGTTCTGTTGTGTAATTCTACTCAGCTGGAGTTAGCTTCCTGCTTGCAAAAAACAAAGGGTGATCAACAATCCCTTCTCTAAGATGTGCTAGGACTACTCAAATTTCCATCCCTGATGCATCCACATGTATGTGAAAGGGCTTTTCCCAAGAGGGATAGTGAAAAATGGGCGCAGTAGTAAGCTTCTCCTTTAACGTATCAAAATCCACTTGTTGTGCCTCATCCTAGTGAAATATTCCTTTGTGCCTCAATAGTTTTTCCAAGGGCACGGTGATCCTAGCATAGCCTTTCATGAATTTATCTTTAGTAACCCGTATGCTCTAGAAATCCTTGCATTGCACTTTAGTAAGTAGGGTCCTTCAAACCCAAAATAACAACTTTGGTAGGGTCCACCAATAAGCCTTCTTTACAAATAATATGACCTATAAATTATTGGTGTGTGTGATTGTCCAGTCATCATCCACATCACCTAGGTGAGTCATCTCACCTTACAAGAGTCATAGGTCTTAGGAAGTCAAATGAAAAGTGTCAGATTCTGTCATATAATCTGACATTGTCATTTGTGTCAATGCTTCATAGGAGTTACATTCCTTATTTGGAATTATAGCTCCTCTTCTAGTGTCATCATATACATCAGTCAATGTCATATGCGTCAGTGGCGTCATTGAGTTTCTTTCTATGTTTAGGCATGGGGGTTACATAGCACCCCTATTAGTACTTCCTATTTTTCGATCGATGAGTATGAGCAGACCCATTCTTCTTACTTGGAATCTTCTTTCCATTGTTTTGAATCTTACATACTATGTTGGCTTAACGTTACCATCGGAGTGCAACTTTGTTGTGGTGCATTGCTTTTTGACATCAATTCTCGCGAATTCTTCTTTCATGGTATCAGAGTTGGTTTCGGTAAACATGCACTCTTTTTTTCTCAGTTGTTTATTACTTCTGGTTTCTTCTCATTTCCTTATGTGCAAGTTTTTTTTATTATCATTTTGGAATTATTGCTCACCTCGTATTGAGGTTTCAGTAGTTGCGAGTTAAGGTATTTGGTTGGTTTGCTTATCAGCTAAGTTTGTATTTGGATATTTCTAGATCTTTGTGGCTGTTGTTTCTAGGTTGTTTGTGTGTTTCTTACTGGTTGTGTTTAGATTCAATGCCTACAGGGTAAAAGGAGAGCTAGTTTTTTGGTGTGGACCTATGATTACTGGTTGGGATCATTGTTTTTTCTTCATCAGTGTATAGTCAGACTAAACCGAGCTTTTTCCTCATCACTTTGGTTCATTTTTGTCTCGAAGTTACCTCTGCCTAGTCTCTCATGTTTTTGGGAGCCTACTCACATTTTTGCCTAGTCTCTCACGTTTTTTGGGAGCCTACTCACATTTTTGGGAGCCTACTCACGTTTTTTGGACTGTTCTAGGCATTTTCTCCTTCAGCTGGCATTTTTTGCACTATTCAGGTGTTTCTTTCAGCTGACATATTCTTGCAGTGGACAGTAACATTTTTTTGCAATGGACAATTAATTTTTTACCTACCTTTCATCCCCACGTGGCTTTCTCAGTCCATGGCTAGGTAATATCTTTCCAAAAATATGTTTTTTATTCACTTTTCTTAAAAAAAACGTGTTTGTATTCATCTTAGTTTATCACTTCTCTTAAAACGTTTTATTTCATTATTTTTTTAAAAAAGGTATAAGGTAAAAACTTTACATTTCTTTGGCATTATAAAATTTGGTCTTTTGGCTTGTTGTATTTTTAACCTTCCGTCGAGTCCTAAAGACGAAGGGTGAGGTCCGGGATTGGTAGGTGGCTAATCCCCCCTCACAATACAAACAAACCCTATCTCAAATTCCGTTCCATTTCCAACGGGCATACATATGACACCTTTTGAATGCGTTTAGGGAACTTTTTTAATCCATTTGCAGGCTTATTGGTTTTTTCTCATCAGTTGCGGGAATTGGTTTTTGCTATAACTTTTGACTCGTTTCTTGGTTTTGAGCACTTCTTTAGTCAAAGTTGCATGTTTTTTCACACTCTAGATGATGGGATAATTAGTTTTGTAAACACAATAATTTTATAAAGTGCTGCATTCTGGGGGGTGTCTTTGTATTGCTTGATTCAGCTCATTTTTTCTTGAGCTTTGTTCTATTCATTTTTTTGTGGACTTGTGAGCGCGTCCGCCACAGTCTTATGAAAAAGGGATTCTTTCGTGTGATGTGAGATTCTATTTCTCACAAATCCCTCTCTTCCCCCTCTTGTTTCTCTCATTCTTGTGCTTACTTGCGGGTGTCAATCTATTGTGCCCTCTCATGAACCTTGATTGTTATCTCCACCATTGCGTATTATTACACTAATTGCAAGGTGAGTGAAAAACTAGTTCTCAGAACATAGCTACATCTAGTTGCAATCAACGCACTGAACTATAAAGTGCCAAAAAAGGGGAGGTTAATATTGTGTTCCTTGGAGGCTCCTCTCATCATGGACATTGAATTTCATCACTCCGTTGTTCAACTAGGACCAGGAAACTACCTACAATGGAAGAGTGGGGTACTCGATCATTGTATTATGTATAATTTTTTACCACACCTTCTTGGGTTAGCACCTGAACCTATTGACCGCATTCATCACTAAAATTGGTTGAATGAGAATGATATGACATACGGGCTTCTTTGTCTTACTATATCATAGGACCTTCAACGTCGATTAGAATTCACCAAGTCTGCGCACAGAGCTTGGATCTTCATTTGAAATTTTCATCGAAACTTTGATCCTCGTTCATCTGTTATGGATCTTCTGATGATCTTACATCCATGGAGGAAAGTGAATTCACTGATACTTTTTCTTACGAAGGGCCACCCCCACATATTTCTATGCATGCTCCTTCAAAACTTAGTATTGCTCCTATCATAGTTCTAGTGACTCTCCTCCACAAGACTCTTCGGTTGAATTCACACCTACACATCATGCTACCTTAGATCTCAGGTTTTCCCCATCATGAGCATCTACTGATTATGTTGATTATAGCTTGGAGATTCTACCATCCCCTATTGCTTCCAGAGACTTCGAGATTGATTCTTCAAAGGGTTCTTATAATCCTCCACAATAGGACATTGATCTCCTTGACTCAGACTTGGATGATATGCTCAAGGATACCGACATCACAGTGCAGCATCTTCTTCAACCTACTGCCTTTTCTGAGATTAGAGTTGTCATCCCACTAGCTTCCACTAATTCTCCACCGCAGCAGGTTCATTTTCCCCTTCCGGGCTCTCTTGATGATATATATATATATATATATATATTTTGTGGACTCTCACCTTATGGAGATTGACATAATTGTCACCGCTTCTCTTGACATATTATCTCCTTCTCATATTGGGCCACCTTTTGGCACTCTCCATGTTCCTCCTCCTTCTAATCACAGACCTTTGGTCCCTTCAGATTCATTAGGAGTCCATCAAAAATCATCTTCTCCTCTTTCCTCTTTCTAGAAAGATGTTGTTTGTTCATGGGCACCTTATTAGGCCTTTAGTTGTCAGGGCTTATTGCAACACATAAATCATAGAAAATGTCTTCGTGAGTCCGTTGTTGTGTAATTCTGTTCTAGCTGGACCTTGAGCTCTTCCTCAGCTTGCAAAACACAAAGGGTTTTGATCAGTGTAATCCATTCTCTAAGTTGTGCGATCCACATCACCTAGGTGAGTCCAATCTTGCCATTCTGAGACTCATAGGTCTTAGGATAGTCACATGACAAGTGCCAGATTGTCCCATAGAATCTGAAAGTGTAAAATGGGTCAATGCAGTCAGTAGGAGTTTCATTCCTTCAATTGGAATCAAAACTCCACTTCTATTGCGCTTCATCCCATGTGTTAGTCAACGTCATATCCTTTCAGTGCCGTCAATGAGTTTCTTTCCATGTTTAGGGCACGAAGATCCCGACATACACCCCTATTTGTACTTCCTATTCTTTGATCTATGAGTATGAGCAGACCCATATGCCCCTTACTTACAATCTTCTTTCCATTTTTTTGAATCTGTGCGTATTGGGTTGGCTTGACGTCCTACCAAACCAAAAATAACAACTTTGGTAGTGGTCCACCAATTTTGACCTTCGGTTGCAAATAAAATGACTCTTTCAGTAAATGTTCCCAAAGGAGTAGTAAAGACACATTTATTAATGTTTAGAGAGATACTTAACTGCCTGACATGTTTCAAATATCAATCTCAATTTGTTGTAATGATCTTTTACTAATCCATACACTGTCTAATCATCCAAGTAGACTTGTAGAAACTTATGAATAAATTCTTGGAATGCTTGTACCACAATGCGTGAAAATACAACATGCACATTCTTAAGCCCAAATGGCATAATTGTTTAAGAAAAAATTCCCCATTCAGTGGTGAATAGTAGTCTTCTCCTGGTCTTCTTTTGTAATCCTTATCTTGGTGATACCCTGAGAATCTGTCTATAAAAAATTATATCTCATGCCCTATCTACATCTTCTAAGATTTAATCATTAAAAGGCATGTTGGAAAAGGATCTATAACACATGTAGTATTCAAGTCTTTGTAGTCTACACATGATCCATATCCTTCCATATTTCTTGACACTAATCACCATTGGGCTAACCCATTTAGATTCCTCAATGGCTTCAATGATCCCAGAATTCCAACATCTTGTCAATTTCTTCTTTTACCTTCATGCACAGATTAGGATTCATCCTGATAAGGTATCTTCCTAATCTAAGTCGTGCATGCACCTTTCTTTAACTTAATCCGCAAATATCTCCCAATGGAGTGATGAACTCCTTTCAACTCATGATAACCACGCTGGGGAAAAATACTTGGAAGTCCTGTAATAGTTCAATTATCTTTGAGACCTCTTGGTTTGTCCAGTAATCACCAATGATTACTTCTTTTGGTTCTACTTCTATGCCCATGTTGACCTTCTTTGTCTTCAACGACTCATGATAGGTACATGCCTTCTCATCTACACTATCCAAGACGTCGTGCGTACCCTCTGTATGATCAACATCGAGGTTCTATATTTCTTCATCTTTTATCAGGTACACCATTTTCCCTCTCTTTTTCTAGGCAAACACGCTCAAACTGTATTTCATATGTTTCTTCTCCTTCCTCGAAACATGCCTCCAAATCAAGCTCCCCTAGCAAATCTAGGATGAGGTCCTCAGCTTTGGCACTATCTCCTAGAGTAGTGCGCTTGACTACCTGTAAAGCTTCATTCACTGATGGTTTAAAAGATATATACTCAAAATTCTGAATACTACGTGCTGTCAACTCCTGCCAATTTCCTGTTTGGCGACGTATCTCCGAATGGACATACCAAGCACGTGCACAACCTTGCAAAGTGGAATAGAGCTTATGCACCCAGAGTGAAGGGGGTAAAGCTTCCGGGCATATTGTCCATGCTTTCTCACATTCCTGAACATGGTACAAGGTTGATTCCTTCCCATGATAGTCACATATCTTTGAAGGTTCATTGGTTCGGAGAAATCTAATAGAGAACACGATTCTTACCTCGCGCCACTCTATAAGAGTATCCCGATGAGTCATCCACTAACGTGTTGTCGTCCTGCGCAGGGTATAAACAAGCATATTCCTCCGTTCTACTTCACAGGTCCATTGGACTTCCATAACACGAAAGAAGACATCAGGGTTACCTTCTCTCGTGTAACTTGGTAACTGTGTTCCTCCTAGATGCTTAACTGAATTTGCCTTGACAACATGAGTCACAGTGCCCTTTAATTCTCTTCCAACCAACTCATAAGTCTCGTGTGCCCAATTATCATATGCAATGCTAGTCGTATCACTAATGGACCGAGCATCATCCCATTGAATAACTCCTCTTGATGGATCAATAACCTCTGGGTCTCTGATGGTGCACACATAAATTCTATTTACGTCTTCGTCTCCCAAAGGCTCGACCTAAGGTGTAGACCTCCCATCTATTAGTGGAATAAGTACACACTCCTTATTCTCAAAGTTGATGTATCCCTTGTTGAAGTGCAAATCAACATTATTCGCATAACACCAAGGGTGTCCAAGTAAGGCTGGAAAACTATCTGCCTCGGAAAGCACTAAGACTTCAAAATCCCCAGTGAACTTGACCCCTTGAATGGTTATAGAAACATCCTTCATGACTCAGATGGGTGTAACTTTAGTTCTATTTTCCATGTACAACACATTTGAAGATGGCTGCAATGGTGGTCGCCCCATTTGCTTCCACGCATCTAGAGTAAGAACATTAACCTCTACACCCGTGTCAATTAGTGTGTTGCTCAAAATCCATCCATCAACTACCGCATTCAACGTGATCTCCTTGTCATAATCAAGACTATGAGGGGGCAAATTAGCATGCAAGATCTGCCTCACGCACTCACATCCAGTGCGCGATACCTGTCCTCTCAACCATTCTTTTAACAGGGGAATGATATTCTTTTGGCGCAACATCTCACATACCTCTTTGACATCATCCACATCCTTATGAGGGATCTCAACATTCTTCACCTATTCCAACTTCTGCGACTATGCTTTCAAGCACTTGGATCTCTCCTTGCAAGCTCCTAATTACCTCCATAGTCTCCTAGTAAACCTCCTTCTGATAAGTTAGATCAGGGTACTTTCCTTGCAACACTTCTTCCCTTGTAATGGGAGGCCTATGCTTTGGTATTTCTCTGGCGCATGCAGCTTCAGTGCATGTAGTTACTAATACAGGCTCCAACTTAGGGTTAGATGCTACCGTAGGCATGAATAGAGGTTCAACGTGTTTCACACTAACCATTCCCGCGCCCTTGTCCTTCTTCTAATTCTGGCTCATGTGATTAGACAAGTCAGGGCACTCCTCATACTTATGTTTCTTTCCGCACCATGAGCATTGCAGTAAATCCATGGGCACTCGTGCTTATAGTGATTCCTAGATCCACAATTGAAACAAGTTCCACAGGGGAATTCACTCCTCCCTCCACCGCGGCCACCATGGCCTCTGAATCCTTCGCGAAAGCTTCTTCCCCTTCCTCCGCCATCTTCATGCCCTTCATGCTGACGCCCCTCATTTTTAGAAGTGTTCAATGTGACACTGGCCTAACACACACCAGTATCAATAGCACCATGAATCTGGTCTATCAACTGATAGTCCTTTGTGTCATGAGTAGTAGATGTACAAATCTTACAATAATAGGACACATTATTACAAAGCGGGCATTATAACAAAGGGCATCTACTTGGATCATAATCCCTGTGATAGATTTCACAATCTAATGACATGGCACACATTGACTTTCGAGGGAAACTATCCTTGGTGTGTCCTTCTACTTCACAATCCGTACACCAATGCCCACTGCGAGTCTCATGTGCTAAATTCACAGACAATTTCTCAAGTTCGTTTGCCATGGAAGTAATTTGTGCCTGCAAAAAGGGACTTACCCCAGTATCAACACTCCCCATGGCCTCATTGCGCAAGGTAGCCTCCAAGGCTTCACACGGATCTGTGAAAGTCTTATGTGAAAGTGCTCGTTTGAAAGGTGTTATCAAGCCTTTGATGAACCACTGAGCATGCTGAGAGGGATGGATATCATAACATAACTTCGACAAGAGAGTCTTAAAATGCACATCATACTCTCACACACTTTCTGTCATACCCTGTTGAATCTCCTTGAGCGCGTTGATGCTCTTTTGCCCAAACTTAAGAATATGAAATTCCACCAAGAAGGCATCTCGTAGCGCCGTATAATCCACCAACGTTTGATGTGGGTCATACTTTCGGTACCAAGTATGCATGCGCTCCTGCAACGTAATTGCAAATTGACTTGCCTGCTACTCCAGGGTAGTGATCCCCTTAGCGTGCCATAATAATTTACACTTGTGTACATGATCTGTAACATCCTCAACACCTTTATAATCGGGAAAATGAAGAGACATCTCATAAAATACCTGCTGATGGGGTTGTGGTCCTTGTCCACCAGATCTAGAACCTTGATTTCCTCATGTGTTTCCTCCACCACCAAATCCACTTGTTCCACTAACTCCTGACCCTCCAGATCCACCAGATCCTCCGGATCCTCCTCGTCTAGTAGGTACAGGACCTCAAGTAGTGCTACTCTGCGTTCCCACCGTTGTATTAAATTGAGCTCCAATAGTCTGTGAAGTATAACTACTTCTAGACGTGACACACGCATTCTGTGAGTCCACACCTTGTCCAAATGACGTGCTTGACAGGATGCCACCAAACACAGGAAATGATATCTACCTGATGTTGCTTGCTTGCCAATACTAACACCAATCAGACTAGTGATACTTGCCTCAGAGATTGGGAAACTAAGCGCAAGGGATTGGCCGTCAGGTGGGTTCAAATGTGCGCATATGGTTCGTCTCCTTTCTCCATTTGACGAGCTCTCATTGGAAGCTGAGACGGTTCTCCTTCCACGTTTGCCAAGATGGGGTAACACAGACTGCTCAAGTTCCATGTCCTCCTCGTGAACCTCGAATCCTTCCCACAACGTCTGCCTCCAAACATCCATTGTTCCTGCAATCACATGCTATCTCACCAATTCTCTCTCCTGAGTTGCGTTATACTTGAGCCACCTCTCTTCTCTCTCCAGTTCTGCTGTAGGATCCGCTATTTCTCGCCACACCCGTTTTTGTGCTCCATGCCTAGTGTGAGTTTAGCTAGCCATAGGAAACACTTCTAAACTCAGAGTGATGATCAGGATCGTGATGGCTAATGGTATAACACGCAAGAAAGATCCTCTCGGTTCTCACAAGAACTCAAACTCAACAACCTCTGGGCAAGAATACATAGAAACCACGTACTCCAATGTGTAGCTAGTCAACACACCACTCCACTAATGATCAACAACACGAGTGCAGATTAGATTGACATCACGAAGCCACTAATAATATTCTTGGGTCCACACACGAGGTCGATAGTACCAACTCCTCCTCGATGCATACACTGACAACCATTCATACAATTCTATTGGAAAACAACAAAAGAACGTTTCATAGATCTCATGATACAGATGCTCCTCTACCCATGTACGTGCATCAAACTCAGGTCCAATGTTGAATCTCTGTGCAAACTCATCCTTCGAGTTCTTAAGCCAAGTCTCCACGTTGTCCAAGGTCAAAAGTTCTGCCATCATCCACCATTTTGGCAACAGCTTCAAAAGAGGTTCCGACAATGGAACCAAGATGTCACTTTTCCTAACCCTTTAATTCCCAGGTGTGTCAGTATATCACCCAGCCTAAACTGGGAGCTCACTCGAGGCATGCGAATGTGCCAAGCCCATCTTCTATGTGAGCTTTGTCAAGAATGTTACCATGAGTAACAAAACAATGTACATACATAAATGCATACATCTTATGACAAAGATAAAGAAACTAGATCTGAGCTTAAATGATCCATATTATGACTATGCAGATTAAAAAGAACATACATGAACCAAATCTGAACCATGAACATAATAAAGAACACAAACACTTAGATCCATGAAGCATTGATATTCAGAACAATACCATTACATTAATCCTCCATTGTTATGGTAGCCAACTACGTGATAAGATCCATAAAATGGACTAGATACATCAACATAATTCTCATCCTACAAATGACCCTACTCAAGAAGTTACAACAACATCCCTACACATTTCACTCCCAGCTCTCTCTACTCTCTTGCACACATTCATTCACACATCCATTCTATCTTTGTTGCCATGCAAATCAATACATATCAAGAGGCTGGAGGAAATCTTCCCTTCACCGCCCATTCATCATTCAAGAGTAAACCACATGCCAAATGTCATCATACCTCGCCATACTCAAGTACCCTAAACATGCAAGTGCCAGCTCAACCATAACTAACTCTACTTTACAACTCTTAATCTCATCATGATAACCATATCCTGGAATATGATTTCCTTGGGTTGTAAGTCTCTATGTTTTAGCCTTATCCGCAATCAGATCTGGTCGCATCTCCATGTGTCCGTTATCGCAGTTCTAACTGTGGTCCAAAATGCGACTAAGTCCCGAGCTTGTTCTGCTTGGGCGCGAACCTTCACGTCGTTCCTGAGGTTACTTCCACGTGCACCTTTGCGCTCTGCTGGTGCGCGACAAAACCCTTTGCGCCTTAGGTGCTTAGTCTTCTTAGGGGCTCAACTGGAATGTTTTTGACATTTGACCTAATTCTTAACATAGTCACAATAGTCTTGGTTAAGCATAGGCCAAGAGTATCCCATATGTAAGATGTGTATAGTGATAACCTAAATGTTTAAGTTTAAACTGCATTTTCCTTCATGGACTTATTGGATAGCTAGATGAGCCTCCAAATTTTTAGGACACCAAAGGAGGAGGTTTTCAAATCCTCTTTTGTAAAGGATACCCCCTAGTATGATGTAGCGAGACGTGCATTTTTGAGAAGATATTTTTCCATTTTTGGATGAATCTAAGGGTACTTTGATAATGTAAATATAGTCCTATGTCTATGTATACTAAGTTTCAGATACGCTATCTATGTGATTAATAGTAGGAATTTTATTATTGGTATATGATGGTTGATCGAGTTTCTGTACAAAGACAAAGAGTTTGAAATTGTTTGGTGATAAAGGGATGAGAGAGGAAAGTGAAGCCATTCTATATATTAATTTTTTTAATGATTGAGGGTTAGTTATGATTTCATAGCGGTTGAAGAGTTGTAGTAATTATTTGACAATGGTTTTATATTTTTTGTAGGACCTAATTTTTACATTGATATATCCCTTTTATTTGGTTGATGACTAAATATGAGTCTCCATAGATGTCAAGGACTATTACAAAAAAAAATAAGGTTATCTGAAGTCCCATTATAAGATTCTCGTATTCTACCATGTTATTATTGCATTCAAAATAAAATTTGAAGGATAAAAAATAGGGGTGTCCGAAAGGGGTATTATGAATATTCTGGCACCTCTCCTGTCTGTATTTGGACCCATAAAATAAAATTTTCATTTTAAGAGGGGTATTTTCATGGTTGATAGTTTTTATAGATTCATCAGGAAACTGTTTGCAAGGCATTTTATTTGTAGGAAGGGGAGATTCAACAAGATTATCAGCAATGACCTACCCTTTAATATATTTATGAGAGATCTATTCAAGGTAAAATTCATTCATCAACATGAGCCATCAAGTGGATTAATTTTTGTGATAATATAGGTTTTTTGATTAAGAAGGTAGTGACAAAGTTTGGAAGTTTTGAAGTACAAGGCACAACAAAAAAATTTGTCTTCAGAATAATGGTTTTCAAAGTCATGAAGGGTGCGTGTTATGTAATAAATAGCTTATTCCTTACTTATTCATCTCGATGTGCCAACATGGCTCCCAAGTCATGGTAAGTCATAGATATAGAAATATAGAATGTCTACCCCTTGAATGGAGGTGTAAGTAATAGAGGAGATAAAAGATATTGTTTGAGGGTGTCGAAGGCATGTTGAAAATTATCATCCAGTGGATGTATTTTCTAAGAAGGTGATGTAAAGTTTTAAAATGTTTTGATAATTGAGAGATGAAGTAATGAATGGATTTGATCCTTCCTTACAGGCTACAAAGTTGTTTAATATTGGTTGGTGAAGGCATTTCGGTTATGGATTTGACTTTAGCAGGTCAACTTCAATTCCCCTGATAGACACTATAAATCCCAAGGGTTTTCCTATGATAACTTTGAAAATTCACTTAGGAAGATTAAGATGAAGAAATAACTATAAAAAAAACCTAAATATAAATTATAGAAAAACTAGGGGGTCTCTTTGGTGTATAAATTTACCTAAGATATCATTGACATAGTCTTCTATGGTTTTTTAGAAGAGTTCAAAGTAGATGTAAGTCATGACACATTGATATGCAACTCTTGCATTTTTCAAGAAAAAGGACATTATTATATAGGACAAGGTTACTTATGGGGTAATAAAGGAATTCTGGTGTTGATATTTTCGTGCGATAAGTATTTGATTACAACCAAGAAACAAACCATAAGAGATATCATCTCATGGCTTTTTGTTAAATCGATGAGATAGTTAATTTTGGGTAGACAAAAATTATCTTTGGGGAAACTGAATATCAAGTATTGTAAGTACGTGTAGATACATAATTTTACAGTGGCATTAATGACATGTATTATGATACAAACCCATTGTGGATAATTAATAAGTAGTATTAAGTTGTCCAAAATAATACATTGAAGTTATTCTTTAACTACAAGTGTAGTACAAGTATATATCCTATGAATTATTTTCTTCACCGGTTTAGACTCCTGGATGGCAATGATGTTGTGGATAATGATGTTAAGGTCTATACCTAGCATATCACTATAGGACCATGTGAAGGATTGAATGCATTTGGATAAGAAATCAATGAATTTTTGGAGTTCACGAGAGTTTAAGGAATGGATGATTTTGAAAATTTGTGGCTCTTGCAATATACCAATATTAACATTGGTGGTATATTCATTGAGAATTTTAGGTGTGTCAGGAGGAAGGGTTTTTTGAAGATATTTTTTCACAGCACCCATGTAATTCAGGATAATGTCATTGTTGTGGAAATGAAGAATTTCAATAGTAGAATAAACTTCCTCTATCATAAGTGATAATGTTAGGGGAAGAGTTTCATTTTTTCCGTTAGCTTGATAAGTAAAATTTCCATGTGTGATGACATTGATTAAAAAATTTAGATGGGATAGATATGTTGTCATCAACATTAGAGGATGAGTCAGATGATGATGGATGAGGCTTTGATTATGATATATGTAAACACAAAAGAATGCACTTTGGGTAAATATTTAGTCATGATTGTATACTACTATTCATATGATTCCTAAGTAAGAAAACTAATAATTAACCCATGTCTATGGCCACCTTTCACTGATTTTTTTTTCTTGCACCATTACTTTCTCGGTCTACATTTTATACCTCAACATTTATCATTATGAACACTAGCACCCAGCTAGAACACCAGTTCTAGGCACCCTCGTCCCCTCTAGGCAGACATGACCTCAGTATACTTTGTTCACATCATTTGTGTCCTTTCTATCCATTTAAGCATCTTATCTTTTTGGTAGTCGGCCTTTTCAGGGTTAATTACAAAATTCAAGCAAAGGAATCATATAAATATAAAGTTATGTGATCATAATAAAGGACCAAACACTAAGCATTAGCTATCACCACCTAAGGTTGCATCCATCAAGTATCTAAGATCTCCATTGCATCCATCCAACACCATCCAAGGGACACAAAGGTTAGTTATTCTACATACACTTCATAGGAGGGAAGTTTATTCTATTCCATGCACACATCTATTACATTTCTTTACATCTAGCTTATTTGCTCGCTATTAAGTGTGAGACGTAGAAGAGCTACCTAGGGCACAATTTCGTACACACATAGAACTACTGTGGCTCTGAGATGTAGTATAGTGCTTAGTCGTAAGTTCGCCATTGTGACAACTGAGGACAGTCTAACCCCTCATTCTGAATCTTTCTTTTTTAGAATTTGATGTCTCTTTAAGGGTTTTGTAGGTCAATACTTCATTGCAGGTTTCCAGCAACTTCGGTGATCACTATGCAACCTCATAGGGACCAAAGGCAAACAACAATGAATACCTCGCGACCACTCAGAGAAGGTTTTCTGAGCATTCCCGCAGACTCATGCGCCCAGACACAGGTCTAGGGCATTCGCAGGCACCCCTATCCCTCTCCAGGTGCCCCAGTGCAACTTATTCTTCAAGATCTACTTTTTTTGATCTTCGGTGCGATAGTTAGTGCTTCGTATTTTCTACTTTTCTAACTTTGTATACCTCCGGGATTTCTGCGAATCAACTAAGGCTTCTTACCCTCTCTTTACACTTAGGATTCTCACTTTATTGCTTAGTTTTCTTGGGTTAATTTATGTACTTAATTTGTTGCATTTATTTACTGTTACAATAACATCAGATTAGGCATATATATATTTTCACATTTTATCTTAATCAAATACTCTAACGTATGGACAAACATAGGAGGCATCCACCCCAATGCGCTCGGTAACACCCATAGTTCCATCTACATGATTATCTTCATGTGAAAATTTATGGGTTGTTTAGTGTAAGGTAATGCTTTATTGGACCCTATGCTTGGAAGATAATATCTTACTATGTTTACATCATAACTTTATTTTCATATCGAAAATATATCGCAATCTCTTTCTTTTAATATATATGATTTCTCGTTTATTTTCATCTCATCTCTAGACCTCATGTCTTAAATCTTCATTTCCTCATATGGAAGCAACACACATGATACACAATATACTTTGTTTGGTTTCACCGCGAAACACTCAAATAGCTTCAAATATTACTTAGATTATGAGATAAGAGTTTCACATTGATTTCCTCGTTGATTTCAACACAACTAGGTGCATTTATTTCTATCTTATCTCTTCTAGATTTTAGTAATATCTTGATTATAGAGTTATATATGGACACTGATTCACTTGCATATTTCTATATGTTTGCAGGGGCACAAGTGATTATATCATAGACATAGGAGTACATATGCTTATCTCTTGGTCTTATGGAACCCTCAGTTATGGAGATCAAGTGATCTTTATTTCCTTTTAACTTCCAACTTATTATTGTTCACTTCATAACTTCAAGAACTCCTACCATATAACGAGGTGACCAAAACAAAACAGTCTTGGTAAGTGCTTATTTATTTTATTTTGATATGCATGCGTGCACACATATCAAAGTGGGCCATTAATATGATGATAAGTGTCTACAATAGAAGTCGAGTGCTAGAGCTTACATATTTTACTTTGATATGCATGCACACACACATATCAAAGTGGGGCGTTATTATGACAATAGTTGTCCACAATCGAAATCGAGGATTGGTTACTAGTGGTTTGTAATGTCTTTAAGTTGTTAACAATTAAAATCCGACCTTAAACATGATGACCATTTGACCATCATAAAGAAATTGAAATCTTAGATTTGACATCCATTTGACCATTACTTAAAAGTTCTATTTTTTGTTTAAGGAGTGAACTAAAAAGTGCTAACTTGGCCATACAATGGAGTTTGGAGTCCCCTCCCTCCCTCCCTCCCCCCCTCTGAGATATGGATACGAATGTTTTTCTTTCCATTGGTCATAGGACCACCATGGGTTAATAATGTGTTGTGGCATTATTGGCATAAGCAATTTGTTAAAGGAATGGTCTAAGGTGGATATTCAACCCACCATGCAAGTTATGTGTTTTAAATTTTATTAAAATTAAGATGCATGGCAATTTGAAAATGGTTGTTAACGTTTAAGGTTTAAGCCACTACATGGAAGGTCAATTAATGGAGTTCTATTGGGAATTAATCACGGGCAGTATCCTTGGGAATTTATTAGCTTCTTGGAGATAGCTAAGACATGAAAGTATATGCATTGTTTCATTTTTCTTTTTTTTTGTTTTGAGCTCATGCATGGATCATTTGCATGAGGTATTTGATGGACAATCAGTTTTGAGATATTGTGCATGGTGACATTTACTATTGTTAACACTCTGTTCAAACATGGAATTTTTTTCAATTGTAAATATGATGTTGCAATATTTCATGTTGTTTGGAAGCATTCAAATTGGATCTTATTTTTACAAGATTCCATTGAGGTAAAAGTACATACATGGATTTCATTCTGACTCACTCTTGTTGTTATGTTCATGATATACAATTTAAGATTTAGGTTCAGATCATTTTAGCAATCTAGAATTCAATAAAATTAAAAAGTTTTTGATACAGTTTTATTTTAGAGCATTGTTGCTTTATATATTTACATACGTTTACACACTTTGGTTTTATCATGCTCTAGTGTGAGAGCTTGCATTTGCATATGTTTTGATCTTAATATGAAACCCAAGAAATGAATAAGGAATCATCGGAAGGCGTTTTGGGTTTTTGAATCATTATAGTTTGAATTTGAATACATTTTTGGGATCACTTGTTGTTGAAAACTATCATACATTTTTGGGAAGCATTGTTTGGAAAATCTAGTAGATGAACTCATTTGTCGGTTTATTATGAGAGATCTGGATAAATAGATTAAGGATATAGTTATGGAATAAAAATGATTTGATAGTTTAATATTCTTTTAAAGCATGGTTGTTATCAATCATTCCTTGAACATGTTTTATTTTCAAGAGGAATTTAAAACATAGAAACATATTTGGTTGCATGGTTATTGTGAGGAGTTTGAAAAATGGATACACGCATAAATATACATATATATACGTTAAATGAAGAGATCTCTTCTCTCTCATCTCTCTCTCTCTCTCTCTCTAGATAAATGTACTTTAAAATATCTGTTCTAGTTTTGATACACATTGAAATTGTAATATTTTAAAGAAAAATAAAACTTGACATCATAATTATTACCATCACTTATTGATCAACTTCTTATTTTTCCAACAAGACCATATGAATATTAATATGGATTGATTACTTTGAATAATACAAAATACGTTTTAAAACATCATATGAGAATAATGCTAATATCTTAACATACTAATTGTCAACCAATAATTAAATAATAGAAATAAGATATATAAAATTGAATTAAATTTTTTTAAAAAAATTAAAACATTAAATATCATAAAATCACCCACCTCAAAATGATGTGGAAAGCAGATACTTTTATAATATATACAATCAGTGGTACAAGTTTTGAAAATTATTGCACAGCCATTCAAACAAAGGATGGTGTCCCATGGATTCGCAGCTCCCATTTTTTACTCTATTACACGAAAACAATTTTTCTTACACATTAGATTAGATTGTATGCTTAACTTATATTTTATCTTATACATGCACATTTTTCTTTCCTTATACTAAAACTTGTCTCCTAGTCACTTTGTTTGTGTGTTCCTTGGTTTTTACCAAGCACATCCCCTTCCCCCTATAGGGAACAGTTTCAACACAAAAGTTAGTCCTCCTTTTGGATTTATACTCCTTCAATGAAGTTACATGCACCCCAAATGAGGGGGGCATAATTTGGATGAATCAGTAACCCTATATAGCATCATATAGCTATATTTTAGCACAATACATTACTGGTTTAATATATTCATCAGTATTAGATATGTCTTAAAATCAGACTTGGCTCCTTAGCAAAGCACAAACACCAATGCCCATACCATACAGTAGCACTTGGGGGTGCCCTTGACCCTTCCTGGATTCCTGTCACCAAGGGGCAATTACACAACATTTGGAAATTTACCATAGTCTACATAAATCCACACAACATCTTTTACAAGGCATATAGTCCTTAGCACTTAGCATACATGCACTACACAACACTTTTCACTTTCATGTTAGATCAAATTGTTTAAATTTTTTAAAAATTTACACACCATATGTAGTGGTGTTCTACATTATGGGAAGTAGTTAAAGGTTGGAGGATAAAACCAGAATTTCCATGAATTGGTGTGAGATCGCCCCAAAAACTTATAGCTAACACAATTGGCATGAGATCACCCAAAAACCGCATTCGTCTACAACATATTCAGGATCCTTTCTACCCCCTTTTACTCTTCATGGATTAGATGCACATGTTCCATTTTCATTTTCAAATTCTACATATTTTTTACACATTTCAATCATATACATGTGTATAGTAATTACTTGTTCATTCTTCTTTTACATGTTTTCCCTTATGGGAATAAATAGTCACTTTTCAACATCAACAACAATCACATCAACATCAACATCGAAAATAGGCACATCATGACATCTACACATGCATTTTCAACCTAGGGTCATTTTCATCATCACTTTTTGTACTTTTTCCTCCATAGCATCCACACTTCACATTTTTTATCACTCTATGTTTTGTCATGTCCCTTAGCACACTCTCATCATCAATATACATGGTTATTAGCAACACATCTCTTATCTACTTAATGTTATTGAGATTTCACTCAAAAACATAAAGTGGGGTAAATTATAGGCACAAAATCATGCACTTTGGGTAACTATATAGTCCTAATTGCATACTACTATTCATATGATTCCTAAGTAAGAAAATTACTACTTAACCCATGTCTTTGGAAACATTTATTTGATTTATGTTTCCTTACACCCTTAATTTCTTAGTATTCCTTTCTATACCTTGGAATTTATCATCCTGGTCACTAGCTCCTAGCCAGGATGACAACACCAGGCACCCTCGTCCCCTCTGGGCACCCCTGACCTTAGTATAATTTGTTCACATATTTTGGGTACTTTCTATTCATTTAAGCATATTATATTTTTGGTATTCATCATTTTTGGGGCTAATTACAAAATTAAAGAAAGGGAATCATATAAATCTAAAGTTGTGTGATCGTAATAAAGGACCAAATACTAAGCATTAACTATCACCACCTAAGGTTTCATCCATCAAGCATTTAAGAGCTCCATTGCATACATCTAACACCATCAAATGGACACAAGGGTTGGTTATTCTATATACACTTCATATGAGGGAAGTTCATTCTATTCAATGCACACATCTATTACATTTCTTTACATCTAGCTAATTTCTCGTTATCAAGTGTGACACGTAGAAGAGCCACCTAGGGAAAAATTATGCACACATACACACAAAACTATAATGGGTTTGAGATGTAGTGCATCGTTTAGTCGTAAGATCACCATAGCGACATATGAGGATAGTTTGAACCCTCATTTTACATCTTTATTTTTAAATATTTAACGTCTCTTTGAGGGTTTTGTAGGTCATTACTTCATTGCAGGTTTTTAGCGACTTCTTAGCTCGTTGTGCAACCTCATAATGACCAAAGGTAAACAATAGTTAATGCCTCAGGACCACTCAAAGGATGTTTTATAAGAATTTCAATAGATGTAGGTTCCCTTAGATAGGTCTTGGGTTCCCTTAGATGCCCATATCCCTCTCCAGGTGCCCCAGTCTAGGAAGATCATCAACTTGCACACTACTCTGAGGCCCTGTGAGACATATTTCCTTCTCTTTTCATCTTCTCATCCCTTCAACACAATCCATATTTCACTACAAAATAGCTAAGTCATCTTAACTCTTATTTCCACCTAGGTTTTCATATATTTTGGCTTAGATCACTTAGGTTAATTTTTTTACTTAATTATTTATTCATTTACTACTACAATAGTAATTAGATTAGGAATATATTACCATTTTTAGCTTAATAATTTTGGTGAACCTTACTCTTTCAAGCTTAGGATCCTCATTTTTATTTTCTCATGGATCATTCGATTTCTCAAGTCTCCTTTATTCATTTGCTTAAAATGCACCCATCTTGTCAAGATGCGCTTCACAAAACCCTAGTGACTATGTATCTCCCTACAAATATGATTCCTTCAAAATTCATTTCCATCTTCAATCATCTCTCTAATGATTCTATTTGTTCTAATACCAATCAATCAATTTTCAAGTCTATTCAAGCTTTACATTCTTTATTTCAAAAGAAATTTTAGGGTATGGAATCCACGATTACAAATTTAAAATCTGAAATCCAACATCTTAAGAATTTTTATGAGGCTAATGTTATTTCTCCTTCTCATTCTCATTCTATGTATTTTACATGTGCCCATATTAGTGATCCTTAATTATTTCCATTACTAGAGCCTCTCATGTTTAATCACAATGCTAAGTAACATGACATTCTTATAAAGCTCCTTAGTCATCAATTGATCAATTTTCCTACTCATTACTACCCTCTTTATCAGATGGTCAAATATCACAGTCTCCCATTTTGTGCTTATAATAAAATTAATGGATGTAAAGAAAATGATCTCTATGCTTAACAATGAAGAATCAAGAATATTGAGCATCAATTTTTTATCTCATTCACCACACAACATCATGTTACATCCTCCTCTCCAATTATTACATATCAATGGGTTCTTATAACTGGTTCATCTATATCTAATGAGCACTATGCCATCGCATCTAAGGTTCCTTCTATGGAGATTCAAGAACCACCTAAGCATCCACCTCTTAAAATCAATATAGCACCCTAGAGTATTACCAAGTCAAAATATGTAACTTCCTCTCAAAATAAGTCCACCTTATTTTCCTATAAATTATTATACAACTCATCAATCCCACCTAAGTTACCACCATTTAGTATTCCTCCCCATCTTTCTCACCTTCCATTTCCAATTAATTTTTTCAAAGAAAATACTCCTACTGATAGCTAAGACACATTTCAAATTCTTCCACCATCACATTATCCTATTGTTGCTTTGGCCTACCATTATGTTCTCCCTCTATCTTATCATAACACAGACAATGCTCTCCCACAATGAAAATATATATCTCACATCACTGCATAAATATTCATCATTGGCAAAATTGGGGGCGTCACACTTATTCTCCCCCTTCTAGAACTATCAATTGTTTCTAGCATGTCCTATCACATTTAATGCGATGTGCTTCATGATTAATCTTTCTTAGCACTTTTTAACCCTTTGATACATGTATCATATCATCATTTCTTGATGAAACACTTAGTTTATTATGGTTTTTACATGGTTTTTGAGGGATATCTTACAATAATAACCCATTTCATCTACCCATTATAAATATATACTACATACTCATTCATACATGCATACATTTATCACCACCTATTTACATATACAATACACTCTCCCATCATCTGTTACCAAACATCATTCATCACATAACACAATCATCAACATATAATTGGGGTCATCTTATTTCCTCCCCCCTCTTCTTGCATCATCAGTTATCTTCCATATTACGCACATTCTATCTAGTCTTTTACATCCATCTCGATACATTTGCATCGCCATTTCCCAATGACTCACTCTCATGCTATGGTTTAAACTTGACTGTTAAGGGCATACTAAATACATGAAACTAAAATATTTCACATTATTAATTACACACTTCACACAACACACACGATACATGCTCGACATCCTGTCATCACAACATCTACTACACACTTCACACATTATACATCTTACTCATCTACTTCTATGTGTTACAGTCACTACCCTATGACGCACTCTAGTTCCACATTACATACTCAACTGATGAACTTATATATCTCAAATGGACCTCACCATACTCCTATGTTCAATCATCCAATCACTCATATGATTACACTCTACTCTTTATACTTTGATGATGACATATTTTTAGTACACACAATGCAAAGCATTTCCTAATGACGCACTCTCATTTACAGTTCATTCTTAACTACTGAGGGGGGATAAAAAATGAACCTCACTTCATTCCTACACATACACTTAGGGGGTATGCGGCTCCTATCATTCTCACTACATTCCATTTTGTCTCATCCAAAACATACTACATATCATGGTTACATTTACTTTTTCATACTTATGATTTTACATTTACACTTTATTACACATGCTAAATAGATATCTTGTATGTCATTATATTTTTCCATACAAATATGCATGTTCACTTGCTTTCTATTTATGACCGTAGATTCTACATATCCATATATGAAATATAAATTCTTGGCACAGTACCTATTACGAGTCCCACAAAGGCTCATGAGGGCATCCACTTTCATATATCACAGGTGTTATTGTTTCATTTTTTCATAGCATATTACTACATTAGACTATACATGTTTTTATATACTCTTTATATTTATAACATCCTAACGGGTGCTTCATATGCATCATTTATTATGCAGGGAGTTTTGCTTCCATGGTTTCTTATTACTTTTTTTTCATTTCTTACTCTTTGTATGCCATTGTATGTGGGATTTTCCCTTTGTCTTGTGTGCACATTGTATACTTTTGGCTTCATCAACCTTGATTATCTTAAGAACATCATTATAGGTGTCCCATGTTTGTAACCCACTTTTGTGGTCTATATTATCTTCTTGTGTGTTTACATTATCTTTTTGCATCTTAGTTTACATATTGTATGCTTAGCTTACATTTTTTTATTCTAGATTAGTGTTCATCTTATCTTATACTAACACTTGTCTCCTATCCACTTTTTTTACATGTGCCTTGGTTTCTACCAAGCACATCCCCTTACCCCTGCAGGGCATAATTTAAGGACAAAAGTTGGTCATCCATTGTGCCATATACTCCTTTAGTGATGTTGCATGTACCCCAAATGAGGTGGGCATAATTTCAATGAATCGATCACCCCATACAACATCATACACTCACATTTAGGAATAATATAGTACCGGTAAAGAGAATTAATCATTATAAGATAAGTCTTAGAATCAGACTTGGGTCCTTAATACAACACACACACCAGTACCTAGACCAGGATAGTAATCCCTTGGCACCGTTGACCCTTCCTAGATGCATGTGACCAAGGAACAGTTACACAACATTTGGTAGTTCTACGTAGTATACATAATTCCACACAGTGGATTTTACATGGTGTATAGTCCTTAGCACTCGGCATGTATGCACTACAAAACACTTTTCACTTTCATGCTAGATGGAATTGTTTGAATTTTTACACACCATCTACATTGGTATTCTACATTGTAGGAAGCAGTTAACGGTTGGAGGATAAACCCATGCTTTTATCCCTACACTTCTTCAATGAATTTACGTGAGATTTCCCCAAAAACTTGTGGCCGACACAACTAGTGTGAGATCTCCCACAAAAATAATTGGTCTACAACATCTTAAGGATCTTTTCTACACCATTTTACTCATCATGGATCAGGTTCACATGATCATTTTTCATTTTCATACTCTACATACATTTTACACATTTTGATCATTTACATGCGTATTTGACTACTTTTTCGTTCTTCTCTTTTACGATTACATCCTTATGGGAATTGGTAGTCACTTAAAAACATCAAAAACAATAATCACATCAACATCGACATCGATAACAAGCACATCATGACATCTACACATGTGTTTCCACCCTTGGGTCATTTTCATCATCATTTTTTCTACTTTTTCCTCCTTATCATCCATGCTTCACATTTTTTTTATCAGTCCATGATTTTTCTTGTCCCTCAGCATGCTCTCATTATCAATCTACATGGTTATCAGGTACACATATATTATCTCAATTATCGTATTAATATTTTTATCAACAACATAAAGTGGGGGTAAATGTAGACAAAAAATCACACACTTTGGGTAACTATCTAGTTCTAATTGCATGATACTATTCATATGATTCCAAAGTAAGAAAAGTACTAATTAACCCATGTCTTTGGTTACCTTTATTTGATTTTTTTTCCATCCACCTAAAGTTTCTCAGTATTCCATTTATACCTTGACATTTATCATCCTTAACACCAACACCTAGCTAGGATGTTAGCATCAGGTGCCCTCATCCCCTTAGGGTTCTCTGACCTCAGCATGCTTTATTCACATCTTTTGGATCCTTTCTAGCCATTTGAGAATCTTATATTTTTTGTAGTTGGAATTTTCAAGATTAATTACAAAATTCAAGAAAGGGAATCATATAAATATAAATTTATGTGATCATAACAAAGGACCAAGCACTAAGAATAAGCTATCACCACCTAAGGTTACATCCATCAAGCATTAAGAGATCTATTGCATACATATAGACCCATCCAAGGGACACAAGGGTTGGTCATTATGCATATGCTTCATAGGAGAGAATTTATTTCTATTCCAAGTACACATCTATTACATTTATTTACATCTAGATACTTTCTTGCTATCAAATGTGAGATGCATAAGAGCAAGTTAAGGCATAATTCCATGCACACACATATAGAACTACACTAGGTCTAATATGTAGTGTAGTGCTTATTCATAAGATCAACATTGTGATAGCTGAGGATAGTATGGCCCCTCATTCTGCATCTTTATTTTTTAGCATTCGATGTATCTTTGAGGGGTTTACAGGTCATTACTTCATTGTAGGTTTCTAGCAACTTCGGAGATCATTGTGCGACCTCATAGAAACCAAAGGAAAACAATAGAGAATACCTCACAACCACTAAAAATATGTTTTCTAATAATTTCTACAGACACATACACCTCGAAACAAGTCTTGGGTGCTTGTAGGTTCCCCTATCTTTCTTTAGGCACCCCAGTCTAGGAATATCGTTAGTTCACACACTTTTTTAAGTTCTGTGTGATATCTTTCCCTCTCTCTTCACCCAGTTAGCACATTGGTATAGTCCATATTTCACTGTGAAATAACTAAGTCATATTATCTCTTCTTTGCACCTAGGTTTTCATATATTTTGGCTTATTTTTCTTATATTAATTTCTATACTTAATTATGTATTTATTTATTGTTGCAATAGTAATCATATTAGGCATATATTCCCATATTTAGCTTAATCAATATCGATGATGATATATTAGAATAAGGTACTTTAAAGCCAACGCCATGTTTCTAATTAGGCTTTCTTAGGTCTTCACAGGGTAATTTGTGTAGAACTTGACCATATCAACCCAGAACAAAGCCTTTTTGCACAAAGTGGTGGAGATAAGTCTGGGAAAAATGAGCTTTATCCTAGAATGAAAATTATTAGGAATAATTTTATTTGTGCTATAGATCTTCGAGATGACATAAATGGTGGCTAATTCCTCCATACACTAACTTTGTTCTGAGTAAAAGGGGGACAAATGAAAGGAAATTTTTTATGATCTATTTTTAGAGTGGTTATTTGTTAGATCTCCTATACATGTTTGGAATAGGAGTGCATTAAGAGGTAGAAGTTGATATTCACCCAATGAGACATGTTGCATGACGTCTTTGAAGGATTGATCATCTATAAGTTTAGATGAGGAGATGGAAGAGCTTTTTGAAGCTTGATATGAGGAAATGAAGTCTTGTAATGGAAGAATTACATCGTTAGTTCTGTAGGTCATGTGATAGGGTTTGAAGGGATTAGGGGTTGTGGGGCATGTGAAGGTTTTACCCTCATGTTCATATTTTAGACATCTATGAAGTGTCGATGGGATACACTATATTAAATGTATCGAAGGATGACTTATTAGCATTTTATATTGGACCTCTCCTTCCAAAAGGTATAAAATATCATGAATACTTTTAACACCCATTTTTATAGGTACGATGATTGTGCCTAATGTGTGGGAGACATTATCATTGAATTTGTGTAGCATGACAGGTGATTGGGTGACTATAGTGTCGGGTAACTAAATATGTTTAAAGGTATGAGATGATATTATGTTAATGTTAGCGTCATTATTCATCATTACACTCTTACCAAGAGTTTCTTTGATTTGGGTGATGATAAATAAACGAAGATTGTGGTATTTAGGATATGAGGACAGAATTTTAGAGTCCTCAAATTTGATATCAATATACATTTTAAGGGATCCAACAAGGTTATAAAATGGTTAGGGTTGTCTAGTGGTATTGAAATGTATTAAAGAGATTAAATCATGATTTATTGTTACTGGAGAGAGTTTTGGAAGAGCTCATAAAGGGACATCTTATTAGGATCATGATGTAACTGTTGAATGACAGCATTTTGTATGGATGTTGTAGATTGGGTTTTTGGTGCCAAAATAATAGATACCTTGGATTTATAAAATGAAAATATGGGTTAGGTGATTTAGAGGGAGAAATACTGATAGAATTCAATCCCACTTGCATTATGATATTTTAGGTCTTATGTATGTGCTCTTGTGGTTATACAAATGAAATATATCTCATGGAGTGGGTCTTTAATGAGGAATCCTTTCTTTTATTAGATGGGATGTTAAGTGATGGTTTAGAAATTATGTGTTTATGGATTTGATAGGTAGGTCAGATTTGATGTCAAGATTTGATTATATCAAGGTCAGAGGATTGATAGTTTTTATTCGTGGGAAGAATTCTTTTGTTAGTGATACTTTAAATTATGGCATGGAGGGATTTAAAGTCCTCAATGAAGTATCATGAAATATGATGATAAGCACAAAATTCCTCATAGTTATAGCAAAATGGCTTTCATCCTCAAGAATCAAATGATGTAGTAGTTGGTAATGTTACAATCAATTATTAAATAATATTTTCAAGGATTTTATTATAATATTTTGTTGTTGCTAACTATGATGATGATGAAGGTGAAGGATTTTAGATATCACTTTATGATTTACAGGTTCAAGATACTGGAGTGGTGTTTTGTGTGGCATGTTTGGGTGTTATTTTAAGAACAACCTTAGATTCAATGACCATCATGCTAAATTTGGATGAAGGATGAGGCCCCAAAATAGAGGGAAGGGGTTGTATGTTTCATAGTATAGTTATCTGGTGAATATTTATTAGAGATTATGTCTTTATAGATGAATGATTTGTGGAATTTTTAATTGGATTATTAATATATTTTTTATTCACTATTGGATGACATGGTATTGTAAAGATCTATTCAAAATTTCAATGAAAGGTGTATTTTCTTGATATCTTGAGGGGGTGATAGAGGATTCTTGTGTAGGATTAATGTTATTATGCTGATGCGCTCAAAATATCAATAGTGAGGAAATCCAAGGAGTGATGTTGTTTGGTTTTTATTTCTTTTATGAAAGTACAGGGTACAATATGTGTAGTGATAGTGTTTATGATGTGATGATATATTATATTATTGAACTGAGGATGAATACAAAATGGGGAGTGGTTGGAAAAATGTTGTTTAAAAATTTATAAGCCTTGATTGGGAGGTTCATTATTCAAGTTATCAAGCTATAATTCATCTTGTTTGATAAGGTATTCAATGATGTTTCTGAATGAATGACACATTTCAATGTCGTGTCCTCATACTTCATGGTATTTACAATAGTATTTTTCCTTATACTATGAATATTTGATTGATTCATCAATAGGTTAGATGGGAGGAAGCTTAATCATACAAGTGATTAATTTTTTTTCAAAAATAGGGTTATAAGACTACCGTAAATGTGTGTATTTACATTGAGGTAAGGGCCGTTTAGATTTTGAATGAATTTTGGATGCATTTTTCACAAACAACCATTTATGTTAATGTTTTAGATTTGTTGTTGTTAGAAGAAGTATTAGAGGAAATAGGTTTTGATTTCTTAGATTGGAGTTTAACCTTACCATCCTTGAGGGCTCAAAGTTCTAGTATTCGGGCCTTGGTAGATGCGTTGTCAAATATTTGGAAGGATCCAAGTTGAATGGTTTATGATATGTGTTTCATGTAAGATCAAACAAACATCTTGATGAGATTAGTTTGTGGAAGATAGAATAGTTGGTTGATTATCCCTCACCATCTGGTGAAGAAATCATCAATGGAATCATCCTAAAATTATTTGATGACATAGATATTAGTGATGGATATTTTATGAGTTATGTTCATTGATAATTTCTTTATGAAAAACTATGAAAATTATGCAAATGAGAAAAGAGAATGTTGTAGGATACTATTGTACCAATCGAGGGTAGGGCCAGCTAAGGACGTGGGGAAAGTCCTCCACATGAGATCCTAGTCCCGAGAGATAAGATAACACACATGATGTAAGACCATAATATGTTGTTACGTGTCCTCCTTACTATAAAACTTGATGAATTTTAGGAGTTCCTAATGTAGAGGATAGGATTTAACAGGAATGGATGGGATGATAGGTTCATTGCAGATTTGTTCATATATAAGGTTTTTTTTAGGTCTCATAGTGGAAGTTTAAAGGTTAGATATTATGCTTAATATTATTTGTATGAGATCATTTTGAGACTATTTAAATTATAAGAGGAAAGAGTGGCTTGATTATAGGCATGGGGGTTTGATTGTTGATACAAGTGATACGCGAATGTAATTGTTATCCAATTTTACACGCATAGCAAAATTGGACAACGTGGTCTTGTTGAATTTTAGGTTTTCATGGAAGAAATTAGGGCCTACAGGAAAATTTTTGTTATTTGAGAATGTTTACAATGTTCTAGGATGGTTCATAATCATTTTAGAACTATTTTCTCCCTTCCCAGGTTCTAGAGGCCCAAGGTTTTCTTAGGGCAAGGAAATTGGCACTTACGGGCTCATCTCCAACCAATGAGAGAATAGATGGTCAAAATTAAATAACACCTAAAAGGGCCCTATTTTCATTTCATAATCCTCACAGTTCAAGGGAATGGTGGAAATTCAAAGGTTTTGAGGTCAAGTGTGAAAATTCTCAGGAGGGGGGCTTCGAGCTCAAATGGCATGTTGAGCTAAAATACAAGTTGTAAGTTTTCAAGATATATTGGTATCTAGGTTTGAGCTGATGGCTTATAACATGTTATCAAGTTAGGAATTTAAACAGATACTTAATAAGCTCAGGAAATAAACATGTGTAAGTTCCCATGAAGATAGGCTCGTTGTATAGTAATGTAGAGCATCGTTTTGACAAGGGTCTCGGCATTGGCTAAGGTTATCTCTGTCAACATATATGTGAGTGGGCTCGGATAGAAGATCACAGTGTGAATATGATTTATTATTGCTATACATAAAGAGTGAGTTGTTATCAAAGGGTCACAATGATGAAGAGAAGGAGTCGAGGGTGAGTTATAGGGATTGGCTCGGGCCTAGTGTTTGAGATGCTTCATAGGAAATGGATTGATGAGCCATGGGGGACTGGATGGAATCTCATAATGAAGTTTGAAAATGATAGGTTGGTCTCTATGATGGTGAAAAATCAATACAACATGGGAACTTAGCATTTGTTGAGAGCTCATCATATGGCTCAGGTGGCGAGTCTTAATTTGGCATTGAGTGGCTTTAATGTCAAGACCAAGGAAAGCTTGAATAGATAATGTGCTTGAAGGTATAAAAATCATCAAGTTAGGTTGAATGGAGGAAATGTTTTGGAGGATGCATGGAGCTCATCGTCAAAAATATTGAATTAGTCTTATTGTGTTTGACGTTGCAGGAAAACGAACCTGAGTCATATTTTTTAGGTGTGAAGCTCGAATAGATGTTCAAGTAAGTTGTAAGGATCACAGAGAGCTCATGGGAATTACAGAGATTGAGAGACAAATCTCCAAGTGGTTTTAGGGGTTAGATGGCATTCAAAGTCCTAAATCCACCACTACAAACTTGTGGAATCTCATTTCATGGAAATCATAACAAGTAACCTGGATGAGTGGGAAAAACATCACTGAAATTTCGCACTTCAGTCATCATGTGGGAAATTTAGGAAACATGGAAAAGTGGAGATAGTGCCTTGGTAAAGCAAGCCAAAAAATATGCATGGGGGATTTCAAGGGGCTTGCAGCCATGGTGGAGATTATACCATGATAAACCATCGTAATAATCTCTATGATTGGGGAGTTTGAGGCCTGCAACCATGGGAAGATTAGAGTGGTTGGTCCAAGTTGAATGTCAGGACCCGTGGAATAATATGCCAAGACATTATGCTGTAATTAATGGTGAGAAGAATGAAACATTGAAAAATCAGTGTTTGTGCTCATGGGAGTTACGTTTTTGCTAAAATATGGCTGAGTTATCCCATGATTTATTAGTAATTAAAGCTTAATTTTGAGTGGTTTCACACAAGATGGTGGGTCATTTGCTAAGATATGTAGAAGGTCATTGGTAAGTATGAGAAATGAGTTAACAGTTAGAGAAAACATGGAGCACGATGACTTGCATAAATAGTAGCTTGTGCAAAACTCAGTCATGGAGAACATTACGAGATCAGTATTAAGAGGAAGTTGTTCAATTCAAAAAATGGTATGTTGACAGATTGTGAAAAATCGTGCAATTTTATTAGAGGCATAGGGGTAATGTCACATAATTTCCCAAATGATTCAAAATATCATATTGACAGGTTAAAGGAAATTCAACCACTAGAACTTGTGGAAGGTAGATGAATGGTTGTAAGGACTCAAGATACGCCAGAATAGGATTATTAGAACCAAATCACTTGGCTTCAATAGTTGATGAATTTTTTGTTTGTGAGTAAGATCAACCAAGATTTCGGGAGGAGAACATCACTTCGGAAGTAACTCAAGAACCAAATTTGTATCATGAACTAAATGAGCTAGCGCTATGCATAGTAAGTGTAAAATTCTAATAGCTCAAATGAGCTAGGATTTATGTACATGAGCTCGGTCTGTGGTGATAGATCATCGTAAGGCATGGTACATGTGAGTGAATGCTGAAATCAACTCAACAAGTTAATCACCATGTAGAGCAATACCACCGCTGCTAGCTCAGATGAGATAGAATTTTAATGGAGGAACTTGGGTCACTTGATCAAGTTAGTGCGTGGAGTTTGAATGCATCGAAAGGGATGAATTATAGCCATACACAAATCATTCATTATGGTTTCTTGAGACAGAGAGCTTACATGGTGAGGGATGAGTGAGTTAATTCTATTTTGTCTCAATAATAAATTTATGAATAGAAGCTTAGCTTGACGCGTGAATGGATTCAAGAGGAGTTAGCTCAGCATGTGTGTATGCACATTGATTTCATGGGGATACACATGAGGAAGGTTCCTCATGGAGAAATGAGCTGGAAATGATCATTAAAGAGCTTGAATCATTGATGGGCGAGCACGTTGTTCTACCCAAATGTTTAGATGGTGTGAAAAATTTCATTTCATAATATAACTACTAATCATGAAATAGATTCACATTGTTTTGAGTCCATGGAGATAATATATTGTGTCCTATATCTCACAAAAAATATTCAAATAACCGAGTTGAGCCATTCTCCATTCATTGAGAAGAGGTTGGGGAGAGCTTGCATAGAGGATGAGTTAGTAGACTTATGAGAAAGAATCAAATTGATGAGTATCTCGAACTAAACTCGTTAGGAGTTTTGTGAATCAGTTAAAAGGTTCATAGGAAAGGGAGCCATTTGAAACAACTCATTAGGCCAAGCTCATGAAAGAATCGACATCAAGCTCAAGGATAACATGAGAAAAGTTGCATTTTGGCATAAAATTAACATGTTGACTACAACAAGGAGATGGATTTAGGACAGAGTTTGAAATCAGGTGATCAATTCGTCGATCATTCAAATAACAATTTTTCAAGATCCGAGATAATAATTAAATCAACCGATGGGCTCGAGCATCAAAGGAATTTTCAAAAAAATGCCAAGTTAAAACAAAGGCCGTTGAATTTGTGATAGTGAGGTCATGCTCAAATGGCCTTGTAATCATGTGATGAAGCCATAATTGGGTCTAACTCATAATTTGGAATGAGCTCACACTAAGGGTGGTGACATCAAATGATAATTTTAGGTATTGCACTCATGTCAAGTAAAAATAGAGATAATTTCATGCAAATGAGTCATTTGGATGAAAGGCCGAGTTAGGATTAACGAGATGGATAGTTCACAAGAACGAGATCGGGGCTTAATCAATACAGTGGAACATAGAAGGAGCTTGTTAATATATATGAAGGGGCTCCGATACAAGAGATATACTCGGTTGTGGTGAATGATGGAGGAGTTCGACACCAACTTGGTGAGTTGGCTCGGTAAGCCAATTACCAAGTTGGGCTATTTTCTGGCCTTTTCCTCATGACCCCCCTCTTTTCAGTTCAAACTGGTCAATGGGCGGTCCCACCATATATCAAATTAATATTTTTATTTAAATATTTTAATAATAATATTTATTATTATTATTAAAATATTGTTTTAATTAATTAAGAAGATTATGTCAATGGGAAATTAATGGCACATGATGGAAGATTCTTAGTGGCTCAACCAGCTGTAATAAATACATCATGCACCTTTAATTTAGGAAGGGAATTTATGATTCATTTCCTCCTCTCTCTATACTTCTTCTATATATGTAAGTTGGGAGCTCATTCCAAGGGGTTCCAATAGGTCAAATAGGTTGGAAAGTTAGACATATTAGGCAAGTACGATTTTTCAAGAGTCCTCTCTCTTCTGTAAGTTGTCCTTGTATGTTGAGGTAACTATCAAGCCTCCTTTTCAATACTGTAATGAAAACCATTGCCTCTTTTGAATGTATGATGCATTGTGCACATTATTGAATTAATAAAAGTGTGTGTTTTGTGACTAATCTCAGTCCTTTCATCCTTCTATACTTCTTTGTGCCTTTTCTCATGCTTGTAGGAATACTGTGCAAGTTCACGTTTCTATTATAGGTTCTTATATTTTTGTGCTTATCAAGTAGTGGAGAGTTAAATATAATTGGTTTGTGGTGTTTGTTCACCCTTCTCAAGTTCATCCTTCTTCACTAGAAGAATAATAACTTGTTTTTCTAATCGAGTTTAACAAAGGGAACACTTGCTTCCTAGTATGTGGTATTTTATACCCTCTCTAAGTTGCAGTAGGTGAAGTTGACTTGTGGTGCACACACCCTCTTCAAAAGAACCCTTCCTAAGTCTGGAAACACCCTTTATTTGGTGCATCACCATCCCTAGTATAGTTCCACTTCTGCAAAACTCTTTCCCTAAAACCCATGAAAATGTTAGCATAGGTCTAGATAACCATTTTATTGCACTAGGAGTAGTACATCACTTAGTTTAGGAAGAGGAAGTCATCCTTCTTTATAGGTTCACCTCAAGCCCAAGTCCCATAGCTTGAGAGGTGATCCCATGTGTCCCAATCAAATTGAACATCTTTTTCACATTCTAGCCATTCAAAGGGTGCAGTGATTTGGTGACAACAATAATATTTTGAGAAGGAATAACTAATGGGATATTATGCTGTACTAAGAGACTAATGATTGTAAAAAAATGATGTATTGATACGGAAAAATGAATAGAAGTGTTGATAGGAAGTTTTGATAGTTGTTGGATGTATTGAGAAGAGATGTAACTATATTGTGAAATAGATGCATTGCATGTTTGTTTTGAAAAGGGTAAAGTACTAGAAATGACACTCATTTTGATAGGTGGTGTAAATGTAGGGATGGATAGGAGTAGATTTTAAATCGAATGAGTAGATTTTTGTAAAGAAACAAGCTGATACATGATAAAAGAATGTTTGCAAAGAGGGACACTAATTGAGCTTAAAGGAGGAATAGTGGCAGAGGTTGCATGACTGCATATGGGTGGGGAGGTTGTAGTATGAGTCTGTGTATCATGTGGACTTGAAGAGGAACTTGATGATGTGTGTGCTTATTAGCTAGCCATTTTCTATGATTATATGAAATTGATTTAGAAACTAACAATAGGAGTGGATGAAGGAGGCATTGAAATCCCTACAATAATAGTAGAGGGGTAAGGATAGATTTTCTTGATAATGGGTTGATATTCGAGGTCATAAAGTTTGCAATAGTCACAAGTATCGACGAAAAAATATGGATTATATTTTGGATAGGGGATAACCGATATAAATACCTTTGGTATAAAGGTAGCTACAAAAGGAAATGATATTGGATTCTAATATTTTTGTAAAGACTGGGTCACTATACAATAGAAAAATGACATGAGATGCCCTGTGTAATCAACTTCTCGAGGTTGTGTCAAGAAATCCAAAGTTTGTAAGATTGAATGGATAGTGATAGGAAGCTAAAGGATAATCAGGGGCTAGGAGCAGGTAGCATGAAATCCTAATAGCTGAGTTGGTGAAAGGGATAAATAAGGTCTATGAATGGGTATCTTTAATTCCATATGATTATATTACTTTTTTTGATTTGGTTTCTAAACTACATTATATCTTAGTTTTAAATAAATAATGGAAATAAAAATAGTTTAAATAAAATATTATTATGTTTAATATTTTAATTAACTAGATTCGTACCCAATTAATTAAAAAACAACCATCTACTATATTTATCTATATTCTAACCAAATTTTAAACAAGAAATGAATTGAAGGAAATGATTAAAAAATAATCAATTTTTTACATTTTCTAGAATTAAATAAAATAAATAAATTTTCTATAGACATAGACATAGAGAAAACAATTAAAACTAAACAATTTTTTCTAATTAAAATAAAACTAAAACAAGGAGTAGCTAGATGTGGTTATTCCATTACCACAAGGTTGTTTGATAATGCTATTCTAAAAGAATGCTTTTGAAAGTTATTAATCTAAATCAAATAAAATAGAAATTCTTCTGGAAAAGATTCTGCCTCAATTTTTCATAAAAGGGAAAAGCTTCTTGGGAGAAAATTCCTCTTTTTTGTATGAAATTTCCCAAGAAGAAGTAGATCTAAAACTAATTAAAAGAAATAAAACAAGTTCATGGATTTCTTCATTTCTTCCTCCAACTAATTTCCTAAGAAGATCCAAAGGGATACGTCATAAATAAGTTATCAAGGGAAGATTTATGTAATAAATGATTCAAAAGAAATACTAAATAAAGAATTTATGTGGGAAGTGATGGAATATTCCTCTTATAATAATGTAAACAGGCAACTTCTTCTAATGACAATAAATAAAACTATTTAAAACTTTGAAGAATTTAAGTATAGTCCCAACCTAGTTACCATTGTTCTGTGGTAGCTTCCCATATGTGAAATACATTGTTTTTCTCATTACCTTTGTATCCTCTTCTAAATTTGATGTCTAATTAATTCTTGTATATGTAGATGTTGGCTGGTAATAAAGAAAAGTAAAAGATTGGTTGTGGCTAGCTTGGTGCAGGAAATGACTGAAAGTATATGACAGGAAAGAACCTGGTTAATTGTGTGGTCCATATCAAAATTTCAGCAACATAACCTTACCTCAACAATGTGAAATATCAAACCCATCACAGGTAAAAGTTTTATTTTTATAGAATGTTGGGAAAGAATAATTCAATATACAAGTTTCAAACAAAAAGTGATAAATCATCTAAAGGAGAAGCATTCAACCTTATAAATTTAGTACATGAAGAAGATGAATTCAATACAAATCTAATGATCCTAAAAATATATTACGAAGTTGAGAAACAAGATAGAAAATCACTCCCAAAATCCAAACACGCATTTAAAATGTGTGTTTTAAAACTTGGATTTAAGGTGATAGATCCATCCTTATTGACAGAGTGGCGGTTACATAAATGTTAGAGCAGTTACACAATTGTTGTTGTGATGATTACACAAGCACCATTCTGGTAGTTGCGTAACCTCCAATGCGGTTGAGTTACCACCTAGGAATTTGTGTAACCACCACTTGAAAATAATGTTAAAATATTAAATGGGGTCTTATAAGAAAAATTAAAGTTTGGGGAAATCCAGAAGGGTTGATTTGAGTTAAAGGAGGGGATGCAAAGGAGAGAGGGATGGATCTAGATAACATTTTACCTTCGAAGAGGCTTTTATCATTATAGGAGACATATCCCATTTTCTATTGTACCATGTAATTTTTGGGTGCATACAAATTTTCCCCTTAGAAGAGCATTTTATCCATGAATGGGACAAAATGTTATTTCTGAGAATGCCACTACCAAAAATGGGAGGGTTAGAAAGTTACTTGATCCATACATGTGCTGACCTAATGGAATCCAAGCCTCCCCCACCACCTATAAGAGAAATGTAGGAATCAAGTGCAATATTAAGATAAAATCAGCAAAATGTTTTGAAATGAAAAGAAAAAACTACTTACCATTTGCGTGGGTGTGAGAAATATAGCTTCCCCTCCATCACTTGAACTACACAATCTTTCCTAAAATGGAGTTAGAAAAATAAAAATGCTATCTATCAAAATTTTACTATATTTAGGAAATGTTTTTCACATATTTCTTTGTTATTCTCAAGGATTTGGATTTCTAGTAACTGTTTCACGTATGAGCATTGTATAATTGGAGGGGATTTAGAAATGATGACGATAGACCCAATGATAGTAGATAGGGCTCAAGAACAGGTTAGTTAAAAAAAATTGTTCTTTTACATTAGACTCATGTTTTTGCTTCTTGAATGGCCTCGAGGGTGATTTCTAGGAAAACTATATCCAAAGCGAATGTAAGAGGTCTCAAAGGGATGGATAGGTAAAGAGTATTTATTGATTATTCTCATTTTTTTGTATATATAGATTTTTTGGATTTTTGGCTCATGGTTGAGCATTTTGAACACACTTTCCCTTCGATGGGATGGTGTTGTGCTAATACATTGGTGGATACATATATGATTACATTTTTTGTCAGCATCCCTTTGAATTTTTTTTTATGTTTTACTCCATTTGTGCACTCTTTTATGGTTAGTATTGTTGTTTATTTTTACACCCTGTATTTTTAGCACCGTCATTGTAAAAATTCATTGTTTCCTTGACTTGCTTCATTGTTACCCTTTGTATACTACTATGTGTTCTTCATAAGGATTGATACTTAAGAAATTTTGGAAGGATGGATTATTGGGTGGGAGGTGGCACTATGTTTATTTGGTATGTCTAAACTCCATGAGTAATGCGTCCAAGGGATGCAAATTGAAACTTGACATGTTTTCATCCTTCCTATCTCAAATTCAAATAAATTTAACAAGTTATAAGTTTCATGGAAGTTTCTAGGGTTGTAGTGATATGAAATGTTGGCAGGAACTTTTTCTATGAATTTTCACATGGTGTAAATTTGTAAAACATCCCCCAAGCCCCTAGACCTCAAAAGGGAGGGATATGTGGCACATTTCTATTACGATTCAAGATCAGGTGTTCAACTTTAGCTTACACTTTACACCTTCACATGTAATGTATACTTCCAAATTTCTCCCGATGGTTTGGGGCCCATGGTTAACATGTGGCGTAATGGTGGGCGGTCTACCTTAGTCTGCGGTCAACAAATGACTATGTTGTTTTAAAGGCCATAAATATGGAATGGGCTCGGTTGGCATGGGCATGTGGAAAATTTTTGAGACTGAGGGGGAAGGATGCATTTATAAACCATCACACTTATCAATGTAAATTATTTTACAGTACTAATTTCTTCATCTTATTATAGAGTTCCACATTAAATACCTTTATAGGTTTCAGAAAATATTACAGTTTAAAGGAAATACTCAAAGTTTCATAGTGAGACTTGAAACAATTTTTTTCATTAATCAGACATAGCTTCTCACCGAATGGTCCAAATTCAATGATTTTGAAGGAATTGGAGATGTTATTCATAGGGATATCTCTTGGTGGTTCATTTTGTTATGATTTATGTGTGTATCTAAAATGCATTTCCATTTAAATATGAAGGAGGTAAACATTTCACAAAATAGAGGAAAAGTTAAAAAAAGGATTTAAAGAAGAACCTCAAAAGTAGAGATTTTTATTACATATATACAATTTGGCGTTCTGTAGGGGCCCCAACCCTTGTTAATATATGTGAATTAATAAAAAATGGGTGTTATGATAGGTTACATTATGGCCCCAATTTAATAAGTTCTTATGTGAAAATAGGGTGCGTGCTATTTCTTTATGAGTACTAAAATCCTTATAATAAGTGGCACAAAACACAAATTGGATATCACCATCCATCCTACAAGAAATTTTCCCTTCACTGTAAATTTTGGAATACCCACCTAGGGGGAGTCCAAAATTTGAATCAAATCTGACTTCTTCCGGAGGGAAATTACCCATTCCAACAAGTCGAATCTCATCATAATTTATGTTATGGTTCCTTCACGGGTTGATCATTTTGGTTAGAGAGCCTTTTTAAGTACAATTTCTACTCGGAGAGGAGCTATGTGGTGTTTCTTCATAGCAAGGGAAACAGATTTGGAAATTAACCTTTCCAACATGACAACTTCTTGCTCGGGAACATTCAGTCATTAAGAAACAATGGTTCTCTTGGGCTTATGCATTTCCATTAGTCCAAAGTCTAGGAGTTCATGCTCCAACACTACATATGCAAAATAATCCTATGATGATCCTAGATTATTAGCTTCTATAATGGAATGGTGATGAAGCAAAAACTTCTTCATCACGTCCACTTTGATGTGGTCATGTCAAGGGAGAATGCAATGAAGAAGGATTTGAAATATGGAAAATGTAGGCACCATCCTTACAATCTCATTTATAAATGCCAAATACACAACATTGTAGGTGAGGTCCTACTTGATTTACTTCTTGTTCACTAGATATGTCAAAACCCATGCGAAATAAATCCTCTTCTAGGCCAGAAAGTTTAAAAATTGATTTCAAATCCTTGGAAGGCATCTTTGTGAGGTTGATTTTATTCACTTGCGGTGCCATCTTATAGAAAATATTGCTATGGAAAGTGGAAAACTACAGCTCAACTATGTAGTAAAGAAATGAAATTGTAATTTATAGGAGTGAAGTTATAAGTTTAAGAGGGTCTCATTCACACATTGGTATGTGTGGTGTTTTGATTTACTAGTATGATTCCAGTCATTTCAAATTGATTTGGTGTGAGTATATATGAAATATGGAAATTCACTCAATGGATTATATGTTCTTCATGTCTAATCATGAATTAATGCATAAAAAGGGTCAAATCCATTAGTTGTTTTTAATCTCCTAAAGGTTTTCCCTACCAAATTTATAGTCAAGTGGAAAATAGAATTAGATGGAGCAAGATATATAACAATTTTCCCCCTGAGGGTGTTCACATGATGGCGACAACACTAGAAAAGACTAAACTAAAAAATGATTAGGAGGAATATTTCCTTCATTCCTTAACTAATCCAAATGATGGTCTAGCATTGTGGAATAAGTGATCCCTTAGAATATTTTAGTATATTCCCTTAATATTACATTTTATAATAAGATGTTTAGTTGTCAAAAGAAATGGGGGGTTAGAAAAACTAAAGGGGCCTTTATCGGCACTCTGGTGTAGTGTATGTGTGTTCTTGTTCTAGAACTCTTCTTTATGTGCTATATAGGATAGATTTCCCATATATGTAAGGCTATCAACTAAATCATATCACTCCCTTTGGATAGATATTTGTTGAACTATTTTCTGTTAATATTTGTGCTAAGGTGCTTGCATCTATACAACCATTAGCAAGCTTTAAAATCATTTGTATATGTTTTTCTTTCTTTTCATCACAATTGAATACATTTACACAGGATGTCATGGTTATTTTTTTATGCTTTGTTGTTTAAATGATCTTGATATTGAATAAATTTTATCTTCCTTCATGACCTTGTATGATTTAAGACAAAAAGTTTCATAGATTCATTCATTCACGGGTTTTGTGGTTCGAGTGGTAAAGGGAATAGTTTTTTAGTAGTATTATTGGGCACCATTTCTTAAATATGTAATTTTCCTTACTAAAAACTATTATAAATTAACATTTTTTCCCTTTAGGTGTCCTTGGTTTTGATTATTTGGCATGATCCACACATGGAATTCCGGTTTTAAGTGCCTATACTATTTTTTAAGAGGTCGTTATGTTGTTTTCTTTCCTTAGAGGTTCCCTAAAGTAGATGACCTTGGGAAGGTTAGTTTGTTCCATTTCCATATTAGAATATGACAGAATTATTATGATAAGGTGGTTAACATAGTAATTATATTCCTTCGTGTTTCCCCATCTTCCCACAATTGAATATATATCTATCCCCATTTTATCTGCAATGATTTCATACCTATCCTGCTCATCTTATAAATATCATCAGCATTATGTAACTTACATGAAATCTATTTGCAAGATGCACAAACCTTACACATTCTAAGTTTTTTTATTTGATGTTACAATTAAACCATCTCAAGAATCAATATATACATCAACTTGTGATTAAATTAATCAGGATTGATGTTTATGATCACATTCAATCTATCTTCAATAGCATGTGTCTGTATTCCCACATATTTACAGTATTTTGTGACCACTCCTTTGAGTGAGAACTACATTTAGTGGATGCACCTTGCCTCATATTGACCTTCCCGAATGAGTTTCAGGGTCTGTAATACCTCTCCCCTCTTTCTTGTAGGCTACATGTTGGGTTATCTAACCCTGGTTCAGCCATATCCAAAAGTAACCGGTGGACAACCATACCCTCAATCAAGTACCTTCATGTCACTCCCATGAAGGCTTGGTCAAGTAGGTAGAGGTAAACCATTTCCCTGGCTACAAAATGATAAAAACCTAGTGGGTATATCTCTCCCTCTTTCCCTTTCATGCATCTTAGTCCTTCTCCCCCTAGGGTTGTTAGATTGGGAACCAACACTCCAATGACACCCGTTTCTAGGGACATAAACTCAGTTTTTCTAGGGTTTTTAGTCTAATTTATGCATAGTCATTTCTCAGTAGTTTTGAGGTTTAAAATTTCTTGTTCATAAGAGACTTGGCTATTCTTATATGAAATTCTATCAGGTTATATCATATCTCTTTCAATATCATAAGGATAGCTTACATTTTATAGAGTATCAAATCTAGTGGTGACTTGAATCTCACTTTACTAGGTTTGACCAGTGTTCTTTATAGATATATTTTATTAATGGTTTGTCATTAGATTGGAAATAATTTAGGTTATTAGTACTAGTCAGGATTAATAAGGTAAGTGTTATCCATTTTACCCCTGGAAAAAATGGACATTTCAAGAGAAATTGGACCTGGGTAGTTGATCGGGATTTCAAGGGAGAATCTAGAGTTTTAGGTAAATTTTCATGTTTTAGAGCATTTTGCAGTTGATTTGGAAGAATTTGGGGGCCATTTTGGTGCAATTTCCCCTCTTATTGGATCAAAACTTAGCCAATTTTGGTTTAAAATATAGAAAATTGGATAAAATTGGCTTTGAGGCACTTCGTTGTATTTTTTTCATAACTCCCTATCTAAGGACAATTTGAGGAGTTAGTGAAAATTTTGAGAAAATTGGGAAAATGTGAAAAGTGGGATTTAATATTGTATTATGGCTCTAAGGGGGTCAGATAGAACATGTACCGAAGGAACATTAGTTCCCCACACTTGGTTTTGGCCCACATTGCATTGGTTTGAGGGTGAGGGTAGTGTTGTGTAGGGATTTTGGAGCCCAACAACCCATGAGGAATAGGGTATGGCAGGGACAAGTTCTTCACATCAGCCACAAGACCATAATACAAAGGAGGAGGGCCAGGTTACATGTATTTCAGGAGAATCAGATACTTTGAGCATAAAAGGACCAATGGGAATGGAAACCACGGGGACTTAGTTCCCCATGGAGGTCAAGTGCCCGCATTTCAAAGGGAAAGTTAGAGGGATGGCTAGGCAAGCTAACCGAGCTCGCTGAGGAGTTAGATGTGGTGAAGAAATGGAGTGCGGACTAGTGAATTCCATAGAGAATAAGGGAATGTGGGGACCCTTTTCCCCATTGGACTTCAAACACCAATGGATCCGTAAGGAAGGTCATCGAGTCAGAGTTAGAGCTAATCGAGTTGGGCGGTGGATAATTGTGGAAAAAGTGGGTATATCAGACCCAGGAGGAAAATGTGGCACAATTCTATGCTAACTCAAGTTCCCTATAGCCCTTTGACCCGTAAGGCATATAAAACAAGGTAGAGGAAAATTTAATGTAACACCTGTGGCAAACTGTTAACTTTTCCTCTTTTGCATTGCAAGCGTTGACATGTGATTTGTCCTAAGAAGGTGTATTCTTTTGATTGCCAGAAATCATGCTTACCATGGATAATTTATTTCTGTTCTTGGATTCTTTTTTTGAAATGTTTTTGCTTGCAAGGAATCCATTCTATTGAGATAAGAAAGGTTGTAAACAGGTAATGATTTTTTACAAATTATCTCTTTAAAATAGCGAAACCTTGATCAATTTCATTGATATAAGGTATGTTTTAATTATTCTTACCTAATTTGTATAGTAAACTGACATTCATAGGTTGAAGGAAATAAAGGACTGAACTCTTGTATTTATTCAAATTCTTTGATCTTAATGGAAGTTCTTGGTTTGCATTCTATTGTAAGTAGTGTGCTTGGATCTTCTTGCTAATTTCTCCAGGATGTTGAATGGTGTAAAGAGGATGGAGGTATACTTTAGGAATATTGAGGGTAATAACCTAAGTCCTAGATCTTTAATATCTATCCTAATAGGATTCTAACCTAAGGTAAACTACACCTACATTATGTCTATGTTTACACTAATCTTGTTGCATCCTAACCTAAGTTGTGTGTTTTACAAATTTGGGGATTTGGAAATAACCTTAGGTAACTAAAAGTTTATTTCTAACCTATTACCTAATGCTAAATTGGTATGGGGCATGGTCTATCCTAAGATGGCAAATTTAGCAATGGCAATGTTTATAAACCTAAGGTAAATACTTTCTTAACTAACCTAAGGTCGAATCGTAATCTAATGATATCTATCCTAAACTAATCCAAGGATAGAAAGGGACCTAAGGGGAGTCACATGACAACTATGAGATGGTGACGATGGTTTCTAAGTCATTTATTTGATTTGATTTTTTAATTTAAAACATTACGTACTGTCAGTTTGACATAGGCATGGAAACTAGAGGGGATCCTATTTGGCACCATCACTAAAGTTTAGAAATGCATGTTTTCTTTGAATTTGGACTCACCAACTTTAGATGGCGGTGGCATGGATATATAGGTGGGAGATTGGAAATTAGTGACATTTATGGTCTTAATTTTGGGCAAGCAAACCGCCTTGGAGACAATGCTAACGGATTTGTTGGGAGTTATTTGTTCTTTCATGCATTCCAATTTTTTCTCTGCATGGAGCTATCTGGTTCTTCAAACCAGCAATTCTATTTTTAGTTTGTTACTATTTTTAACTCCCTTGGACTATTTTTTGATCCAATGGAAGTAAATGAGGCATTTAAGAAGGAACATTCTAGTTGTTGATTTTGTTTGGAGGAGTTGTGAAGGCTCGGTTGAAAATCTTCTTCGAATCAATAGAAGCACTATCAGGCATGATAGGCTCTATCCATTAAGTTTCTTTTTTTGCTCTAAGTTTCTTTATTAAAAAAACTTTTCTCTCATGAGATAAATGGTTTTTAATTTTTGTGATGGTTATTTGGTTTCCTTGCTTGAATATTTTAGATATCCTATGATTGAGGAATCTCTTCTTGGAAAGGTAGTATTGAGTTTTTTCCCTATTTATTTGATGTTGAATCCCAAATTAAATCTTGTGGTGATTTGAGTAATGAAGTGCGTGTGTGAATATTTCTAATCTGTTGAAAAATGGGTTTATGAAAATGATATGTGTCTTCAATTTTCAAACCAAGTTGTAGTTTGGGTTGTTAGAAGGTAAATGAATACCCTTCACTATCATGTCTTTGTTTTGTTGAAGTTATGATACTCCTGTTGGAATTGTATGAATATGAATGCTAGGATTCAGAGTTGTGTAAACTCAAATTTTTTTAGAGAAATAGTAAATGCGTGCCTTCTTCTTGAACTCACTGTATACTCTATCAGTTCTTTGGATTCGGTATTTGATCGAAGCTGGGAAGTTATTGGGTGTTTGGAATCTCTATTTTGTGGGTTTTTCTTGTATGGAAACAAGAGTGGATGTTTTATTATTCCTTTAAACTATACATTTTAAATTGGGTCACTCAAATTAAGTTCTTTTATGGAACTGTGGGATAGTTTTTTCGTGAACCCTTGGATTTCGATGTTACCTTGTTGGGAATACTTGTGTGTGAGATCTATAGTTCTGATCTTATTTATACTGAGTTTTTCTCTAATTTATTGAGTACTGAACTAAAGGATAAATGATGATTTCATATTACTTGGAGACAGTGTGATAGTTAGCTCGGCCGATTCGATACAGGGGTCATTATCGTAGTCTTGTTTGAGATTTCATTAAGTTGATCATGATGTCTACTTCCCAATTGAATTTTAAGTTGTTGATTTTAATACCTATTCATGATCTTGGTTAACCACTGGATAACTCATTAGAGTAAACTTGTTAAAATCTAACTGTTGTAATTTCATGGAAATTTATTGAATGGGTATATGAATTTTGGGAGTTGATGGTTACTTAATTTGGAACTAACCTAATTGGCTTAGTTTGATAGGTGTTCTAGATCTCTGTGTGAGTTGTATTAAATAGAATGTCTTGTCGATTTCTTAGGTGTGTATAGTTAAGCTTGTCCATGGAATTGAAATGAAAGTATTTTAATATTTTCTTTAGTTGACTTGAGCACCTTTTACTAAGTCCTATTGACCTTTTTTTTTGCATCTTCTTGAAATCAAATCTGGATGGATTCTTCTCTATTCATTCTATTGATGTTTTCTTCTATTTCTGAATGGTTACATTTATGAGTCGATCATTCTACCATTTTATCTTCACCAGGAAGAAAATAATAAGCTTAGTTTGCATGATTGTAACTTTTTCAAAATTTTAATGTCTTTTGAAGACTTATATTTTGTTGTATGGTGATTAAAAACTTTGGTTAATGTATATCCTTATTGATATGGGTATAATATCACTTCCATTATATTTCCATGATGGGAAACCTTCCTTAATTCTATTTCAAACACAACATTCACACATTCTGTCTAATATCTTATTATATGTGTTTTATTTTATAAATGAGTTTAGGGGTGTAGTGATTGGGATTGCATTGTCCTTTGCGACCTTCTTCTTGTGTCATAGAATGTAGGAATTTCCTTCTGATCATGACATTTGACTCCTTATCTTTTTGTCTTTGAGGTAAAGTCTGATCACTACCCCCTTGGAAATTATAGGAGAATATGTGTTGTGGTATCTTTTCTGAAGTTACATATGGGGATTTTGATTAAATGAATTTTAAAGCAAGTTCTTAACTGTTTTATCATAGTTGATATTCTTCTTTTGGGTAAATCTTGTCATAAGATTTATTTGGTTCAGTGTCACTACCCTCTTTAATGCCTTTAGTAGTTGTCATTGCTTATTTCTTATTCACTTGACTTATGTTAAAGGTTTTTATTATTTGTGTTAGAATACTAATGCGAGATGTTGTGCATTGAGTAAATACTATCCAAATGTTGATTTATGGCCTAACTTGAGAAATTAGGCTATGTATTGGATTTGGGATTAGGATGTCACATCTGATGTGTGAGACTCTTATTTACATTTGTATTTCAAAATTACATGAATTATGAAGGAAATAATTAGAAAGTACTTTTATTTGATATGGATAAGTGTATTGGATGGAACATTATTGATATCATGTTGTAGATTTTTGATTACATCATGATATTTCCTTGAATGTTATTCAAATTGATTAATTATTCTTCTTTTATGGTTGTTATTTCTTATGATTTATTTGTCCGCTTGACCTCACTGTTTCATAAAATCAGAGTTGGTTTAATGAAACTGTTAGTTGAAAGCACATTGTTTTAATGCTTAGTGCTTATTATGCTCAGTTGAATGAACTGACCCATTCTAACAATTTTTACAAATGGACTTTGTAAGTGATAAAGGAAGACAATAAATTTTATGATGTATTGGTTGCTTGAAAGTCTACACCATTTATAGAGAATTCTGATTTATTCTTGAGATGTATTGAAGGAAGGAAAGTTGTATTCTTTAATGACCTTGATATTGTTGACATGAAATATGTCAGTAATGCATAGTCTTGTAAAATGTGTATTTTTCATGATTAATTGAGAAGACTGAAGTTACTTAAATTGATTATTTCTATTATCTTGTTCATATTATGAAGGAAATTTGTAATCATGTCTTTTATGTTGTCATTCATATCTGATTGGATCCTTATTTCTGATGTCATTAAATTGGTTGGATAAATGGGACTTAGTACAATGTCCCTTACTTGAATGCAAATTAATAAGTTGTATGTATTGTTGTTCTTTACCTAATCTGGAATGGTTTATTATGATGTTATGATCATATAGTTAAAATACAAAGATGTGTGAATTTGATAAGGCTATAATAAATCCTATTACTTAACCATAATGAGGAAGGTTCTTCTCCTCTCAAAAGGATAAAAAATAAACAAATGGTATATGAGTTTGATTACCATTTAAACTTCATATCTATGAAGCATATCAAATAGAACCTAATTTGGTTCTTATACATTCCTTGAATGGTTGAGACACATTAATTAAATCTTCTGATAGACAGTGTTTTTGTTTTCAATTAATTGCACGATTAAGCAAAAGGTTAATGAATAAAATCAATCATTGGTTATGAGGTTTCATATGTTTAATCAACTCAAATAATGATGGGAAACTTAAGGATTGTTGGGATTAGGGTAATGCAAGGTTGTTGTGATTTGAATCTTAATCAAATGGTAATTAAGTGGATATGACCTCTTGAGGTGTGTAATTCATGATGAAGTAGTTATGTCGGATGTTTCCACATGCCAACTATAGAACTGTACCTTCCTGAAGACTTGGGTATTCATGAGGATACTTTGTTTCAATTGACATGTTGTAACACCCTTCAACATTGGGTCATCTAGACCTACTCAAATATGGACTTGAACTTAGTTTCTCTCTAGATCAGGCTAAGGATATGATTTAGCATAGGGAGTGACTCTCAATGAGTTAGGATAACTTGGCACATTCAATTGACTTAGGTCGAATGAGTATGCCCATATACCCTAGGTCATCATGAGTGGTTTCCTATACCAAATTATATCAATACCCTAGGTTAGGGTCAAACCTTGGACAAGTGGACTAACAAAAGTCAGTAAAGAACATTTTAGATAAAAAATGGGTGGGTTGAAGGATGTATTCTAATTTGAAGAGTATGTCATCTAGGAATAGTAACATGAACAGTATGTTGAAAATCTTTGGCTAAAGTATCACAAGCTGCTGGTTACGTTGTCTTATGTCACCTAGTTTGAGAAATGTGATTTCAGATGAATATGGTAACAAATATTCAGATAGATTTCTTAAACAGAACACTCAATACCTAGAACAGGGTAAGAGAACCAAGCATACATAGTATACAATACTTAAATTAACATGAGAGATCGGTTAGTAACCGAGTCATGAAATGAGAGATCGGTAGCTCACCGAGTCATTTACAGCTGCATATGGTTATCTGTTATGAGATTTATTGGCATGGAATGTGTGTTCTAAATTATGATTATTTAGAATAGAGAACATTATGTATAAAAAAATTATCTTATTTCTAAAGTCTTAAAATGGGAATGTTACATCTTGGTATCAGAGATGAAGGTTATAGCTCTTGAACCTATTATGTCCATAATCTAATAAAACTCAAATTTTCTTGTTAACAGAAAATGGTTAGAACAAGAGGAAATGTTGTAAACAATCAACCACCTAGTGGAGAAGCAACAACTACCCAAAATATCGATGAGATCCTTGCTACCTTGCTAGACACAAGATATCGTTTGACTATACTTGAACAACAAGTAATGGGAAATTAGGAGGAATAAGATGCTGGTAATAACAATCAGCCACCTCTTGTAGACAATGTCAATTTGGGAAATATGGGTGTTGATAATAATAATGTAAACATGTTTGATCAACTAGAAAATAAAAAGGCAAGGCTAGCAGCTGAACTCACTAATAATATCAAAACGATAAGTTCACCTAATTTTGATGACACCACATTATGAGATGGAGAGTAGAATTGGCTCAGTGAAATGGAGAAGTACTTTAAAATAAGGAATTTCTCAGAGGAAACAAAGGCAATATGGGAAGCATATCAGCTTTCCCATGAAGCATCTTCATGGTGGGACAACTGTAAGGATGAGTTGGAAATTGATGAAACTAATATTACTTGGGATCAATTTAAAAGTCATTTTAGGTAATGATGGCTGCCACAATTTTACTATGATAAGAAAATGACTAAATTTCAGAACTTAACCAAGGAAAATTAATTGTAACATAGTACTGGAAGTGATTTACTAAACTTCTTAACTATGTACCTCAGTATCAAACTTATGGGAAGTTCAAGATACAAAAATTTATCATGGGATTGAATCCCATTATAGGGGGAGAGGTGGATGTTCACATCTCGACCACTATGGAAGGGGTTGTTGAAAAATCCATAAGGTAGGAACATAAATTAAAGGCAATTTGTGCTCATAGGGAGGAAGTAAGAAAGAAATTTCCAAACTCCTCTTCATCATCTTTGACACCTAAGAAAGGACCATGGAAGAATCTTGGTATGAAAAGTAAGTTCCCTAGTGATAATAATAAGAAAACAACAAAAAATAAGGCTGCTACTAATGTACGTAATAACTTTATCAAGAACAATAATAACGGACAGAAGTCCTATGGAGGTTAGATAGATAGCTTTAAGGTTGGGAATAAATTTGAGCCTAAAAAGGGACCTGTAGGAGGCTGTTACAATTGTGGAAAGGATCATTATGTAATCTAACGTCCTTTAAAAAAGGATGACCGTAATCAGCAGCACAAGATACACACTGCAGTAGTTGACAAATAAGTTGAAAAGAAAGTCACACCCATAGAAGTTCTAGGTAAGTTATTTGGCATACCTGTAAATATTATTTTTAATATGAGAGCTACTGAATGTTTTATTTCTAGTAAATTAGCATTTAAATTAAAAAGAAAATATGGAAAATGGATAAATCATGGGTTGTACATTATGGGAATAATGTTGTTCATGTAGTTAGTATGTGTCTTTTTGGAGCAGTCCTTGATCTACCTAGTTTTTCCACAGAAGTTGATCTTTATGTTGCTCCTTTGGGGTCTTATGATGTAATCATAGGTGTTAATTGGCTAGCTGAGCATAAAGCAAAAGTGAACTTCTTTGAATAACATATTAGTTGTTTAGATGAACTGTAGAAAACAACAGAGATTTAGGGTGTAAAATGTGAAATTTTAGTTAGGAAATTATCTGATATGCAAATTAAGAAGGCCAAAAATAAGGGTCATACCTTATATGTAGTAAAAAATTTAGAATCTACTATAGAAAACTGTGATTTCTTAGATCGTTAACCGCTATTACGAGACTACAGTGATGTGTTTTTGGAAGAGTTACCAGGTCTTCCACCCAAAAGGGAATTTGACTTCACAATTGAAATCATACCTGGAACCGAGCCTATTTCTAAGGAACCTTATCAGATGAATACTATTAAATTAGTAGAGCTTAAGGCACAGTTACAAGAACTTCTAGCTAAAGGTTTGATTAGACCGAGTGTCTCACCTTGGGGAGCACCAGTAATTTTTGTGAAAAAGAAAGATGGAACACTTAGATTGTGTATTAATTACATAATGTTGAATAATTAAGAATAGATATCCACTTCCTAGAATTGATGATATGTTTGATCAGATGCGTGGAGCATCAATATATTCTAAGATAGATCTACGATATGGATATCATCAATTATGAATTAAGGATGAGCACATTCATAAAATAACTTTCAGAATAAGGTATGGACATTATGAATTCACAGTTTTACCTTTTTTATTAACAAATACACCTGCAAATTTTATGAATTTAATGAATAATATTTTTCAAGAACACTTGGAAAAAAAATTTCTTGTATTCTTGGACGACATTCTTATATATTCTAAAAGTGTGGAAGAAAACCATGAGCATTTTAGGATAGTCTTAGAAATCTTGAGAAAAGGATGATTATTTGGTAAGTTGTCTAAATGTTCTTTCTATGACATGGATGTGCACTATTTGGGTCATGTTATAAGAAAAGATGGAATAGTTGTAGATCCTTCTAAAATTGTAGCTATAACTGAGTGGCCTAAACCAAAGAATGTACATGAAATCAGAAGCTTCATGGGTTTTGCTGGTTATTATAGGAAATTTGTTAAATATTTCTCCAAAGTTGTAGCACCAATAACTTCATTGTAGAAAAAGGATAAGAAATTTGTGTGGAATGGTAAATGTGAATCTGCATTTAAAAATTTAAGGGATCAATTAACTTCAGCACCTATTTTGGTTGTACCTGACCCTAGTGGAGACTTTACTGTTGTAACAAATGCATCTAGGGAATGTCTTGGAGGTCTTTTGTTACAAAATGATCATGTCATAGCATACAAAAGTAGAAAACTTAAGTTACATGAGCTGAATTATGCTCCACATGATCTAGATCTTGTTGCCATTGTTCATGCACTTCAATTTTGAAGGCATTACCTACTTGGTAAACCTTTTGAACTAAAAATTGATCATCTTGGGCTGAAGTATATTTTTACTTAGCCAAATCTAAATGCAAGATAACGAAGATGGTTAAAGTTTTTATCTCAATATGATTTTGACATAAGTTACATTAAGGGAAAGGAAAATAGGCTAGTTGATGCTCTAAGTCGTAGGAAGCACATTTCTGCTCTTATAACATTGAGAACTTAGTTCAAGGATGAAGTAAAGAGTGTTATTGAATTTTATTCCTATTTTCATCAAGTATACACAACACTTATTGTAGATTCAAATGATGAGAGATATAAAGGTTTTCACTTTGATAATGAAGGAATCTTTCGATTTGAAAACAAGGTATACATACCTTTACTAAATGATTTAAGAAAGAAATTATTAGTTGAATTTCACAATTAACCTTTTTTTGGGCACCCTGTAATTACAAAGATGATTGCTGATATAAAACAACAATATTTCTAGAAAGGGATGAAAAAGGACGTGATTGATTTTGTGACACATTGCTTAGAATGTCAACGTGTTAAAGCAGAACATATGCATCCAGCTAGTTTATTGTATCCTCACAACATACTGCAACACAAATGGAAAGTGATAAGCATGGATTTTGTACAAGGGTTGCCTATGTCAAGAAACAAATATGATTTTATTCTGGTTGTTGTCGATAAACTAAAAAAAGTAGCATACTTTATTGTTGGTAATCTTAAGGATGATTCACCTATTTTAGCAAAAAGGTTTGTTCATGAGATTTTCATATTACATGGAGTACCTGAATTAATCATATCTGATAGAGATCGAAGAATGAATTCAATATTTTAGCAAACACTTAACGTAGATTTAGGAACTAAGCTAAATTTCAATTATGTGTATCATCCGGAAATGAAAGGACAAACTGAAAGAGTTAATCAAGTTTTAGAGGATATGTAACAAATGTATTGTATGGATCAATAGTATAAATGGGAAGAGTATCTTCCATTAGTTGAGTTTTCCTCCAATAACACATATCCGGCCTCTCTAAAGATGGCACCTTGCGAAGCATTATACGGAAGGAAATGCATAACCCCTGTTAGTTGGGACAACATTGAGGATAGAGAGGTAATTGGACCTGAAATCCTTATGAAAATGTAATAGCAAGTTAAAATCATTTGTGAATGCTTGAAAGAAGCACCAGATAGGCAAAAGAGTTATGTTGACTTGAAGCGGGTTGATAGGAAATTTAAACTTGGTGAGAAGGTATTTCTTCAGGTTAAACCGAAAAAGAGTTCTATAACTTTTTGCAAGGCTACCAAGTTATCACCTAGTTATGTGGGACCTTTTGAAATTGTTGAAATAATCAACCCTGTAGCTTATCATTTAGCATTACCTCCTACTTTGTCATGGATACATGATGTTTTCCATATTTCTTTTCTTAAGAAATACATTTCAGATTTATCACATGTATTAAATTGGAATTCCTTGCAGGTCTAAGACCCAGGAATAATTGTGGTTAAGCCTATACGAGTGCTGGAAACTCACCAGTTGCACCTAAGAAATCATGAAATAAGTCAATGTAATGTCCATTGGGACCAGTTTAACGAGGAAAGTGCAACCTGGGAAAATCTGGAAGATATAAAAATTGATTTTCCATATTTATTTGAACAGGATTGATTCTATTGACTAATAAAATTTTTGATTTTATTCTTTGTATGACAATAAATCTGCCAATTTTGGGCAAATATTTTTTTTTTAAAAAATAAATAGCTAAGTAAATGTTAATTTTGAGAATTTTAAAAAAATCTAGTTCTAATTTGAACATATGGAAAGAAAGATAATAAATTGATTATCGTTGATGCAAATTGTTTAAATAAGTTAATCATCAGGATGATGATTCTTTTTAGGAGGGAAGTATGTAACACCTATGGCAAAATGTTAACTTTTCCTCTTTTGCATTGTAAGCGTTGACATGTGATTTGTCATAAGAAGGTGTATTCTTTTGATTGTTAGAAATCATGCTTGCCATGGATAATTTATTTCTGTTCTTGGATTCATTTTTCTGAAATGTTGTTTCTTGCAAAGAATCCATTCTGTTGAGATAAGAAAGGTTGTAAACAGGTAATGATTGTTTGCAAATTATCTCTTTAAAATAGCAAAACCTTGATCAATTTCATTGATATAAGGTATGTTTTAATTCTTCTTACCTGATTTTTAGAGTAAACTAACATTCAGATGTTGAAGGAAATAAAGGACTGAACTCTTGTATTTATTCAAATTCTTTGATCTTATCGGAAGTTCTTGCTTTGCATTCTGTTGTAAGTAGTGTGCTCGGATCTTCTTTCCAATTTCTCTAGGACGCAGAATGGCGTAAAGAGGGTAGAGGTCTACTTTAGGACTATTGAGGGTAATAATCTAAGTCATATATCTTTAAGATCTATCCTAATGGGATTGTAATCTAAGGTAAACTAGACCTACCTTATGTCTATGTTTACACTAATCTTGTTGCATCTTAACCTAGGTTGTATGTTTTACAAAGTTGGGGATTTGGAAATAACCTTAGGTAACTAAAGGTTTATTTCTAACCTATTACCTAATGCTAAATTTGTATGGGGCATGGTCTATCCTAAGATGGCAACTTTACCTATGGCAATGTTTATAAACCTAAGATAAATACTTTCTAAACTAACCTAAGGTCGGATCCTAAGCTAATGATATCTATCCTAAACTAATGCAAGGATAGAAATGGACCTAAGGGGAGTCCCACGAAAAGTATGAGATGGTGGTGAAGGTTTCTAAGTAATTTAATTGATTTGATTTTTGAAATTAAAACATTACGCACTATCAGTTTGACAGAGGTGTGGAAACTAGAAGGGATCCTAGTTGGCACCATCACTAAAGTTTATAAATGCATGTTATCATTGAATTTAGAGTCGCCAACTTTAGGTGGTGGTGGTGTGGAGATATAGGTGGGAGATTGGAAATTAATGACATTTATGGTCATCATTTCTGGCGGGCAAACCGACTTGGAAACCATACGAGCGGATTTTTTCAGAGTTGTTTAGTCTTTCATGCATTCTGATTTTTTCTCTACATGGAGGTATCTGGTTCTTTGAACCAGCAGTTCTATTTTCAGTTTATTACTATTTTTAACTCCCTTGGACTATTTTCGATCCAATGGAAGTATATAAGGCATTTGAGAAGGAAGTTTCTGGTTGTTGATTTTGTTTGGAGAAGGAGTTGTGAAGGATCGGTTGGAAATATTATTCAAATCAACAGAAGCACTATCAGGCATGATAGGATCTATCCATTAATCTTCTATACTTTTATCTAAGTGTATTCATTAAAAAAAAAATTCTCTCGTGAGATAAATGAGTTTTTTATTTCTTGTGATGGTTATTTGGTTTCCTTGCTTGAAAATTTTCTGTATACTCTAATTGAGGAATCTCTTCTTGGAAAGGTAGTAATTGAGTTGTTTTCCTATTTATTTGATGTTGAATCCCACCTTATATCTTGTGGTAATTTGAGTAATGAAGTACATGCGTGAATATTTCTTATATTTTCAAAAAAGAGTTTATGGAAATGATATGTGTCTTTAATTTTCAACCCAATTTTCAGTTTGGGTTGTTAGAAGGTAAAAGAATACCCTTCGCTGTCACTTCTTTCTTTTGTGGAAGTTATGTTACTCATGTTGGAGTTGTATGGATATTCATACTTGGATTCAGAGTTGTGTAAACTCAAATTTGTTTAAAGAAATAGTAAATGTGTGCCTTCTTCTTGAACTCACTGTATACTCTATCAGTTCTTTAGATTTGGTATTTGATGGAAGTTGGGAATTTATTGGGTGTTTGGAATCTCTATTTTTTGTGTTTTTCTTGTATGGAAACAAGAGTGAATGTTTTATTATTCCTTTAAACTTTATAGTTTAAAAATAGGTCACTCGAATTAATATTTTATGGAACTATGGGATAGTTGTTTCTTGGACCCCTGGATTTCGATGTTACCTTGTTGGGAATACTTGTGTGTGAGGTCTATACTTCTGATCTTATTTATACTGAGTCATTCTCTAAGTTATTGAGTACTGAACTAAAGGATAAATGATGATGTCATATTACTTGGGAACATTGTGATAGTCAGCTCGTTTGAGTCGATACAGGGGTCATTATCGTAGTCTTGTTTGAGATTTCATTAAGTCGATCATGATGTCTACTTCCCAGTTGAATTTTAAGTTTTTGATTTTAATACCTATTCATGATCTTGATTAACCACTGGATAACTCATTGGAGTAAACTTGTTAAAATATGATTGTTGTAATTTCATGGAAATTTATTGAATGGAAATATGAATTTTTGGAGTTGACGGTTACTTAATTTGGAACTAACCTAATCGGCTTAGTTTGATAGGTTTTCTAGATCTCTGTGTGAGTTATATTAAATAGAATGTCTTGTCGATTTCTTAGGTGTGTACAGTTAAGCTTGTCCATGGAATTGAAATGAAAGTAGTTTAATATTTTCTTTAGCTGACTTGAGCACCTTTTGCTAAGTCCTATTGACCTTTTGTTTTTCATCTTCTTGAAATCGAATCTAGATGGATTCTTCTCTATTCATTCTATTGATGTTTTCTTCTATTTCTGAATGGTTACATTTATGAGTCGATCATTCTACCATTTTATCTTCACCAGGAAGAAAATAATAAGCTTAGTTTGCATGACTGTAACTTTTTCAAATTTTTAATGTCTATTGAAGAATTTTATTACGTTGTATGGCGATTAAAAACTTTGGTTAATGCATATCCTTTTTGATATGGGTATAATATCACTTCCATTAGATGTCCATGACGGCAAACGTTCCTTAGTTCTATTTCAAACACAACAGTCACACATTCTGTTTAATCTCTCCTTATATGTGTTTTCTTTTATAAAGTAGTTTGGGGATGTAGTGATTAGGTCTACATTGTCCTTTGTGACCTTCTTGCCATGTGATAGAATGTAGGAATTCCCTTATGATCATGACATTTGACTCCTTCTCTTTCAGTCTCAGAGGTAAAGTCTGATCACTGCCCCTTTGGAAATTATAGGAGAATATGTGTTGTGGTATCTTTTCTGAATTTACGTATAGGGATTTGGGTTAGCTGAATTTTAAAGGAAGTTCTTAACTATTTTATCATAGTCGTTCTTCTTCTTTTGGGTAAATCTTGTCATAAGATTTATTTGGTTCAGTTGCACTACTCTCTTTAATGCCTTGAGTAGTCATCATTGCTTCTTGCTTATTCACTTGACTTGTGTTAAAGGTTTTTATTATTTGTGTTAGAAGACTAATTGGAGATGTTGTGCATTGATTAAATACTATCCAAATGTTGATGTATGGCCTAACTTGAGAAATTAGGCTATGTCTTGGATTTGGGATTAGGATGTCACATCTGCTATGTGAGACTCTTACTTACATTTGTATTTCATATTTAGATGAATTGTGAAGGAAATAATTAGAAAGTACTTTTAATTGATATGTATTAGTGTATTGGATGGAACATTATTTATCTAATATCATGTTGTAGATTGTTGATTACATCATGATATTTCCTTGAATGTTATTCAAATTGATTAATTATTCTTCTTTTATGGTTGTTATTACTTATGATTTATTTTTCCGCGTGACCTCACTGTTTCATAAAAGCAGAGTTGGTTTAATGAAACTGTTAGTTGAAAGCACATCAGTTTAATGCTTAGTTTTTATTATGCTAAGTTAAATGAACTAACCTGTCCTAGCAATTTTTATAGATGGAATTCGTAAGTGATAAAGGAAGGTAATAATTTTTATGAAGTATTGGTTACTTGAAAGACTGGACCATTTATAGAGAATTCTGATTTATTATTGAGATGTATTGAAGGAAGGAAAGTTGTATTCTTTAATGACCTTGATGTTGTTGACATGAAATATGTTAATAATGCATAGTTTTGTAAAATGTGTATTTTTCATGATGAATTGAAAAGACTGAAGTTATTTAAATTGATTATTTCTATTCTCTTGTTCATATTATGAAGGAAATTTGTAATCATGTCTTTGATGTTGTCATTCATATCTGATTGGATGCTTATTTTTCATGTCATTGAATTAGATGGATAAATGGGAATTAGTACAATTTCCCTTACTTGAATGCAACTTACTAAGTTGTATGTATTTTTTTTCTTTACCTAATCTGGAATGGTTTATTATGATGTTATGATTGTATAGTTAAAATATCAGGAGGTGTGAATTGGATAAGGGTATAATAAATCCTTTTACTTAACCATAATGAGGAAGGTTCTCCTCCTCTCAAAAGGATACAAAATAAATGAATGGTATATGAGTTCGATAACCATTTAGACTTCATATCTATGAATTCTATCAAATAGAACCTACTTTGGTACTTATACATTCCTTGAATGGTTGAGACACATTAATTAAATCTTATGATAGATGGTGTTTCTGTTTTTGATTAATTACACGATTAAGAAAAAGGTTAATGAACATAAAATCAATCATAGGTTATGAGTTTTCATATGTTTAATCAACTCAAATAATGATGGGAAACTTAAGGATTGTTGGGATTAGGGTAATGCAAGGTTGTTGTGATTTGAATCTTAATCAAATGGTAATTAAGTGGATATGACCTCTTGAGGTGTGTAATTCATGATGAAGTAGTTATGTTGGATGTTTCCACATGCCAACTATAGAACTGTACCTTCCTAAAGACTTGGGTATTCATGAGGATACCGTGTTTCAGTTGACATGTTGTAACACCCTTCAACATTGGGTCATCTAGACCTACTCAAATCTGGACTTGAACTTAGTTTCTCTCTAGATCAGGCTAAGGATATGATTTAGCACAGGAAGTGACTCTCAATGACTTAGGGTAACTTGGAACATTCAATTGAATTAGGTCGAATGAGTATGCCCATATACCCTAGGTCATCATCAGTGGTTCCCTATACCAAATTATATCAATACCTTGGGTTAGGGTCAAACCTTGGACAAGTGGACTGACAGAAGTCAGTAAAGACCATTTTAGATAATAGATGGGTGGGGTGAAGGATGTATTATGATTAGAGGAGTATGCAATCTAGGGATAATGAGATGAACAGTATGTTGGAAATATTTGGCCAAAGTATCGCAAGCTGCTGGTTGCATTGTCCTATGTCACCTAGTTTGAGAAATGTGATTTCAAATGAATATGGTAACAAATATTCAAATATATTTATTAAACAGAGCACTCAATACCTAGAACAGGGTAAGAGAACCAAGTATACATAGTATACCCATAGTATACAATACTTAAGTTAACATGAAGGATCGGTTGGTAACTGAGTCATGAAATGAGAGATCGATAGCTCACTGAGTCATTTATAGTTGCATATGGTTATCTGTTATGAGATTGATTGGCATGGAATGTGTGTTTTAAATTATGATTATTTAGAACAGAGAACATTATGTATATTAAAAAATTTCCCTTGTTTCTAAAGTCTTAAAATGGGAATTTTATATTTAATATAATGTGGACTGTGGGAGGAGAAAAAGACCAAATGCCGAAATATTTTAAAATGGGCTCCACAACCCCTTGAGACCCACATGGATGTATCTCCCTCCATACTTCACCAAAATTGATAAAATTGATATAATTGGATTTGTAATTTAGAGCTCTACACTCAGAAATCGTTAAAAATTTAAAGTAGGTGGAGTTGGTGAGCTAAAAAAGGTAAAAAAATGTGTTAGGTTCAAATATTAGGTCCTAGGTCAATGAAAAGAGAATTAATGAAGAAAAGGGGTTGAATTTATTCTTCCAAAAGGAACAAAACATGAATGGCTAGGTTTTGTAGGGTCTTCCATCACTTTTTCAAGTCATTCAATGCCCTTTGTTGGTGGTTAAATGCAAATTTTGGGTTTCTCTCCCTCTTTCTCATTCATTCTTATATTGTAAAAGAGAGCTCATTTTGTAGTAATAACGGTGGACACTTTGGAATGTTGCTCTCTCTCTTCTTCTCAACTACTGGGTGGATTTGGAACCCCAAACCTTCATTTTTTAGCATTATAATGGGATTCATGCCTTCTACCTCCGTTTTGATGTATTATGAAAACTTCTAGAGAAATAAAATCAATGTCTTGTGATTATTTCACTATCTTTGTTTGGATTTTTATTGTTCTATATTTCCTTTCCTAATGTTATAGGTATTTGTTGCATTCTCTTGTTCTCATTGGTAAGTTTAATTGATGTTGTGTTTATATTAATTATGTATTAAGTGAACTGTTTATTGTCTATGATGCTTGTCCATCCTCTCTACATCAATTTTATCCCAATTTTAGGCATTTTTAAGTGGCCACACCCCATTTTCTTTGTGCTATCACCTCTTATAGTGTAGGATTTCTTCACTCTCTCTCTCTCTCTCTCTCTCTCTCTCTCTCTCTCTCTCTCTCTCTCTCTCCTAAATCCCTTGGAATTGGTATATTAGGAGTAGTTAATTGCATTTCCTTCATTACGAGTAGTTTAGTGTTAGTATTAGGTAGAGGAACTAGCCTTCTCTTGAGGTCCATCTCAATTATGTAAGTCCGAAAACTTGAGAGATGGTCCAATGTTAGAAAAAATTAGGGATATGTCGTCAAATAGTCCTAGGGTGCTACTTTTTTTACATAATAGTAAGACCCTATAAAAATCTACTCGTGTTTTTTGATTCCACTGTCGAATAGATTTTTCTAACAACATGATTTGTTTTTCCCTTAAAGCTCCTTTTATAGATAATGTTTTCAAACCTGTAGACTTTAGGGGCATACCTAGGTATCTTAATAAATTTATTGATGCAATAAGAATAATATTACCCTTTTTTCAAGGAAATAGCAGTATTGGTGGTGAAAAACATCTTAAATTGTTTGAAGAAATTATGGAAGAGTATAAAGTAGAACATGAAGATGTTTTAATGAAGTTTTTTATGCATACATTGAAAGAAAATGCAAGAGATTGGTTTAATTCTTTTCCTCATGTTTCATTGTACTCTTGGGATGAAATGATAATTATGTTCAGATCTCATTTTGATGATAAAGATGACCCTAGGGTCCCCCTCTCTGAGTTTGAAATCATTAGGAAAGATCCAAGTAAGTATGCACAATTTTTAAACATCAGGTGTGGTAGTGATTTGAGAAACTTACCAAGCAGTTTAATACCAAGTGATGAATCATCTTTGATCACACATTATATTTCACTTGGTGGAAATGAAACCCACTTGTTGTGAGATGAAGGACCTAAGAATTTGAGACAAACATATGTTGTGGCTATTCATAGTGAGAATAATGTCAAAATGGATGGTATGGCTCATAAAAATGAATATGAAGGCTTAAACTATATTTATAAGGGACCCATTACAGAATAATTTAACTTAGAGTGAGTGGTCAAGAATCACGGTCTTGCAGATATTGTTTCACCAATAGAGTATAATGATCACATCAGTCTCTGGTGTGATGGATGTTTAATGCCTTGTGTTCCATGTGAACATGATGGTTTAATTGATGTTACTAGATATAAGCCATATTTTTATAATGTTATTATGCTGGGTGATCAACTAAATTGTGAAAAGGGATATTCCTCTACTAATATTTTGTGTTCCAAAACAACATATTAGTTCTGGGTAGTTGTTTTGAAGGTATGTTTTTTTCCCTCTGAAGGTGGTAATGTAATAGAGTTAAGTGAAAATATTAATCTCCCTAATCATGAATTTGGATATTTAAGGGATATAATGACTAAAAATTATAATGGGTGAGTTCCTTTAAGAGAGGATAGATGTCTGTTATTGGATGTATTGGTAGATCAATAAATAGAATACAATTTAAGGAGTACATAACAAATAATATCTGCTTCATCTTCCACAAACATGGAATAGACTGAGTAATATTCCCAAGGTTTATGGAAATATTAAAATCAACACGTGATCTTAAGCACATGTGACCTCTCGTTGTCATGCTAGGAAACCCACAATAGAATGGATAGATGGCTATGTGAAGGCTATATAAGGCGAATAGGTAAAATATACGAAAATGGGTGAAAATTTCCAACAAGTGATCAAGGAAATCTAATGTCTTCTATGAGCACCATGCGAAACTTCTCATCTAAGGCAATGAAGGCTTGTTTCAATTGTAGGTAAAATAGAGAGGTCAAGGAGAATGGAAACATGAAGGAGTATATAAATGTCAATGTCACCATACACTATCTGCACTGGTCACAGAATGTGGGGGTATTGTCCTATGTTTTCCTCGTATAAGTCTCCAGACAAGGTCATCAATGTATGGGAGGAAATGTGTGAATAATAAAAATGGGTGAATTGTGGGAATTAGTTTCATCTAGGCTAAATTTTCCAAAACTCGAAAGCGCTATCTACTTCGACATTAAAAACTAGTAATTGTGAGATGATAACAGGTGGTCTCGGTTTGGTTTGGAAAACCAAGGTTCTAAGCCCTATATCCATGTATGTAAATAGTTTGAATTTGTTTATTTATGGGACATGGGGATCACACACATAATATCTTTTTTTTTAGGGCCTTGAATGGTCATGTGGGATATGCAAACTATTATACTATGGAATACATCAAACTCGTAAAGTGTCCATCAGGGGAAAGGCCGATATTTAAACCTATGCCAACTGAGAACACGTGGGAAATTGTATTACTCTCCATCTTATTACTCTATGTACCTAATTAATAAATAAAAGAAAACAATTAAATTAAAACAAGGAAATAAACCGATCTATTGTTTTTGTGTCTTTCCCAATGATTGAAATGAAATGGAATAAAAGAAATAACCTAATCTAAATTTTTTTATGTTTACTTGAAAAAAAAAAAAATACACACACACAAGTAAACTTCTTCTAATTAATTGAAATTGCTTCTACATTATAATTAAAATAAATAAAAAAGAAAATGACTGGATGTGATTATTTCCCAGTGCAAATTGGATCTAATCTATCCTAATAAAAACATAACTTTTTTAATTTATACTTTTGGATATACAACTTCCTCTATTCTTGCCTCAGAGTACTAGAAGAATGAAAAAACTTCTCAGAAGCAATTATTCCCCTGAAACTTCCTCGGTAGAAATAACGTGATCTATGGAAGCTTACAAAAATGAAGGGGAATTAAAACTAACATTAAACATGTACAAAATCCTCTTCTAGAAAATTTTTGAAAGTAAATTCATAGCGATAGGAAGGGAAATAAATTTTGATAGAATCTTCTTACAAATATAGAAAATATATTGTAATTATACTTATTTGAATTAATATACTCTAACAAATTATACAATAAGATCTACTCAAACAAAGAAAACTTTAAGAGTCTAAATGCATCCCTAAACTGGAAATGTAGAACTCTGATAGTCTGGTGTTGGTTTTGCTTTATTTTCCCCTCTGCTTCCTTTCCAATTTTATGTTCAAATGATTCTAGGGAACTGTGTTTGTTTGTGTGGAAGAAATTATGAAGAGGTGTTGGAGTTGGAATGGCTTACAAGTAATCTAGTAGCAACATAGGAAAGATAATAATAAGGAAATAGAACTAAGCATGCTTGTGTATTTCTTGGAAAAATTATGGGTAGTATAACAGTGCACTTCAAAAAAATAATCTCCAACAAATGCTCCAGGTAGTAGTTTGGCTCTTATTGAAAAATGGTAGGAAAATGATCTAAGCCATTAGGCAACCAAGGAATACCACCTCACTTAAATAAGGGGAATTTAACTCATAATTAACAAAAGGAATGGAATAATAAGTTTGTACGCATCTAACGAGCTCAATAACAACCAATTTGGTCAAGAAACATGCACTAAAAATGAGTTTGAAGAAGATGACATGTGTTCAAAACACATTGAAAAAGGTTCGGGAAAAGCACACGGAACCACTAGTCTACATAGACCATCGGTTAGGAAAACTCTATGACAAATGCATAACCAATGCTCAAGTTAGACTAGAAGTTATGCAACCACCAGGCAAGTTGCGTAACCATCAACGCGGTTCTGTAACTTAAAGCACAAAAGTCAAGGAAAATCTACAAAAATGATAAAGGAAAGTGGGAAAAGCATGGGAATGGATAAGAGAAACATTCTAGGCTACAAATATATACTTCAAATGAGAAATCAAACTCGAACATCATTGGAAAGATATTTACTCATCATTGGGGATTTTGAACTATTTTGACATTGTAGCACATGTAAAATTAGGTGCGTACATATTTCCCCCTCAGAAAAGTGTTTTAGCCATAAAGATATGTAAAACACAGAGTCATAGTATGGATATCCTAAATGGGAGGGTTAGAAATTATACTCGATATGTCCATGTGTTGAAATGACACCCATCCAAGCTTCCCGCTACCTATAAAAAGTAAATGAGAATCAAGTGTAGATATAATGTAGAATTGACAAAAACACACTAAAATAAAATGACAAGAGGACTTACCATGTCTGTGAGGATAAGAACATACCTAGGCTAGCGCTCTAACCCTGGAAAACACATGCAATAAAAAATAGAGTTAAAACATGCTATATATAACCAAAATTACTATTTCTAGAAATCATTTTCACTAACCCACTTAGATATTTTTGAGCTCTAGTTCACCTGTGGTGGTTTCATGCTTAAATACATTAAAATCAAAGAGCAATAAGATGTGATGGAAGCCCAAACAGTAGGAGTAGCGGGCCTTGAACAGGTGAGTGATTTACATTTGTTTATTTTAACCTTTAAAACGTGAAAAATACAAAAAACATAGCTTAGGGGGGATATTTTAAAAAAAAATCTAGTTAAAATGTTCATAAGGGGGAACCTAGAGGTATTTTAAATTTAGTTCACCCAAAACGGTCTTATTTTGTACTTTTTCATTTTTTGGGGCTTATGGTACGGCCTGATTTCCATTGACGCAACCATCATGATGATTTTACAATCATCGATCTGTGTAACCTCTTGTCAGTTACATAACTATCAATTATTATAGTGTTAAAACATAATTTCCAGGCCAGTTATGCCATCGGTGCTCTGCATGGAGGGGTGGTTATGCAACTGCCACTCTGCATAGAGGGGCAGTTGTGTAAATTCTAAGGAAGATTTTAAAATTAACTAAGTATAATGAAATTTTTAATCTTTGAATGTTTTTCTGATGTTCTTGATTTCTTTAAATGTAGAGGCCATACATCTGATGGAGCGGGCCTTGGGAGTGTGATTGGCTACCACCAATTTTGGATTCATTGACTCAGGTTGAGAGAGAATTACTACAAAAAGTTGAGATATGGAGAATATCAAAGACACAATTCGTTGTGCCAACTGAGCTCTTATTGACTGATCTAGTAACCTACTGGGAAGTGGACCAAAATACTTTCTAGTTTCCCAGAGTTAGAGGAGAGTGTTCGATCACTCTTGAGGATTTCTATAGGATCTTTGGAGTTCATGTTACCAGCAGGATATTGACTCTATCTAGCTTGGGTTCAATGACATTGTCTTAAAGGTGGACCAATTACATGGGAGATGGATTGGCATAGCATACTAGTACCAAGAAGGGGATGATACTTTTGTCAGTTTCCTTTACTCCCATCCCTACCTTATGCAAAGCCATCATTGGAATTTTGTCTTCGCACTTGGTTGGGGACAAGGGTAGAGACAAGTTACTTTATTGTTGGGCCCCCATTATACAAAGCATAGAGTAGTATGGTTTTACATATGCACGGGTCATTGATATTTTGGGTACAACCTACCATGACCTCTACAGATTTTTTCGGCTAAAGGGAAAGGACCTCAGTCATCCTATGTTGGTAATGTTCTAGGTATATGAGCACATCATACCCTACTAGAGGGGTGTTTAGATTGTCAACCCTAGTACTATCAGGGCCATGAGATGGATAGATATGGCCCCACTTAGAGGACCACAATAGTTAGCTTCCACCCCTACCACTGATGACATAATTGTACAACCATATCAGGGCATGGTTGGCTTATGGGGTGAGGATGTTGTCATTATAGCTTCTTCCATTAATACTAGAAAGCTATTGGAACAGACCAATAGAGTGGAAACCCATCCTTTTGAAAGAGTACAATAGCAGTTCATATTATCATACATTGATGCCATCCTTGTAGTTTTGATTGCATACAAGGGGATCAGAGAGGCTAGAGCTTCCCCAAACTGTAAGCTTAAGTGTATTGTCATCACAATTGGGATCCTGATTGACACCACATAGATTGTATAGGATACAACTAGAGTGGTCCCGTTATAATAGATCAAGGGAGGACATCCACACTGTGGGGAGAAAGAGGAGGAGGTTGAGGATGAGATGGGGATACAGGCTAAGGAGGAGGGTGAAGAGGAGGGAGATAAGGAGATTTATATAAAATGGATGGCCATTAGAGAGGCTTCCATAGTAGTGAGATCTGAGGATTAGGGAGGAGAAGATTAGGAGTCAATGTATGGATAACATCAAGGTGGAGGAGAGACAATAGTGGTGGAGGTAGGAGTAAATGAGATACATATTACAACATCCACACCACCTCCAACACCAGTTGATTCCAACCTAGAGGCCATAATATTTGAGTAATTAGAATACTCTTCTCTCAACTCTACTACTTAGACTAGAATTGTTAGTGAATTATGCACTATACATTTTTGTGGTTTTCAAAAGTTTTCTAACTCATCATTGTTCTCTTTTTTATTTTATAGCTACTATAGACAATTGACAATATCTTATTCATAACATTCTCATGGATAGCTTTGCACACCCCATGAGCATGATGTCATACAAGATGCTCATGGAATTGGGGAAGATGGTCATGGTGGCATGACACACTGATGTGTTCACTCTGACATGGATTGTAGTGGGAGAAATGACCAAGATGAGGACCGAGATTTCTTGAAATCATCTGGCCAAGAGGAGACAACAGCAAGAGCATTCCAGTAGCGAGGCCACCATTGGGAGATCACTTAATTCATCATCTCATGGTCACTCTCAAAGGCCTGGGAATAGAATCTCTCACTCCCATTCCAGGGGATGCAACACGAGTCCTATCCATACACCTTCCTAGGGATCTGGTAGTGAGGGATATACCATAGGCCCTTATTGCTTTGGGTCATTTTTTATCGTTTATATCGATTTTTATTTTATTTTTTTCTCATTTCAAGCATCTTTAACACACTTTTTAGTGTGATGACATTATATAAAAAATTGTTTATTACACACACACACACACACACACACACACACACACACACATACATATATGTTTCTTTTTGGCTTAGATATCTTATGTAAGAGTTTACTTGCCCATGAATTGCTTCATTTTTATACTCCTAGATGTGTAGAATCTCTTATGATATTTTTTAATATTATTTTATGGATGCATGCCATGGATGATGATGATGCAAATTGTGTAACAAAATGGTTTCTTTATTTTTATTTTTTTACTTTCGTTATATATATATGTGATGTATATGTGGACAAATTACAAACTTAAAACTTTGGTTTTCAAGCAATATTTTATATTTCCGTTTTGTTGGAAAATTTGATGAAAGTGATATAATAATTAAAATTAACCCAGTACATTCAACTAGTAAGATGTGATGTCTCATAACCTACATTCAAGAAGGACACAAGTTATATGAATTTGATGAATGAAAATGATATAAAATAATATTTTGACAAAGACCCAATTAGGACAGTATAACTCAACTCTAGGTAAGGCTAACTATCCAATTTAGAATACAATTTTCTTGCAAGTTTAACTAGACTTAGACTCATAGATAGCCTCCTGATTTTTCTGATGATTTCAAAGGACTTAAAGCACTTTTTACTTGTTGACTTGTTTACAACTTATTGATTTATTTGAAATTACCCCCTATGTCTTACTCCATGTTACTAATAAGAAACATGGGCTCATCACTGAGGACAAGGCATAGGCGAGTAAGGGAAATTCCCTTTTTTCCCAACCTCAAGCTTCTTGTAGCAAGTGTGGTATTATTTTATGAAAGAAATAATTTTTTTATTTATTATTTGTTTATATTTTTTATTGATTTTGACTTGTTATTTTAAGAAGGAACACTTTCCCCTAGCCTCAACCCCACACAACTTGTAGGATATGAGGGCTCACCACCGAGAGTTAAAGTAGGTGAAAAAGCAATCTAGGTAAAAAAATTTAGATTGATTTTCCAAAAGAGAGATTTTTTAGGAAAGATGTGATAGCAAGAAGCTTCTAGTAAATACTATGCGCAAAACACCTAAGCTAGAAGAAACCATGAATAGAACTAAGTGTGTAGATCTTCGTAGGATCAATGTGAAAAAATCATCTACTATGATAATAAAATATTGAATAGTTTAGAGATGATATAATGAATAGTTGAAGAAGTAAGATCAAATGCTTTTATAATTCTCAAAAAAATTGAAAGTTGCTTGAAAAATAAGTTTCTTGTTTAGCAATGTTACGATATGATTATGTAAATGATATGCATTGTGGATACAATAGTGTACATGCGGAAATAAAAATGACCTATGCATAGAAGTGTTTAAGGTGAAGTGAATTGAGTGATTCACCAAAATCCCCACCTTCTAAAGTGCACAAATGATACACACCATTCTTATAGTCCTCCATGACCTAATATGGTCCTAACCACTTTTGTCTAAAATTTGTTAGAAAATTCCAGGTTTGGAGCATGGATTAGCTTTGATTTCTTCTTCTATATTTTTTCCCATAGCTATGCACTCCATTATATAGGAGCTACACACTAACAACTCACATAACAATATATGTCTTATATTCAACCTCTCAACAATTTCTTTGGTTTCATATGAAACCAATTCTCCTGAATGGTTTCAACTAATTAACAATACTAATAATAAAACAATTCCATATTGTTTTATTATCTAACTTATTAACTTACTTAATAACTAGTTACCATATAGTAAATACTATTTACTATATGTAACTTTATATTTACATTACAAATATATTATCCATGATAAGAATATATCCACAATAATAATATCCTAATGTTCACACTAGAAAAAATAATATCTCTAACACACCCCCTTAGTGTCAACATGGGGTAAGAGCTCCTGGAAACATTGAACTTGTTAGAGTAGTCGTTGCTACTGGATCTTGTTGTCTCGATCTTGTTGCTAATGATCATCCTTGTTGTATGAACATCTCCATTGACTAATCACCTTCTAATGAAGTACCTTCCACCAAATTATGGTATTCATAGGACTATACGATAGTCAGAGGACTATACGTAGATGTTTTTCCCCTATAAGTTGAGTCAAACAGTTTGCTTCTTCCACACCAAATAGACACTCAAGAACTATTGTTAGTCTATCAAAACATGAAAATAGTTACACCCCCTTGTTTATAAACACACCACACAACTAAAATAGAACATCCCCACATCTTTTTGTGACCCCGTCATTGGTGAATGACGAGAGGACATTGATTGTCCTCCTTCCTCCAACAAGAGAAGAGTCTACCACAGGTAATGCTTGTCACTAGGATAGGAAAGTTCCTCATAAGTTGAGTCAGCTTCCGAATCATTTTCTACTTCATCTAGAAGGGATTTTTGATCTATCTTGTCATCAAGAATATCCTGAGCTCTCTTTTTATAGTTTAGTATTACATGCCCAATATCATTATAATAAAAGCATTTTATTTTTCCATGTGAAGGAACCTGCTTTGGTTTATGTTTTTACTTCTTAGATGAGGAGCTAGGTTTTTTTCTTACATATAGTACTTCTTCATGTTATTTATGAATGCTTTGTTCTAACAATGTATAAATCACTCCTTCTAGACTAATAGTAACTTTAGTCAAAGTAAATACAATAGTTGAGTAACTCTTAGGCATGCTATTAAGAAGAATAGTTTTAGCATCATCATCTTTTACATGTTCTTTAATTCCAGAAAGTTGATTTAATAAGGAATGAAACTTATTGATATGATCTACCATTTTGGAACTCTCTTCCATCTACAATCCATACAGACATCATTTTAGTGATGTCTTTGTTGTTTCTACTTCAGATCCTAAAAGCTTATTGAGGGAATCCCAAATATCCTTTGCAGATTTGGATAAACCCACATGGTGTAAATAGGATTTTGAAAATCCTAATCCAATGGTCCCCATGGCTCTCTGATCCTTCATGTTCCACTTTACCAATTCATTTCCTTTAGTGGGCGGAGTTGAATTCAGTTTCACCACATCCCATAGATCGATATGCAACTGCATCTTTAACTGCCATGTGTGAAAATATTGGCCTTCAAATTTATCTATCTAGTTTAGTTTAGTCCTTTCCATATTCTTCAAGTAATATTAACCAAAATACTAAAATATTATTGTAATAAATCTTTATTTTCTATAATAGTACAACAAATACACTATCAATGATATAAATATTTATCTGTACTATTTTGTTTTTCACAAAACTATTCACATAACTTAAGACATTATTTTGGTATTCTTCTGCACCAAATCTAATACAAATGAAAACTATAAAGTTGTGCATCTTTTCAATACCTTTCCAACAGAAAATATATCACCTCGATCTGACATTTTATGCAAAATTTATGTCTATTTTACTGAACACTACTTGGAAGCTTTTTCCTAACGGATTTCTTAAATTGATATAAATAATCTTAAGATAAATTTGTAATATAAAAATTAATTTGACATTACCAAAGACACCATGAATTTTGAGATCCTTCTTCAAAGAGTAGTTCCCATATTTCTCTTATTTGAAACCTTCTCCTGGAAACCTTCACCTTCTCTGTTACCAAATGTTAGCAAATTCCAATTTTGGAGCATGATTTAGCTTTGATTTATTCTTCTATATTTTTGCCCATAGCTATACACTCCATTATATAGGAGCTGCACACTAACAACTCACATAAAAAACTCTATCTTATATGCAACCTCTCAATAATTTATTTGGTTGCATATGAAACCAATTATCCCGAATGGTTTCAACTAATTAACAATACTAATAATAAAACAATTCCATATTGTTTTATTATCTAACTTACTTAATAACTAGTTACCATATAGTAAATACTATTTACTATATGTATCTTTACATTTACATTACAAATATATTATCCATAATAATAACATATCCACAATAATAATATCCTAATGTTCACACTAGAACATAGAATGTCTCCAATAAAATTTCGTCCTTCACCGGTCTTTTCTTCGATCCAGCTATCCAAACTCAAAACCAAGTCTCTTACATATATTTATCATTCATAAACCATTTTATTATATTGACGACACATCTTGTCAGCATATATGCGATGATGTTGTTCAGCTCTAAGTCTAGCTTCGTCTAGAGTTTCAAGCTAAACCATCCTCACTTCTTGATACCCATCTTCACCTAAGATACCTTGCAAAGATATGTGAAGACTAGGTATTTCAACTTCTAGTAGTAAGACCACTTCAGATCTAAAGATGAAATAATAATGGTTTACTCCTATAGGCATCCACATCGATGTCCTATAAGCCCACAAGGCTAGAAATAGCTTTAAATTTCAGTCACACTTATTCTCTTTGACTTTTTTGAGGATTATGGACGTCAATGTTTTATTTTTAGCCTCATCCTATCCATTGGCCTGATGGTAATATAAAGAGGCTCTATGATGTGATATTTTTTATTGTTAACACAATGTAAGCACCTATTCATTCTTAAAGGATGTGGTATTATCCAAGATAATGACTTGTGGGACTCCATACCTGTAGATTATCTAATTAAAGATGAACTTGGTGATCACAAAATTAGGTACATTATTGTTAGGCATGTCCTCAACCCACTTTGTAAAGTGTTATTTTTTCGTAATTATAAATTTTTGGCCTTCTCTTAATGAGGGAGAAAACTTATCAAATCCATACCCTGAGTAGAAAAGGGCCAGGGGTGTCACAATTAGTTATAGATCTTGAGCAAGGATGTGTATCGCATGAGATAATTCTTTACATTTATGGAACCTATGTATATATTCCATAACATCATTCTCTAAGGTGGTCTAGAAATATACCAATCGATGAATTTTCTGAGCAGTAGCATGCCCTATGAAGTGACCCACACGACACTCCACTATGAGCTTTGAAGAGAATATTTTATGACTCTTCTTCATCTACCCACCTCAAAATCATGTCGTTGAAGGCTATGTGATAGAGAAATTCCTCTATGATTACATACTAGGAATCTATGACACATAAGTGCCACCTTTGCTATTAGTTTTCTCCCTTAGGATACATACGCCCCACAATATGATTAATGATATCAGCATACCATGGACACTCATCAAGGAAATATAGGTCTACTAGGTATCCATAATTTATCAGGTTTTCCAGCAACTAATCAGCAATATTTAATCCTTTGATGGACTTCTAGTTGATGAACATGAGTTTTAATTTACCCATCAATGTAAGAAAACATGTGACCTTTTTAGATAAGGCACTAGAAGTAAAAAAGGTTTGCAACTGGTTAGAATTGACGATCACTCATGTCTCCTGATTAAGCATGTAATGCCTCAACCTTTTTGTGACAAAAAATATTTCCAAAGATTATTTCTCCACCTACATGTCCTCATAGTCAAGAAGAGTGTGACTAATGAATTAAATGGCACACTCATGGTTATCATTAAATTCATGTGCCAACATACAAGCTAACAAGATATTAGTGGCTCGAGATTATAAGATCAAAATATGTTTTTCTTTGGGTGACATAAGTGTAGGTAGTTACATGAGAAAATGTTTGAATGAATCAAACCCCTCTTGACATTCATAATTCCACTCTATACTACACTCCATTTTTATCGACTTGTTGATGGGATGGAAGAAAAAAATTAGATCGAGAATAAAATTGCAGATTTCCACAAGTTTACCCAAAAATAACTAATGCCTGATTCATCAAAAGGTGGAGTCATCTCCAGAACCACATTAATATTTGTTAGATCTACATCAATTCCTTGAGAATAAATGATATACCACAACAACTTGCCTCTCATCACTCTGAACATACACTTTTCTAAATTCAATGGCTACAATGTATTCGATAAGATAAAAAAGAATAATGTGAATCACCTTAGGGTGATCGTAACATTTCTTGGATTTATCTATTAAATCAATTATGTAAGATTCCACAATCTTATGAACGAAATCATGGAAGATGTTTGTCATCACTCATTGATAAGTGGTTCCAGTGTTTTTTCTGGACAAACGAAATAACTGCACAGGAAAAGGTTACTTAAGCATTGGTATAGTTCATCTTGGTTTGATCCTCCTCAGATATCATTATCTAATTATAGCCAGAGAATCCATCCATAAGTGACAATTCATAACCAAACATTGCATCTATAATGAGATCAATGGAAGGCAATGGAAAGTCATCCTTAGGATAGGCTTTGTTGATTTCTGTAAAGTTGATACAAATGCATATATTCCAATTCTTTTAAAGGACTAGGAAAATGTTAGACACCCACATAAAATGGTCTACTAGTTTTATGAAACCCACCTGAAGGAGCTTCATTTCTTCTTGTTTAACTATTAAATCCACCTTTGGCTTCATGGGTCGTGAATTTTACTTCACAATCTTGGCATCAGAATTCGTGACTAGATTTTTAACCACCACATCAGGAGTGATTCCTTTCATTTCCTTATAACTTATTGTGAAGGATTTTTAATGTTCTCTAAGCACCTTTGTATGCACTTATATCTCATTTGGAGTTAAATAATAACTGAGTTTCAAGATCTTAGAATCCTCCTCCATCCCTATATTGATATCTTTGGTTCTTTTGATCAAAGAGGAATTTCCCTCTTCAAACTCAGGTGGGGTGGGAGGTAGTTCCAATTCTTCTTCCTCTACCTCATATATCTCAAGACCTCCCAATGAGGAAGGACACATCGTGTGATCTCCAAAGTAGGAGGAAGGGTGAGGTGTAAGAGAAAATATTCTCTTATGGTGTGTGAGATGATGATCTATATAAGCATTTAAGAATATAAGGATTGCCTCATAATTCTCCATGAAATCCATGTTGACAAGCTCATTCTTAGCCTCAACATATACCAAAATTGCATTGGTTATCACTTTTCAAACCAAGGGTTTGGATTGAACTAAGACTGTAAAATCAATTTCCTTCAAGTCCTCGCTCAGAAACAACCATGAGGAAGATGTGGCCATGGAATCGGCTAGTTGATTCTACTCTCTAGGTATGGATTTAATAGTAATGAATTAAAAACTCTTACAAATTTCAAGTGTGATGGATTTGTAGAGTTGCAAGTGCTCAACTCTAGTCTCATAGACTTAAGATACTTGGTCAGCAACAAGTTGGGAGTCACCCAAAACTCTAAAATTATTGACAACCATCCTCTTAGATAAAATGAGACCAATAAGAAGAGCCTCATACTCTCTAGTGTTTTTTGTACATTCAAATTTTAACCTAAAGGAAAAAGGAATGATATGCCCCTCTGGAGAAGTAAGGATCAAACCTACCCCAACATCATAGCAGCACTATGCACCATTATAGTTGAGAGTCTAGAAATCATTGGGGAAGATAGAAGTTTCATGATTTTTATAATCTTATTCCTTAACCCCGGATACCTCAACCATATAGACTTCATCAAAGACACTAGATGGGAGAAACTGACCCTAAGGAGCATCTTATGCACAAGGAATCGAATGGGAGAACGATAAGCATACCAGTCTCCAAAATCTTAACGATCTCTACTGTATTTTTTGTTGAGATGGTTTATACTACAAAATCCTTAATTTCATTAGAATCAACCCTTTCTATTGCTTTAAGGGTTTCCAAATCAGTTGTAAGAACAAATTGGGACTCAAGATATGAGTCCTCGAGCTTGTTGAACTGATTGGCCAGGAGCTTGAACTTGGTATGAATCTTAGGTTTCTTCTTCAAGTTTTCCAAACAGATTTAAAATGGTTTTGGGTCACCCTGAGCTATAAAAACATTTCCCATGTGCAAGAATATGACCTCTTGGAACAATATGGAAGGGATTTCCTTCATTTTATGAATCCAAGGTCAACCGAGAATCATATTATAGTTAGTTTCCTGATCTATAATATAAAACTTAGTCAGCACGGTCTTTTTTCTAAGGGTAACCAAAAGCACTATAGTTCCAATAGAATTTTATTTAAGTATATGTTAAGCATGTAATGATAGATGTTGAAGAATAGTTTGTCTCTCAGTAGCCTAGATTTTGAAGAAATGAGAAAGGGACTATATTAATAGTAGCCCCATCATCTATCATTACATGCTTAACATATTTATTTTAGATCCAAACCTTGAGGTACAACATAGGATCACCTATTCATGCCAACTCAGCACCAATAGGAATCTTGCTAATGTTGAACACAAGCCAAGCATATCTCTCAAGCTTCCCTGGAGGATATACATCAAAGTCTATATGATTAACTTGGGCCTCCGGAGGAGGGGTTATGTGAATTATATGGCCAAGGCATAATGCTTCTAATAAAGTTACTCGATGCACAAGTGAATTATTTAACAAATATAAAAAAGAAATGTGAGAAAAGGTCTTGGTCAAATCCATGATTAAATCATAGGCCCTTACTAGTTTAGGAGCCATTGGTGCATCATCTAACATAAAGGGGTAGAAAAAAAGAGGTTTTGAGGAATAATCATGAGCGTGGGTTATATAATTACCTTCAAGTTCAGTCTCTAACTCAACCTAGCCTATCATCTTGGTCTGATTTTAACAGTCTGAAGGAGGAGATACCAAAGGTTTTGATGAAGTAGATGCTTCATGATCATTGTTTCCAACAATATTTCCTTTGTTAGCATCATGAGGATTGAGATTTCCATTCTCAGGGGTGCCTTGGAAGGGGGTCACTATAAACCCAAATTTTATAACTCTTAGGGGAAAAGGGTCCCATGTGAGAATTTTACATTGTTGTCGTAGGATTATCTAAAAACATCTCAACAAAGACATACCTTTGGTCCTGTGGAAGTTGTATAAATTTTTTGATATCATGACAAATATGAGCATCATTTCCTCTAACCTTATGGAAACCACAATACAAGCTAGGATCATAATCTCGAGGTATTTGGTTCTTAGTTTTTCTATGTGGTCCATAATTCCTATTATTGATTCTGATGTCTGGTTATTATATATATATATAGTTAGGAGGCACCTCTAACCATAGATTTTGATGTTTATTTGGGATATTTTTTTAGGTATGGTAAACCAAGCCTTGAGCTCTGAACCTTCTGATGGAGATGGGGAGATGGCAAATAAAATTCAACCACATTGATGGAAGGAGTTAAGGTTATTATTCCTTTGATTTTTCAACATTGGCGTTGTTATTACCATTATGTTGTATTGTTGGTGTTGCGACAGTTGGCCTTCTTGGGACTGATCTATTACATGCCATCCATTGTAGCACAACAGGGTCTTCAATTGAGGACCTTAGGTCCTTGATTATTGTTGTTTGAACTATTTTTGAGTAATTATGAATTATTTTGAGTGGGGTTAACCAGTCTTCCCATTTGAGACCATAGGTTTTTCAGTCACTATGTCTATCACCACTTGTTCTATATGCGGAGAACGTACTCTCTAAGACATCTTCATAGCTCCTGAAGAGGAAACTTTTCGAACCTCCTCCTTAGTTTCTCATGTTAAGAGAATGGAGGAAAAAGGTAAAAAAGCTATATGTCTGAGTCCATGTTAGGAACACTAGCAGAGGAATAGAGGACCTGTAGCCATCTCTATGAATGAAGTGGGAAACAGACTCATTGTGCTCTATGTATTTAGTATGTAGGAATTATCTAATTCCATGTACTCAACAGTTTGTTCATATAAAAATCCTATTAATGAACTTGGATACATGAGTTTATTGAAGGAATGGATGGAGGCTTCTAGATATCCTATGTAGTACCAGTAAAGGGAAATCCCCTTCAAAAGTCTTAGGGAAATATTTTCATAGCGACTACATTGTGTCTAATGGGAGTAACTCTCTAATTCCATTTGCATATGCACTTTGATATGGGAAGTTTGGGTCCCCCTTTCCCTTAAACATGGGGAGATCCAGGTAGATGGTCGTGGAAGCATCACAGCACCCCGTATATGGTAAAATCTAGATGCTCTTTGATGATATTCAGATGTATGTCCCCATTACATATGACTCAACCATCGTATAACTCCATAATGGGAAAGTGGAGGTGAGGACTAGGATCATGATAATGGAATGCAGCATAGGAATTGGTCTATGGTATAAGGATTAAGGAATCCCCTAAGGTGGCTCATGTGTACTAGGTCCATGGAAAATTACATATCAACAGGATGGTGATTTGGAATACATGTGCACTTATGGGAGGAACATTCACTAGGTAAATATGGGCTATGTAGTGCACAAAACTAGGGAATGCATTACATTATCAGTAAAGAAGAGGCATTTGAGAACACACTTCTAGTTGGTGTCTGTATGCTGGGTACATCGTATGAAGCATGATAAGGCCATCCCTAACATGTGCTTGAACCTAGTAAGAAGGTCACCTGGGTTAGGAGCACCCATGTAGGCCGATACAGGGGTTGCTGATAGGAACTTGTAAGGAAGGGGCATAATTTATTTTTGGCATATGATGGGAAGCATTGTTACTTTTCCCTACAAATTGTTTGGGTATCACGTGAAGGCTTGGAGCATCCTCTAGCTACCTTAACTCCTATCTCACGAATGGTGATCATCAAATCACCATTGCCTACAGATGGTGTGTGCATTTGGTTTTGGCACATGTTGTTATCCTTGTTGGGTTGCAAAGGTACATGATGACCCTACTATAAATTGGCATCCTTGTGTAGGAACCCCTACTCTTTAGAAGTACATTTTCCTGTCTGTAAGAGGAGAGGGGTGGTAGCAGTTGTTTCTGAAGAAGAGACACGCAGTGCACTCCTTGCATCATATCCAAGTATTTTTCTATAGCATTAAGATGCAATCAACACTTTGGGTGAATCATGCCAGAATATCATCATTTGGTGATATGATAGGACATGAGAAGGAATTATATGTGCATGCTAATCTAAGGTATAGATAAGGCACTGTAAGGATAAAAACCTTATTCTCTTATGAATGTCATATTGTTAGAGTTGGAGAACTCAAGTGCTATGGACTGTAATTTAGGCTGATTTATGTCCTCAATCCTAACTATTCATTTAGCATTATTGAACCTTTGAGGAGGCGTGTGCAGGAAAGGATAGAATTTTTTTTTAGTAATTATCAACCCACCCTAATAATGAGGGTGATTGTTACATACCCATCTGATAGTAATATGATTCAAGATTCCCAAGATGAGTCATGCCATATTCCTAACCTAACATATTTGGGAGGTGTATAAACACACTGTAAAATAATGGGATAGGAGGAGGAGGGATGATAAGAGAAATAAAGAAAGAGGATACAAAAAGGAACTAGTCCTTCATGTCAGTTTCACCGATTTTTATGTACATTTGAGAATCAACATGTGACTCCTAAGCACATACGTGATCTCCTGAGGTTATTTCGGGACATCCGAGAATGGAATGGATGGGATGGTAATGTAAGATGGGTAAATGGAATGCAGATGGAATAGGTGGTAGATATACAACAATAATTCAAGGCAAATTGAATTTTCTCATCTAGAAAATAGGTATTTACTCATTGAGGGGAAATAAAATGTCTGTCTCACTGGTATTCGGGGGTGATGGTACTCATCTAAGGATGATCTTTGGCATGCAAGTCACTTGGTCAATATCAGTGGAACCAAAGAGAGACTCTACTTGGATATGGGCACATGGGGGAATTGTCCTTCGTAATCTATGAATTCCTCTCCAAAGAGAGTCATGAATATATAATGAGCGATGAGATAAAGACAAGTCTAATCCTTACTAAGCTGGTTTTCCCAGAACTCCTCGGTAGTTTCTACTTCTTACGTTTAAAGAAATCAACTGTAGGATGATGGTAGGTGGGATTGGGGTAGTCTAAAAGATAATATTTCTAATGGCCTTAGCGAATATCATTGAATCGTAGTTTCAATGTTCGGTTGCTGGCGTGGTTGGGTTACAAACTCTTTTTATTGGTTGACGTGGACCCTAAATGGTCACATGGGCAAAAAGAAAGAAAATAAGTAAACAAACAAAACACGCAAGAGAAAAAATGCGGTGCTGAAGTTCTAATTAAGGTAACCTAGGATGCTAATGAAATGTGGGGGTTGTTCATGTCCAAAATAATTCAATCTAAGTTCCTAGCTTTGGGAAGTGTACAAAACAAGAAAATTTAAATTAAACAAAGGTTGATTACTCTCCTATTAATGTTATCTTAAATATGAATGCAACCTAGCCCCATTAATTAATAAAATGGTGAAAACTTTTGTAATCTTTCAGGATTGAATTTTTCCTATTTATAGAACTGAGCACAGAGGGTATCTACATTGTGTAAGGGCTCTTGACACATTTCTGAGTAAGCACGCAGACCCAAGATCCTTTTGGTGTAGTTTTTGTGTTTTGTCGGGACATGAGTTTTAACTAAGTATGGAACTGAGTTTGGAGGGTATCCATGTGTCCCTTTGGTACATTTTTCAGAAGATAGATAGAAGGAATGCTGGAAGCCCTCAAGCAGTGTTGAATCATCCACATGGCTATTTCAAACACGAGCAAGGCATCCCAAGTGAGAAGCTCCAAAGGTCACCCAGGTACCTCCTCGTGTCAAACGAGGTAGCTACCACCATCATGAAAGGAAAAACTAAAATAGGTCGAGGACTCGAGGTTTCGGTGGATTTAATGTGATCCCAAGGCCCAAATCATGCAACTAATATTGGCTCTAAAGGTCGAAAGATTGTCGTATGTAGCAACTAAATGTGTACAGTAGGATTCCTTGATTGAAGGCAAATTGGAGCCAAGAGCCATGCGGGGATCTACAAGAGAAGGTTATTTTACCTATAGAATAAAGAGATGGGATAGAAGAAGAAGTTCCAGATATCTAGAGAAGAGAATTTTATTTTTAGTCTGTTGTGTTCATTGGCCTTAACAATGGCTATGTTGTAAGGAAACATTTGTAATCTGTGTAATTTTGGCTTTATGTATTATTTTCTGCTATAAATAAGATTTATTGTTTTGTGCACTGAAAAGTTCACAATATTCTATGTCATTTTTTTCTTCCTGTTTTCTTTTAATTCAATTCTTGATGAATGTTTTAAATATCTATCATGTTGCATGCCCTTAGATCTTTTACTATAAATCAATTTATTGTGCATGTGGTTATGTTTTAGTTGTCATCCATGCCATTTGATGGTCTAAAATATTTTTGAAATAGTTGATCATGCTCGATGCTCTTCAACTAATCTTATAGTTATTTTAATAACAATCTATGTGTTATTTTAGTAAAGATTCGACGCATCACCCCAGTTAGGATTTGCATATTATTTTGTTTTCTCTCTAACCCTTATCTCAATCCAAATCAGATAACAGACAACTTCTATAAAACTTGGAGGTTATCTTAGGGGTCAAGTCCCACATCCCTAAAATTTCCCACAACTTTGGTGGTTCATCTGTAAATATAATCATTAATAGTTTTCCTGACATGCCCAATGGGACTTGAAATCAATATTTCCATGTTTATTAGGTTTTGATGTGTGTCTTGATAAAATTCTAGCCTTCGAAGGCAATACAATAACATATATAGTGACTTCATTTGATATATTTACTAGTTTAAGTAGCATTGGTGGTTTAATCCTCTCTAGTTCATGAGAGGGATTCAAACAAGGTCGAGAATAAGACAAGAAGGCATATCTAATTATCTGTAATTGTCCCCGAGAATAAGCAAAAGAGGTATATAGATTTGAAGATCTCATTCTCCTCTAAATCAAACTCTTTAAACACATTCACCTAGTAGGCCCTTCTTACAATCCACTAGAGTTATTAGACCTATCATAATAGCTCATCAGCCTCTTTTGAGACAGTTCGTCTCATTGAATCAGGGAACTTCGCTTATCTTTCCAGTACCTCCGGTAATATGGAATATCATCCCAATAAATGTGCTAAAGGAACTATCTAAATTCAATGGTGAATACTGTAAGAAGCTAGAGGAACATCTTCAAGACGTTACGAAGATATGCATGGCACATTACATCATGGATCAAGATGCTACCTTAAGGTTACTAGCTGCCTCCTTTAAGGGAAAATTTATTTACTGGTACAGGTCTTTGACTCCTAACTCTATTGGTACCTGGGATCAATTGGGAGATGTTTTTTTTTTAAAATATTCAATGAAAAGGGAGATAGATCTTCACTTCTACAACAACCTATCACTCCTAATTCTAAAATATTGTAGTTCTATCCAAACCACCTATAGGTATGGCTATTGTCCTTTATATAAAGTCTTTAAACTCAGATGTTTCTTTTATGATTCATTCGTTAGAAGGAAATTCTTTGCCATAAGCATACAATATTTCAGTCTAGGATGAGAATAACTTGATATATGTTGGGAAACTTCCCCCAAATATTGCTTTTTCAGTGTATCCTAAGATAGCTCCTCTTCCTTAAGTGTAGACCTCAAGTTCTACCCAAACTCCTACGTCCATATATAGCTATCCATCCTCTCAAGGAACCACCGCCCCTGTCATAGCATCATCATCTTCTTATTCAAAGATGGAGGAGGTTAAAAACATGCTTGGGAACGCCTCCAATGAAATAGTTAATCTTAAGAAGAACCAAAGCACCTACCCAAGACAAAATTATCAAGGCTGTCAAGGGGTTAGACCCTCGTATCCTCCACAATCAAAATTCCCTGAGACCATCACCAACACAACCTTCCAACCAAATTTTCCCAGTACTGAAACCACTCTAGACCCTTCCACCCAATAATGGGAGAGATATGATTCTAGGATAGAATAATTTAGTAGAATATCCCAATGCTTGGTTCTTCCCTTGTAATACCCCTCATATGCCAAGAGATTTCCCCTAAGGGAATCTACAACAAAAGGTAGCAGAAAAAAGAGCAAGAGAAGGCCATGATGCCAATGCTTTCAGACCTTACCAATCCACATGAATTCAAAATGCATCCATAGTTGCACAAATACAAGGGATTTCCTTATAACAAGAGGTTGAGATTATGCCTGAATATGTGCTTTTCTCTTGGGTCGAAGGATAAGACTTTTTATTCAAAAATGAAGCATCCACTTCTAAGAATCTAGTAAAGTTAGATTATAACAATCACTCCAAGATGTGGATGGCAGAAGCTATTATCCATGATCCTACCACAATGAATGGAGAAAAGAAATAATCTCTGACATTCAATGCCCCTCTGCCCACAACTAGACAAGAGACTCTAACAGTTATGAAAAATCAAGGGACCTTCTATCCAGTGGTTGAGAGGGTAAAATACCAACAATACTCCAAAACAAAAATTCTCAGGCTGATGAATGTAGTATAATAACTTAAAAGGGAACCAGATAATTTATCCTTGTGGGATGTCTTGGGAATTCTAGAACCAAAGGAATTTCTTCAAGAAGCACTGAAATCCAGTGGTAGCCCGAATGTGAATAGGAAGGGGAAAGAGCAACTCAAAATAACCCAAGCTCAAACAGAGTCATTGCTGATGAACTAGAAAGAAAAGGTAGGTAAACCTAGACCCCAAACCTTCTTCATGACTCTTATAATTGGTAAAAAGATGCTACATAACTCCATGATAGACTCTAGCACAAACACTACAATCATGACCGAATCAATTGTGGATGCCTTGGGGATTAAATAGGAACCCCTAAAGAGAGGAGTCATGTTGTTAGATGGGAAATCAGTTCAAACCATTGGTGTTATTAGAAATCTTCCATTACAGCTCTATTCTTTCTTGAACACAACTGTTCTGCAAGATATAGTGGTAATTGATGTTCTGTCAGTCTTTAGACTATGTCTATCTTATGATTTCACAGCTAAAATTGGAGGCTTACATGTGCCTTGATTGGTCTCTTCTGATTCTGTGGACTAAATATGGATCCAAAATTAAGGTCCTATTAGAACCCGTCACCGAGGAACATATTATGGATCAAGTGGCCTCAGGATTTGAGGCCTCACATGCCATTATCACTCAAGAGGAAGAGTCGTATATGGATAACGGTGACCATCAAAGTAGAAATTATCTAGTTGAACTATCACCTAGATATCCCTTTGGAAATTTTGATTCCACTGAGTTAGGTACTTATATGATCTTTGATGAGAATTCCAACATCCCGATGATTATGAGGGAGAGTAGTAAAAATGAGAAGAATCCCACAAGGGATTCCTAAATATGGACTCTGCATTTCGATGGAGCCAGAAGCAAGAACGGATCAGGAGCTGGAATATTCCTATCTTCACAAAGAGGAAGGAAGATACTCCATACATTTCACTTCCACTTCACTGTGCACCTATAACAAGGCAATGTACGAGGCTTTAGTGCATTGTTTGCCATTGGTGTGTGAAGAGGGCATATGGAAACTGAGAGTCTTTGGTGACTCTAAATTAGTAGTGACACAAGTTAGAAGTACTACCGTAATAAAGAATCCAAGGATGAGGTCCTACCATCATAGGGTATAGGATCTTATTGAAGACTTTGAGGCATTTAACATTAAGGTCATCCCCCAAGACCAAAACATACAAGCAGATAGAATGTACCAGATCGGGTCGTAATTTGACCTAACCTGGGATCTGATGAAAAACAAAGATGCGGTGAAATTGATCATCCCACCCATCCATACCTGATAGTGTGGATCAGTGGCAAGTCTTTGAAAGTGATCGATATATATTGCTCTTCTTATAATAATATGAAGAATTTACAAACCAACTCCAACCCAAAATTGAAGAAGCATATAGATATCAAGTCATCCAACTCAAAACAATCAAGATTACAAAAGGACTGATAATGTTGGAAAATATTTTTGACTCTAATGATGTTAATGCAAATAGGAGGAAGTTCATGGAAATCAAGGAAGATTATGTTGAGATAGAAAGTAGCAAAGGGGAAGAAGTTAAAGGTTGGGAAATTATTCAATCAGAAGGAAAGATAAAGACTTGTGGCTCTATGCCATAAGTATGATAAGGTAATATGCTGGACCTATGAAGACCTACATGGTTATAACAAGGACATCATCCAACATACTATTGATCTAGAAGAGGGGACAAAACCTTTGCATCAAAAAAGAAACCTGTGAACCCGAAGATAGATTCTCTCATGGCTGAAGAGCTCAGGAAGCTCCTAAAGGCTAAAATAATCTTCCCAATCAAGCATTCCACATGTGTGTCTAATTTGGTACTGGTAAGGAAGAAAAATGGTGAAATATGACTCTGCATGGATTTCAGAGATATAAATAAAGTTTCCCTTATGGATCACTACCCCTTACCTTCCCTAGAACAGATACTACAAATAGTAGCAGGTTCAAAAACTTTACACAACGAAGTGGGGAAACTTTTTATATGCGAAGATGTCGTTTGGAATCATCAATGTTGGGTCAAATTCTCAAAGAGCCATAGATGCTACATTTGGAGAGCTGATTAACAAGGTAATCCTAATATACTTGGACAACCTCATAGTTTTTACCAAAACAACAAAATATCATTTCAACGCCCTAGAAGTTTTATTTAAAAAGTGTCAAGAATTCAGAATCTCTCTAAATTTGAAGAAGTGTTTTTGTGGAGTACCACAAGGTAAACTCTTGGGACACATTGTCTTAAAAGATGGGATCTCAATTGATTTAGAAAGAGTCCAGGGTACTTTTGGAATTGTCTCTACCTATCAACAAGAAGGTAGTGTAATATTTCCTAGGAAATATTAACTATGTCAGCAAATTCATTTCGTATTTTGCTAGAATGATCCACCCGATCAAACTAATGCTAAAAAAGAAACTAAACTTCAAATGGACCACTAAAGGTTGTTTAGGCCATTAAGGAGATCAACAAAAGCAATTTGTGTCTACCCTGGTGCTATGCAACCCAGACTTCTCCAACTATTTCATTATGTGGAAGCGAGGAAAAGTATAACATTCGTGATGACATAGAAAGGAGAGACACAATGAGAGGAGCATTTAGTTGCTTTCTTTTCGAAAACCCTCCATGATTATGATACAAGGTACAAATTTGTGGAAAGATAGGTTTATGCCATTGTTAAAGGTCTAAAGATCAGACACCTCATTACCAATAACAATATCACAGTTATGGTGTTACACTCCAGTGTCAAGGAATACATAACAGAAGGTGAGATAACCAAAAAAAGGGCTAACTAGATCACTAAAATCTTAGAATATGACATTGAGATAAAACCCACAAAGATGATAAGAGGAAGAGGTTTGTGCCAATATCTCACACAAGATCCAATGCCCCCAATGAATAAAGAATCTGATGTGGTGCTCCATATTCAAGAGAATACATCTGAAAATTGGGTATCGGATAGGATACATTTCATGTAGATGGGTGAATATACAAGTCACCTTCATCCTAAAAAATGAAGATATTACAGATAGTAGGGATTTGAATTTTTCATAATTGATAATTTACTTTTTAAAAGGAACTTTGATGGAATCCTACTTAGATGCCTAGAAATGGAGGAGAAAAAAACAAATATTACATGAGTTACATCATGGAATCTTGGGAGGTCATTTCTCAGCCCAAATCACAACCATAAAATTCCTACACGTTGGATAATTTTGACCAATTTTGTTTGTATATTGTTATGAAATGGTGAGAAAATGTAAAATTTCCCAGTTCTACATGGGCTTTTAGAGAAATGTCGCACTGCCACTTAACCCTATATTAGTTGAGGAACCATTCGCATAATGGGGTCTAGATTTCATCGAAATGGTTAATCTAGTTTCAAGTACAAGTAATAAATGGATTCTCACCATCACTGATTACTTCACCCGATGGATGGAGGTAGTTTTGTTAAAGGAAGCCACAAAGAATATGATTCTATAACTTCTCTGAGATATCAGAACCCGCATTTGATCCCCCCGTACCATCATATTAGATAATTCCAAGGAATTTCTAGGTTCCAAAGTGTCTGACTTCATAATGAGGCATGTAATCTATCTTAAAATGTATTCCAACAAATACTCATAGGATAATGGTTTGGTAGATTCAACCAACAAGAACCTAATCAAACTCTTAAAAAAGATGGGGGATAAACATAAGAGATCATGGCATGAGCATTTCAAGATGACCTTATGGGCCGATTGAATCATGCCAAAAAAAATCCTAAAGGCCTAACCAGATAAATTTTTCTATGGTAACAATGTCATAATGCCCATCACTGTGGAGGTCCTCGCCTTACAGTTATTGAAGAAAATCAAGATCGAGGAACATGGAGTGATGCAAGTAAGACTTACAGACATTATAGAGCTTCAAGGAGAATGGGAGGCATCCCATGAAGCCATGATCATCCATCAACAACTAGTCAACACATGGTTTGATCAAAAGACTTCAAAACCTAGATATTAAGTTGGCACTTTAGTCTTAAAGTGGGACCTAAGGGCCGCCAAGCCTGGAAATCATGGAAAATTTTACCCTCTCTAGATAGTTTTGTTGCAAATCAGCAGCACCCCTGGATGTAAATCAGGTTTCTAAACTGATGTTTTAGGCATCCAGTGTGATTACACAACATGGAAACCTCTCTCCAAGTGTGGGGACTTGTAAAATGAGAGAGGAATCTCCAGATTAGAGGCTGGTTCCTCAAACCCCTCCGATTGGATCAAGTGTTTGCACAATTGCAGAGGTTCAAATCCTAGTTTTACCCTAATTTGCAAGTAGACAGGGATAAGAAATGCAGAAAATGAAACTAACCTAATGATGGTGATGCACCAAAGGAGTGGTGAACATTTTTAATCATACAAATAGGCATAAATCCATGAAATGCAACATGAAAAAAACATACACAAGCTGATAAGATGCAATAAGAGATCTAAAAATGAAGTAAAAACAATACAAACAGAGGACTGAAAACATTCAGAGAGTTTGCACTATCATTTCCATGTAAAAATTCCTTGCATTACACCATCAAAGAGGTATAAACCTATTACAATCCTTGAAAAAGGCCTGATACTTAAAAAATTCACTTGTTTTTAGGTGAAAGAAGAAGTCTAATATTAAAAAAAGTGTTCAACCATGAAGAAATGAGCCAAATCTAGCTTTTACAGTACATGGGTCGAGCCTAGGAGAGAGAAAACATGAAAAACACATGGGAGCCATCCCTCATTAAATTAAACTACATTAAAATGGCATGGAGGTCCTTACAAACCCATGCTCTGACATTTTTTACCATGCTGGAGAGAAAAGTGACCCATTTTGCATTGAAATTGGTTGTTGAAACGTCTTTTCTAGCCATCACCACGTACCAGAAGAATTTTATAATTTTCTCTCTTCAAACTAAACCAAAATTGAAAATTGACCATGGAATCATGTAGATAATTTCATAAGATTTCCGTTGATATAAAGAACGTGCAAATCCAAGCTCTGGATCGAAAGTTATGGAGGTCTAAAGATTTAGGGCAAAAACGGAAAAAAAAATGGATCGGCGGGCAAAATTTAAAATTTTACCTCTTTTTTGGTCTTTGGAATTTTTTTCAAAAAACCTCCCATTCCCTGCCACCCAGGTGCCACTTGGCACAATTTGATTAGGTGCGAGCTCCTCCTGGCCACTTTCCTTTCATTTTTTGCCTTTGGAAATTTTTGCCAAAAATCACCACCGGGCCCCCGAGCTGGACACATGTCGGCCCTCGATTGGCCAACGGGCTTCTCCTCCCATTTTCTCCTTTTGAAATTTTGCATTTTTTACTTTTGGAAAAAATTTGATTTTCCCCCCGTGCCCCGCCGGTCCGGGACACGTGGCTGCGTAGGATTCACTGACAGGGGCGTGGGATCATGCTTTGCCTTTTAAAATTTCATCTAAAACTTTGCCAAATTTTTCATCCTCCCCCCGTGCCGCAAACTCCCTGAGACCATAGGACACGTGTCTTATTTCTATTCGCCGCAGGCCTCCTACTCCAAATTTTGCCTTTGAAAATTTTGGCTAACACTTAGCAACTTTTTTCTTTCTCCCCCCACACCGCGAACTCCCCGACCACCTCTACCACCTGTCATGTTCCTATTGGCTCGGGCCAATCCTCCAAAATTTGCCTTTGAAAAACTCGGAAAAACACTTAGCCAATTTTTCAAGTCATTTTCCCCCTAACACGTGGCGTTTCCTGATTCCTTGGTGGGCCAGGCGGGGAAAATTTTCCATTTGAGATTTTTGGCAAAACACTTGGTAAATTTCCAAAGTTCTCCTTCGAACCCCGCCACTTCTTGGACACGTGGCATGTTTCTATTGGCTGCGGGCTTCCAAAGGGAAAATTTCCCACAAAAACTCCACTGAGCCATAACTTGAAAAATATGAGGAGTTAGGAGGAAAACTTTACCTTTCTGGAAAGCTGAGAGAGAGCTCTATCTGATGGTGCCATTTCTAGAAAGATTTGAGTGCCTGAAAATCAAAAAATGAATACTGAGGCACAAGAGGGGTAGGAACACAAGGAGTTAGCCACAAAAATGAGCAGGGGGCACATTTTGGCTAACAGATAGGACCGTTAAAAAACATTGCATGCAAAAAACAAAATGCTTTCAAACTTGAGTCTATCAGAGGTGAGCCCCTAGTGATTCTGGTGAATGAAATCCACCTTAAACCTTTCCATTGAATCTTTTTGAATATTGTAAATTTTGTACCATATGTATAGTCCCCTTCTTTTGTCTTTTAAGTTGTTTGGCAGTGTCACCCCTTCGAATAAGTGTCTTTATACACCTATCTCTTGTGGATACCCTTCTATACCTTTTTGAGGTTTTGAAAGGTATTGTACCTTCCTAATTTTCTCCAAAGTAAATTATCCCAACTTTCATTTGGAATAGTTAATGAAAAGGATCAAAGTGTTAATGAAAAATCTCTTGGAAATGAAAAATTTGGTGCTAGGGGTCATTCGACCGAAAGTATTATTATATGACATGACCTAATACGTGCTCAAGATTTTATTTCACATGAGTTGAGGATGTTATTTGATGAAAGTTTAGAAGTCACCTAGGCTTCATTCTGAGTGCTAAGAGTCTTAGGCCTGAGTTATTGAGTCCCTAGTTTGAAAAAACTAGAAATTTCCCAAGTTTTAAGACAACTATGGAAGCTTTTGGCTCCCTATCACAACCAAAATATAATGCAGGACACCCAACACAACATCACTCTCTCAACCCAAGGTTAAGATTCCCAGAAAAAGGAACACAAATTAGTGACACTTTCATGGTCACAAATTTGATGGATAGTGTCTTCAATCTCATCCTTAACAAGAAATAAAAGGCTTTAAGAGAGACTGCCCACAACAAACTTCAAAATTTATGGTATTATGAGTCTTTTGGCTCTATAATTTGGACCATTAGACTCACCTAATACATGGTGCCTCTCGTGCACCCATATCTGGAGATCATGCAAATGTGTGTACATTTTTTTGACCCTAATTCCAATAACATCAAGGGAAAAAAATGCAAGTGGTAATTACACCATGGGCCATTAGGTATATGTTGGCCCTACCCTGTGATAAAGTGGATATTTTTTATGACATGGCCAAAATCCAAGGAGTCTAGGATCAATGCCAAAATAAAGCCACATTCATCCACAAAGAATTACAGTAATCATAGTCAACCAGTTATGGAAATTTGGGATTCCCAATCCTGCTAAAAGTGTTCATGGAAGATTCTCAAGATTCCTACTCCATGTTGGCATTCATTTTCATCTAAGACTCGGATGGAAATTTCAATGAATGGAAAGTCACAGCCTTGTTCAAGATGATATCAGTGAAGAAAGAATAAGAATATTGGTTTGAATTCGTCGAGGCCATTGTGAACTCTATTTGTGATTAGTTTTCCCTTTCCTCATTTAACTCCACCTTTAGGTACTCTTCCTATTTTTCCCACCTTATTTTTTACTAAAACACCCATATCCTTAGAAAATTTATGACCCTGTAGCTATGGGACGTGGATGTGGACCCTCAAAATGTCATCCTGATATCCGCATGGACTCATGTGTTGTCTGACTGTTTGGATGCATATGAATTGACCAAAGGTTTTTTTGTGCCTCTTCTGCATGAATTTTACCAAGAAGAGGTCAATGATAGAATGAATGATTCAGTATGGACAAACCTTTCAGACCCCCTATATCCTTACAACTATTTAATTGGGGCAGCACATTCAATGATCTAGTTATATGGATTTTGAGAGGATTCATTCATGCTCCCAAGGATCCTCATGCCACAGGTGGTAGGCTTTGAGATAACTAGATAGTTGGTGCTCCTCGATGTAGAGTACAGTTCCAACCTTAAAAAGGCATTATTTGACCTCCCCTTTAGTAGGGGAGGAATTATTATAATTAAACTCAAGGTGGAGCATATACTCAAGTAGAATTTGGTTTCCTATGGATTCGCCTTGATCCAAGATACATGGAGGTATGATTCGAAAGGGTGGATGCCTGCCACCCTGCCCCAAAACAGGGTCTTTGAATCCTACCAGCATGAGCATAGAAATGTTTTTGAAGATGGGAGGTCTACCCATGCAAAAGCTCCTAATATTTATGTCGAGATGAGAGACATATTGATTCCACTATGGGATTCATTTCATCTGGTCTTGTACAAGTATGCCCCACCATAACAATGACCAAGTGAATGAGGGTGGCCCTACATAAAAAATATTGGAGTGTGAAGAATATATAATCGTATTAGAAATATAGGTAGAAAATTAAACAAACTACCCTCAATTTTGAGGTCTTTCCCAACAATGAGCAGTGGTAAGAATTATGGGATGCTGAGCACAAGTCTGATATGGATAGTGAGGAGGCAGTGGAGATCTCCAAGGAATAGCTCACAAAGAATACAATGGAGTCCCTTGGCCCCTATGAATAACAAGTACCACCATGGCCCCCTCCCTCCATTCCTAAGCAATATCCCTTGGGATACATGCCCATGCCTTAGATGGCACTATTCCCTCAGGATTTAGAGATAGTGGCACAACCATCAGTCTTACCCTCCATGATAACCAGTGAAGGAAAAAACACCTAGAGCCCTCTAAGGAATAATTTTAATTCAAATGAGGTCTCTTCTTCCTCCACCCCTTCACCTCATCCTGTTCATCTATCTCCTTCTTCTCCACCTTTCATTTCCAGAGCTATGGGAATTCCCGTTTTGGTCACCACAACACATTATCTTCCTCCCTCAGCTCCCCTTTCCTAACTCTTCCACCCACAACCATTCCCTCATTCTCTTCTTGAGATTTGACAGGCCATTCTTTGGATCTCATGACTACTCATCCCCCAAAACTAGTTAAAATCCCTTGCGGCCTATCACCAAGGTTCTCATTTGTAGGTGGGATAGTCCCTTCCCCTTGTGAGTTTTTAAATCAACAAGAGGTGGCCAAAGTGGCCCGAGATAAGAGGAGCAACAACAAGAAGAAAAATAAGATGGAAGTGGAAGTTGACAGGAAGATGCGGTCATTATATGACCATCAGCAGGGTTCTCTGACCATCACCCATATGGTCCCCAATGTCCAAAAGGCCACGGAGTAGATGTAGTCGGATGATTATTCCATTAGTGTTGTTGTGGCGTACCTAACCCAGTTCTAACCTCAGGATAAGGTCAAAGTGATGAGAAAAATAGCTACCATGGTCACCATGGAATACCTCAAGCTCAGTAACAAGATGAATAAAACATATGCTAGCCTCTTACAGACACAAAATATTGTGGCCCACATGAATGCTGAAATCAACGGAAAAGGAAAAGAAATAGAACAAATCTGCAACAAGTTAAAAGATGCAATGTCAAAAGAAGTTATTACAACTTCTCAAGTGAGGACCAAAATGTTAGAAGTTGAGCTAGCAACATCAAAAACTACTGCCAGTTCACTTGATTAGGAGAATAAGCTCCTTCAGCAAGAGGTCAATTCCAAGAAAGCATAGGTTACCACTCTTCAAGTGAAGTTATGGGCTTTAGAATCCAAAAATGGTAGCCTACAAATGAATTACAAAATACCTAAAGACTCATTCAAATATTTGACCCAAAAATTGGCCCAAGAACCCTAGAAAGGGGGGATTGTAAAATTGGTACAGGGATTATACACCTCCCACTGCAAAATAATTACTACCAACATAACAGACCTAGTGCCCACACTCAAATTCATATCTGATGCACAAATCCTTTATGCTAATGTGCAAATCCTATGTGCTAATGTGAAATCCTTGGCCTCTACCATCCACAATTTCATATCCTCCATGGTCCTTGAATCAGAGATGTTGGTTTAAAAACTATACGACTCTTCAAACTCCAACCTGCAAGGGGCTAGTATTACAGAGAGGCAGATGGTCACAACCAAGATCAATGACATTATGAGTTTTAACAAGGCAACTATAAAGTGCCAGAATCTCCTAACCTAGCTCTAACTAGGAATAAAAGAGAGGAAGTAACGCATAGAAGAAATAGTCCAACTAGGATTTCCCTCTCCCTTTCTTAATGACTCCATTGTCCTATCGTAGGACTAAATCCAATAACTAATGATGACCAAACAAGATGATAAGACTGTCTTTCAGTATTTAAAAGATGACTCGAGTGTCACTGAGGTGGAGGCCATTTTGACCCAAATTGTAAAATTGGAGTTCTGTTTGCATGCAATGGTGCAAGATCTCCAGACATTCTCTAATCAGGATATAATTTATCTAGATAGAGCCTTTCAGGCTCTATAATAAAGGACTTACCTAACAGAGGCCGAATGGGCTAGGTATCAAACTACTTTAAAGCAGCTCTGAGTGACATCCCTTTGAGCCACATTTTCAAATTTTGTGGTAGGTAAGTGTTGTTGCAAATCAGCAGCACCCCTGGATGTAAATCAGGTTTCTAAACTGATGTTTTAGGCATCCAGTGTGATTGCACAACATGGAAACCTCTCTCCAAGTGTGGGGACTTGTAAAATGAGAGAGGAATCTCCATATTAGAGGCTGGTTCCTCAAACCCCTCTGATTAGATCTAGTGTTTGCACAATTGCAGAGGTTCAAATCCTAATTTTACCCTAATTTGTAAGTAGACAGGGATAATAAACACAGAAAATGACACTAACCTAATGATGGTGATGCACCAAAGGAGTGGTGAACATTTTTGCTCATACAAATAGGCAGAAATCCATGAAATGCAACATGAAAAAAACATACACGAGCTGATAAGATGTAATAAGAGATCTGAAAATGAGGTAAAAACAATACAAACAGAGGACTGAAAACATTCACAAAGTTTACACTGTCATTTCCATGTAAAAATTCCTTGCATTACACCATCAAAGAGGTATAAACCTATTACAATCCTTGGAAAAGGCCTGACACTTACAAAATTCACTTGTTTTCAGGTGAAAGAAGAATTCTAATATTCAAAAAAGTGTTCAACCATGAAGAAATGAGCCAAATCTGGCTTTTACAGTTCCCATGAGAGAGAAAACATGAAAAATGCATGGGAGCCATCCCTCATTGAATGAAACTACATTAAAACAACATAGAGGTCCTTACAAACCCATTCTCTGAAATTTTTGACCATGCTGGAGAGAAAAGTGACCCATTTTGCATTGAAATTGGTTGTTGAAACGTCTTTTCTGGCCATCACCACGTACCAGAAGCATTTTTTAATTTTCTCTCTCCAAACTGAACCAAAATTCAAAATTGACCACGTAATCATGTAGATAATTTCATAAGCTTTCCATTGATATAAAGAACGTGCAAATCTGAGCTCTAGATCGAAAGTTATGGAGGCCTGAAGTTTTAGGGCAAAAACGGCCCAAAAAACTGATCGGCGGGCAAAATTTAAAATTCTACCTCTTTTTTGGTCTTTGGAAAAATTTTCAAAAAACCCCCTGCGCCCCACCACCCAGGTGCCACGTGGCATGATTTGATAAGGCACGGGCTCCTCCTGGCCACTTTCCTTTCATTTTTTACCTTTGGAAATTTTTGCCAAAAATCCTCGCCAGGCCCCCGAGCTGGACACGTGTCGGCCCTCGATTGGCCGACGGGCTTCTCCTCCCATTTTCGTCTTTTGAAATTTTGCATTGTTTACTTTTGGAAAAAAATTGATTTTCCCCCCGCACCCCACCGGTTGGGGACACGTGGCGGCACAGGATTCGCTGACAGGGGCGCGGGATCATGCTTTGCCTTTTAAAATTTCAGCTAAAACTTTGCCAAATTTTTCATTCTCCCCCCGCGCTGTGAACTCCCTGGGACCATAGGACACGTGTCCTATTTCCATTCGCCGCAGGCCTCCTGCTCCAAATTTTGCCTTTGAAAATTTTGGCTAACACTTAGCAAATTTTTTCTTTCTCCCCCCACACCGCGAACTCCCTGGCCACCTCTGCCACATGTCATGTTCCTATTGGCTCGGGCCAATCCACCAAAATTTGCCTTTGAAAAACTCGGCAAAACACTTAGCCAATTTTTCAAGTCATTTTCCCCCTGACACGTGGCATTTCCTGATTCGTTGGCGGGCCAGGCGGGGAAAATTTTCCATTTGAGATTTTTGGCAAAACACTTGGTAAATTTCCCAAGTTCTCCTCTGAACCCCGCCACTTCTTGGACACGTGGCACATTTCTATTGGCTACGGGCTTCTAAAGGGAAAATTTCCCACAAAAACTCTGTCGAGCCATAATTTGAAAAATATGAGGAGTTAGGAGGAAAAATTTACCTTTCTGGAAAGCTGAGAGAGAGCTCTATCTGATGGTGCCATTTCCAGAAAGATTTGAGTGCCTAAAAATCAAAAAATGAAGACTGAGGCACAGGAGGGGTAGGAACACAAGGAGTTAGCCACAAAAATGAGCAGGGGGCACATTTTGGCTAACAATTTTGGTGACTTAGAGGGGTCATCTGCCTGCTAGATGAAAATACCAGCTACCTGAGGCAGTCCATTGGGCATGGAGTCATCAAATATTCTATTTGGAACCCCAACTGACTTAGAATGTTGCAAGGAGGAAGATGGAATATCGCCTGATGGAAGCAAGAATTGCAAAACATCTCCAGGGATAGCAAGCTATGCCAAAGCACTTAGGGAAAGAAAAACTAACCTACAGAAAAATAATGTGCACAAGCACTTGAAGGAATGGAAACCTAAGCTAATATTTACAAGATGGAGAATTCCCCTTTAGAAACAATGCTTGAGATAGATTCCATTGACTTGAATCTGTAGTTCTTCACCATCCAATGAAGCCAATTAGAAAGAATTGTTGTTCTTGTACCTCGTGACCATGTATGGGCCATTCCAAATGGCATTAAATTTTGAATGCCTTCCTGGTTTTTCTCTATCTACATCCCATTTCAATACTAGATCTCCAACTTGAAAAGATCTATCCTTGGCCTTCCTGTCAAAGGTCTTTTTTATCAAAGCTTTATCCTTCTCCATTGTTTGGGATGCCTAGTCTCTGATCTCTTAAAGCTCCATCAACTCTGCATATCTCACCTCCATGGGCCCAAACTCTAGCAACTCTAACTGCTTCATGACTTCTAATGTTGGCAACTCAAGTGACATGGGAAAGATTGCTTCTCTTCCATAGACAAGCCTGAATGGAGAGTTACTCATGGATCTCTTGGGAGTTATCCTATCAGCCCATAAGGTTGATTTTAGTTTGGTATGCCAAGACCTTTGATTCTCATCAAGAGTCCTCCTAATGATCCTCAACAAGTTCTTGTTTGTAGACTCAGCCTGGCCATTACCCTGAGGGTAATAGTTTGATGAAGTACTTAGCTAGATCCCGTTCTTGACAGCCCACTCAGTCACTTTGGATCCAATGAATGCTAATACATTATCTGAGATTATCATAGCAGGTATGCCAAATCTGGTTACTATGCCCTCATAGAATTCTAAGATGCTAGAATCATTTGCCTCTTTGAGCGTTACTGCTTCAGTCCACTTGGTGAAGTAGTCTGTGGCTGTCAAAATCCATTTGTGCCCTTGACTTGAATTGGGATTAATGACTCCAATGAAGTCCAAACCCCATTGCATGAATGACTGGTCAACTGAGATTGGATGCAATGGAAGGGCAGCAAGTCTTTCTTTTCCTGTGAAGAATGCACAATTCTTACACCTCTTGATCCATGCAAAGCAATCGCTGAAAATCTTGGGCCAATAATAACCAGCCTTCATAATTTTTAGAGCTATCACTCTCGGTGCAAAATGACCACCAACTGGTCCACTATGGAACTCTTCCAACACCCTATGAATCTGATTTGTGCTAATGCATCTCAGCAGCACTCCATTCACATCTTTCTTGAACAAAACTCCATCAACAATGGCATATGGGACAACCTGCAATCTGAAGTGTCTTCTTTGGGTCTTGTTCATCTCCGGAGGGCATAGGCATGTGCTTAGGAAGTGTGTTATACCTTGGGTCCAGCAAGGAGTGGGGAAAGCATTATTTTCTTCTTGAGTGCCACTTGGCTCATGGCTGTCTTGGACTATCAAAACAACCTCTTCTTCATTACATACTTCTTTTTTCTTCCCCAAAATCAGATACTCACACAATTCTTTTCCTCTTACCAGCTTGGTGATTTTGATCTCAATGTCATACTCCATGAAACGAGTGATCCAACCTGCCCTTTTCTCATTCAAATCCTTGTTGAGGAGGATGTCTTTAACCCTAGCATGAGAGACCAGCAACTGGACCTTGTTGTTTGAGACTAAATGCTTGAATTTCTTCAAGATTCTAATTACTGCAAGTACATGCTTCTCAATAAAATAATACCTCACCTCATAGTCATCTAGGCTCTGGCTGAAGAAAGCAATTGGCTACTCATCATTCTCCTTATTCTGCTGTACCAAAATGGCAGAAATAGTATCATTACCTCCAAAGGCATAGAGGATGAAATCCTTGGAGAAGTCCGGGTTGATGAGAGTTTATACTTGAGAGATGGCTTCTTTGATTGCTTCAAAACTCTCCTTTCCTTCTTCTGTCCACTTGAAATCCATGCTTTTCTTTAACATTTTGGTGATAGGTTTGACAAGGGCTGCAAAATCTGGGACAAACCTTCGAATAAAGTTTATCCTCTCCAAGAAACTCTAAAGGGCTTTCTTGTGGCTTGGAAATGGTAGTGCTCTTATGGCTTCAACCCTCTCTGGATCAATTGCTAATCCTTCTTTGGAGACAATATGGCCAAGGAGCTTTCCTTCATGTGTAAGAAAGATACACTTCTTAGGATTTAGGGACACTCCAAATCTCCTACACCTCGTGAAGACTTGTCTCAAATGAGAGAGGTGGTCTACTGCATTTTTGGAAAAAACAGTGATATCATCAAAGTAAATCAGCACCATGTTGTTAATCAAACCTTTGAACGCCATGTCCATTGCTCTTTGGAAGGTGGCACCAGTGTTGGACAGCCCAAATGGCATTTTCCTGTATGCATAAGTTCTGCATTTGGTTGTGAAGGCTGTCTTGAACTGGTCTTCTTCCTTTACCATAATTTGATTGTATCCTGAGTAGCCATCAAGTAGTGAAAACCTCTCAGAGCCAACCACAACCTGCAAGATTTTCTCCATGGAAGGGAGTGGGTAATGGTCCTTGAGGAATGCTCTATTCAAGTCCCTAAAGTCAACACACAATCGGATCTCTCCACTCTTCTTTCTGACTAGAACCAAGTTGGCAACCCAACTAGAATGCTTGATTGGTAATATGATCCTTGACTCAATCAGCTTGTTCAATTCTTTCCTCATGAGAGGCTTCATGTGTGGATTGACTGGTCTTTGTTTCTACTTGACAGGCTTAGTATTTAGATCCAATTCAATGGTATGCTGAGCTAAGTTGGGGTTAAAACCTTTCAAATCTTCGTAGCTCTGAGCAAACACATCAGGGAACTCTTGACACAGCTGTATGAACTCATACCTTTCTTGTTCAGTTGCCATCTTTCCAATTTGCAATGGTTTGTTCTCTTCCACTAGGATGGATACTGAATCTTCTCTCTTGACCTGAATGTTTACTTTCTCTTTCCTAAACTGATCATTGGGATTAAAAATGGACTCCAAAGTGATAAGTCCCTTGGGCAGTTTGTTATTTCTCAGCTGTACCACTTGGTCACCATACTGATGTTCCAATTTTCCTTGATTCTTAGCTGAGAACTTAGCTTCTTCTTGCAAGAAATGGATGATTTGCTGGTCATTCTCAAATACTTGCCAACTGACATTGTTATCTGGCACTGAAGGCCTCACAATCACGTGGATGTTTGGTTGTACCTTGTCTTTTTGAATGCTTTCCACAATGTCAAAGGCTTCCCCTATTGCTGCAAGCCTGTCATCAGCTTGATTCTCCTTCCTAGGTATAGATTTGATGCCAAAACCCTCAAAGTCTTCCATGAGATCCCACACCCTGTTCTTGTAGCACTTAAGTAGATCATTCTTGGCAGCATGTTGTCCCTTGACTTGATTTACAATCAATTCACTATCACTAAAGACTTGCAAGTTCGTTATTTTATTTTTGATTGCCCAATGCATCCCTTGCACCAAGGCTTCATATTCAGCAGTGTTATTAGAGCATGCAAACTGAAACCTAAAATCTGAATAGTACCTTACTCCTTGAGGTGAAACAAGCATAACTCCACCTCCTGCACCTTGTCTACTCCTTGATCCATAAAAAAACAGCTGCCATAACTCATTCTCATCCTTGTGGTTTGGTTTGGTGATGCTGGGAATGGGTTGATTTTCTTCATGTATGCAATAGACCCCTAGCTCAGATTCTTCTACTTCTTGATAAGGATCAAAAGCATGTACCTTGTTTGCCCATTCATCAAGAGTTAGATCCGGTATGCTTCCAACCTTAGTGTCAGCTTTATCAGTGCTTGGGTGATCTTCTTGATTAAATGCTGAACAATTGGCATTGATCTGAGTTGGAGTGTAGGGCTCAATGTGAAAGTTTGCAATAGGTTCAGACCTGATTGTAGCTTTGGTTCCATACCTTGTTTTGAACAGCATGTGTGACCAATCAGCAGACAAATACCCTCCAATCTTGCCTATGAAGTCCCTTGACAAGCATAGGGCAAAGAGTGGTGGAAGGTCTATGACTGATACATCTTGTAAAACAACAACATTTGGACATGCACGCAAGGTAAGATTCAAGTTTCTAATCACTCTAACTGTTGTTATTGCTGTCCCATCCAGCTGCACTACCCCTTTGGATATGGTTTCATACTATAGCCCTAGTTGATCAACTATTTGTTTAGGCATCACTGAGCTACTTTACCCGGAATCTATCATGCAATTATGCACTAGCTAATTTCCAATGATTAACGAAACATAGAAAGGAGGGGGCTTCAACATTTTACCTTACTGTCCTCCATGATTCCCTTCAGGCTGGGTAGCGTTTGTGAGCACTTTCTCTTGCATCTAAACTTGTTGATTTGAAGTTGGTCAGTCCTTCATGGCAGCTTGTAGCAAATCTCTTTGGCCTAGGATAGATAGGGATTCCCACATTGATATATCCACATTTGTCTTCTTCATCTGATCGATGATACTGAATGGTGATGAAGGATCTCTTTGTTGTCCCTTGGTTTGCACATTCACTCCTTGCATGTGGGCAGTAACAACTGGTATTTGAGTTGGTCTAGGAGCTATTCTTGGTTGCCCTTGTGCATTTTAAATTGGATTTAGTTTGCCCACCATTTGTGGAGCAAAGGAAGGTTGTGGATTGGTTGGAGCTAATGGCTGCTCTTCTCCCAAATTCCTTCTTTTTGACCTTGTGTTGGCTACCACACTTTGAGAGACTGTTTGATTCATGCCACAAAAATCCTCTGCTTGCCAATTTACCAATGTGGTGTCATTTGGAGCTGATTGTTGTTGGAATGTTTCTTGTTGTTAGTTGTTTCCTTGGCTTCCCTCACCCTCCACACCAGTAGTTGTCACCATTAATGCTTGATTCAAAGCACCATTGAAGCACATGGATTGGTTATGAGGTTCATTGCATGGAAAAAACCAATCATACTCCTGAGCAACGTTGTTTTGTGTTGGCACCAATGCCTTAGAGGCAGATATGGCATTTGGATTATAGGGCTGAAATGGCCTATTGGCAGGAGGTCTTGTTTGATTCACATTTGCAGCTAGATTAGGTGGTCTTTGTGGTTGATATGGCTTCCTATTAGGCTGAGCTTGGGGCTGATAATAAGGTCTAAAACCTTGGGTTTGTTGCCTCTTGAGAGTAACCAACTCATTGCCTAGGTTTTGCAATTGCTTCATGACTTCTTGAAGCTCATTTGGGGCACTTGGAGATGAAGTAGAAGATTCATTTGAAATCTGATTTCTAGGAATGGGAGAAGGAGCCAAATTAGGTGCTTGATTGGTGTTTGGGCTCTCTAAACTTGGAAACAATGGCATGGGAGGTCTAGGGGTTAGTTTGCCACCTTGGATCAAACAATTTTCAGCCCTAATGGCAATACTATAAGCCATAGGGATAGTTATGCCTCCCATGGACTGAATCAACATAGAAATATCAGAATTTAGAGCTTTGAGGTAGTAGAGAAAAGCACCTTCTGCTGCTGGCCTGACTGCCACTGGAATTCTCTCCCAAGTCTTTTGAAATCTGAAGTTGAAATCATTCAGCTGCTCATTGGGAGCTCTCTTGATGGTTGTCAGCTGCTCCAAAAGAGACAAGTTGTCTCCCTTCTCTCCAAATTGTTCATGAAGTGTTATACATAGCTGGTTCTAATTTTTGATAGAACCAGCTCCAAGGCTCCTAAACCATTGCAATGCTTTCCCCTTGAAGGAAGATGCCAGCAATTTGACAGCCACTTGCATCTCATTGATTTCATGAATTGCATAAAGGTTGGCAATATCTTTAACATGATCACCTGGAGTAGTCTGATTCTCTCCAGTGAAGTATGGAATGTTATTCAAGGCTACAATTGGAATTGGATGTTGTGCATTGAGGGCAAGTGGGCTGCTTCCTGTGAAATTGACATAGCGGTTGTTTTGTGCCATTCTAATTGATCTTAAAACCCTTATTGACTGAATGAAAGGCCTACCAGGTGGAGGAGTTGAGAGAGTTCTGTTTGGTGGAGATGGAGACCTTTGAATCCTTCTTCCTCTTTGCCTTCTTCTTGGAGATAACTGCAGGTATTCAAACAACACTTCTTCTCTAGCTCTTGACCTTGTGGTGACTCTTCTCATGAGTTTTCAGGCCTATACTGCTGAAACCAGTTGATTCTTCCCTTTGGAGTCGCCAGATGTGTAATTTATAGCTCTTTTCAAGAAAGAAAATTGCAGAAGATGCACATCAACTTTGCTGCAGTAAAAATGAGACCTCTAAGGTCCCACCGGGTGTGCCAAAACTGTTTTTGCAAATCAGCAGCACCACTGGATGCAAATCAGGTTTCTAAACTGATGTTTTAGGCATCCAGTGTGATTACACAACATGGAAACCTCTCTCCAAGTGTGGGGACTTGTAAAATGAGAGAGTAATCTCCATATTAGAGGCTAGTTCCTCAAACCCCTCTGATTAGATCTAGTGTTTGCACAATTGCAGAGGTTCAAATCCTAATTTTACCCTAATTTGCAAGTAGACAGGGATAATAAATGCAGAAAATGAAACTAACCTAATGATGGTGATGCGCCAAAGGAGTGGTGAAAATTTTTGCTCATACAAATAGGCAGAAATCCATGAAATGCAACATGAAAAAAACATACACAAGCTGATAAGATGCAATAAGAGATCTGAAAATGAAGCAAAAACAATACAAACAGAGGACTGAAAACATTCATAGAGTTTGCACTGTCATTTCCATGTAAAAATTCCTTGCATTACACCATCAAAGAGGTATAAACCTATTACAATCCTTGGAAAAGGCCTGATACTTACAAAATTCACTTGTTTTCAGGTGAAAGAAGAAGTCTAATATTCAAAAAAGTGTTCAACCATGAAGAAATGAGCCAAATCTGGCTTTTACAGTACATGGGTCGAGCCCATGAGAGAGAAAATGTGAAAATGCATGGGAGCCATCCCTCATTAAATGAAACTACATTAAAATGGCATGGAGGTCCTTACAAACCCATTCTTTGAAATTTTTGACCATGCTAGAGAGAAATGTGACCCATTTTGCATTGAAATTGGTTGTTGAAACATCTTTTCTGGCCATCACCACATACCAGAAGCATTTTTTAATTTTCTCTCTCCAAACTGAACCAAAATTCAAAATTGACCACGTAATCATGTAGATAATTTCATAAGCTTTTCGTTGATATAAAGAACGTGCAAATCTGAGCTCTGGATCGAAAGTTATGGAGGTCTGAAGTTTTAGGGCAAAAACGGCCCAAAAAATGGATCGGAGGGAAAAATTTAAAATTTTACCTCTTTTTTGGTCTTTGGAAAAATTTTCAAAAAACCCCCCATGCCCCACCACCTAGGTGCCACGTGGCATGATGTGATTAGGTGTGGGCTCCTCCTGGCCACTTTCCTTTTATTTTTTACCTTTCAAAATTTTTTCCAAAAATCCCCGCCGGGCCCCCGAGCTGGACACATGTTGGCCCTCGATTGGCCGACGGGCTTCTCCTCCCATTTTCTCCTTTTGAAATTTTGCATTTTTTACTTTTGGAAAAAATTTGATTTTACCCCCGTGCCCCGCCAGTCTGGGACATGTGGCAGTGCAGGATTCGCTGACAGGGGCACGGGATCATGCTTTGCCTTCTAAAATTTCGGCTAAAACTTTGCCAAATTTTTCATTCTCCCCCCGCGCCGTGAACTCCCTAGGACCATAGGACATGTTTCCTATTTCCATTCGCCACGGGCCTCCTGCTCCAAATTTTTCCTTTGAAAATTTTGGCTAACACTTAGCAACTTTTTTCTTTCTCCCCCCGCACCGTGAACTCCCTGGCCACCTCTGCCACCTGTCATGTTCCTATTGGCTCGGGCCAATCCTCCAAAATTTGCCTTTGAAAAACTCGGCAAAACACTTAGCCAATTTTTCAAATCATTTTCCCCCTGACACGTGGCATTTCCTGATTCATTGGTGGACCAGGCGGGGAAAATTTTCCATTTGATATTTTTGGCAAAACACTTGGTAACTTTCCCAAGTTCTCCTCCGAACCCCACTACTTCTTGGACACGTGGCACATATTTATTGGCTGCAGGCTTCCAAAGGGAAAATTTCCCACAAGGAGTTAGGCACAAAAATGAGCAGGGGGCACATTTTGGCTAACAGTAAGGATTTATTGATTCTTCCATGATTGGCATAAAGTCCCTTGGGGAGTTGACATAATTGTAGACTTAATTCTACATTGTTCTGGGGCTCTTCTATTGTTATTATCTTTTATCGCCTCGACCCCCTTTTATTTTTGGTGTTCTTTTATGTTTTTTCAAGACTAAATTTTTCCTAAGTATGAAGCTGAGTGCGGAGGGTATCCACATTTTCCTTAAGTGCATTTTGGAGAAAGCAAAAAGAATTGGGAGCCTTCAAGCAGTGAAAATTGATAATGTTGCTAAAGCAAAATAAGGATCCTAAGTAGGCTTAAAAGTCAAATATAAAGAGGAGGAATGTGCATGCCTCCATGCATCACCGAAACATAATTTCAAAAGGAGAGAGTAGAGGAAAAACTCCAAAACCTTGTGATGCCTCCACGTGTAGCAAGGCAGCTACCACCGATGAAAGGACCAACCAAAGTAGTAGAGGACTCAAGCTTCGGTGGATTTAATGTGATCTCCAAGCCCAAAGCATGTATTTGAGATTTTTTCTCAAGATCAAAGATCTTGTAGGTAGAAATTATATGTAGATGGTGGATTCCTTGATTAAAGGTGTGTTGGAGAAAGAGCCATAAGGGAGTTATAAGAGAAGTTGCTTGTGCCAATATAAAAGAGGGAGGGGATAGAAAAGAATTTCTAGAGCTCTAGAGAAGAGAATTTTAGGTTTAGTCTATTGCATTCATTGGCCTTATAATGGTTATTTTATAAATAAATTTTTTAATCTCTGTCATTCTATCCTTATTTACTGTTTTATCTATAAATAAGTGTTATTGTTTTTTGCACTAAAAGTTTGCAATACTTTGTGTCTTTTGTTTCTTCTTGTTTTATTTCAGTTCAACTCTTGATGAATGTTTAAATATCTATCGTGTTCCATTCCCTTAGATCTTTTACATAATTTTTTTCATTGTGGACATAATTACTTTTATTTTCGTCTCGCCTTACATGATATGAAATATCTTTGAAATATTTGATCTAGTAATTTTAATATTGATCTTTGTGTATTTGGTAAAGATTTGATGCATCATCTTAGATAGGATTTACATGGTGTTTTATTTTATCTCTAACCCTTATCTCAACTCAAATCAAAGAAGATCCATCTTATATAAAATTTGGAGGTTATCTTAGGGATCAAGTCCCACATCCTTAAGATTTACCACAACTTTGGTGGTTCATCTGCAAAGATAATTGTCAATAGGATACAGGGATTACACACGTAATCTCTTGGTTGTTGAGGGCACTGAATAGTCATGTGGGATATTCAAACTATTAAATTAGAAGAAATCAAACTCATAAATTTTCCATCAATGGAAAGGATTATATTTAAACCTAGGCCAACTGAGAACACGTGGGGAATTTTATTACTCTACGTATTATTAGTCTATGTGCCAAATTAACAAATGAAAGCAAACAACTAAATTAAAACAAGGAAATAAATCTATCTATTTGTGTTCTTTTTTTACAATGATTGAAATGAAAGGGAATCAAAAAATAAAATAAATAAATTAATCTATGGTTTTTGTATTTTAATGGTTACTGGAAAATAGATGAAATATGCACAGATAATTAAAATTATTCTAATTAATTGAAATTGCTTCTACACTAAACTTAGCATAACTAAACAAGCAAAAAACTAGATGTTTCTATTTGCCTTTGAAGAGTGGATATAATATATCCTAATAAAAACATAACTTTTCCAATTTTTACTTGTTGATATACGACTTCTTTTGTTCTTACCTCATATCCATGGGAAGAACGAAAAAGCTTCTCAGAAGAAATTATTCTCCTGAAACTTTCCCGGTAGAAAAAATAGGATCTATGGAAGCTTGCAAAAATGAAGAGGAATTATAACTAACACTAAATAGGCACATAAGCCTCTTTGAGAAAAACTTCCCATGTAAATCCACAAGGATAGGTAGGGAAGTAGTATTTAATAGAAGCTTCGTGCAAATAAAGAAAATCTACTATAATTGTACTTCTTTGAATTAATATAGTTTTACAGAGTATGGAATAAGATCTACTCAAAAAAAATAAATTTTAAGAATCTAAATACATCCCCAACCTGGAAATGTAAAACTGTGACATTCTCGTGCTAGTTTTTCTTTGTTTTCCCCTCAGCTTCTTTTTCAATTTGGTGTTCAAATGAGACTAGGGAACTGTGCTAGCTTGTTTGGAAGAAATGATGAAGAGGTGTTGGAGATGGAATGGCTTACAAGTAATCTGGTAGTAACGTGAGCAAGATAAAAACAAGGAAAGATAGCTAAGATTTCTTGTGTATTTTTTGGTAGGATTACGGGAAGCATAACAGTGTAATTCAAAACAATAATCTCTAACTAATACTCCAAGTATAAGCCTAGCTCTTATAGGAAAATGGCATGGAAATGGTCTAAGCCAATTTAGCAACAAAGGAATGCCACCTCACTCAAAGAAGGGGAATTTAACTCACAATTAAAAATAATAATGGAAGAATAAGTTTGTATGCATCTAACAATCTCAAGAACAACTAATTTTTTCAAGAAACATGTGTTAAAAATGAGTTTTTAAAGAAGACTATAGGCATTCAAAACAAGTTGGAAAAGAATCAGGGAAAATCACATGCAACCACTGGTCTACATACACTGGTGGTTACACAACCATTGTGGTGATTTCATAACCACCACTCAAAGCAACCATCACGGAAGTTGCGCCGATGGTTCCATAACTTAAAGCACAAAGGCCAAGGAAAATATACAACAATGATAAAGGAAAGTGAGAAAAGCATGGAAATGGACAAGAGAAGCATTCTAGGCTACAAATATATACTGAAAATGATAAATTTGACTCAAACACCATAGGAAAGATATTTACTCATAATTGGGGATTTTGAACTGTTTTAAAAATTTAGCACGTACAAAATTGGGTGCGTATAGTTTCCCTTAAGGAAAAATAATTACATTAGCAACTTTGTGTTGGTATACCTTTTTTTCCCCAATGATGTCTTGCATGATTTTCATATTGATTTTGGAGCACACATTTCTGACCCCCAAGTTGATTATATCTTTAATGATTTAATTAATAGACTTGGAAACCATAATAAGAATCACACTACGGATACCTGTCAGTTTGAGTATCCTACATCATCTTACAATAATCAAGAATATGTCATTATACCTTTACCTCATGGAGAACTATATGTTGATTTACTTATTGAGCCATCTTCATATAGTATTAGTAACAATTATTATTTTTTCTTTGATCAACTGAGTAACCTTCAATCTTTGTTGGGAGTTTATGAGAAACAATATGAAGTTTTGTATCATGAAAATGATATTTAGTTGAAATCAAATCTTGTACCCATATTTAAAGAGATGGTTGATCACTTGGTTGTTGGTGCTCTTACCTTACTTATTAAATATGTGTTTTGTGAGGAAGTTAATATATTCCCAAGTGAGTGAAATTTTTTTAAAGGTTCTACTGATAATTATGCACCATAAGTGATTATGTTGGATCTAGTTGATAGTGATTATACTGACTTCAGTCTTGGTACTTTCCTTGGAATTAGAAGGGTTTAGTTAAATGGTAATTTGACTGAGCATGAGAAACAAAGTTATATCAGCTTTTTCAAGCGGTACTAGTGGCTTTTGCTATGGTCATATCCTAAATTGAGAAAAATATAAGAAGAAAATGATCATCTTTCATCTTTGGAAGGGTATGACTCACTTGTTTGTTTTATAGGTTGTCTTTCTATTATGGGTTTAACTAAACCATTGTTTAATGTGGATACACAACCAAAGGATTTATGTTTAGTGGTGGATAATAACATATCTTCTCTCATTTCCTAGCTTGATGAGTATCTTCTTGGCCCCCACTCATTGATTGAAGATTCAACTATGGTTTGGGATCCTTACAAATTTATAGGACACCTTTTGGTCCTCTGGACTATAAGGATTCATTTGTATAGTGTATAGTTTTTTTTCTTTGTTTTTTATTCTCTTATTTATATTTCATCTCTTTTTATTGTCCTTGGTAGCTTGTGTAACTCATGTGATAATTGTAATTCAAATGATGTGTTTTTACTTATCCCTATAATGTAATGTAAAGGATATGTAGCTTGTGTTTTGGATAAGCACCTAATTTACTCCATCTATGATTTTTTGTATGTGGTTATTGTGAAATTTTATGGGGGTGTCCATCCCTGATATGGAGCCATTGTTAGTGCCTATTTTTTACACCCTACATTTTGGTACCATCATTTTAAAACTTAATTACTTCCTTGACTTGGTTCCTTGTAACCCTTCATTTACTACTACTTGTTCTTCACCTTGAATTATACTTAATAAATTTGGGAAGGGTGAATTATCATATGGGAGGTGGCAATATGTTATCCTATATGTATTAACTCCACAAGTAATATGTCCAAGCGATGTGACTTTAAACTTGACGTGTTTTTAAATTTCCTAGCTCAAATTCAGAGAAAGTTAGCATAGTTGTAGGTTTCATGTTGGTTCTAGGGTTTCAGTGATGTAAAATTTTAGTGGGAATTGTTTATACAAATTTACATGTGGTGCAAAGTCACAAAACATCCCCCAATCTCTGGTACCTGATAAAGGGAGGGATAAGTGGCACGTTTCTATTACACTTCAGGATAAGGTGTACAAATTTATCTTACACTTTAAACCTTCACATGCAATACAAAATTCCAAAGTGCTCCCGATTTGCCATGGTTAATACATGGTGTCATGGTGGTTGGTCTACCTTAGTTTACTGTCATCATATGAATTGGTTTTTTAAAGGTCATAAATATGGAATGGGAAAGGTTGGCATGGGAACATGGTGTATTTTCGAGACTCGAGGGGAAGTATGCATTTATACACCATCACAGTTAGGAATGTGAAATGCTTTTATAGTCCTAATTTCCTTGTCTTATTGTAAAGCACTAGGTGGCATCACTTTAAAGGTTTTGAGAAGTATTGTATTCAAAAGGAAATAATTTGAGTTTTTTTGTGGGGCTTGAAATTAGTTTTATATTTTCATATATAACTTCTCACCTAGTGCTCAAAATTCAACAACTTTAGAGGCCTTGGAGACATTATTCATAGGGATATCTAGGGGAGGTTTATATCATTATGATTGATACATGAATCTGAAATATAATTCCATTTAATAATGAAGGTTGTAAACATTTCACATAATAGAGGAAAAGCATAAAAAATGGATTTAAAGTAGAGCATCCAAACTAGAGATTCTTTGTACATATATACAAAATGGGGATGTATAGGGTCCCCATCCCTTAATGTATGAAAAATTATACAAAAGGGGTTTCATGATAGGATATATTATGGATCCATTTTCACATATTTTTTTGTGAAAATAAGGAGTAGGCTCTGCCATTTTGATTTACAAGCAATAAACTCCTTGTAATTAGTGGCACAAAATAAAAATTGGATATCACCATCCATCTTGCAAGACATTCCCTTTTCCATCAATTCTAGAATACCCACTCAGGGGCCATCCAAAATTTGAATAATCTCTGACTTATTCTGAAGGGAATTGACCCATTATAGCAAGTTGAATCCCCCGTAAGATATGCTATGGTTTAATGGCGGGTTGAGAGTTTTGGTTCGAGAGTAATTTTGGGATTGATTGCTGCTCGGAGTGGAGCTATGTGGTGTTTCTTTGTATCAAGGGAAGTGGATTTTGTGATTGACCTTTTTGCATGAAAAATTCTTTCTCGAGCACATGAAACTATTCAACAATGGTGGTTTTCTTGGGCTTATGCACTTCCACCGGTCCAAATTCTAGGAGTTTTTACTCCAACACTACGGTGCAAAATAAGCATTTTATGCTCCTGGATTATTAACTATGATCATGGGATGAAAATGCAGCCAAAATTATTCATTATGTCTTTCATGATGCGATCATGCCAAGAGAGAATGTGACGAAGAAGTATTTAAAATATGGAAAATGTAGGCACCATCTTTGCAAGCTAATTTATAAATGCCAAACACACAACATTGTTGGTAAGGCCCTCTTTATTTACTTCTTTTTCACAAAAAAAAATTCAAACACCATGCAAAAAAATCCTCTTCTAGGCTAGAAATTTTAAAAATTGATTTCATATTCTTAGAAGGAAACCTAGATAGGTTAATTCTATTCGTTGAGGGTACCATCTTGGAGAGAATATTATTGTGGAAAGTGGAAAACTACAACTTAGAAAATAGTAAATAAATAAAATTTTAATTTACAATGGTGAATTTGTAAATTTAAGAGGGTATCATTCACTTATTAGAATTTTGGGTGCATTATTTTACCAAGATGCTTCTACTCATTTCAAATTGAGTTGGCATGATCATATATGAATTATGGCAAGTCACTCATGGGAGGATAGTTTCTTAATGTGTGATCATTAATTAATGCATGAAAAGGGTCTAATCCATTATTTTTTTTAATTCTCCTCAAGGTTTTCCCTGCAAAATGCAATTTTTAAGTGGAAAATTAAATTATATGGAGAATAACATATAACAAGCTTCCTTTGAGCATGTTTATATGATGGTGACAGGGCTAGAAAAGACAAAACTTAAAACATAATTGGAGGAATAATATTTGCACTCCTTAACTAATCTAAATGATGGTCCAACATAGTGGAATAAGTGATCCCATGAAACATTTGAGTGTATTACCCTAATATTTCATTGTATAAGATGATGTTATTAATATAAACAAAAAATATATCCTTCCTTCTGTAAAAAACACTACTGAGAAAATAGAAAAAATATTAAGAAAAAAAGGTATCGTTAATTCTTTCAAACCTATCAACACCTTATGGAATAATCTTAATTCCCTTAAAGATAATATTGATGCTAACCTCAATAGTGGTGTTTATATGATAAATTAATCGTGTGGTAAACCATATATTGGAGAAATTAATAGAACTATCAAAACTAGGATAAATGAGTATGATAAAGATATCAAACATGATCTGATTGATCAGTTATAGTTATCTAAGGATTCTCTTAAGACTAAACACTCAATTTGTTTAAATTCATCCAAATTTATTGCTTCTGAAGACAATTATGTAAAATTTCACCTACAAGAATCCATTGAGATCGTGCATTTTGAAAATAATATAAATATATAGAAAAGGGTTGGTTCATCAATGACATGTGGAAACCTATTATTTGTAACCACCCTAAATGATTGGTTGAATATCTTTCCTCATTTAGTTTATAGTTATTTTGTATTTTCAATTTATTTTCTTTGTTATTTTTCAAATATAAAAAATATTACATAATTTTTTTAATTAATATTAAAAATGAAAAATTATAATGACTATAATGATGATTATTCATTCCTAAACTCGTGTCATTAAGTTTTGACCTTTCTTTGTAATTTTTCATGCTTATTAAATCTATTAAAAATTATCTCATGGATGACCATGGTAAATTTGTAATTATAATTTTTCTTTGATATATAAACACAAGATCAGAAATCTTATTATTATTCATAATCTTTTCTCCTTGATGTTGGGTCTAGTTATAGCCTTTTATTTACCCACTCTATAGTTATGCACACTGGCACTTCATCCAAAATAATTATAATGCTCACCCAAAGCATGCGTAGCGACCACGTCCCTCCTTTGTTATGCTTATCAGAAGGTTAACATACATATTTACCATATTCATAATCAACATACCCAGTTATGGATAGGGAATTGACATAACCAAGAAAATTCAGAAACACATATATTTAAGGAAACAAATAATTCAAGAATAACAATAATACTAAGAATTATGAACACCATATTGAACATAATTGTATTACATAACAACAGTTGATTACAATAATCTTAGTATATTTGTACACAAGACATGTGTGCTCTTATGCAGGTTCCAGAATCCATGACTACATAACACAAAACCCTCAAGAATCTCTAACTCGCACCCACATCATCATCCTCTTTTAAAACCTAGAAGCACTACCTATATATAAGGGTGGGGAATTTCCCTTCACCACTTCATGCACCTTCCTAATAATAGGAGTGTGTAAAAAAATAACTTCTATGTTTTTTATATCTTATGATAATAATAGATTAACCTAAATATAAGACTTGCTTTAATCTTATTATTAGCTTGACCCGTGCATGATATTTTTTTGTCTCTACATCTATTTTTTTCCAAATATAGCTCCCTTTATGTTCATCCTAAGACATCTTGCTCTTGTTTATTTTTACACCTTACTTGGACACCACTCCTCTGATTTCTATTTTAGCCATGTCACTGGAAAATTAGCTAAGTCCAAAACTCTTATCTATTCATGTGTGAACCTTCACACACTGACGTTTCCTATGTGTGGGCACCCATTTCTTGTGGTTCAAATCCTCCACACAAGGCTAGTACTTAGCAATTTCTCCCACTTAACATTACCGCACACTAAATTCATTTCCTATCCTCGACAATGTGTAACCCAACTTATTGCTCCAATGAATAAATCAATAAACCAAAGAATGTTCAAAGAATAAATAATGACATAAAATTACCATCAACCAAAGAATGAATTCCAAGATTTTCTATAAGCTTCTTCAAGCTTAAGGTTTCTGGAGGAGCTCTAGAAAATTTATGCATAATGCAACTTAAAAAAAATTCCACTCTACGAGATCATTTGTGGCCTTTCCAGGTGTCGCCCCCTTAATACCTGGAATTTGGCCAGGTGCCACTTCATTCATTCTCTCCTTAAGTTCTTTAATGTTTACACTCAACTCGGAAGTCACCGCTTCCCACATATCCATGCATTCCAAAACAAATATTTGAATCTGTTTGACATGAAATTCCATTATATCCCTTATGGCCTTTATTACTTCCTTCTATGTCGATACTTATGACATGAACTTCATACATTCAAGCTTGTTGGTTGGTGTTTTTTCATGTATTTCCATGAGCTCTACTTCTTCCTTTCCAATGTGTGCACTAAGGATAGGGTCACTCTTATGGCACCTATAAAAATCCAAATCAACCTTGCTACTAGCATCCCTAACCTATGTGAATATAGCCTCAATATAAACTATCTCGGATTCTACAGACACTTTATTATTGTCCTCCTCCTTGTCAAATTCCTCTACTAGTGGCCCTGCACCACTTTCGATGTTCAGAACTAGCATTCTGACTAAGTCCTCAAGGTATTATATTTCATCATTGTAGTCGGTCCAAGCTTGGATTACTAGGGTGGGGAATGTACCAATTATTTTTTTCACCATCACTCTTTCACTATAATATGCCTCCTTTGTGCACTTATTATCTCCCTTGATATAATTTTTTAGGATCTCTACTTCACGCTCCTTATTCTTCTTGATTTCTAGCATGATCCTCATGGTATCCTGTTATCAATATTTCTATGTGTAACCTTTACTATTATCTTTTTCAAGGAACTACATGCCTACTCATTAGTCATCCTTGTGGAATCAATAATTTGTTACTCCTCTAAAGGTTGCTTCTTCAAATCTAGTGTGGAATAGTACATATTACCAATCTCAAATATTAGCTCTTCCACATGTCTATGCATAATCCATGACATCATCTTACTTATGTGTGATATCCCTCCTCTTTCATCTAATAGGTCCTAGCTAAATAAATTCTCTATAAATACCGTACTCTAAAATATTACTCTCAACACCTTCATTGGATCATCAAAATTATTCATATGTGGTGATTGGGGAGGTATTCGTTTCCTTACCACTTTTTCTTTGGTCAATGGCTTCCTTGGTTTGAATGGAATTTTACTAGTCTCACCTTCAGTACCCTTTTCCTCGATGATAACAAATGTTTCATCATCATCCTTGTGTTTCTCGGGCTCCTCCTGGGTCTTGTGTATCTCCTCCTTATGCACTGGTGATCCCTCACTACATAGGATTATATGCTACTCAACCATTTCTGGTTTCTCCAGGCTTGGATCCACGTCTTTTGGTGGCTTTATCTCTTCTATGATATTTTCACATTTCAAATATTCTACCACCTTCTCCCCCAAGTCTTCCTCTTCACTAGAAACCACTTAGGCCCCTGCAAGCCCCTTTTTAGTCCTTGGTGGACTTATATTAGATGGTTGATATGATCCTGCACCCTCACTATATTTCCTTCTTTTGTATTACATAAAATTTTTGTGCCCATAATGAAACACAACATTTTCTTCTTCTTCTTACTTATCCAAGAATTCCTCTTGACTCCTCTTCAAGATCTCTATAATATTGTTCTTTGGTTGAGGCATATGGGAGTCACATACCTCAATCTCTTCCCCATCCTTATCTTTGGGTGCAAAACAATGAAAACCATTCATATCATATCCCCTGATTGTAAGACTCATCATGGGGTTTACATCCAACATATATGGCTCTAATATCTCCAAGTATACTAGCTTGGTAGTATATCCAAAGGTTGTGCACAAATTATGCTAATATGAATCAACTTTCTCCATACCAAAATTCAATCTTTGCCATCATTAATCATATTCATTGAGCCTTTAAAATAATTCCCTATAAATGCAAATAGAAGTTTGTACCACGGACCCATTTCTCCATTGGCCATCATAAATAACGCAAGGCTAAAGTGTTGCATCAGTGTAAATGTTTCCTTATCTCAAAATTATCTAGGTAGCTCCCTTGGTATACACCATTCATTTGCAAATGTTGCATGTATCCTATTGTAACACTTATTCATTCGTGTCTTGTATTGATTATTGAATCCACCCTCATGCGTAAAGTGTATAAATTACATCATTGGGAAATTATCTTATGTGGGGTGGACTTGCATATCTTCTTCTGGTATGTCTGGGAAACCCACTTCCCAGAATAGGATCAAGAAGAGGATAGATCCCCATGTGATCTTATCCCCTTCCTCATTTTTAATTTTATCTTCCTCAATGATCCCCTCGATGATGAAGTGTGAAATATTGTATTGCGTTTTATGTGCCATCTTGTGTGTAATTTAGAATAATTTGTTGTTGACTTCCCCCATCTTTGTGAAGCGCCAAGCTTGCAGCTGACTAGTTAGGCCACTACCTAGTTATAGTGTTTGCAATTTTATCCAAATTAATATCTCTACTGCCTTGTCACACTACATTTTAGTCACCCAACTTTTCAATATTTTTTTCATCTCAAAAATCTAGATATATGTTTTCACCAATCTTTTGGAGTCCTGTCACTTGCCCAATCAGACGGGATGTAATCCCCATTTTTCTACCCGTGAAGTAGAATTGATCCTAATGCACCCTTACCATCAATAATTGGAAGAGGTGTAAAAGCCTCCCAAATTATGGTATCTCAAACAAATACAAAACCCCTACATTCTCAAGAATATTTCTTACAACATCATCCATAAGTATTTGGCCTTTAGCGTTCCTTATAGGAATTTTTTACAGCGTATACTTGTGAATATTGGACTCATTCCCTATTATTCTATTATTATACTCACTTATTTTACATTTTTCAACCTACGAGGTCCATTGTTGTGCTAGACTAACCTATGGTAGGTATTACATTTATTCAAATATTTCCTCAAGTTTCTCTTCCTCATCTAGTTTCCTACTCTTACCCTTTCCTGCACCTTTACTCTTAGGTGATGTTGAGGTAACCTTCTTGGGCGCCATTAATTCTTCTCTTGTTTTCACCTCAACATGTGCCCTATGTTTTCCTACTTCACAATCCCTCGTACGTCAAATCCTCATCTTTCTTTGTGTACCCTTTCTTTACAATATCTAATCCCTCCAAACTCTAGCTATTTAATTTTAACCTTCTAAAAACCATACCTTTTCCATACCCTCACCTTCTCGCTCAAATTTTTTCAAATAATATGAAGGAGCTCAAAATTAATTCTATACACGCTACTCAATATTTCTTGTTGGGGTATTCTCTTTATCACACCATCATCCTAACTACTTCCTCATTTATGTTATACTATGTGGCCTCATATTTTCATGGCTTCCGATATAAGTAAATCTCCTTTAAGAACCATCATCCTAACTACCTACAACACATTCCTTTAACAAGTTCTCATTCCATATCCACACAACACCTATTATTTTACCAATGTTGTATGTACCTCTGTAGTGACTCTAAGGTGTCTACCATCACCTAAGATTTCCTGTTTAGTAGACTTACTTCCACCCCACACTAAAGGTATATGTGGTCCTCTACGCATTATATCAAAAGATAGTAATCAACTCTTTCATGTAAATGCACTCATTACAACAAATAAACAAAGTAAAAACAAAATGTGAAAGGAAATATAATCTAACTAACAATATTTCCTTATTACAAACACAAATAAGTTTATTTATAGTATGTCTTTAGCCTACTCCCATTAAAGTAACTAGCTAACATGGTGTCATCCAGTGCCTATAATTGACATGTTCCTGATTCAATTATCTTGGTCACTACAAAGGGTCCCAACCAATGAACCTTAAACTTCCTTGGGTGGCATGTAAACTTGGAGTCATACCGAAAGACCATCTTTCCAACTACAAAATACTTATTCTTGATATGCCTGTCATGAAAATCCTTCTTTCGTTCCTTCTATATCTTCTAGTTCCAACACGCAATGAAACTCCACTCATCTAGTTGTATCAATTTCTTAATGCACTTTTCCACAACCTTTTCATCAAATAATCCACCTACATGCATAATACGCATGGATGGTAATAGAAACTCCACAGTTAAAACATCCTCGGTGCTGAACACCAACTAAAAATTTGTGGCCTTCTTCAACCATTATAGGTTGTTCTCTATACCCAAAGAACAACTGATACCTTGCCATCCCAATCCTTTTTTGCAACATCACATATCTTCCTTCATGTCTATCCCAAGTTTTTTTGAAAGATTTAGCAGTGCCATTTACTTGAGGTTGATAAGGGGTATTCTTATGGTGTTCCACCATAAACTATACCAATAAAATTTGAATTGTATCATTTAAGATATGAGTCCCTCTATCACTTGTCAAGATTAAAATGAATCCATACCTACTGATAATATTCTCCTAAAGGAACCTTGTTATAGTTTTTTTGTAATATTTTATATGTGCAAACTTTTCAGATAATATGTGCATGTGATGATGTAGCACGCCCTCATACTATATGTGGTTGGTGTAATAGGTCATACAAAATCAACAACCCACTTCTCAAAAGGTTTCATACTCTCTATAGGTCATAAGGGAATTTCATCCCTACTTCTTGGCTTGTTAATCCTCTGACAATGATCACCTAATTTGACATAAGCCTTGGTATCATTATATAATGTTTCCCACCATAATCCATCTATAATGATCTTACATGTAGTCACATCTCTTGTATAATGTCCTCTTGGAATACCCCCATGAGCCTCTTCTATAATGACTTCATTCTTATGTTCCAAAACACACCTATGCAGGACCTCGCCACAACCCATTTTATACAAGTCTCCTCTAATGATCTGCTATCAAGCTACTCATATAGAAATATTCTTATTCTCTAATGTTTTCATCCCTTCTAATGAAATTCCATTGCACAAAAATATTGCAATGTCCTCCAAATCAGCTAGTGAATGATTCAAATTGAAAAATTACACATCAAGTATAGTGTCTTCAATACTCTATGCATCCTCTCTAGAATTAGTTCTTGAAAATTGATTGCATCCCAAATTTCTCTTTCCTGGCTTTATAACAACTAAGAAATCAAATTCCTAAGAAAAAAAGTATCCACTGAAATATGTTCCCTTGCAAAACAATTTTTTTGACCAAGTACTTCAATGCCATATGATCTGTATAGAAGATAAACTGTGCGGCCAATATGTATTGTCAAAATTTATGAAGTGAGTAGATCATATACAATACATCAAACTTTGTTGTAGTATAATTGTAGTATGTAGGTGTTTACTTCCTACTTTCAAATCATATTGGGTGATATGTACTACCCTCTCCTAGTTGTGCTAAGACTACACCAATCCTCATATCAGAGGCATTAATATGTACATGGAAAGGCTTTTTTTAGAAAGGAAATAGAAAGATAGGAGTGGTGGTCAATCTTCCCTTCAAGTTCTCAAAATTCTTTTGTTATGTGTAACCCCAATGAAAATTTCCTTTGTCCTTGAGTAATTCCTCTAGAGGAAAATAAATTTATGCATATTCTTTTATAAATTTTCTATTGTAACCAGTATGCCCCAAGAAACCATGTATCTCGCTTTGATTGGTAGGTTCCTCTAACCCCAAAATTACTACAACCTTAGTTAGGTCCACCAACAATAAATCCTTACAAATAATGTGAACAAGAAAATTTCCAAAGGGTGTAGTAAAGATACACTTCTTAATGTTACAAGAGATGTTTAACTACTTGCACATTTAAAACATGAGCCTTAGATTATCACAATGATATTTTACTAACCCATAAATATTCCATTCATGTAGGTAAACCTACAAGAACTTATGGATAAGTCATGGAATGCATGCACAATTATGCATGAGAGCACCAATGGAACATTCTTTAATCCAAAGGGCATCATAGTGTAGGCAAATATTCCCCATTCAATGGTGAAGGTGGTCTTCTCCCAATCCTCGCATGCAACGCACACTTTGGGATACCCTAAAAATACATCCTTAAATGAATAAATTTTGTACCCCATAACTCCCTCAAGGATTCTCTTCGTGAAAGGCATAGAAAAAGGATATGTGACACATGAGGCACTGATTTCCTTATAATATACATAGATCCTAATATTCTAATCCTTTTTTATGCTAATTACCATGGGGCTAACCCAATCAGATTCCTCAATTGGTTCATTGATTCCATACTTAAGAAGTTTTTAAATTTCTTCTTTAACCTTCATGTGAAAGTTCGAGTTCACCCTATATGGCCTCTTCCAAACTGGATGTGTTCCTTCTTTCATCTTAATCTTCATCTCTCCAGATGAGGGATGTACACCTTTTAAGTCATGATATATTCTTAGAAATCAATCCTAGAAGTCAAGCAATAGTTTAATGATATTTTCTACCTCTTTTTCTAACGAGTTATCTCCAATAATGGTCTCCTTAAGCACATCCTATGTGCCAATATTGACATTATTTGTCTTCATTGGAGTATGGTATGTGTGTTCCCTTTCATTTGCAATATCCATTACCTCTCATGCACCTTCTGTATGGATGATTTCCAGATTCTCCACTTTCTTATGATCGATGATGTATACCATTTTTCCTTTTCATTTCTCCTTCCAAGCATGTCAAAATTTCATCTCTTCCATTTCCAACATATCTTTGCATGCCTCAAGGTAAAGCTCTCAAATTATTTGAAGCATGAGATCATTCACTTTTTTGTTATCCCCCAATGTGATGTGCTTCATTTTCTACAAAGCCTCGTATACGGGACGTTTATTAGAAAAATATTATGAAGTATGAGCCATACCTTCATTCATATCTTTCTAAATTTTTGTCTCTTACTTAAGCTCAGCATGCACATACCACACTTGTGCACATCCACATAGAGTGGAATAGAACTTATGTACCCATAAAGATGGTGGTAAATCCTCCTAGCATTATGCCCATTGTTTCTCACAATTATGAACGTGTACCAAAGCAAGAGTCTTCCCATCATTCTCATGTATAAGGGTGGGCACATTCTTCCATGTAAAACATGTTTAAAATGTAATTATCACCCCTCGCTAGCCAAATAGGTTGTCTATGAGTATTTCCCACCAATGCATTTCTCTTACGCGTAAAGTGTAGACTAGAATATTCCTTCTATCACCTTCATTTGGCCACTAGCTCTCCATGGAAAAAATAATTCAGGATTCTCTTCACCAATATACCAAGGTAACTAAGTATTTCCCATGTGCCTAACCATGCGTGGTCTAATCATTCTAGTGACTCTCCCCTTCATATTGTGTCCAACCATTTCATATGTGTCACAGGCCCAATTATTAAAAGAAACACTAGTGGTATTGCTTACTAACTGTGCATATTCCGACTAAATAATTCCTTCCTTAAAGGGCTCCACATTCTCAAGATCACACATTGTGCACACAAAAATTCTATTTATCTCTTCTTCTCTTATTGAATCATTATAGGGTGTAGCCTTGACATCATCTAGAGGTATGACTATGTGCTCATCTTTTTTCTCGAAATTGGTATACCACTTGTTAAAATGTAGGTCTGTATTGTTTGCATAACACTGGGAACATCCAATAACACTGGAAAGTTTTCTTCTTCAGCCAGCTCTAATACTTCAAAGTCTCTAGTAAGTTTGGATCCCTAAATGGAAATTGAATTATATTTAAACACCCTAATAGGCACAACCCTTGTTTTTTTCTCCATTTACAACACACTAGAATATGGATGTAATGGTTGTTTACCCATTTGATTCTATGCATCCATGGTTATAAAATTCACATCATATCCTATGTCAATTCAAATATTAATCACCATCCAACCATCAATCACCGTATCCAACGTCATCTATTTATCATACTCATGGTTCTATGGTGGAAAATTTACATGGAGGATTTGTTGCTTCCTCTCAACTCTAACATGTCGTACCTTATCACGCAGCCATTCTCCTAGCAATGATATTATCTTCTCTTGTCTCAGTATCTTACATACCTCTTTTAGATCATCTACATATTTATGATGAAGCTCAATGTTTTTAGCATGTACCCTCTCATGCGCCTTCTCATTTAAGCACTAAATTTCACCTAAAAACTCTTTAATCACTCACATGGTCTCTTGATATACCTCTTTTTGATGAGCAGTATCTGGATACTTGACATGTATAATGTCTTCACTCATCATGAGTGGCTTTTCTTTAATAGGCTCATGTGCTTGTCGCTTTTTCTCACATAGTATCTAACATGGGTTGTATATATGGATAAGGTGTATTCTTATATTCACATTTCTCATTCTTCATGCATTGTACCTTGATCATTCCCACAAGTTTTTCCTTATTATTTATATGCATGTGATCATAAGGATTGGGATATTCCTCAACCTTATGTTATTTTCCACAATATATGCATACCTAATTCTGGGGGCACTCACGCTGGTAATGATCTAGAGACCCACAAGTATAGCAAGTCCCTCATGTAAAATGTCCTCTATCATCTCACCCTATGTTATTGTATCCAGCTCAAAACCAGTCTTTTCCATTATTATGTCCTTTAGTAGGTTGGGTTCCTATGTTTGTGAGTTTCTTGGTGCTATGATCAGTCACAGTCCAATCTCACATTCCTCATGAATTTGGTTCATCAGCCGATAGTCTTTCATATCATGGTTGTTTGCATCAAAAATTTTACAATACATAAAAACATTCTTCATCATTACACGCTATAAGAGGGGGAAATTTTGAACATCATTTTTCTTATAGAAAATATCACAATATTATAATAGTGTGTACACCATCCTACATGGGAAACTATCCTTAGTATGTACCTCTACTTCATAAGCACTGCACCATAATCCACTTCATGTCTCCTACACTAAATATGAAGAAATATCCTCAAATTACTTAGCCATAGCTGCTATATGCACCTCAAAAATAAGACTTACTCCAGTATCTACACTTCCAGCTACTTCAACACATAGAGAAACTTCTAAAGCTTCACACAGATCGGTATATGTTCGATGTGATAATGCCCTTCAAAAAAGTGTAAGAAAACCTCCAACAAACCTTTTTTCATGATGACTTGCATGAATATCATCGGATAGTTTGGACAATAGATTCTTAAAACATGCATCATACACCTTCAAACTTTCAAATAAACCCTACTTGATTTCCTTATTAAGTGTATTAATACTCTTTTATTCAAACTATGGAATATGGAACTTAACTAAAAATTATCCTCATAAAGCATTATAATACACAACAGTGGTGAGAATCTTACTTCTTGGTACCCAAAATTTCACCCACTTGGGGCTAAGAAGTTTTCAACTAGTGATTTGAAGGACTTTGACGATAACAGACTGAAAATATATGTCGTTTGTAGCTGGGGAATAAGTGTAACAAATATTTTTGAACCTAATCTTAGATGGGTCAAGTGACACATGTAAAGGGGATGACCTTCACTACTACTTTAGTTCCTTCCCTTGACCAGGGTGATAGAACCCATTCTATAGCCTATATTTGTAAAAAGAATATATGCATTCATGGTTTCCTAGTCTTTTTCTTTGGTAATTAAGTTCTAGTCTTCAGTGAACACGATCAATATATTCACTATTTAACCCCTATGAGTTGTCACACTAAACGGTGCAAATTTCACTCGAGCAAGACTCAGGATACTCTACACAGTGGAAATTTCTATTTAATCCCACATGGTTATATAAGGATAAAGTGAAATTAAGGTTTACTTTCAATAATACTTGTAAATTATATAAAAGGATGACCAAAAGAATGTTTGTGTAGTATTATGAGACTCAAATTTTGTTTTATGAGGATGGGGTATTCAAAAACTGATAAATATTTAGATAAACCTACTCAAAACACTTGTTCAGACACAGATGATGCTCCAGATAGTAAAGAACAATTTATCAATTCATCAGATTTTTCACTTAAATAAATATTTGCATTCATTGATACACAATTAAAACAAATATCTTAAACAATCCTCAAAACATTTAGCACAAAGGCTCATGAAAATATTTTAATGAAATTTTTCTTACTTCTAATCTCACACACCTAAGATACACTCAAAATATTACATAGATCCATCGAAAAAGTTGTTTTAGAAAGGATTTTACAATTACATTCAATATTGTGAAGTAAAATCTCACAACACAATATCAAACAAATGACCAAAGCTTAATCACTAAGGGTAATCCTATTGTATTTTAGAGAAGCAAGAAACACAGAATTATAGTGGAAAATTCAATAGATCAATTAAGTGTTCAATAACCAAAATCCAAAACATAAGAACTAAACCCATAACTAGACAAATTCAATTTTAAATCCAACAAATTCTTGACAAGGGAACAATAATACGCTTGATCTCAATTTTTATTAATTACTATACATTGTAATCACCTTAATATTCTGAATTTGAAAGAATAAAAAACTTAAAATATACTTCCATCAAACAAATAAGCAGTATCATAGTAAAATATATCAAATTTTTGTCTTTTGCCAAAAGCTTCAGAAAAACAAACGCCTAGTATGAGGAAAAAACCCTAATACTTATACTATTATTCTATAAAATTTTCCCCCAAAAAAACATATACTTTAATCCTTGCTCCACGTAATTCAAAATCTGTAGAAGAAGCATATGCTAACTGAAAATATTCCCTTTTACTCTTGATTGGGCTAAGTGCAAAAAGGGGAACCATGTAATGACACTTGGAAAAAAAAAAAAAAAGATATTCTTTTGTTTTCTAGTGAACTTTTTTACTCCCTCTTTACCATATTTGCATCTTCCTGGTGGCTTGATGTGAGCTTTCTCCTACCCTATTTCTATAGGCATCATATCTTTTAAACATTTGGGTCACATATTCTTCTTCCAGTCCTGAGTGGTAGTTGAAGATTACTTCATATTTCATACTTGTTTCATCAATAGCATTAAATATTGGTATTTTTTCTTCAATTTCCTTATGAACTTATCAATTGTTGATTCAATATGTACCCATTTATGCATGAGAGCTAGATTGAAGGTTCTAGGCTCTCCTAATTTTCCCATAAAATTTTCTCTTAAAATTTTGATCAAGTTGTCAGTGTCCTCCATTATAATTATTTCTCCATTTTCTATCGAAATAAATTTTTCTATCAAAGCATGAAGATGATCAATATAATACATTTCTTTATGTCTTACTCTATCTTGAACTTTAAGAGAATTTGCTAGGACTTCAACTCTTACTTTTTCCATGTTGTAATATTCATGTGGACTGCCTAAAGAATCAAGGGATACAATACCTTCCTCAGAAATATGGTCATCATCTAAGTATTTCATATCTTCCATTTTAGGTAGAATATTAATCCACATTAACTTCTCATCCTTGCATTTATCCATTCAAACTTGGGTTGCTTCTGCCTTCTCAAAATTATGGGAATATTGTCTTACAAAGTTTACAATTATTGGTTCACCTCTAATAACCAAATCATTTTCCCATTAGATAGTATCTTCTCCTCTTCCTCTTAAATATCTTACTCTCCTTATATCTTCACTAGTGATTTATAGAACTTCGATTCATCCTTCATGACGCGTTCTATTCAATTTTCCGGCCAAATTAGATAGTGCCTCATTCTTGGCCTTCAAGTCCCTTTTTGTCTCTTTGATCTCATCAATCCTTTGGAACACTCCTACTGCTATAGAAAACTAATAATTCATTTCTTCAGTATAATTTTTTCCTAGTGAGATCTTGGAGACCTAGAAATCAGATGGGGATGCTTCCCTTATGAGAATGCTAACTATGGGAGTTGCAATATCTATAATTAATTCTCCTGTTTTTCTTAGGGCTGTCTTGGAAATGGATTTTTTCTTTTTAGGTGCTCTTATTGGGGTGAGTAGGGCCAAGATTTGTAAATCATCATCATCCAGCCATATTTACACCTTCTTCTTCTTCGGGAGAGTACTAGAGATCCATTCTCTTATAAAAGACTCATGTTCATTAGGTGGTTGGGGAATTGGGGTCACATGGACAACTCTAAGGGCCCTGGAAGAAGATGAAGGTATTGATGTACCTTCTAAAATTGTGAGTATTGATTCCTTGTGAATGTCTGGATCTATAGATCTACCCTAACTTTTGATTCCCTCCATAGGCTCAGATTAACCTTCTATTCCTCCAACAACCAATGGTTTTTGGTTTTACACTTTCCTATCTATCTGTGCTAATCCTACATCCATATTTTCACCATAAATAGTATTTTCATCACCCAATCCTTGAGGAATAACTTTATTCATTAGAATGTGGGCTTCAAGAATCCCTGCACTTACTTCAGTGTCATAAGGAACTACTGTAACTATGACATCTAGTGTTTCTTCCCTTAAGTCCTGTACTAGAATCCCTTCATCATGAGGTTGTGTATTTAGGGTTTCTTCTAGGGTAGTCTCTCTGTGTTGTTGTGGAGTAGTGTAACATCCTCATTTTAGGACTTTAGAACAAGTGAAATTTTATTTCTTATTTTTTTTTTATAATTGCATCCTGATTCTAAATACATAATTTAGAACTCACAATTCAAATAACCATTTATATAACAGACAACCATATGCAGCTGTAATGACTCGGAGTACCTCCGATCTATTCATTCCATGACTCGGTAATCTACCGATCTATTCATGAGTAATAAGAGTCGGTGTTTTTTATTTAACACATTACTCTTGCGGTTCTCTTCCCTAATCTGGGTTTCAGAATGCTCTGTCCAAGGAATCTAACTGAATAATTGTTACTATTATTCATCGGACATCTCATCCCTTAGACTAGGTGAATTAGGACAACGCAATCAGCAGCTTGCGATACTTTGACCAAAGATTTGAAACATACTGTTCATGTCTCCTATTCCTTAACGGCATACTCGTCAATCTGGAATACGTCCTTCACCCCATTCATATGTTATATAGAATGTCTTATACTGACTACTGTCAGTCCTTCCATTCACAACTGAATCACTCGGGAGGCAGATTAACAAGGTGATAATGTTATATGGATGCCCACGAGGATTAGGGATATGATGACATACTGGTTCAACCTTGCAGTTCAACCAGTGTGTCACGATACCCCCGAATCTCCTAGGCAGCCTTATAACATGACCACGTTCTTAATCGGTTCCCCAGGGTAACTCGTGCGAAATCAAGTGTAAATCTTAGCGATCAATGCAAAGGGTGTCGCCATAAGTCATCTGCATTATTGTAACTTCGAGAAGATCCTAATCTTCTCGGAGGTACAACTCTGCAGTTGACTTATGTCGTCAACCTTTAAATCCGCCTCGAAAAGATCTACTCAGTAACAAGCGTTACGCACTTGAGTTTAAATTACTTTAAAGACTTTTCCCTAAGGTTAGCCTTTCCCGATCCCTGGATTCTTCGTCTTAAGACGACCCTCCTCTATAAAACCCATTACATGGTAGAGGTATTACGGTCAGTTCTCATCAAGGAGTCATTAGAATACACCTGATTCTAAAGCAACAGAATCGGACAATATCTCATAACCTTTGCTTGAGATTGCCATCTGAACTCCATTTGATTGAATATCAGTTCTCTTAACTGAATTTATATCATACTTTTTAGTATAAAGATATAAATGATTAAGAATCCAATTTAATATTGTCCTGTCATACTTAGGACTAGGGATTAGTAATTTAATCCAGCTTGTTTAGCGTTCTCTTTAGGCTCATTTTTAACCTATCTTCTAGAAAGACAATTATTTAAATCCAATATTGCTTTTGCTAGAACAAATTAGAACTACTAAACACTCATAAGAATTCAATCTCATTTTCTTGCAAGCTTTCATTGTCAATCACAAAAGCATCCATATTATACAATGATAACAATGCCCCTTCGTTACATAAACCGAAGAAGGTCAACTTTCAGAAATAGAATACAACACATAAGTATCAAACACTTATTTCCATTCCTTTCAAAACTATACAATTACATTTTATGCAACAACATACTTGATATAATGCTAACGGAAAAGAAACATCTTTTCTCATATAGTACATCTATAAAATCAAGCTGTAATTCATTATAAATCAAATAAACAATCTGATCAGCCTGTCAGATCTGCATTGCTTTTACCTCTTACGGCAACCATCTGCAAAAATAGTCAACATGAGTCAGTTCAATGAACTGAGCATGATAAGCACTAACTTTTAAAACAATTGCAATCCATCAATTGTTTTCATTAAACACCCTGTTTAAATGAGATCAAATATCCAAATAAGTAAACATAATCAGACTATGCCCTTGTAATACAAAATGATTACAAATATGTAACTCTATCATTGTTACAAAATAGTCTTAATCACTTTCTAATATTTCATCAAATATTAAGAAACAAGGAACGAATGTACACAAACAATCATTGAATCCAAATCACAACATTGGTCAGATTGTTTCATTCTTCCAAAAAAAAGAAATAACATAACAATTCGGGATTCCACCAATATGTTACAAAACAATTTCCCACTGTTAGACAAATATCAACAAATATTAAATAAGGAAGAGAAAGAACCAATCCATTCATACTTCCTTTCACATAAATTCATCACTGTACCGTCTTCTCCTATGAAAACATTTATCCAGTATATAAATGAACAAGTTAGACAAGCCGCAAGCAAGATCGCTGTTCTAAATCACGAAATAGAAACACAGCAAAACTCCTGTACAGCAACTAACACATCAACAATTCATGTATCAACCCTAAGCCCAATGCTAGTTCCTTTTACACAGTAAGGCTTTGACACAAGTTGAAAACAAGAAACTACAAGCGTATCGCTGTAAACAACAACCTTATTGCATCAAGCAATTTGAGGTTTCCTAGAGACTATGCTATGTTGACCACACAGTATTTCCAAATCATGCTCAGTCAAATCGGACTGATTAAATGGAAAAGAACATAGCATACTTATTCTTGCTCAGTCAAAATCGGACTGAAGTAAAAAGAAATGGAATACAACCAATCGATCCTTACCTTGGTGCATGCAAGTCTTAGTGTGGTATTCGCGACTTACCCAAACAAGGTCAGAACACGAAACAATCATCCATACTCAAGGATCTCAAACAGTGACAAAGACAGTGTCCAATGTCAAGTTCAGAAAGAGACAGAAGTACCAGCTACCTTTCCAGAATTCCAAATGATTCAAACGGAGGTAACAATTCAAGCAAATGCATATGAATTCATACTGATATTCATCAACGAAGCATAATAAGAATCAGACAAACAAATTAATCTCTGATTTCACACCAAGAACCCGACTGAACTCTGCCAATATTTTTACACAAATTTGTACAGGTCGAAGACGTAAATGTTCACCTAAGATTCTGTACCACAAAACCCATGCAACACAAGAGTAATTCCCAAAAATAACAGAGGTCTATTACGTGTTATTCCTTCAAGTCGCAGGTTCAACAATCACCAACTATTTAAATATATTCAACTTGAATAAGATTCAAATATAAAACATACAATCGACTCCTCATAGTCGTTCAGATTACAACGATTGTAAATATATACATATATATGCACACGCTGTATACTGTTAACGGGTTTATACCCATAACCGCTGAACCCTACAGCAGCGTACTATGAAATTGGTGATGAATCCTTCTATGCCAGCTATGGCAAACATTCAGAATAAAAACAAGTGTAAGCAAATCGAATACCCCTTTCAAAGCAAAGAAATCAACTGAGCCGCTTCGAAACTTTCGAACAGTTTACACAAAGAAATGCAAATGCATACCTAGGAAGTCTATATCCTTTATTCATTCAAATAACGGTGATCAAAAGACCTGTTTCTTCTTACCAGGCTTCCACGAAAATCAATTCACAAAACTTATGGATGAATCTACATTCTCAGCAATAGATAGCAATATACGATTCAATCATGGACTCCACTGAGTCGATAAAATAAAGTACAGATGTATCTATATTATACACAGTCAACAAGTAATCCCGTTACCACAATAACAAGGAAAACAACTTCCGCTAGGTCGTATAAACTACGGTAACACAACAGTTACCTGTTCCTAGCAAAATTAGAAGACAATGAAAACCCAAAAAGTATCATTATACACTGTCAACAAAAACCACGACAGAGTTCCCAAAGAAGCAATAATACTGATCAATCTTACAGTATCCATCAAAATCATTCCATACAGTTTCCTACAACAAGAAACAGCGACCACAAATCAACAACATACAGTGGTCTATTCTCAACACAAGTATATTCTTTGGGCTCACGCCAAACAGGCCGAGCATTCATGCTCTTTACATATAAATATCTCATATATTTAAACCAGAAAGAATACACAAAGGAATAGAGCCACAATTCGAATTTAACAAACACCCATCAAGAGGAAATTGAAAAATCGAACCAGAAGAGATACAGTACCAAAATTTAAACAAGATCTCCATAGAAAATCCTTTATTTTCTCAAAACATTTGAACAGAGTTGTTCTAATGAAATCACTTGAAAGACACCAAGATATTTAAAGGTTAGGGCCTAACATGCCTGTATTTTGATCAAATTTCCGAAGCAGACCACAGGAAGAGCTCAAACTTCCTTTTCTTTTTCCACGATAAAGCGACCAACAAAATTTTGCTATCTCCATCACATATATATCCTCCAAGACAGAGAAAAGAGCCAGAGAAATTCATTCTTGCCATGCAACTCAAAGAGAACTGGTGCGAAGAACCAGTAAACAAGCAGAGAGAGAGAGAAGACCGAAAATCGTGACAAGCCAAACAAACCCACAAATTTCCCATTTGCATGCCTTCTCGCGAGTTCCGAGCTCGACTTCCGAGAATATTGAATGCCATTAAACCAACCTTTCCCGCTTAAACTCAACTTCCACCGACCGCCAGAATTGGCGACAGTCCAATGAAACCTCATGTTCATTTCCAAATTCAGCGACCTGCCACGTCAGAACAAGTTAGCTGCTGCTAAACCTTCCGCCATGACCTATCCCTCATCCTTATCCCCAGCATTAATTGCCATAGAAAATGCCGCCCATGGTTCGCACCCCTCCATAGGCCCCTTCATAATCTCCTCATTAGTTAGGTTAGTATCTTAGGTTAGAATTTAGGGTAATACCCATACTAACCAATTTACACATAGATACTAACTTAGGATAATAACACATAGCCTAGGTCTAGGTTAGATTAACACTAATCTAACCCCTAGGTTAGGTTTTAGTTTTAGGTTACTAACCGTTAATAATTCCAGTAAGGTATAACATTTTATATGCCAAGAAAAGACCCAAAATCATGCATCTCTGAACAGGATTTACTCCTATACAGCCGTTAGGCTACAGGAATATACATGACAGAATTATTACTTGGTCCACGTCCGAGACCTTCCAGATATACTTCGATATCGGGAACCAATTCATTTCTCAAGATCAGCCTGAGTCATACTCCTGACCAGCTTAATCAATGCTTCCATACCTTGCAACCTGTTCAAGGTCTGTGATCTAATTTATCACAAACAGATTTAAAGCATTACTTGGATCAATTCCACTGATCCAAGTCTAGATATTATAGATGAATATCTCTATAATTCATTCCGTGATCAGATTAATATTCAGACACAAAATGAAATAAATAAAAGAGTCTAATCATATTCTGACTCAGTCAAGATCTGCAATCTGCAAGAAATTCAGTACATATCAAGCATGATTTCTGAATCGAGGAACACATCCTTTTACAAGAAATCACATATCAACACTTGTAATGCTTAGGAGAAAGTAACAACAGTTCAGGGTGTTACATGCTTCCCTCCTAAAAAGATTCATCGTCCCGATGAATTACATATTAAATTAACCTTCAGGTCAATCAATTTATTAGTACACAAACAATGTGACTACTTCCATATTAAATAGTTTCAGAAATCAATGTCACAACACATTTATTCAACCTGAATAAAGTCTGCCTTAATCTGGCTTTCATAAATACTTAAAAACAATCAGTTCATAAAAGTATATTTTTGTCAACAGTTTTCATTCTGTTGCAAAAAGAGAAGGAAAAGCAATTTTCATCTCTTCCATGTTTTCCCAAGTTGCACTTTCTTCGCTAAACTGGTCCCACTGGACCTTACATTGCTGTATATCACGATTTCTTAAATGCAATTGGCGAGTTTCCAGCACTCGTGTGGGTTTAACCACGATTATTCCTGGGTCTTGGACCTGCAAGGAATTCCAATTTAAAACATGTGACAGATCTGAAACGTATTTCTTAAGCAAAGAAATATGGAAAACATCATGCATGCGAGATAAAGCAGGTGGCAATGCTAAACGATAAGCTACAGGATTGATTATTTCGACAATTTCGAAAGGTCCCACAAATCGTGGTGACAACTTGGCAGCCTTGCCAAAAGTTATAGAACTCTTTCTGGGTTTAACACGCAGGAAAACCTTATCACCAAGCTCAAACTTTCTATCAACCCGCTTAAGGTCAGCATAGCTCTTCTGTCTATCCGCTGCTTCCTTTAATCGTTCACGAATCAGCTTAACTTGCTGTTCCATTTCTGTGAGAATCTCTGGTCCAATTACCACTCTATCCTCAACACTGTCCCAACTAACAGGGGTTCTGCACTTTCTTCCATAAAGTGCTTCAAATGGTGCCATCTTAAGAGATGAGTGATAAGTGTTGTTGTATGCGAACTCAACTAATGGAAGATACTCTTCCCATTTATACTGTTGATCCATGCAATACATTCGCAACATGTCCTCCAACACTTGATTTACCCTCTCAGTTTGTCCATCCGTTTCTGGATGATATGCAGAACTGAAGTTTAGTTTTGTTCCTAGGGCTGCGTTAAGCGTTTGCCAAAACCTTGACGTCATTCTAGGATCCCTGTCAGATATAATCAGTTCTGGTACACCATGCAATCTGAAAATTTCGTGTACGAACCTCTTGGCCAGCACTGGTGAATCATCCTTTAGATTTCCAGCGATGAAATGAGCTACCTTAGTCAGTTTATCTACAACTACCAGGATAACATCATGCTTATTCCTGGACATAGGTAGTCCTTGTACAAAATCCATGGTTATTACTTGCCATTTGTACTGCGGTATGCTATGAGGATATAACAGTCCAGCAGGGTGCATATGTTCTGCCTTCACCCGCTGACATTCCAGGCAATGAGTCACAAAATTTATCACATCCTTTTTCATACCTTTCCAGAAGTATTGTTGTTTCAAATCAGCTAGCATTTTTGTGATACCTGGGTGTCCAGAGAAAGGTGAATTATGAAATTCAACTAACAACTTCTTTCTCAAATCATTCAGCACAGGTACATATACCCTATTTTCATAACGCAAGATTCCTTCATTATCAAAATGAAAACCTTCATACCTTTTATCCTTAGGTTCTGCAGCAAGCGCTGCTTTTACTTGCTGGAAGTATGCATCTGATTCTGAGGCACTTTTTACCTCATCTTTAAACTGAGTTCTCAATGTTATAAGAGCAGAAATGTGCCTCCTACGACTTAGAGCATCAGCTACTCTATTCTCCTTCCCTTTGATATAGCTAATATCAAAGTCATATTGTGATAAAAATTCTAACCACCTTCTTTGTCTGGCATTCAGATTGGGCTGAGTAAAAAATATATTTCAGTCCCAAGTGATCAGTTTTCAACTCAAAAGGTTTTCCAAGTAAATAGTGTCTCCAGACTTGAAGCGCATGAACAATGGCAGCAAGTTCCAAATCATGAGGGGCATAATTCAGCTCATGTAACTTAAGTTTTCTACTTTCATAAGCTATGACCTGATCATTTTGTAACAAAACACCTCCAAGGCCTTCCCCAGAAGCATCCGTTACAACAGTAAAATTCCCATTAGGGTCTGGTACAGCCAATATAGGTGCAGAAGTCAACTGGTCTTTCAGACTTTTGAAAGCCGCTTCGCACTTGTCATTCCACATGAATTTCTTATCCTTCTTTTGCAATGAAGTTATTGGTGCAGCTACCTTAGAAAAATCCTTTACAAATTTTCTATAGTAACCTGCAAGACCCATGAAGCTTTCTTACTTCGTGCACATTCTTTGGTGCAGGCCACTCAGTTATTGCCACTATTTTTGAAGGATCTACAGCGATTCCTTCTTTACTTATGACATGACCCAAATAGTGAACTTTTGAATCAAAGAAAGAACATTTGGATAACTTACCATACAACTTTCTCTTTCTCAAAATTCCCAAAACTATCTTCAAATGCTCATTGTGCTCTTCAACGCTCTTAGAATAAATGAGAATATCGTCCAAGAATACAAGCACAAACTTGTCCAGGTATTCTTGAAAAATATTGTTCATTAAATTCATAAAGGCTGCGGGTGCATTAGTTAACCCGAAGGGTAGAACTGTGAATTCATAATGTCCGTACCTTGTTTGGAAAGCTGTTTTATGAATATCTTCCTCTTTAATCCTTAACTGATGATAACCAGATCAAAGGTCTATCTTAGAATAAACCGCTGCTCCACGCATTTGATCAAACAGATCATCGATCCTAGGAAGTGGATATCGGTTCTTGACTGTTGCTTTGTTCAACATCTGATAATCAATACGCAGCCTTAGTGTTCCATCCTTCTTTTTCACAAATATCACAGGTGCTCCCCAAGGTGAAACACTTGGTCTAATCAATCCTTTAGACAAAAGCTCTTGTAACTATGCCTTAAGCTCGACTAACTCAGTAGTAGTCATCCGATAAGGCGCCTTAGAAATAGGTTCCGTTCCAGGCTTGATTTCAATGGTAAAATCAAATTCTCTCTTGGGTAGTAACCCTGGTAATTTCTCAGGAAAAAAATCCCTGAAACTTTGTAACAGTGGAATTTGCTTCATGTAATCACCATCTTCTTCTGAAGATTCAAATATCTTTACTGCATAAAGAGTACATCCTTTATTCTTAGCCTTTTTAAGCTGCATAGCTGACAGTTTTCTAACTGAAATTTCCCGTTTCACACCTTGAATCTCTGCTGATTCCAGCTGATCATCTAAACATTTTATGTTCTTTTCATAGCAATCTACCTTTGCTTTATGGTCAGCTAACCAATTGACACCAATAATAATGTCATACGATCCCAAAGGTGTAACATAGAGATCAACTTCCGTGGAGAAATTAGGTAAATCAAGGACTGCTCCAAAGAGACACATACTCACTGTACGAACAAAATTATTACCATACTCTACAGTCCAAGATTTATCCATTTTCCCAGCTTTTCTTTTAAGTTTAGAAGCAAGTTTATTAGAAATAAAACATTCAGTAGCTCCTGTATCAAAAAGAATAGTGACAGGTATGCCGAATAACTTACCCGGAACTTCTATAGGTGTTGCTTGCTTTTCAGCTTGCTTGTCTGCTACTGCAGCATGTATCTTATGCTGCTGATTACGATCATCCTTCTTCAAAGGACATTGATTTGCATAATGATCTTTACCACAAGTGTAGCAGCCTCCTACAAGTCCCTTCTTAGGCTCAGCATTACCTCCAGCCTTGTAATTGTCACGCTGTCCTCCATAGGACTTCTGTCCATTATTATAATTTTTAACAAAATTATCCCTTACATTTCCGGCAGGCTTATTTACTGCTGCTTTCTTATTGTTATCTCCTGGAAACTTACTCTTGTTTCCAAACTTTTTCCACAGTCCTTTTCTGGGTGCAAGAGAGGTTGAAGAAGGGTTTGCAGTCTTCTTCCGCACTTCCTCCTTATGAGCAGAAATAGCCTTTAATTTCTGTTCTTGCCTTATGGCCTTTTCAACAACTCCTTCCATAGTGGTTGGACTGTGAACATCGACCTCTCCCCCTATCACAGGATTCAATCCCATGATGAATTTCCGTATCCTGAACTTTTCGTCAGTTTGATACTGCGGTACATACTTGAGGAGTTTTGTAAACCGCTCCCAGAATTCAGTTACCGTTAGCTTCCCTTGAGCTAAGTTCTGGAATTCTGTCATTTTCTGATCATAGAAAAGTTGTGGCAGCCACCGTTGCCTAAAATAGCCTTTAAATTGATCCCAAGTAATGTTGGTCTCATCAATGTTTAGCTCAGCTTTTCGGCTATCCCACCACGAAGACGCTTCGTGAGAAAGCTGATAGGCTCCCCAAATAGCTTTGGTTTCCTCTGAGAAGTTCCTTATAGCAAAGTACTTCTCCATTTCGCTGAGCCAGTTCTCAGCTCCATCTCCTAATGTGGTGCCATCATACTTAGGTGGACTTATCCTTTTTATATCATTAGTGAGTTCTGCTGCCAATCTGGCCTTTTTGTTTTCTGGTTGGACAGGTGCATTCACAGCATTAACATCAACACCCATTTCGGGGTTGTCCTCAGGAGGTTGCTGATTATTATTATCAGCTTCTTCTTCCTCATTTCCCATCACCTGCTATTCAAGTACAGCTAAGCGATCTCTTGTGTCCAACAGGGCAGCAAGGATCTCATCCAGTTTCTGGGTTGTTGCTGCTCCTCCTTCAGGTGGAGCATTACTCGCAACGTTCCCCCTTGTTCTAACCATTTTCTGTTACAAGAAAATTCAGGTTTTTATCAGATTATGGACTCAATAGGTCCAAGAGCTGCAACCTTCAGCTCTGATACCAAGATGTAACATCCTCATTTTAAACTTTAGAACAAGTGAATTTTTTTTTTTTTTTTTTTTGATAATTGCATACTGGTTCTAAATACATAATTTAGAACTCACAATTCAATAACCATTCATATAACAGACAACCATATGCAGCTGTAATGACTCGGAGTACCTCCGATCTATTCATTCCATGACTCGGTAATCTACCGATCTATTCATGAGTAATAAGAATCGGTGTTTTTATTTAACACACTACTCTTGCGGTTCTCTTCCCTAATCTGGGATTCAGAATGCTCTGTCCAAGGAATCTAACTGAATAATTGTTACTATTATTCATCGGCATCTCATCCCTTAGACTAGGTGAATTAGGACAACGCAATCAGCAGCTTGCGATACTTTGGCCAAAGATTTGAAACATACTGTTCATGTCTCGTATTCCTTAACGGCATACTCGTCAATCTGGAATACGTCCTTCACCCCATTCATATGTTATATAGAATGTCTTATACTGACTACTGTCAGTCCTTCCTTTCACAATTGAATCACTCGGAGGCAGATTAACAAGGTGATAATGTTATATGGATGCCCACGAGGATTAGGGATATGATGACATACTGGTTCAACCTTGCAGTTCAACCAGTGTGTCACGATACCCCGAATCTCCTAGGCAGCCTTATAACATGACCACGTTCTTAATCGGTCCCAGGGTAACTCGTGCGAAATCAAGTGTAAATCTTAGCGATCAATGCAAAGGGTGTCGCCATAAGTCATCTGCATTATTCTAACTTCGAGAAGATCCTAATCTTCTCAGAGGTACAACTCATGCAGTGGACTTATGTCGTCAACCTTTAAATCCGCCTCGAAAAGATCTACTCAGTAACAAGCGTTACGCACTTGAGTTTAAATTACTTTTAAAGACTCTTCCCTAAGGTTAGCCTTTCCCGATCCCTGGATTCTTCGTCTTAAGACGACCCTCCTCTATAAAACCCATTACATGGTAGAGGTATTACGGTCAGTTCTCATCAAGGAGTCATTAGAATACACCTGATTCTAAAGCAACAGAATCGGACAATATCTCATAACCTTTGCTTGAGATTGCCTTCTGAACTCCATTTGATTGCATATCAGTTCTCTTAACTGAATTTATATCATACTTTTTAGTATAAAGATATAAATGATTAAGAATCCAATTTAATATTGTCCTGTCATACTTAGGACTAGGGATTAGTAATTTAATCCAGCTTGTTTAGCATTCTCTTTAGGCTCATTTTTAACCTATCTTCTAGAAAGACAATTATTTAAATCCAATATTGCTTTTGCTAGAACAAATTAGAACTACTAAACACTCATAAGAATTCAATCTCATTTTCTTGCAAGCTTTCATTGTCAATCACAAAAGCATCCATATTATACAATGATAACAATGCCCCTTCGTTACATAAACCGAAGAAGGTCAACTTTCAGAAATAGAATACAACACATAAGTATCAAACACTTATTTCCATTCCTTTCAAAACTATACAATTACATTTTATGCAACAGCATACTTGATATAATGCTTAACGGAAAAGAAACATCTTTTCTCATATAGTACATCTATAAAATCAAGCTGTAATTCATTATAAATCAAATAAACAATCTGATCAGCCTGTCAGATCTGCATTGCTTTTACCTCTTACGGCAACCATCTGCAAAAATAGTCAACATGAGTCAGTTCAATGAACTGAGCATGATAAGCACTAACTTTTAAAACAATTGCAATCCATCAATTGTTTTCATTAAACACCCTGTTTAAATGAGATCAAATATCCAAATAAGTAAACATAATCAGACTATGCCCTTGTAATACAAAATGATTACAAATATGTAACTCTATCATTGTTACAAAATAGTCTTAATCACTTTCTAATATTTCATCAAATATTAAGAAATCAAGGAACGAATGTACATAAACAATCATTGAATCCAAAATCACAACATTGGTCAGATTGTTTCATTCTTCCAAAAAAGGAAATAACATAACAATTCGGGATTCCACCAATATGTTACAAAACAATTTCCCACTGTTAGACAAATATCAACAAATATGTAAATAAAGGAAGAGAAAGAACCAATCCATTCATACTTCCTTTCACATAAATTCATCACTGTACCGTCTTCTCCTATGAAAACATTTATCCAGTATATAAATGAACAAGTTAGACAAGCCGCAAGCAAGATCGCTGTTCTAAATCACAAAATAGAAACACAACAAAACTCCTGTACAGCAACTAACACATCAACAATTCATGTATCAACCCTAAGCCCAATGCTAGTTCCTTTTACACAGTAAGGCTTTGACACAAGTTGAAAACAAGAAACTACAAGCGTATCGCTGTAAACAACAACCTTATTGCATCAAGCAATTTGAGGTTTCCTAGAGACTATGCTATGTTGACCACACAGTATTTCCAAATCATGCTCAGTCAAATCGGACTGAATAAATGGAAAGGAACATAGCATACTTATTCTTGCTCAGTCAAAATCGGACTGAAGTAAAAAGAAATGAATACAACCAATCGATCCTTACCTTGGCGCATGCAAGTCTTAGTGTGGTATTCGCGACTTACCCAAACAAGGTCAGAACACGAAACAGTCATCCATACTCAAGGATCTCAAACAGTGACAAAGACAGTGTCCAATGTCAAGTTCAGAAAGAGACAGAAGTACCAGCTACCTTTCCAGAATTCCAAATGATTCAAACGGAGGTAACAATTCAAGCAAATGCATATGAATTCATACTGATATTCATCAACGAAGCATAATAACAATCAGACAAACAAATTAATCTCTGATTTCACACCAAGAACCCGACTGAACTCTGCCAATCTTTTTACACAAATTTGTACAGGTCGAAGACGTAAATGTTCACCTAAGATTCTGTACCACAAAACCCATGCAACACAAGAGTAATTCCCGAAAATAACAAAGGTCTATTACGTGTTATTCCTTCAAGTCGCAGGTTCAACAATCACCAACTATTTAAATATATTCAACTTGAATAAGATTCAAATATAAAACATACAATCGACTCCTCATAGTCGTTCAGATTACAACGATTGTAAATATATACATATATATGCACACGCTGTATACTGTTAACGGGTTTATACCCATAACCGCTGAACCCTACAGCAGCGTACTATGAAATTGGTGATGAATCCTTCTATGCCAGCTATGGCAAACATTCAGAATAAAAACAAGTGTAAGCAAATCGATTACCCCTTTCAAAGCAAAGAAATCAACTGAGCCGCTTCAAAACTTTCGAACAGTTTACACAAAGAAATGCAAATGCATACCTAGGAAGTCTATATCCTTTATTCATTCAAATAACGGTGATCAAAAGACTTGTTTCTTCTTACCAGGCTTCCACGAAAATCAATTCACAAAACTTATGGATGAATCTACATTCTCAGCAATAGATAGCAATATACGATTTAATCATGGACTCCACTGAGTCGATAAAATAAAGTACAGATGTATCTATATTATACACAGGCAACAAGTAATCCCATTACCACAATAACAAGGAAAACAACTTCCGCTAGGTCGTGTAAACTACGGTAACACAGCAGTTACCTGTTCCTAGCAAAATTAGAAGACAATGAAAACCCAAAAAGTATCCTTATACACTGTCAACAAAAACCACGAAAGAGTTCCCAAAGAAGCAATAATACTGATCAATCTTACAGTATCCATCAAAATCATTCCATACAGTTTCCACAGCAAGAAACAGCGACCACAAATCAACAACATACAGTGGTCTATTCTCAACACAAGTATATTCTTTGGGCTCACGCCAAACAGGCCGAGCATTCATGCTCTTTACATATAAATATCTCATATATTTAAACCAGAAAGAATACACAAAGGAATAGAGCCACAATTTGAATTTAACAAACACCCATCAAGAGGAAATTAAAAAAATCGAACCAGAAGAGATGCAGTACCAAAATTTAAACAAGATCTCCATAGAAAATCCTTTATTTTCTCAAAACATTTGAACAGAGTTGTTCTAATGAAATCACTTGAAATACACCAAGATATTTAAAGGTTAGGGCCTAACATGCCTGTATTTTGATCAAATTTCGGAAGCAGACCACAGGAAGAGCTCAAACTTCCTTTTCTTTTTCCACGATTAAGCGACCAACAAAATTTTGCTATCTCCAACACATATATATCCTCCAAGATAGAGAAAAGAGCCAGAGAAATTCATTCTTGCCATGCAACTCAAAGAGAACTGGTGCGAAGAACCAGTAAACAAGCAGAGAGAGAGAGAAGACGGAAAATCGCGACAAGCCAAACAAACCCACAAATTTCCCGTTTGCATGCCTTCTCGCGAGTTCCGAGCTCGACTTTCGAGAATATTGAATGCCATTAAACCAAATTTCCCGCTTAAACTCAACTTCCACCGACCGCCAGAATTGGCGACAGTCCAATGAAACCTCATGTTCATTTCCAAATTCAGCGACCTGCCACGTCAGAACAAGTTAGCTGCTGCTAAACCTTCCGCCATGACCTGTCCCTCATCCTTATCCCCAGCATTAATTACCATAGAAAACGCCGCCCATGGTTCGTACCCCTCCATAGGCCCCCTTTATAATCTCCTCATTAGTTAGGTTAGTATCTTAGGTTAGAATTTAGGGTAATACCCATACTAACCAATTTACACATAGATACTAACTTAGGATAATAACACATAGCCTAGGTCTAGGTTAGATTAACATTAATCTAACCCCTAGGTTAGGTTTTAGTTTTAGGTTACTAACCGTTAATAATTCCAGTAAGGTATAACATTTTATATGCCAAGAAAAGACCCAAAATCATGCATCTCCGAACAGGATTTACTCTACAGCCGTTAGGCTACAGGAATATACATGACAGAATTATTACTTGGTCCACGTCCGAGACCTTCCAGATATACTTCCATATCGGGAACCAATTCATTTCTCAAGATCAGCCTGAGTCATACTCTTGACCATCTTAATCAATGCTTCCATACCTTGCAACCTGTTCAAGGTCTGTGATCTAATTTATCACAAACAGATTTAAAGCATTACTTGGATCAATTCCACTGATCCAAGTCTAGATATTATAGATGAATATCTCTATAATTCATTCTGTGATCAGATTAATATTCAGACACAAAATGAAATAAATAAAAGAGTCTAATCATATTCTGACTCAGTCAAGATCTGCAATCTGCAAGAAATTCAGTACATATCAAGCATGATTTCTGAATCGAGGAACACATCCTTTTACAAGAAATCACATATCAACACTTGTATGCTTAGGAGAAAGTAACAACAGTTCAGGGTGTTACATGTAGCTGAAACATCAATTTTAGGAACATTCATAGGGGGTTGCTCCTTGGTGGGTAAAGCAACTATAGTTTTTAGAATAGAAAGGGTTTGCATCATAGGTACAAGTTACTCAAGTGGTAAAGGTTTTCCTCAATGCTTGAAGAAGAGGAGTTATTAATTTTCTACCATGAGCACCTACATCACCTGTGGTTAGCAATGAGTCCAAATTATTAATCTTATTTCTCCATGAAACATCTCTAGTTGCATAAACCCTTCAAAATCTAGGAAGAACATCATCATCAATGAGTTGACTATTCCTATATTCTCTCAACAATGGGATTTTTTGGTAACTTATATCCACTCCTTTTGAAAATAACCACCTTCTGGAAAGTTGGGTGGGATGTTCAATCTTTTTAAGGTTATATTTCCTCTCATTTAGGTTCCAGTTAATTGGTGGAAAAGTTTGAGAAGTAATGTTGTTTTGGATTTACTATTCACTAATTATATTTCGATCATCCTCTAACCCTTCAGGAGTTTTTATGACCCCATAATCAATCATCTGAGATAAAGTCATTCTTGAATATTCTCTTCGTCTGAATTCCCTTTCATCTTCACAGTTCATCCAAAAGTCCTCATAATGAGGCTTTTTCTCTACTTGAGTGGGAAAAATGCTATGTAAAATATGCTTTATATAAAAATTATTTTTATCCTCAAATTTATATATCATGCATCTATTCATCTCTCCTTCCAGAATTTTTTCCTTCTGGATATGAGGATAGGTATAATTCCTTATGACTATGGGAAACTTGATTGGGGATGTTACATGTTTCTAGGAAATGAAATGATGCACTGAGAGAAAATGTCTGACTAATTCTATTAATACCCATTTTTCATTAACATGTCTAGGTAGCACGTAAGGTTTCCCATCAAAACCACTAGCCCTGATATATGAGAAAGTTCTGAACTAGATGAAATAACACCCATATTGAGTAATTATTCTCTTATCATTAGGGGAAAACCTTTCAACCTCCCAATCAAGGTGATATAAGAAAAATTTAGGTGCAAAAAAGTGATTGGAAATATTTATATAATGTGTTTCATAATTTTCCAATCTTAATTGATAGAAAACATCATAGATCTTGGAACTATTAAGCTCCTCATCCATCTGTAATTCAAGAAAATTTATATGAAAAGCAATGTTGTATACTAGGTAAGAAGTCATGAAAAATTCATCCATTCCAAGATTTTCTCCTCTAGCAATATGGGAAACTCCCATCATTTGTTCGTGAATACGGTTACTTATGATTTCAGCCTAGGAGAGAGTATTTTTCACGAGTATCACCTGAATGAATTGGAACATCCATTCATGAAATAAAATAGTAGATTCCATACCCATTACTTGGTTTAACATTGTAATTACATCTCCACCCTCATATTTAAATTCAGACATGTTCAACTTTGTTGTCATTTTGGAGGCAGAGGTTCATGGATTGTTTAACCAATGGTCATTCATGAATTTTGTCCACTTTTTCAAATGATATTTCCAATGCTCTTGTTTTGAATATTTGGTGAATGCACCTTCTTCTCTCTCTAAATGAAAACCCAACATTCTATCAAATGCATGTTCTTGGAAAGATAACACTAACTCTCCTCTTTTATCCCAAAATTCTCTAGCTTCAGGATAGTAATGTTGGGAACATACCCATATAATTTCTGGGCATGGTGTAGCAGGAGTGAAAGCAATAGCGAGGTTGATACAATTTTTGGCCACTTGGGTCATGATATCACTTATTTCAGGGGAATTTATCCTTTGTTTGAAATCTTCTAAGTCACAGGATGTTACATCAAAATCTACGATTCTATCTAGAGGAGAACTAAGGATAAAAATTGTTTTTGAGGGCACCACATTGATCTTCATGATTATTGTCTAACTTTACAACGCCTCTTTTTATGAAAATCCTTAAACTTGTTAAACCAGTTCTCAAAAAGGAATAGAGAATACAAGAACTGATGTACTTACCTTTCCACTGAAACTCCAACCAATACTAAGAGCTTGACTAAGGGGGAACTGCAACAAACTATGATTCTTTGTTCGATCCTCACTTTTCTTATTATTTAGTTCTTAAAAAACCTCTTCACAGTATCAAATCCTAGACTTATTGGCAAAATTCTTTGTAATAATATTCCTTATTAATGACTCATTGATTTATGCATTAATACCAAAGATTGCATTTTTGAAGAGCTTTTTCGAAATTCACAACCTCTTCTTTCTTTTCAACCGTTGCATTCTTTTCACATCTTATCATCCATGTATCACTCTTACATGATTATTTTGTATTAATGAACTACCTTTTTTTCCACCAATAGACTTTGGAATATTTTTGTAAAATGAAAGGCATACTATTACTGTAATATACAAAATGCATTTCCTTATCTTCCCCCATGTATAATATATACGTGATTCATTTTTTTAAGTAATTAGGACTTCGGGTATGATTTTATCAACTACACACCCCAAAGAGTCATGACAATTTGTTTCTCTTTTTCTCGGCTTCCTGAATATTCTCTTCGTATATTGCTTTCCTTCTGCTTGTTGACTTTGACCGTTGAGATAACATATGTATTCCTTCAGGTTCTGGACTTATAACTTCATCTCACACTTTTTTGAGCATAAGGTGCCCAAGAAAAAAAGACTCGTTTCCCCACTCTAATTGTACTTTTACACGATTTTATTTCAAGGAATATGGATCTTTCCACACTTCATATTGCACTTTATTGGAATGCTCCATCGATTATTTTATTATACTTTTAGGACCTATTTTGTGCCTTACATATTTACATTGCCTCTACATATATCTAAATTGAGTATGAAATAGCAAAGAAGACCAATAACACATTCACTTGCCTTTGGGTATCGAGGAACAGAATGTAGTTTACACAAGGATCAAAAAATATGACATATTAGGAGGGTTATGCAAATATCAATATGATTGTTTTAGAAATTTTGTGTGAAAATTATTTCCTTAAATAGGGCACAAAAACTCTTAGAGGAACACTTTGAATGTCATGGGGAAAGTTTGAATGGAGCACCAATAATAATTTCTATACCAACTATGTGTTCACCTTTTAAGTATGGTGGTGAACTGACTTGCCTTTCTATAAGGATTTTTAATACCCTTTTCTCTTCATAAAATTTCACACTTGTGTACATGCTCAACCATGTCCTCCACTAACCTATACTATGGATTGTGTTCAAACAACTCAAATAGAACATGAGGTGCCTTCTACTATGGTTGTTGAGGTGGTGTCTCCTGAGGCTGATTTCAAGTTGGTTGTTCTAGCCACAGACCCTTCCCTAGATTAGGACTAGACCCAAATCCAAAACTTCTACCAGGATTTCCTCTATGCGTTGGCTAACCCAAACCTCTTGAGCTTCTTACACCACCTTCCTGGACATGCAGCCCTATAGATAAACTTCCTTGTGTCCCATTTGTTGTGTTGAATTTGAAAACTATTGTCTATGCTTTCGCACCACCTACAGGATTTCTTCCAATGGTCTACATGGCAACACTCTTTCCTACTAATGTACATGTAAAAAATCCTCCAAAACTACTTCCAAACATGTGTGCCTACTATGTTGTCATGTGTGCTTCCTTAGTATGCTGCCCTTCTTGAGTTAACACTAAATTATATCTACTTGTATCTCCTTCCCCACATGGAAATGATTCCTACTTTCCTTCACTACAATTTCCTTCAACAACTACCTCTAGATCGGGAATACCTTGCACAAAGGCTAGGTAGCCAGGTTGGGTTAGATGTGCACCTGTGGTCCTCATTCTCTCCTCTAACATTATATCATCAAAACTTGATGGGGTCTCTAACCTGCACTTTCCTAATGTATGGAGGAAATTATATTTTGGCTCCTCGTCATCCATGGGGATCTCAAAACCTTCACTCATCATCATTCTTTTCGACAGCATCCTTGCATCAACTTCCTTCTATCACACTTCATTAGACTTGATTCATCTTTCCTCTTTCTTTCTTTCTTACGTCAAGGATTCTATAATCCTCTCTAAACCTACTACTTCCCCTATGCATAGTGGGGATTTATCTAGCCATATTTAATCTCTCCATTCCTAGTTCTATAAAAAGGATTTTTATAGCTAAGGGTATCATGCTTAAATAAGATCCTCTGGGATCATGCAAGAACTTCAAACCTTCTTACTTTTGACAAGAATATGTTGAACTTGTGTACTAAAAAGTATTGTTCTATAGTACACCTTCCCACTAATGATTTATAGCTTTATTCTACATCTCATTCAAATCAAATAGGTTCGGATAGTCTTCCTACATCTAATCTCTCTTCCTTGGGTAGAAAACTTTGGTTGATGCATAAGCTTCCAACCACTTGTAAAACTCTACTAGGAAGAAACTGAAGAATTTCAAATACAAGTATTCATACACATTGTCTTACACCCACTTTTGTGCATTAAAATTAGTTTCAGTGTTATATCTTTGTGTAAACACATCTTGGTCATCTTCTACCCAGATCTCAATACTCTTTGTTGGGACCCAAAAATATTGGCTAAGTACACAAAGGCATGTAGGAGCACAACGCCTGTTTGAATAAGGGCACATAATGAGAAAGCACGTGGGATAGGGTTTAAGGAATGGTTTAAGAAAAACCATGGCACACACGTGGACAAAGCTAAGGTTTCAGGATTTATCCATATTAGGCATTTTGGGTAGGACATGAGAAAAGCGTGACTTGACTACGCATGCAGTGTGGATAAGGTGCCACCATGGAGATAGGTTGGTCTATGAAGGAATATGATTAGTGATAAAAGGTTCTAAACTACCATCATTACAAAAAGTGGAGAGTTTAGGCCTGGAGGAGCATGCTCCCATGGAGGACCACATTCAGACACTTGGCACTAGATTTGAGGCTATAGAAGAATGAGTTGGCACTTTGGGATGCCTATGAATGTGAGCACCCGTAGGAAAAAAAGATATGGATCAGATATACGAGAGGAGAATAGAAAGAGTAGATCTTTGCAGAAATACTGCGAGAACCCTGTGGGATTGAGTAAAGGCTATATAAGGGAGTCATGTATTAAGGGGTTGAGATATAAATTTTTATTTATATGGATGAAGGACATGATCCCTGTTGTGATGTATGACTTCACTTTGATCAAGTTTTGGTAGTCTAATAGATCCATTGAATAGAATGAGGTTATAAACATGAATGAGTATGAATGTAATATATTTGGTTCATATCTATATCTTTTTATTTATGTTCATTGATGTTATGGAATGGATGTAAATCCTTATGTATTTTCCTTTCTTCTGTAGTTCTATCTGTCATCTGTAAGTACCCACTATTTGGAATGAGTACATTTGCCTAGAGGTCATTCTGAGCCTTATGATGATTGTATGTCTCATTTCCACCTTTACTCATTAAGTTCCTAACATAGATGATGGTTTCCCACTTAAATCACATAAAAGAGAGACTCGGCACCCATGCATACCTCAGGTGAGCACCCAATGCCCACTAGGTGATAGGCTAGCACACATGGGATTCCCTTGTTCTTTGGTGGGTGTAAAAATGACTACATATTGGTTCCTTTTCGGGACCTCTTTTTAAATTTGTAGTGGGAAATGACACACATCATGATCTGTGTAATAATATATGATAGAGTGTTTAACCTTGGAAAGTGTTGAATCATGGTTTAAAAGCACAGAGGATGAATTTTCTCAAATATTTAGCAATGGATATGAGTTTGATGGACGTAGATGGGTAGAAGAGAACTTCTATTATGATTTGTATGAAACATTTTTCTATTGCTTCCCAGTAGAGCTGTATGAATGGCTCTTGGCATATGTGTATAGATCAAGTTGGTATTATCGATCATGTGTGTGGACCTAAGAAGAATACAAGAGGCTACAAGATGCATATATGATGTGGAGTCGTGATGTGGATCATTGGTGGAAAGGTGTGTTGTTTAGCTACACTTTGGAGTATGTTATTTCTACATATTATTATTTAGAATTTACTAAGTTTGAGTTTTTGTGGGAGCCCAGAGGTTCATTTCTACATGTTATCCCTCTGGAAATGAAGATTTTGATTGTTACCTTGAGTTTAGCGGCATTTCTAATGGTCGGCTAAATCATTTTGAGTGTTGGGTGAGGAAGCTAGGGTGGAGGAAGATGGTAGATATTACGATGGAGAAATAAAGGGAGGAAAGGCAACTCAAGTATAGTGAAGTGCATGAAAGGAAGATTAGTAGATAATGCGAGATTGCAAGTGTGATGGATCTATGGAGGAAAATGTTGCAGGAAGGATTTGACGTTCACACGGACGAAGTGGAACCTGAGTAGTCTATATTACCCAATCTTAGAAAGTGCACAAGAGAGACCCCTTCAGCTTCTGATGAGAGTTCATCACGTAGAGAGAGAAGAGTCATTGGCACGTATCTGAACCCACCTAGTGACCAAACCCTGCGCTTGGTTTTCCAGATCAATAGAAGTGATAGATCTGCACCCAAGAGATATAATTTTTCATTTCCCACTTCTATGGCTACGCATATTCCAGTATTTGAAGGAATTTTTGGACAAGGAGAAAGTACACAAACCTTTGGTCTCATGTCTTGGAGTGGCACGAGGTAAACTAGTGGTAGTGGGGCATTATCATAGACCATCGGTGCGTAGTTTAGTGAAACTTTGGGGACCCTTGGCATGACCACTACAGGACCTATTCGAACTGGTGGGTCTAGTGGGTTAGGAGGCACAAGACCTGGTGGATCTGGTGGCGGAGGTAACATCGAAGGAAACCAAAGGATCTAGATTAATAGGATAAGGGCCCTCAACCACCTCCTCAAGTCTTCTTTGATATGTAATTTACATTTTCTAGATTATAGAGGTATTGAAGATGCTGCAGAACATGTTCACAAGTGTGAACTACTATGGCATGCAAAGGGGATCACAACACCTGGAGCGAAAGGCTAGCTAGTTTGCAAGGGCGTTCACATAGCTGAGTATAGGAAATATGACCCTCATAAAATGGTGGTGAAATATACTGCTTTAAATAATGCCTTCTTGGCAGAATTCCACATCCCTAAGCTTAAAACATAAGAGCATCAACACCCTGAAGGAGATTCAACAGGGAATGGTGGAGAGTGTGCAGGAGTATAATGCATGGTTCAAAACCCTCCTGGTTAAAAATTTCATATGAAAATCACCCTCCATAACTTGCTCAATTGTTTGTTGGGGGGTTGATAAAACCTTTTAGAAGAGCTTTATCTCATAAAACTTTCACAAATCTACGCGAGGCGTTAAAAGTTGCTCTACACACTGAAGCTATTGGAAGTGTTGATATTGGTGGTTAGACCATTTTTGGAGGCTCAAATCACTATTATGGCTAAGCACCTGGAGAAGTTTTCTAAAAATTTATCCCATAAGACTCACAGTGGTATATGGTGTACAGATTGTGAAGTAAAGGGGCATGTCAAGGATAGTTTCCCCCAGAGGACAGTATGCGTCATGATAGTAGACTGTGATATTTGTCATGGAGACCATGATGCTAGTAGATGTACCTTATTACAACACGCAATTTGGAAGAATGTGTCTTATTACTATAAGATATGCACCTATACAACCCATGATACTAAGGATTGTAGGATTATTCACTAGATCCATGAGGCCATTGATTATGGGGTGTGCAAGACTATCATTTCCAGTAGTTCTAAAGGTGATGATCACCATTATGAGGATGTGCACAGAAGGAGGCATGCATGGAAGGGGATTTCATGGAGGATTCCATGGTCATGGTAACTAAGGAGGAGGAAGAAGTGAGTTCCCATGTAGAACCTATTTTAATTGTGGGTCTACAAAGCATTACAAATAGGATTACCCATATCTATTGCAGTGTTCACGGTGAGGGAAGAAACACAAGTATGAGGAGTGCCCTGAGTTTTTTGAGCACATGAATCAGCAATACTAGAAAGACAAGGGCACTGCAATGGTAAGCATTAAGAAGACGGACACACAATGGAATCCATGGGTGACCGTGATGTAGGCTTAGAACTTGTTATGGTAACAACAAGAGTAGAGGCCACACGCACAAAGGAAATACCAAGGAAGAAGAACCTAGTTTCAAGGGAAGAAGTGGTACATGGGAAGTACCCAGACCCTGCACATAAAAAGGACGTATATCAAGATACCATGGACATTATTCAGAGTTTACAAGGAGAAATCCAGTGTCTAAAGGATCAGTCTAGGAGGAAGGAGCAAAGAAGGAAGGTCAAGGTTCCAAAAGATGACCTAGATGAGGCCAAGGAAGTGTGTAAAATTCTAAGGAAAGAGAATATTATTCCCTTGCTAAGATCATGCTTGAGAGAGAAGGTACAACGCATCAAAGAAGAGCATGAGAAGCAGGTCTTGCATGTAAACCTTCCCCCTCATAGCCTTGACTCTAATAGGGAGATCACGTTGCATGCGATCGTGGATGAATGGCTCCTTAGTAATATCCTCATTGACACAGGCGCAGAGGTCAATGTTCTCACCTTGGATGCATGGCATCATATGGGAAGGTCTGCATTACATCTGTCTTCAAATGTGTTGTATATGGTAAACAAAATGAAGGTAATTCCCATCAGTTTCTTAAAGGATGTAGTTATTACCATTCAGGGAGCTAAGTTTACTGGGGACTTCAAAGTCTTGGTGCTCGTTAAGGAAGAAAATTTCCCAGCACTACTTGGGTGCCCATGTTGCTATAAAAATAATGCGGATCTTTGGTTTAATAAGGGGTACATAAGCTTTGAAAATGAGGAGGAACAAGCCATCATACCCCTGGCTGATAGGAAATCAACACCCTCTACTGAACCTTTGGGAGAAGAGGTCCTGGATAGAATATATGTGTGCTTAATCAGGAATCTGGAGACAATTCATCCCACAGAAGGAGTTATCTAGTTTGAGGATTCTCAGTCCCTAAGTGACACCACCAGTATAGTGTGCGATAATTGGGTGCATGGAACCTATGAATTAATCGGATGAAATTTGAAAGGGTTGGTGACAAAGGTGAAAAATGCGTGTATGGTCTGGCACCTAGGAGAAAAGGAGCTACCTAAGTACTCAGGAGGAGCCTCCCTAAGGTATTTTTACAGAAGATGGAAACTCAGTGTAAAAAGGAAAATGAATGAAGAGGGATGTTAAGTTATGTCCTACTCATAACTAGTATGCACTAGTGGGCAATGCATCAGGATAATCTCTTGGAATGGCACGAGGTAAGAATTTCCTTATCTGTAAGGTTTTTCAAGAGTAGTGCACCCATGGCTATGAAATATTACCATGGTAAAGAGACTACTTACTTCCATATCCAAGCATGTGAGATAGCTTGGATGGGAAGCACAGAAGGATTGTCACCTTCATTATAGGTTACAAGTTGTATTCCACCCTACAAGGTTGTTCACGCGTATGGTACTTTCATTCTGAGACATGTCTCTAGAAAGGGAATTGGCAAGAGTTAGTGGTTGATCTCATTCAAACATTCGAGTATTAGAGTACAAAATCCTTGGTGGATAAGACATTGCAGGTTATCAAGTTCCTTACCATTAGGGATAGTGCCATGACATAAGATAGGCTACCGAAATTGCTAGGTGAACCTGGCATAGAGTCTCACTTTGAGGAAGAATAAATAGAAAAGATACAGCTTAAGCACGTGTGTTTTTAAAAAGAAAAGGGGAAGATGGTGTATGTTATTGATGGTGAAGAAGCGGAAAACTTGGATGTTGACCATTCTATAGGGACATGCGAGGTGGTAGCTAGTGTTGATGAAATAATGTGTTCCTACCATGAGCCTTTAAATACTAAGAAGGTTAATATTGGGTCAGAGGGGGAACCTAAAGAGGCTATCATTAGAGACTATTGGTTGAAAAAGGAAGTATCTAAGATCATTGATCTTTTACATGAGTTTGAGAATTTATTCCCACGCGGGTATCATAAACTCAAGGGAATTCACCATTCCTTGGGGGAAATGAGAATTAAGTTGAAGCAAGGTGTGTGCCCAGTCCGGAAGAGGCCATACCAAATGAATCCTAACCTATGCGTGAAGGTCAAGGAAGAAATAGATAAGATGATAGTGTCAGGAATTATTGAAGCTGATGAAGAGTCAGAATGGATAAACAAAATGGTAATTAACATCAAGAAGGACATAATGATAAGGATTTGTGTTGATTACAAGATCCTAAATGCATTATGTATCATTGATCCTTTCCCAACCCCATTTACTGAAGAGATCCTAGAGGGACTGACAAGGTGCAAGGTCTATTCTTTCACCGATGGATTCTCAGGCTATCACCAGGTAAGGATCGCAAAGGAGGACCAAAGGAAGATGAATTTCACCACTGAGTGGGGAATTTTTTTCTATATAGCTATGTTGTTTAGGTTGAAGAAAGTGGTTGTTGTGTTCTCGCGCATTGTGGTATAAGCTTTCCAGAATTTTATCAATAAATTCCTTCAAGTCTACCTGGATGATTTGACAGTATATAGACTAGTCAAGGACCATTGTGATAATTTGAGATTGATTTTTGAAAGGTGTCGGTAGTTGAGGATATCCCTCAACATCAAGAAGTTTGTATTTGCTACCCTGTTTGGGACCCTATTGAGAGACATCATATGCAAAGAAGGCCTACTGGTGGATCCTACCAAAATTGTAGTGATTGTGGGATTTGGTGAGCCAACTAGTCAAAGCGTAGTGTGTGGGTTTCTTGGACACATGGGCTACTATCAAAATTTCATCAAGGGGCATGCCAAGATCACCACGCCTTTAGAAGATTTTCTTAGACATAAAACTTCCTTCCATTAGGGAGAGGCACAACAGAAGGCATTCAACACATTGAAGGATACTCTTGTCACCGTGTCTATATTATGTTTTCCCTCTTGGGATAATCCCTTCTATGTTCATGTGGATGCCTCTAGAATGACCATTGGGGTAGTGCTTGCACAACATAGTGAGGTAATTGTTGATCACCCCATATGCTTTGTAAGCAGGAATTTGACACCAGCATAGGAGAATTATACTACGAATGAGCACGAGGCATTGTCTATTAGCTACGCGCTTTATAAGTTCAGGAAGTATCTACTGGCAACTCCCTTTATCTTCTACACTGACCACATGGCATTAAAATATTTGGTGAATAAGCCCATCCTATAAGGGAGCATATGTCAGTGGGTGCTATTGTTCCAAGAATTTGAGCTCATCGTAGTTGTCAAACTAGTCAAGAATAATTCCAGACCTATCCATTTGTCTAGGATTGATTCTGGGGAGGACGCACAAAGTATTGAAGATACCATGCTAGATGCATAACTATTTAGGTTGCAGCGTGCACCCTCAGACTTGGAGGATATTTTTGTATTCCTTAAAATGAGTATGGCATCGGAAGGGATGAAGACATTAGAGAAAAAGAAACTAGAAATACGTGTCACGCCCTATATGTTGCTTAGTGGGGACTTATACAAACTAGGGCGTGATTAAGTTTTGCGTAGGTGTGTAATAGAGTATGAGCACTTCACCTTCATAGAGGAAGCACATAGAGGAAGTGCAGGTGGACATTATGCAGGAAACGCCACCGCATATATAAATAATTAATGGAAGGATTGTGGTGGGAAACTCTATATAATAATTATAAGGAGTATTGTAAAGCATGTGACCATTGTCAGCACATTGGAAAGATAGGATAGAGAGATGAAATTCCTTTATACCCTATCCCTAGCACCGAACCTTTTGAGAAATGGGTAATAGACGATGTAGGCCCTATTACACCAGTAGCGCATAGGATTGGACCATGCTATGTAATCAATTACATGGACTATTTGACAAGGTGGGAAGAGGTAGCCACAACTAAATATTGTATAGTAGCTACAGTAGAAAGATATTTGTGGGATAACATTATCACAAGGTATAGATGCCCTTTGAGTTTAACCAGTGATAGGGGTACAAATTTCTTGAATGAGACCATGAGGATCCTGTAAGCAAAGTTCATGGTGACTCATCACAAAACTACACCTTATCACCCACAAGCAAATGGAACTATGGAAGCATTTAAAAAAATACTGAGTCATTCCCTGACAAATATTTGTGATGTCAGAAGACAAGATTAGGATGGCAAGGTATCAACCGTATTATGGGCTTATAGGAAAACTTATAAAACGCTTAACAAGGCCACACCATTTCAATTGGTGTTTGGCATGCAAGTTGTCCTACTGGTTGAATTTGTGTTACCTTTTTTGCATATAGCATGCGTAGGAGGGATGGTTGATGAGAAATCACTGAATGAAAGAATTGATAAATTAATGAAGCTAGAAGAAAGACGATCACTCGCAAGGTGGAGCTAAATAGCAAAAAAAGAAAAGAAAAAAGCGTGGCATGATCACAACATTAAGAACAAGAAGTTTGAGGTTGGGTAGATGGTCTTATTGTATTATTATAAGTTTATGCTCCATCCGGGAAAGTTAAAAGTGCAATGGCTGGGTCCCTACACCATCTCGTACATCCTTGATTAAGGTGTGTGCCAGTTACAAGTGCTGGATGGGATGAGATTTCTAGGACACTTCAATGGGAGTAAGCTAAAGCCATACTATAAATAAGTCTTCTTGGTATTTGTAAATAAGGCAGTATTTCCAGTTAGTTTAGGATTTTCTTAAATGCATTTTCCTTTCTTGTGTTTCCCTTTCTTGTTGTTGTTTTGTGTTGCACCTTGGGTACCGGTAATGTCATTAATTTTTTAAGGCTATAACTGTGCAGAGGATTGCACATCATTTTAGTGTGGGGTGGAGTAAGGTGGAATAAATTGAAGTGTGAAGCATCAGGAAGGATTGCATTGGAAAGCCTAGTTGAATGGCCCTGTGAAGAAAGTACATGCAAGGAAAGGTGAAAAAGGATGGTTGGTGTCAGGATAAGGCTATATTTGGGGCTCCACGTAGAAGAGATGAAGAAGTGCAAAAGCAAAATGAGGTAGGCAAGAGTAAAAATCATGACAGAAGAAGTGCCTTTAGTGCTGGTTATGCACACACAAGAGTCACATGTCAAAATGGATTGGTTACTTACCAGAAGGTTGGAGAATTTTCCGTGCAAGGTTGGGCACATGAGTTAAAGCGCTAAAGTCAGGTTTGTTTGAACAAACTACATTAAGTGTTAAATTACAATGGTAGGTAAGGTAGCATTTAATGTTACAAACTAGAAAAATCTATAAATAGAGGGTCGAGGCATTTCATTATTTACTTTACATATACGAAGAAAGAAGCATTTTTGCATCATTACAAACTATGGCTTCTAAAATTGATCCATGTGAAGAAAAAATTGAAGAGTTTGAGCATGAGTAACTAGTTTGGATTTGTAAACTAGAAGGAATGAAATTCACAGGTGTAAGAGAAGTTGTGAGAAGGCATTGTCTTGTGAAGTTATTATCCCATCTAGGGTTTAGAAAAATAGGGCCCAAGTTTAAGAGGTTTTCTTCAGAAGTTTGAAATCTAAGGTTGGAAGAAGTGGAAGAGCATAGTAACATGAAGATATTGAAGTGATAAGAGGACCTAGAAAATGGCACCTAAGAAACCAACCATGTCACCCAAAGGAAAAGGGAAAGGGCAAGGGTAGAGAGCCAGCAACAACCACCACAAGCATAAATGAGGAGTGGTATGAAAAAATGTAGTACCTGGATGGATTTTTGCTTGGGAAGGAGTGGGAATCCCATTTGAGAAAGATGGTAGTGAACGATTATAACCATCGCACAACCACAATAGAGAAGGAAATGATATTGGAGTTAGTGTGCGCAACGAAAAAAAGGACACCAAAATGTTTTCCCATCTATAACAATGAGGTAAAAGTGAATTTGGAGATGGTAGGGTTATTACAACTCTATGAGTTTCCCTACTTTAGAAAGTATGAGTGCCTCTACCATTAGCTGATGTCGCAAATGCATGAGGATCAATTTTACTTCACGAGGTGCAAGATGTGCATAACCCCTCAATTGATTTCAAAGTTTACAGGCCTCATTTGTGCAGGAGATAGCATAGATGATTACCTGAGCGACAAGGAGTCCATCAAATAAATCATCACTGCATATGATTACAAGAAGGGGTCAAGATATTTTAATATTTCGGAAATCCTAGATCTTGTCATGAGAATGGCCACGCACCTGGTCACAAAGTTAAATGATCAAGAAAGGTGGACACAGGTAAATAAGGCTTGGTTGAATGTGTGCATAAAAATATCAGAGGGTACAATCTACAATTTATCGGTCTTCATTGTAGATGAGATAATCATCAGCACTCAGGAAGGAGACAAGATACTCTTTGGGAATATCCTCCTAACAATTGTATTTTTGGAGATAGGAGTTCCTGACGCAATAGACAATTTTGTTTGGGAGTATTTGGCTACAGATCCCTCTCCAGCAAAAATATTTGCAAAGTATACATGTGAAACAATGATAGCCTCCCACAAGGTGCACCTGGACAAGTGATATAAGCACTTAAGGGATGCATTCAGGGTAGAGTGGAGAATCCCATAGCAACTACTAGTGCTTACAAAGGGAGAAGCTAAGTTTTCTATGTACCAACACTTCTACATAGTCAGATTAAATTTGGTGGATGAAACCATGACCCCATGGTGTAAACTCCCATTCTCCTTCACCACCCAGTAATTCCAAGCGGGAGTTAACAGGTTCAAAGAAGCAAAGAGACTAAGGTTTTACCTTAGTGAAGTTGATTAGGACCATAAGGAGATGCATAGGATGCTACTCTACCCCAAGAAGTGCACATACGTGGGAAATTACATAGCACATGAAGTCAGAATGATGAAACCCCTGACTCTAACAATTATAAGAAATTCTGTTGTGTGTGTATATCTCTACATTAGGCTAAAGTTTGAGAAATGTGTATACCTGGAGAATGATATCTCCATACCTGAAGATCTCATGGGTAGAAGAAAGCTCGTGCTCAAGAAAAGAGTGAGAGAAGAAGAAAATACACCAAGTTTGCAAAATGCCCAGCCATTAAATGCATCGGTGGCAAGCACCAAACCTAGCACCTATAAATGCAGGAGGAAGTCCCCGATAAAGGAGAAGACCCTGGAATAAGAGGCACCAGAGCAACCCTTCGCCAAGGAGAAGTTACTAGAGGAAACATAGAAGGTTGGATCCCCTGTGAAAGAGTCACCTCTTAGAAATAAGTAGAGGATAGAAGAGGAAGATGACTCAGACGAGATAGAGAGCTTGGAGAAATACATAGGCAAAAAGGATGATGACGATGAAGAAGATGATCCTGAAGGGGATCAAGAGCCACTTGTCTTCAACATGCATGATTCAGAAGAAGAGGGAGGAGAAGAATAACATGGGTTCCTTTTTGTGTGGCGTAAGGGTAGCCAAGAGGAGGAAGGAACCTAGGACATGGGAAGAAGTGAAGAGGTTAGCGTGCAGAAGTAGAAAACTCCAAGCCTTACGCAGGAGCAAGTAAATGAGGCAATAAAAAGAGAATCAACGAAAATAATTGAGACCTTGATAGAGAAAGAATTGGAGCACAGCACTAACATAGTAGTGGAAGAGGGTAAGGAGGAAAGCATTGAGAAAGAACGAGTCAATGTGGGAGGAGGTCCTGGTCTAACGGTGAGTTTCCCCAAATTTGCATGCTCGAGAAGGAAGAGCCTTGATACAGAATGAGGACAGGTCATGGGCTATGTTGATGACCAAAGGAAGGTGATATGCATGCATTTCCAGAGCACTATACCCATGAAAGAACTTCTAGCTATAGAGTCATTTGATGAGGACGGTGTGTACCCCAAGAAAAGAAAGATGATCTCTTGGGCATTTGAGTCCCATATTGATGAGCCAGAGTTTGAATTATACCAATGGGAAATCAAGATAGTACCAGACTCTAAGGAAGCCAACCCCTTGGTCAATGCCCATTAAATCTCAAATGAACAGTTATGTAATGCACTAAACAAGGTTGCGTTCCAGACTGAGGCTAGGCTCTTTGGAAGAAATGACAGAGTAATATTTCTAGAGGGAAATCTAGAAAAGAAGGAAGAGGAGCTGGCTGAGAATAATAAGTGCTTGAAACAAGAATATTTGATTAGCATGTAGTTCAAGTGCAAACTAAGGCATGAGAAGGTGAAGGTGTGTGAAGTATACAAAAAGGTGGAGTCTATCACAAGCACCATTATGTTGAAGCATCCAGAACTAACACCACCCGCACAGAAGTATGGATCCACTCTTGAATGCTTAGAAGATTTGGTGTGCGTCCTCACCATGGAGAGACAACCATTGGCCTTGGAGTCCACAAAAGAAGTGGCAGAACGCTTGGTGAGGGAGTATAAATTGAAAGTGGTAGCAATCATTGCTGAGTATAGAAAGGTACTTGTGGATGTCAAGAATTCTACCTAATCTGCTAAGGCCATGTACAAAAATTACTTAGACAGGGATAGAGTCATGAGCATCTTAGTCGCCACTCATGAGGCAGAGCGGAAGGAGTTTCAAGAGAATAATAAGGGGAATAGGGTAGAAAGGGATAGAATCCTTTCCGAGGTCAAAAATAAATCCAAGGCCATTAAAACCTTAAGGGGTTCAATCAAAAACTGGTTCAAGGAACTATACCCATAGATTACTATTAGGATGAACGCACTTGAAGACATGAGCAAGGAGTTAGAGAGAATTGTTGACACTATGAATGCTCAAGGATATGGACTAAGTTTTTGGGAGGTAAGCACCCTAGTCAGAAACCTATGTCAAAGAGCACAAAAAAAATTTGATGCTTGGAACAACTTGGAGGCCGAATTCCAAAAAGATAAAGATTTTACTATCTTGTTGCATTAATGCCATCACTTCCACAATCTTTCTTCTTTCCCAAATTCTTCATCCCCTTATTCTTTTTCCAACATGTAAGCCTATTGTGTTTCCTTATTCATTAAATAAGTTTTCCCATGGATGGAGATCAGACATAGTGTGGGGTGATGTTGGGACCCCAAAATATTGGCTAAGTACACAAAGGTACGTAAGCGCTTGTTGGTCCGAAAATCTGTCGCCTGGACAGATCTATGGATAGACGAGCCAACAGTGTGCAGGGCTTAGCCCCTCTTTGAGTCAGCAAAGCGAAACTGGTTTATTGCTATTCTACCAGCAGGAATCTATACAAGTCTCACAGATTCTGCCTTCGGGGGTTTGGGATCTCATCCCAGTAGAGTGTTTCAGGCTGCGAAAAGAAAGGAATGAAAGAGGGAAAAGAGAAAGAACAGATCCGAAGGAAGAAAAGAAATGAATTCCAAAGCAGAAAGGTCAGAAGATTTATGTTTTTGGGTTGGTAGTAAACAGAGCCAAACCTACTTACATAAATAAACAAAGCAATACTGATGAGCAAATGACAGAAAAGTAGATATGAATCCAACAGATTAAACACATACAGATCTAACGTAAAGAAGATCCAATGCATAACACAGCTATTGAGCACAAAGTCTTAATATTTGTATTACTGTTTTCTTCTGTTACAAGAAAGCTCAAAGTCTTTCTCTCCTCACTTCTATTTTCATCTAAAAAATGTTCACCTTGAATACAACAAGTATTCCAGTATTTATAGAAGAGAGGAGAAGGAAAGCAAAAAAGGAGCCAACAAATATTTACAAAGATATTTACAAAATATCTAAAAGTCATGTTGACTTTTGACAACTTGATGGATGACATCATCCCATGATGCAACATGGATGATGTCATTATTTGTGACAACACACTTTAGACATTTCAACAAGAAAGTCGGAGAATAGAGAGAAGAAGAAGAAGAAGCAGAAGAAGCAGCTACTCGTCATCGTCATCCTGCGGCCGAAAGGGGGTTGCCTGCTTCTGATGCTGCTCAGGAGATGATATGTGGAACTAAGCGCGGTATTCCAAAAATTTGTTAATCATGGGCCCAAATTGATCCTGTGATGGATCCTTGTGCCATTCGCTGATTGCTTCGCAAGTCTCCCGCTCGCTTATTAGCTTTTCTGGGAGTTTAGAATAATCTTTCTCCGCCTCGATGAGGAACCCGATGAAGTCCCTACAGGCCAGCAGGTTGTTGATAGATTCAGTGTCAAATGTGACCTCTGGCCCCGTTCCTTGAGAAGTGATCTCCTTGAAGATCCAGATAGTTTCATCAGCTGATCTCATGGTAAAGGAAGGAGTGAGCAGCCCTGGAGACATGTTAAGAACAATTCGCTCCATTTGATGCATCGCATCCAGGGCCTCTTCCTTCACCTTGTCTATCTTTTCCAGAACAAATTCCAGCTGATCTATCCGATAGTCCAGAGTGGACATGGTTTTGTTGAGGGCCCTTGGATGGCCGAAAACTCCGAACTTGACCAGATCTTCGACTGAACAGTCTAACATTTGTTGAAAGGTCTCATGTTGGAGTCTTGCATGATCTAGCTCTTCTGATATGGGACCCGCTAATACTTGGAGTTCCTTGTTCACCTTTTTGATGTTTAGATATGAATTGACATACTCAGCTATCACTCTTTCACTATCCTTGAGGATCTGGCTCCTCCAAGCAGAAACGGCCATACCCTGCTCGCCGATCTTTGAATATTCATTGATTTTCTCCTAGCTAAGAAGCTCAGAAGTCTCGGTGGCAGTTGTGGGAGGTGCACTACCCATCTTCTGTAAGGCTTGAAGCAGATATTTGTTCTGCTCCTTCAGTAGCCTTTTCTCTTCTTTTGTTTCCTGAAGCTTTTGACAAAGGGCGTCGACCGCGGAAAGAGCTTCCCCCTGGAGACTTTCAGAAGATGTCCCCATTGTGACTTGAGTCACAGTAAAATCTGTCGGAGACAGATCTTTTTTCTCCTTGAGGGGATCAGGGTATGCTATTTCCATAACTCTCTCACCCGCAGCACTTTGAGAGAAGCGTGTTACAGGCTTTTGCTTCTTTGCCCCTTTGGCCGGAATCACTGAAAAGTCCATCGGAGCGATGGGAACTTTCCTCTTTTGTTGGCTCAGCTGCTGAGAGATCCAAGCTGGTCCCATAGAAGAAGGACCAGAGACAGAGGAGGAGGGAGCAACAGTAGAAGAGGGGAAAAACGTGGAGACACGCGGCGGTGGAATTGAAAGCATAGCCGAAGAAGTGTCCACAGGAGGAAGGGAAACCACAGTTGCAGAAGACAAAGGAAGGGAAGGGAGCCCGGAAATGAGGGAATAAATGGAAGAAGATAAATCAGCGAGGGAGGAGAAGATAGACGAAGAGGCAGGGGAAAGAGTAGAAAAAGGGGCGGAGGACACGACCAAAGGGGTGGTCGTTTGAGTCACTCGAGGAGGGGAAGAAAGAGAAGAAGAAGGGACAGAAGGGACCTCTGTGGTTGTAGCAATGCTGACATCCTAAGTGGATGGGCGTATGGGACTATCCTCCGCTACTTCTTTCTCTGGCGAATCCAAAGTTATTACCTGTTCTGGCGCTGTGGAAGGAGGACTTCCAGGGGCTTCTTCCTGAATGGTGCTAGGTTCACCTTCTACACCTTTGCCTTTTAGCTGCTTCTTGGACCTTGGAGGTGCATTTCCCAATGGGGAGGTTGTGAAATCTACCCCAAGGTAGATCAACCCATTCATGCGGCACCAGTGCTCTGTTCTGTGCATAGTCTCCTTGAACCTCTCCTCAATTGTTTGAGGAGCTTTGCTTCTGTCAATGGCTGGGAAGGGCCAATCATCCCCTTCCGTGTCATTATACACCTTGTCTACTTCATCTTCCATAGTTTGGAAGCCTTTGGGGACAATGGCCACTCCGTATTGGATAATTTCCGCCAATGCTAAGTGAGAATGATCCTTTCTTCTGAGTTCCACCTCATGGATGACATCAATGTAAATATCCTCAATTTGAGGGACATGGATCGGATCAAGCTTAGCCCTTGGCAGGCAGCTCCTTGGGTCAAAGGTAGGCCTGGCTGGGAAGTCATGTTTCAAATTGAGTAACTCCAGCTCTGCGAACATTTCCTTCACCTTGTGATGGGAGGAGCATGTGTACCGGCCCACTGTGAGGGGGAAAGGAGTTCCGCCCTTCTTTCTTTTGAGGCATTTCTCATGGTATGTGACCAGCTGCCTTGATAACTCTAGTAGAATCAGCTTAGGTCCAGCATACCTTGGTATCCTGGTTGGCTCGCCCAAGAAGTTGACCGCCCTCAGATAGGTAAATGTGGGAAACTGGGTGAACAGGGCCCCCCACTTCTCCACAGTTGACACAATGTTCTTGGTTGTGCGACCATGAGTTAGATTTGGCCTCAACAGGCAAATGATGTGATAGAAGAAAGCATCATTAATTTTGGCAAATTGAGGGATGCTATTCTCCAACCTTAGTTCTGGATAATATTCATATATTTTGACCTGAGGCCAAATTCCACTTCGGTTTAGCCTTGGATAATCCCTTTCCAACGCTGCAGCGTAGACTACATAGGAGTTCATATGGAACACTCCCATTGTGGTGAATTGTTGTAGCTGCTCAGAGATGGTGCTGCTTATTATTTCTCCCCAGCAAAAGCACTGCTCAGGCACATTCTTATTCATTGTTTCCAAGTACCTCAGCATCCATTTATGGAAGTAGTGGGCATCAGAAAGCCCGAAGACTCTGCTCAGGAAAGTAATAGTATCGCTGAGCTCTTCTGAGAAGTCACTGCGGTGGATGATTTGGGGCCACCGGGTTACCACCTTCTTGTTTTTCAGGTAGACTTCGTTCATTAGTTACATGCATTGGTCTTCGTTGTCTTCCCAAGCCTTGATGCACTCTTCTTGGCTGACGGCCACAAAGTGCCGGTGATGAGGGATGCCGAGCATTATCTCAAAATGACGGGTAGTGAGGTTTATGATTACCTCGCCCTTGCTGTTTTCGACACATCTTGTGTCCTTGTTGTAAGATTGTGCAATTACCATCATGAATTCATTGTTGATGGAACTGACGGGGATTCCTCTGGTGAAATGCAGGGCACTGCCTATTAATTTGTCCATCCACGGACTTCTTGTAACCTTCTGAGTCCTAACCCAGAATTCTTCCATGTTAATGTGACCCAACTCTGAGTCCCTGACATCCATACTGCATTCAACCTGTGATTCAGGCATCCTGACCCTTTGATATTTGTACTTCATCTCTTCCTTTGTAAGCTTAGCCTTTCCTCTTAGTTTGGTGGGTCTCTTGCTGGATGTAGACATATGTTCTTTTGAATTCAGTTGTTGATCTGCATGAAGAAGAAGCGAGACCTAATCCAAAAAGGTTGAATTAGCCATTTGATCTTCCATTGGAATGTTATCAGAAGAAAGAGTTAGAGATTTTAAGGCTCAGGGCGCAGGGCGCATGAAAAATGCAACTTGCAGGCTAAATAGACAAGGCACACAGAAAAGATGTGCTGCAGAGGTTAAATTGGCGCCAAAGGCGCATGACGCATGGATACTGCATATTGCATTTGATATAGGGAGGATGAGAAGCGCGTGTTGCATGGAAACAGGATGCGCCAAAGGCGCATGGGCCTTGCATGTTACATTAGGATTGGGTGCGCCCTTTGGCACATGGGAAAAGCGTGTAACATGGACTTTTCATGTGCCGAAGGAAATATGGCGCGGCGCACGAAGAGTTTACACCACATAATGTTATTGCAATTGGGGATGCGCCTGCGTCTTATAGCTTTATACTTAGCGTGGAAAAAACTTTTGTTGTATGGAAGCTGGGTGCGTCATGGGTGCATGGAAAAAGGATGCAACATGGACGGATGGTGTGCCATTGGGGCACAGTTTCAGCACTTGTAGCACGCGGAAAAGGCGCGCCTTGAGGGCGCATGAGCTCATGATGCAGCATGCCGAAAGGGTGCGCCATGGGTGCAGATTTTGCTTTTGTAACAGGGCGGGTAGATGTGCCATGGGGGCGTAACTGTTCTTAGTGTTGCAGGGGTTACAGACGTGCCAAGGAGAAAAATAGAAAACTAAACTCTTAAAGGGGTTTTTACATGATTCTTATATTTCTTCTCCTCTCTCTTTTTTTAAAATGCTCAGTGGGCAAACGAAACGGTTAAAACCAAGAGGATTATAACCATGGTTTCAATAAAATCACCTTCTCCAGTAGATATGGAAAGAGGAAGGATAGCATGGGGGGCAGACAGCAAACGGAGGAGGCTAGGCCAATCACATTTATATAAACAACCACCCAACAAGCAAGAACCAAACCAGGAACACACCAGGAACTGAAAGCACAAAACGCACAAGAGAGAAATAACACCTCTTACCTGGATATATAGAAAAAGTTGCAACGGGTCCACAGGACGATGAAAACGATGGAGCAGAGGCTGACAAGTTCAGAACGATCACGTGCTCAACAAAAGTGAAAATGACATTTTGGCGCGCAAACCATATATATATATATAAACTGGACATAAATGCGCCAACCACTTTTTCAAAGGCGCATGAGATTTGTTGTCGACACGGGAAGGGATGCGCCCTTTGGCGCATCAAAGCATCTGCCAACATGAGGTAAAGCACGCCCTTGGCGCACCAAATCTATTGTCGACACGGGATTATGTGTGCCCTTTGGCGCACTAAAGAGTGGCGCAACACAAGTTGTATCAACACAAGCGCATGCGCCTTGGCGCACGCAAAAGAGACTCAACATCCTTTGGCGCACCAAAAGATGTGTTAACATGGAAAACCATGCGCCAAAGGCTTTTAAGGGGGCGCATCAAAGGCTAGTGTTACAATGATATTTCATGCGCCCAGCCAAAAAAGGCTCAGAAAGACTAAGTTCGAAAACTAGATTTCCCGGGAAGGGATTTTACAATGTTTCGAATGCGAGGGATCCCTAACGAGGGATCGAAACAAAATTTTCCGTATGGTTATCGGTAAAATTTCCCTTGTCAATTTTACGGGATAACAGCGCTCAAGGCCTAATTGAAAAAAGGTGCGCAAGGAGAAGGCATTCAGAATAGGGTTTAAGGAAGGGTTTAAGAAAACTCATGCTGCATTTGCGAACAAAGCTAAGGTTTCAGAACGTAGCCATACTGGGCATTTTAGGTAGGACACAATAAAAGCATGACCTGACTGTGCATGCGGAGTGGATAAGGTGTCAGCCTAGCGACAAATTGGGCTAGGAAGGAATATGCTTAGTAATAGAAGGTTCTAGAAGACCATCATTACAAAAAGTGGAGAGCTCATGCCTGGAGGAGCATGCTCCCATGGAGGACCACATTCAGACACTTGGCACCAGATCTGAGGCCACATAAGGATGAGTTGGCACTTTGGGATGCCTATATATGTGAGTGCTCGTAGGAGAAAAAGATATATATTGGATATACGAGAGGAGAATAAAGAGACTGGAGCTATGCAAAAATAGTGTGAGAACCCTGTGGGATTTGGTAAAGGCTATATAAGGGAGTAATATATTAAGGGGCTGGGATATAAATTTTTCTTTATATGGATGAAGGACATAATCCATGTTGTGATGTATGACTTCGGTTTGATCAAGTTGTGGTAGTCTAATGGGTCCATTGAATGTAATGAGGTTAAAAACATGAATGAGTATGATTGTAATCGATTCAGTTCATATCTATATCTTTTCATTTATGTTCATGGATCTTATAGAATATATGTAAATCCTTATGTATTTTCCTTTCTGTTGTAGTTCTATATGTTATCTATAAGTACCCACTATTTGGAATGAATACATTTGTCTAGAGGTTTTTTTGAGCCCTATGATGATTGTATGTCTCATTTCCACCTTTATTCATTAAGTTCCTAACATAGATGATGGTTTCCCACTTAACTCACATAAAATAGAGACTCAACACACGTGCTTGCCTTGGGTGAGCACCCAGCGCCCATTAGCTGATATGCCGGGGCACATGGGATTCCCTTGTTCTTTGGTGGGTGTAAAAATGACTACACTCTCCAAAGACATTCGATACACCATTAGTTTGCAACATCCTGGAATAAAAAATGAAAATATTTCCCATCCGAACCAAAATGTAGCCTTTTATTTACCCACTCTATAGCTATGCATGCTGGTACTACATTCAAAAAATTTGAATGCTCACCCAAAACTAGGTTTCTCATTGGTTATTCCTATCAGAGGGATAACATGTATATTTACCATATTCATAATCAATGTGCCCAATTATGCACAAAGAAGTGACATAGCTAAGATAATTCGAAAACACATATAAGCAGGAAACAAATCATTCAAGAAGAAAAATAATAATGAGAATTTCGAACACCATATTGAACACAACTGTATTACATAACAAAATTTGATTACAATAACCTCAATATATTTGTGCACAAGAAACATGTGCTCTCACACAAGTTTTAAAATCCGTGACTATATAACACAAAACCCTCAAGAAGCTATAAGTCACACTTATGTTATTTTCCTCTCTTAAAACTCAAAATCACTATCTATATATAAGGGTAAGGACATCCCTTCACCGCTTCATGTACCTTCCTAATAATAGGTATACACACAAAACTAACATTAATGCTTTTTTACATTCTATTCTTATAATAAATTAACATAAATATAGGAATTTCTTTAATCTTATTATTAGCTCGACATGTGCATGATATTTTTATGTCTTTGCATATAATTTTTCCAAATATAGCTCCCTTTTTGTGTGTCCCAATCCATCTTTCTCTTGTCTATTTTTACACCTTACTTGGAGGCCATTGTTTCTTTTTTTTCTATTTTTAGTCATGTCTCTGGAAAATTAGCTAAGTCAAAAATTCTATCTTCTCATTGTGAACCTTCACGCGTTGAACCTTTTTATGTGTATGTTCCCCTTTACACACACCTTTCACATGGTTCCGAACCTCCATGTGTGGTTATTACTTAGCCATTTCTACCGCTCAACACTAGTTTTCTGACACAAAATGCTAGAATTTGATAAAATAATCACACAATATTCTAAATAAATCTCTTAATGATAAACTGTGAAAATAGCATAAATTCAATTGTTTTTAAGTGTCAAAATAAATGGGTGGTTAGTAAAACTCAAGTGGCCTTTCTCAAAACTCTACTGGGGGTGTATGGGTGTTATTGTTCTATAACTCTCCTTTCTTTGTAAGATTTATTGAACTATTTTCATATGATATTTGTGCTAAGGTGGTTGCATTTTTATAGACATTAGCAATTTGTAAGAGCATTTGTATATGTTTATGTTCCTTTTCTTCATGAATGAATACATTTTTTCAAGATGACATGCTTATTTTTTATGATTTGTTGAACTAATCTCATAATTGGATAAATTTTATCTTCCTTCATGACTTTGTATGAGTTATGAAAAAAAATCATCGATTCATTCATTCGGAGGTTATGTGGTTCAGGTGGAGAGGGGAATAATTTTTGTAGTATTAGTGGGCACCATTAATTGAATCTATAAAGTTCCTTTCTGCAAAATATTATGAGTGAACATTTTTTCCTTTGGGTGTCCCTCAATTTTGATTATTTTTCATGATCCACACATGTAATTTTGGTTTCAGGGACCTACACTAGTTTTTCAGGGGTTTTTATATTATTTTCTTTCATTGGAGGTTCCTTGAAGTAGATGAACTTGGGAAGGTGATTTTTCTCCATTTTCATATTAGAATATGGAAAAACTATCATGATAATGTGGTTAAAACATTCTTTCATTCCCTTCAAGTTTCCCCATCTCCCCAATCTTAAATCTATCTCCATGCTTATTCTATCTCCAAAATTTTCATTCATATCCTACCCATCCTACAGATATCATCACCATTATGTAACCTACATGAAATATGTTTGAAAGAAACACAAAAATTTCACATTCTAAGTGTGTTTGCCTTGATATTAAAATCAAATCATCTCAAGCATTAATATATATCAAGTTGTGAGTAAATTCTTAAGGATTGATGTATGTGATCACATTCAATCTATCTTTACGAGCATGTTTTTGAGTTCTCAGGCATCTACAGTGTTTTGTGACCACTCCTTTGAGTTAGAACTACATTTAGTGTGTGCACATGGCCTCATATATACCTTCTAGATCGAGTTTGTGTGTCTAAAATGCCTACCCCTCTTTCCTTTAGATCTCACATTAGGTTATCTCACCCTAGCTTAGTTGCAAGTGGACTGCCACACCACAATCAAGTGTCTCTCTATCATGAGTCCCATGAAATCTTGGTCATGTGAGAATAAATGGACCATATCCCTGGATACAAAACAACAAACCTAGTGGGTATTTATTTCCATCTTACCATCTCACACATCTCAAGCCTTCTCCCCCCAAGGGTGTTAGATTGGGAACAAAAAATTAAAAAAAAATCTATTTTAATATTTTTAAATGCATGTAATGGATGATAATATAATATGGTAAACAGAATGATGTTCTGGTTTCTAATAATACTTGGGAAGATTTATTTTCAAACAATACTTACATATTACAATCCATTGGAAAAATATGTTGAAGGTGATATGATGATATGATGATCTCACCTCATTCTTCACCCCACGCAATCCAAATCAAGCCAATATGTTGAAGGAGGTATGATGATAGGAAAATTTTGACAAATACTTATTCAGGAACCTAGAGCTCAATCCGAATCAAGATTATCTAACCAAGTTCAAATTGATTTTCACTTATAAGTCTTGACTAGACTTAGATCTATGAATGGATTGCTGATTGGAAATATTTAGTTAACAAATTATTGTCTCTCCTCAAATGATCCTATAAATAATTTTATTGGGAATTTGAATCATTCAAGAACTTTTTTTATTTCTCTAAGGATCTTTTTAAGGTTTTATTGACATGACCCCTTATATCTTGCCACATGCTACTAATAAGAAGAAAAATCTTGTCACCAAGGAAAAAATGTAAGCAAGTTAGGGAATCTTCCTCATTTCCCAGTCGCATGCTACCACTACTCACCACCTAATACTAGGAGAGATGAAAAATTTGATTATTTGTGATAATAATATATTTAATTTTTTAGTTTTATCTTTCCTTATCTTGTATTGTGCTTGTTAGGAGGCAATGTTTTTCCCCCAATCTCATCCCCATGTAACTAGTAATATGTGAGGGCTCATTAGTGAAGACTGAGATGGGCGAACAAAAGTTCCAAGTGAAATTATTATAATTTTTTTGTTATGGAGATAACTTTTTAGGGAAATATTTTCCATCAAGAATCTTCTAGAGAATACAATAGGTGAAAAACATTTGAATTGGAAGAAACCATAAGAGGAATGAAGCATGTAAGTCTTTATAGGATTAATGTCAAACTATGTTTCATGATTAGAAATGATGATGAAAATTATCTAATTGAAGAGTGTGAAGAAAGTGTAGAAATTTCATGATTGAGATATTTTTCAATGTATGAAAGTTTAAAAATAATTTGAAAAGTAAGTTTCCATATTACAATTTAATGGAAATGCAAATGACACAGATGATGATAATGTAAAAGGATAGTGTGGAGATGAAATGATTATATATAGAAATGTCCTACATGACATGAGATGATGGATTCACCAAAATCCTCACCTTCCAAGACACATAAACGATATGTAGGATTCTTGAAATTTTCATTTACTTGACAAGGTCCTAGTAATTTAGGTTTAAACTTACAACCCTTTCCTACTATCTTATTTATCTGAATATCTAATCTTAGCATAAGATCGCTTGCTTGCATGGTAAGATCGTAAATTTCTTTGTTTTTTTGTTGATACATAATGTCTGCATGAACTTGATGGTGTTTTTTAGCTTTACCCCCTATATAGGGAGGTGATGTCACATTATATGTATTTCATGTTCAGGGTACATGTCTTATAGACACACAAAGTTTGGTTTTCAACATATTTTCATCTTTACCAAGGTTGGCAATGGGAGAAGCCATGTAAGTGGATTTAGTGGAGATAATTTTTTCACTCAACATATTCTTATTTCTTTGATATTTCTACCATACATATGTCTATGAGGGCATCTGCAAGAAGAGAGGCTATACCAAGGAGAATGTAAACTCCTTATGGTTCAAAAGGAAGAGTGATTGGAGAATCACTCACTAAGAGTTTTACAATTTCTTTTATGGTATTTTTGGATATATTTTCTACATATGCATTCTTATTCTTATATATTTTTGGTACTTTGATTATTTTTGGCTTATTGACCCCAACTTTTGGAACCCGCTTGATGGTCACAACTAATTCATTTGGAAGAGGTGGTTTGTTTAATTGATTCACATGGAGTAAAAATTCATAATGAACTCTAGGTTTATTCTTGAGGTTCTCTAAATGTATATTGAAGGGATTATGATCCCCTTGAGTGAAGAACACCTTTCCCAAATGGAGTAATATATCCTCTTGGAACAAAGTTAAAGGAATGGCCTTCATCCTGTGAGTCCATGGTCTTCCCAAGAGCATGTTGTAGTTCATTTTCTTATTTTTGATGTAAAATGTAGTTAAAATGGATTTCAGTCTGAGGGAAACTTGAAGGAATATGGTTCCAATTGAGATAGTTTTAATACTGACATATCCTTGTGATGTGTTTCTAGTAGAGGAGAAATCGGTCTCCCCATATCCCAACTTTTGCAAGAAACAAAAGGTAACTACATTCACAACAACATTTTCATAAATCATGGGTCTCTTGATACAATTTTTATAGACCTACACTTGTAAGTATAATGTAGTATCTCCTCTTCACAATATTTCAGTGTCAAAGGAAATCTTTCTTATGTAAACAAAAAACTTGATATATTTATCATTTTTCCCTGAAGGATGTATGTCAAAGTCTATATGATTGATTTGAGCCTTGGGTTGAGGTGTAACATGAATTAGATGACCAAGCCCCAATGTATATAATAAAGTAAAATGATGTGCTTGGGAATTTTTCAACAAATATAGAAATGAAATGTGAGAAAAGGTATTTTTATGTCTGAAATCAAATCATAAGCTCATACATGTTTTAGGACTAGAGGAGTGTCATCTTGTAAAATGGAATGAGTGGGAATAGATTATGAAGTGTATTCCCGTATCTGATTCATTGTGTTGATGTCTTACTCAATTTCAAAATTGACTAGCCCCAAAATATGTGTCTTATTTCTTGGGTCTAGGTTGGGGGCAACTCGATAATTTTAAGAAGTTGAGGCTTCATGGTCATTGTTCCTAATATGAATACCCTTTTTTATTTTTAAAGGACCTAATTTTTCATCTTACAAATGTTTATGGAATGCATCTCAATAGATTCCTAGGGTTCTTTTCTTAGGTGTAACTAGTCTTGTATAACTATGTTGTGAAGGTCCCTCATAAGTTTCTAGAAACATATCCATGAAGAGTTTTCTTTGATTTTTTGGATTTCTTTGAATGAAATTATTGGTATCTACAAGAGCATTCATCTGACCAATAATATGGTGAAAACCAAAATATATATTGGGATTATAATCCCTCATCCTTTGATTAAGGTTTTACTATTGGTTATAACCTCGATTGTTGTTTTGAAAATAATTATTGTAACTATAATTTATTACCCCTTGGATAGGATTTTGATATTGATTTTGGCATTGGGATTTAGCTCATCGAAGTGGAGAATGGTTGAAATGAACCGTGTTGTCAAAGGGAATATAATTATGACCAATTTGGTTATCAATGTTGGTATTTTTATTAGTGTCATCATTGTTTGTAGTATTAGGATTCTTCACTTGTTCAGTAACAACATCTATGGTAATACTACAATTACAGTTCAAGACCTTGGGACCTTAGTTATTAGTTCAATTGTTTTGATATTTTTCACTTTTTATCAGGAGATACCAATTTTCCATTGATAATGTACATCTTACATTTGTTGTCAATAACAGCTTGGTTAATGTGAAGTGCTCCTTCTAACACTTCCCCATAACTATGGAAAGGAAATTTTTGCACTTCCTCCATGGTTTATCGATTGAGATAATATAGGAAGAGGTCACATAGTTCCATTTGGTCCATGTTAGGTTCTCTTGCAGGAGATTAAATAACTTGGAACCACCTCTTAATGAAGTCGGTAGAAGATTCATTTTCCTCTTGTTTAATGTGTAAGAATACCCTAATCTCCATTCGCAACAACTTTTTCATGTCAAAGGATTTGATGAATTTAGACATGAGTTTTTTAAATGATTATATTGAAGCCTTAAGGATTCAGTAATACTATTATAGAAAAATACCTTCAAGTTTATTTGCAAATATCTTAGCCACCACCGCATCCCATGGGAGTAATTGTTTAATTACAATGGCATAGGCCTTTATGAGTGTTAGGATCCACCTCTCCTTTAAATTTATGAATATTTGGAAATTTTCATGGAAGCATGACACCTCATATTGTGACATAAAGAGATTATTTGAAGTATTCAGTGTAGGTTCCCATTGCATAAGATTTGACCATGGAAGATCCCTGATGAGGGGGGAGAGGAGGAGTTGGATAAGTTGTGGTGTAAGTATTGGCCTAGGTGTACAAATTCTCTTGAAATTTTGTAAATGAGACAAGGAACTCATACATATAATTTTTTGGGACTTTGAGTACATATATAGGTAAGGACGAATAGCACTAGGAAATGCAGTCATAGGTGTCTTATTATAAAATCATGCATCATTGAGAGTGATGTATGGAAAATAAATTCCAACCAATCCTTGCGTTGAGTAGGTGTGAAATGGGTGAGGACCCATCCCCATTGTGTTAGATCATATGAGAAGATCACATGGATTTCATTGAACTAGATAACCTTGTTGCACGGGATGTATCATTGGTTGCATGTTGGTATGAGTTTATCTTTTTTCATATGTGGTATACCACATATTCTTCATCATTACATAAGTTGGTTGTGGCATATGGGAACTCTCTAATCCTCCCTACTAGTGTAGAAATAACATCAATTGGCAAGGATTGATCCCCTTGTCTGGGTCATGTTGTGTAGGGTTTGGTTTAGGGGATGTGTGATACCCTTGTAGTACTTGACATTTACAAATGTTTTTAAATAAAAGAAAAAAATTAAATTTTGAAAAATAAATAAATAAACAATGAAAGTTTGATGGAATTAGTGCAAGCAGTGGAGGTTGGTAGGGACGTGGGAGGAGGTAGAAAGGTGGAGTTGCATGGGTAGGTGGAAGGTAGGACATGTCACTTCCTTCTCAATAATACATGAATTTTTTTAATTGTTTCCTCCAGCCAGTTACCACAAAAACCCAAGAGCAAGTTGTAAATTTAATTTTGGTTGGTTATTTGTAGCGACTCAATTTAGTGCCCTAATATATATGTCTCTAAAAAATGTGGGCGCTTGTGTGCTGGTAGTGGAAATAGTGGGTGTGCACTGGAAAAGGGTAGGGGCATCTATCAAGGCACATGAATAGAAGGATTTTGTCATATGTTGTAGTTGGATGCACTCTAATATATGGCTTTTGGTCTCCAACCTGATCAGTTTACATTGCCATGTATTCCTAGCCTGTGCCATAATACGAGCTCTGGAATACGTGTATGCAAGCTATGGAAGCTTTTCAGCTTGTGAAATGTCTGAATGGATGTTCAAAAAAGGGGACGTGGTTGCGGGGGGCTAGGTTGACTGTAAGATAAACATAGAATGGGTTTGTTGAAAAGGTTTAGAAAACTTCAATTAACCTCCCTGCATGTGTAAATTTTTGGCTTAGTACAGGTGGACATCCATCAAAGCATATTCGAAATCTGAATGTATTCTAGCTTTCTCCTAGCTTGTGCTAAAAACAAGATTTTGTCAGGTGTTTTAATTGCAAATGCCTAGCGATGTGTTCATGTAAAGAGAAGGAAAGTGTAGAGATGGAATTGGTGTTAGAGAGGTACAGAGTTCAAACCTTGGGTATACTGGTCCAAAGATTATATCCTTCTGAGGAATTCATATTTTCTCATATTCATCTAATGCTTTTGAAAGATTTGTTTCAAGCCAATGGAGTCAAATCTTCCCTTGTCTATGATGTTGATATAGCAAAAACAACCTTTCACACCAATGGCTCTCATTAAATCTGTCAGATGTAATATCTTTTGGATGGGACACCAAGACATCTTCTAAATAGGTCCGTTATAATTTGGAACTCCAGTCCGTAGACAGTAAGGAAGCTTGTGCAAGAGTTCTTTACTTGACTATCAGTGGAAATAGAGGAAAAAAACATGTTGTATGTTATGTGCTACGATAAATCCAGATGATTCCAGGTACTACAGAGTTGATGGAAGGAAAAAATCAGTTAAAGATGTTAAGAAAGGTAGAATGTAGAAGTGGAAAAGGCACACCAAGAGCAAATGACAAGGAAAGGCTTCGATGAAATTCAAAAAAATAAAATTCTATTGAAAAAGGAGGAACATAAATCTATGTATGGATTTCTTAGTCATGCTGGATATCCTGAGGGAGCTCCAAAATTTATCGTCAAACACCTTTTTTAGCATGTGGTATTATTGATGGTTCGGTGCTAAATGGGTTCATTGGGAAAGCTTGAGGATTTCGAGCAAAGGAGAAATGGTAAAATTGTGGATGCTCAATATTTGTTCAACAAAATTCTTAAGGGAGATGCAAAACTGAATCTCGCGGTTTTGACCAAATTCATTCCCAGGCATGGTTCATCTCCCCTTATCTTTCATAATTCTTGTGCTTTAGTTTTCATTTGCAACTAAATAGAATTTTAAAATATTAGGATTATAATACATTTAATTGTTTTATTCAACTTGTTGTAAAACAATGAAATGTCGTGTCGTGACTCGTGAAATCAAAGTAACTCTTTTGCATTAAACCATGAACTTCCACCCTCATTCTAAGGTGATTAAGAAAACTTCCTACCGAACTAGATTGTTACAATATTGTTTTATCGACAAGACGAATTTTACTTCCCAGTAAAAATGTTGACCATCTCCCTATTTAAATAGATAATTTTACATTTTTCAGAGACTCGTTAGGTACACCTCGTAACTCCAAAAATGGGATGTTAAGCTTCATTCGTTTACCTTGTTATGTGAGGAGTCACCTTACCCTTTGGTTTGACCCTAAACAAACATTTGTGATCTTTTCAATGCCCTTATAGGATCCCTATTACACTATTTTGCAGTGGTAGGAAGTTGTTAAATCTAGAAAGTTGGCTTTCATTTTGAACCACCATTAGAAACCTAGATAAATAAATTATTATCTATCTTCATAAACCTCTTGTGTGTTTACTAGACAATTGCATGGAACTTTTAGTTTAATGAAAAACACTTTTCTAGATTGTTTGACAATGTCATTTTATAGGCCTCTGGTCACAGTTTGACTATGTCAAACTGGACCAATTAGGACCGGTGGCTTCAGAAAACTTGTCGCCGTTTGAAGACTGTTTTCTAGTTCTAATTTCCGTCGACTCTGTTGAATTCTCCTTATATAGGGGAATTTGTAGGAATTTTCTCATTGTGCGTTCATCCATCAAACGTCAATTTTGGACATGGTTTTCTGAGCCCTCAAGATAACTTTTATTCATTTGCAATTGGGTCAACTATGACTGATGGCCCGAGAAACTAGCCTCCAAATGTAAACCATTCACCAGTTCCAAATTCCGTTAGTTTCTATGAACTCTTGGTATATAAAGGGACACGTATAAATTTAACCGTGGTGTGTTTTCTCATCAGAAGACAATGTTTGAAAGTAGTTTCTTAGCATTCGAGCCCATTTTGAATGTTTTTGTAACTAGCAAGGAAATGTAAAAATAGAAAGTTGTGGGACCCTCGGCGGGTTGCCAAACCACCCTGGAAAATTTTGAAACATGTAAATAATTTTTTGAAAACTCTATAGTGTAACTTGTGTGAAATAGAATTTTTGACAAAATGGTGTTTCTCTCTCTTCCTTTCTCTTTCTCTCTCCTTGGTTAGAAAATGAGGTGAAATGAAATGAATACATGCCTTTAAACCTTTTATTTTGATTGAAAATTATAATTATTATTATATGTAAATGGGAAACTAAACAAAATGTTAATTATGTTAGATTAGGGTGACGCCATGCCAACGATTTATTGTTTATTTCATGCTCACATGGTTTTATAGGATGGATGGCAAAAAGGCAATGTGTGATTCCTTAATTATCATTGTAATTTATATAGTTCATTGTAAAATTAATATATGTATAATGTAGTCTCACATTACATAAGGTTATATTTGATCATTTTCTAATACGTATGAGATGCTAGTTTTTAGGGATATCTAGGAAATGTGTATTTAATCATAGGTTCAATTTGATTCATAGTACGTATGGTAAAAAGGGTTTGTTATATTTATAAGGTAAATGAATTTGAAGTAGTATCTTGTAGTGTATACTCAGTGTTCAATAAATGATTAATGAATCATCTTGTGCATTCTTACTTTGTAAATGTAATAATGAGATTTAATTGAAACACTCAACCCTTGTATAATATCAGAGAAAAACATGGCTTCATGTGTTATAATTTTTACCATAGAAGACGTTGAAAACCATAGAATGAACTTAAACTTTGCACTCAATGGAACCTCCTAGTTTGGGTAAACAAGAGACCAATAATGGGTTTATCATCCTAGTCAATATGTTTAGTGACATTGTCATGAACCTGTCTGATAGGAGTGACACAATCAAATTTTTTTTTGGAGTAAGTAGAGCTATCTCTTCCTTCATATCCTAGTGGACTACCTTGTCTTCCAAAAATAGATTTAAAATTAAATTTCTTCATCGAATGAAATCACTGTTGGATTCAGACAACATAAATGGAAATCGTGATATAGTTGTTCTATGTCTTGCATTCTTGTTAGTGAACTCTTTAGTCCCTCACATCTAAATGTCTTATCTTTGGCTTGTGAAAATATAGTGCCTTGATCTCTCATGAAGGGTTTATAGAGTAAATACATTTTAACCTTAATCTAATATATAATAGGGATTAAAGCCATGGGTGAAAATTGGAATTAAGCTAAACCTTAGTTGATTTGGATGTTATCATGTGGGTAGAAAATTATAAGTAACTCGTAAAACAAAATTGTTTTGAAAGATGTTGACTTTAGAGAACCCAAGAAACTGAAATCTTCTCCCATAATACCTTTTTATGTTCATTTATAACATTAAGAAATAAATAATATTTCACATGTGGAATAATGAAATGCAGAAAGATGGGACCTTACCTTGAACACAAATCATTTATGGTTCATGTGTAGTTTATAATGCTTCTAACCATGTACTTCTTTAAGATGTCAGACAAGTACATTCATAGTTCTTTTGTCTTTATGCAATGGTAAAAATGAAACCTTAATGCGATGAAAAATTAAAGCATAGAAGAGTAAAAACGAGATTTGAGGTTAAGAATAATTCCACTCTTGGAGTCCTTATAACTTAATTAAACATTTTCATGAGTTACAAAGAATATGAATTGCCCTGGTGTGATCAAACTTTGAGAAAACAAAAGATATATATATATATATCTTTTGTTTTCTCAAAGTTTGATCACACCAGGGCAATTCAAAATGGAATTCCAAAAGTCATTGAATTAGAATAAATATGGTAGGGAAATAACTATACCGTTATTGAAGAATGTTTTTGGGAAAAATCTATCTTGTATATAAACCTCCCTTAAATCCTAATATTGCTTTCTGGTCATCAAGTCTGGTTCACTTGAGTTGTAAGGGTAAAAAATGTAGACATCAAATAAATGTTGGAGAAGAATATTCTTAACATAATAATAAGATAATCAAGTACTTTTTATGCAATTGGAATTATGCCAAATAAGTATGTAAGTTATGGAAATTTCCATAAAGGATAAAAATCCAACTTAAAATGGTCGACTGTAAATTAAATGTGGAATGAACTTAAGAATATATAGATGAATAAAAAAGATAAAGTTTTCCTTTCACACTAATGTTTTTGGAATGTTGATTGTAGCCAAAATACAATTAAATAAAAGATGTGTTGTAAGCTTTCCTATCCTTGATTCCTTTTCTTGTGGTTGGGTCATTGCTAGTATTCTTTCATTGAGAAAAGTGTGGCATTAACATGTCTAAGGTGTTTTCATGTGTCTATGTGAGTCGATGAATTATGTAAGTGTCGTATGCATTTTTTAGTATTCTTTACTTGGATCCCTTGTGGCGTTGTGTAGTAAGCAATGTAAGTCAAAAAAAATTATCCTGGTATTTTTACTGTTGTGTTTGTGTGTGAAAAATGTGGGCGTTGCAACCCCATTATAAATTTCTTGGAATTGGTATTATTATGTCCCTTGAAAGGAGTTTCAAGACTTCCATCCCATACATTACTATTAAAAATCTTAAAGGTATGAGTCTTCATCCTTTCCAAAGAATCATCTATTATGTGAACTAGATCAGTTATTCATGTAAAAATGTCACCCTCCATTGATTTCATGTTATTTTGGGGTGTTGATAAGACCATAGTGTGTGTATTGGTTTCACCCATAAAATTCATATTACTTGAATTGGATTGACCCTCTTGTATTTGTAGGGGTTCGTTGAACTCTTATATCCTCACATGATTGGTAGGATTTGAAATATACCTAGGATATTCTTAAATGTTATTGGTGTAGTTGTCATCACATCTTGGAAAGAAAGGTGGTCATTGAAGTTAAACATGGGAATAATATATATTATGGAAAATGGCCCATCAAAAACTCTACTAAAGATATTTGAGAGGTATAAAATACCCATAAAATAGTGTAAGAGGGGAAATATGAAACAACAGAAAATACTAAAAATGAAAATGAGAATAAACTAGTCCTTCACATTATGTTCACTAAAATTTGTACACTGGATAAACGACATGGAATTCCATGTGTACTCTACTTCCTGAGGTCATGCTGAGATAGTTGAAGTGTGTATGATTTAATGGATAGTGATAGGAAAATAAAGGATAATCATGGGATAAGAGTAGGTAGTGTGAAATCCTAATAGCTGAGTCGGTCAAAGGGAAAAATAGGGGCTACAAACTGGTATCTTGAATTCCCTACGGCTAGATTGTTTGTTTTGGTTTAGTTTTTAAACTATGTTAAATATTAGTTTTAAATAAATAATGGAAATAAAATATGATTATGCTCAATATTTTAATTAACTATATTTGATCCTAATTAATTAAATAAATAAAATAAACCATCTATTCTATTTGTTTGTATTCTAACAAGATTTTAAACAAGAAATGAATTGAAAGGAACTAACTAAAAAACTATCAATTTCTTTATTTTTTAGAATTAAATAAATAATTCTTCTATAGACACAGACACAAAGAAAAGAATTAAAACTAAAAAAATTCTTCTAATTAAAAAAATAAAAATGAAACATGGAGCATCCGGATGTGTCTATTCCTATATTGCATGGTTGTCTGATAATGTTATTCTAAAAGAATATATTTGAAAGTTATTACTCTAAACAAAATAAAATAGAAATTATTCTAGAAAATATTTTGCCTCAAGTTTTCCCGAAAGGGAAAATCTTATTGGAAGCAAATTCCTCTTTACAATAAGAACTTTCACCAGTAGAAATAGATTTGAACTAATTGAAATAAATAAAAGAAGTGAATGGATTTCTTCACTTAATCCTCCAACTAATTTCCTGAGAAAATCCATAGAAATAAATTGGGAAGAAGTTATCAATTGAATATTTATTTAATAAATTCTTCAAAATAAATACCAGATAAATAATATATGCGAGAAGTGATGAATTCTTCCACTTCTAATAATCTAAACGTGCAAATTCTTCTAATGAAAATAAATAAAACTATGTAAGACTTTAACTCATTTAAGTATATTCCCAACCTATTTATTATTGTTTTGTGGTAGCTTCCCAGATAATGAAATTCACTTGTTGTCTCCTCATCTTTATACCCTCTTGCAATTTTTTATGTTTAATTGATCATGGGATATGTAGATGTTGGTTTCTAACAAAGAAAAGAAAAATATTGTTTGTAGTTATCTTGGTGCAAGAAATTACTGAAAGCAAATAACAAGAAAGAATAGAGAGATGAATTGGTTGTCTATGTGGTCCCTCTCAAAATTTCAGCAATATAGCATTACCTAAACAATATGAAATATTCAACCCATCATACAGGAAAAAATTGTACTTCTATAGAATATTGGGTAAGAAGAATTCAATCTACAAGTTTCAAACAAGAAGTGACAAATCATATGACTAATAAGGATTAAGTCTTCTAAATTTAGTAAATGAATAAGAGGAATTCAATATGAATCCAATAAGCCTAAAAATAGATGAAACTGTAAGAAATGAGTGAGAAAAATACTCCTAAAATATAAAAACACATACAAAAATGCATGTTTAAAAAATTAGTTTTAAGGAGACATGATTTCCGTTGTTGAAAAAGTGGAAGTTAAACAACTGTCAAGGTGGTCTCACAACCACTAGCGTGGTTCTGTAACCTCCACTCAAAAATTATGTTAAAAGCTAAGAGAAATATTGCAATAAAAATTGAAGTTTGGGGACAAAAAAAGGGTTAATTTGAGTCAAAGGATGGATGCAAATGAGAAAGGGAGGTATGTGAGTATCATATTTTCATCAAAGAATACTTGTTAGAGATCACACAAGAAGTCTGTGCGGGAGAGAAGGCCAGGATCAAGAGGGCGGAGGGACAGGAGGAATCTGCACGTGGAGGGCAAGTTAAACATTCAAGACTTAGCCGATTTTGAGCATGAAGACCTATTTTTAGAAGATGGCATGTGGAACACACCAATGATGCAGAGACGTGCACGCCATGCATTATCTATCTTTAGAGGATCAGATCAAGTGTTTTGCATGGAGATGAGCTAAGAATAGGATTGTCACTTCAGTTAACTATAAGAGGTCTATAGATAGCACACTTGCATTTGTGGTTATGCTTGTAAATGGCACGTGGCTATTAATAGCATGCGACCTATTTCTGGAATAGATAAGTGGTGAAGGGAAAGTCCCCACCCTATATATATGATATGATGAACATAGTAGAATATACACATAGAGAGAGATGGATGTATGAAGGTATAGATGTATGCACATATGATTGGATTACTGTATCAGATCCATGTGTGCATTGGTATAGCTTTCCATTATTGTAAGGAGATTTTGTGTTTATTAATAGATGGAAGATATTGGCTGAACCTAAGTGTCATTCCTGTATGTAATTGAGTAGTGCATGTTCTTGATACAATCATGATTATTGTTTAAGCTTGTTCTTTCATGGATCTGAATGTAGCATGCATTATAGAATGATGGATTAGTTATGGATCTATATGTTTCTTCCTTCATCACACTAACATCCTGCTACAACAACTCTAAAGAGGGACCTGGTACCTTTGCACGCTTTGGGTGAGCACTCAATCTAGGCTGAGTGATGTGCCAACATGACTAGGGTGTTATCTGGGAAATTTTAGGCTTCATCATTAGTTCCATTACTGGGACTTCTTTTTTTAGTTGTTTAGGATGGTTCATGATGACGACGTACTGATTAACTCTAGCAAGTATTGAGGAGTGGATACATGATCTGGAGGAAGAATATGCATGGCAATTCAGTAATAGATCTAAGTTTAACGTATGCACTTGGGTGGAATAGAATTTGTATGACATCTTATACGAGATATTTTTTGTTATATTTTTAGTAGAACTATATGAGTGGATTAATACTTATGCATCTCAGCGGAATTGGAGGTATCACAAACTTTTCTAGACACACGAAAAATTTCAGGCCCTTTATGATGCTAATTTGATCTGGAATTGCATTGTGGATATGTGGTTTTGTGGTGTTCTAAACAGTTATATTCTGGAATATTCAATTTTGACATACTCTTTCCCAAAGGTAGTTAAATTCCAGTTTTTATGGTATCCAAAAGGAGCATATTTGCAATGTATTCCACTGGCAATCAATATCTTGATGGTAACTTTGAACCTGGAGAGTAAACTGATGAATAACTAAACTTCACCATGTGTGACAGAAGGAAAAGGTTTGGTAAAAGATGGCAGACCTAGCAACAGAGAGGTAAAGAGAGGAGAGGTGGCTTAAGTATAATGAGGCACGTGAGAAGGAGATAGAGAAGTAGTGTTCCATTGCAGAAATTATGGCGTTGAGGAGAGAGATGGCTCGTGAAGGGTTTACAGCTCACGTAGAAGACTTGGTTCCAGAGCATTAGGAGACTCTTTCATCTTGGAAAACATGACAAAGTTATTCCCCTTGTCCTCCCACAGATAGCATGCTGATAAGAGAAAAATGTATCCCTCTTTTGCAAGCATTTGTAGGTCCGTGACCCATGATGACCTGAGGATTGTCGATTGATTGGTCAGATCTAGGATGCTATAGACATTAGGGTATGAAAAATAAGTGTAACCAGATAATTCTAAGGGTAAGAATGAGCACTAGGATCAGGATCATAATCCAATGTGCTATGACAGAAATGAGGGGAATTTTGAAGGAGGACATGGAAGGGGACGTGGATATTGTGGTGGATATGGAAGACGAGGTCATGGTGGAGGAATATGTGAGTTCCCTCGTGGAACATGTTATACGTGTAGATCTCCTGACCACTATAGGTGTGAATTCCATCAGAATATTACATGTTCTTTTGCGAGAAGAACCATAGCTATGAAGAGTGCTCGGACTTATATGAGCATCTGAGTAAGTAGCATAAACAAGAAAATAAAGGTCAGGATGGGTTAGAATCCAGCGCGTGGTAGAACATCAATGGATGCCTAGGATAGCAGAAGGACTTGAGGCATTGAAAGTGAAGATTAGTACACATGGAAGAGCAGAATTACACCAAAAGCCTATGATCACCAAGGAGGAGGTTTTGCATGCAAAGTACCTAGGTACCACTCATCAGAAGGAAGTTTACTAGGATATCATGGAAGTGCTAAGGAATCTTCAGGGTGAGATATGATACTTAAAGGAGCAGAAGAAAGCATTAGAGACAATCAAAATTGATATCAATGATCTGTGAGAAGTCTGTAGAATATTGCACCAGGAGAACATTACCCCACTATTAGGAATTTGTTTAAAGGGGAAAACTTTGCACATAAGTTTTGAAACTAGATGGCAGATCCTGCATGTAAATCTTCCACCTGATAGTAATGACTATGAAAAGGAAATTACTCTAAATACTATTATGGATGGGTAGTTGTTGAGGAACATATTGATTAATATAGGTGTGGAAGTAAATGTGCTTACATTAGATGCATGGGTATAAATGGGGAGGCCTCCATTATAGCCATCATTTAATGTGTTGTTTATGGAAAACCGGACCAAGGCTACTCCCATAGGATTTTTGAAGGATGAATCTATAACCATACAAGGGGTCAAGTTTGCTGGGGATTTTTAGGTATTAGCACTTACAGAAGTGGACAATTTTCCAACCTTGCTTGGATTCCCTTGGTGTTATAAAAATAATTCTGACTTGAGATTCAATAAGGGGTATATCAGCTTTGAGAACAAAGAGGAAAGGGTTGTGATACCATTGACAAATGGGAATTCTACACCATATATTGAGCCTCTTAATGAGGAGGACTTAACCAAATTTATGTACGCACTGTTCAAAACCCATAGGTGAAAGAGCCATCAAAAGAAGGCATCCTACAGTGGGATAATTCTTACTCCATTAGTGATACTACGAGTATTGCTTGTGATAATTGGGCTTATGGTACATATGAATTAGTAGGGTTTGAAGTAAAAAGTGTGGTTGTGCATAAGAATGGACTTCGTTCGGTCTAACAAATAGGTAGCACAATACCTTAGTATATAGGGGTAGAAGATCTTTCTGCATTTGTGAAAGCCGTGGAAACTCAATGGACAAAACAAATTAAGAGAAGAATTATGTTAGTATATACCTTGTGCGGGACAGTAGTGCGCTAGTGGGTAGTCCACAGAGATAATATTATAGAATGAAAAAAGATTGTAATCACCTTATCTATTAGATTTTTAAGGAACAATGCACCTACGTAGATATGCACTTATCATGGTGATCAACCTATTCAGCATCACATTCAATAGTGTGGGAGACTCTGGACAATAGGACAAGAAGCATTACCAATTTCACTTTGGGTGCATAGATTGTACTCTACACTACAAGGATGCACATGTGTCTATTATGTATATGCAGAACTACATCGAGAGACTAGAAACTAGCAAAATTTGATTGCAAGGATGATCCAGACCTTTGACTATTTTTCTTCTCAACCTCCAATAGAAGAGGCATAAAAATTTATCAAGTGCTTAACCATGGGAGATAGTGCAAAATTAGAAGAGCATATTCAGGAATTATTTGGTGAGATATAGTTCAGAGTGTGTATTGATAAGGAAGAAGAAATGGACTTCATACTACTTGAACGCAGTTTCCTTGAGAAAGAGAAGGGAAAGATGCTTTACATCATGGATGATGAGGAAATTGAAAACCTAGATATTAAACATTCAAAAGGGGTGCATGAGGTCTCAGACAGTGCAGATAAGGATACACATGCCTATCACGAACCCATAAAGACAAAGAAGGTGAATATAGGTTTGGAGGTTGAGCCTAAGAAGGCCATAATTGGAGACTACTGGTCAGACTCAAAGGTATCAAATATCATTGAGTTACTCAGGGATTATCAGGACTTATTCAGATGAGGATATCACAAACTTAAAGGCATGCATAAATCACTTGGGGAAATGAAGATAAAACCTAAAGATGGTGCACACCCAGTTAGAAAGAGGCCTTACAAAATGAATCCTAATTTGCACAAAAAGGTAAAAGAAGAAATTGATAAAATGTTGAAATCTAGAATTATCAAACCCCTCGATGAGTCAGAATAGGTTAGCCCAATGGTGATCAGTATATAGAATGATGGACGAATTCGAATATGTGTAGACTACAGGGAGTTGAATGTTACACACATCACCAATCCATTCCCAACGCCATTCATTACAGAAATACTAGAAGGTGTTGTATGGTGCGAGATATACTCCTTTACAGATGGGTTTTCTAAGTATCATCAGGGTAGGATTTCTCAGGAGGATCAAGAAAAGACAACATTTACTATTGAATGGGGTAGTTTTTCCTATACTGTGATGCCTTTTGGATTGAAAAATTTGACTGCTATATTCTCATGCATAGTTGTTTAGGCATTCAAATATTTTATTCACAACATCTTACATGTTTACCTAGATGATTGGATAGTATATGGGCTTGTGAAAGATCATTATGAAAATTTGCGCTTAATGTTTGAATGGTGCAAATAATTGAGTATTTCTTTGAACATCAAGAAGTGCATATTTTCTGCATCACTTGGAATATTGTTAGGACATATAATCTGCAAGGAAGGTGTGCTCATTGAACCAGCTAATGTTACACTCATTTTAGGCTTGGAAGCACCTACCAGTCAAAGCGAGGTGAGAAGATTTTTAGGTCATATAGGATATTATAGAAAATTCAACAAAGGGTATGCCAAAAAAATTTCCCCCTTGGAAGAGTTACTGAAGGGGAAAGGTACATTTTATTGGGGAGAACCACAATAATGCACATTTGAGATATTAAAAGAGAGACTTACTACTACACCCATTCTACATTTTCTCTCATGGGATAAACCATTTCATGTGCATGTGGAAACCTCTAGCATGGCCATTAGTGCTATGTTCGCTCAGCCTAGAGAAGGTATTATCGATCATCCAAATTTTTTTTTGCTAGTAGGAAGATGACTCTTGCTAAACAAAATTATACAACTACAGAGTGCAAAGCTTTAACTATGATCTATGCATTGCACAAGTTTTGACAGTACTTGTTAGCAACACCATTTGTGTTTTATACAGATCACATGGCATTGAAGTACTTGGTAAACAAGCCCGTATTATAGGGGTGCATATGCAGATGGGTACTCTTATTTCAAGAGTTTGATTTCATAGTTGTGGTGAAGTCAGGGAAAAGCAATTCTAGACCAGACCATCTATCTAGAATCAACTAAGGAGAGGAAGCATAGACAATTGAAGAAACCATTACAGATGCACAATTATATAGGTTACAATGCACACCATCAAAATTATAAAACATTATTGTCTTTATGTGGATTGGTATAGCACCGAAAGGAATGAAGGCATTAGAAAAGGAATAACTTGCTATACTCATAGCACCATTTCTGTTAATCGGTGGTGACCTCTACAAGTTAGGTAGAGATGAAGTATTACATCATTGTGTATTAGAGCATGAGCACAAGGATATTATGGAAGAATCTCATGGTGGTATTGTAGGAGGCCATTATGTAGGTGATGTGACTTCGTGAAAGATCTTACTTGTTGGATTATGGTGGGAGACATTTTATAAAGACTGTAAATAATATTTTAAGGCATGTGATCATTGCCAGTGCTTAGGAAAACTAGGGCAAAGAGATGAGATGCCTTTGAGGACTAATTACTAGTGCAAAACCATTTGAGAAATAGGCCATTGAATTTGTAGGACCTATTTCGCTAGCCATGTGCAGGACTGGATCATGCTATATCAATTACTTGCATATATTATCTCAGACAGTGGGTAGAAGAAGCACCTAAAAAGAACTGTAAAGCAGCTACAGTGGCTAGCTTTCTATGGGAGAATGTTCTTACAATATATGGATGTCGTTTAAGCTTGAAAAGTGATAAGGGTACACACATTTTGAATGATACAATCAGGATCCTATTAGATGAGTTTATGGTTGCACACCATAAAACTACACCCTACCATCCTGAGGAAAATGGAACAACTGAGGATTTCAACAAGATTTTGAGCCAGAATTTGAAAAAAATTTGTGACGTTGGAAGAAAGGATTGGGATGAAAAAGTTTTAGCTATTCTTTGGGCATATAGAACAGCTTATAAGTGATTGAACAAAGCCACACCATTTTAGTTGGTGTTTGGCACAAAATTCATTCTCCCTATAGAATTTATGTTACCTTCTTTGTGCATTGCATGTGCTGGAGGTATAGCTGATGAACATGCTTTAGAAGAGCATATCAAGAATATGATTCAACTGGATGATCAACGTGCCATAGAATGAAGGATTTGAAAGCAGGAAAAGGCTAGGCAGAAGGCATGGCATGATAGAAACATAAGGGATAAGAAGTTTGATATTGGACAAATGGTACTTCTTTATGACTCTAATTTCTTGTGCCATCCAGGAAAGTTCAAAGTACATTAGTTGGGGTTGTATGTCATCACTCATATACTTGAAATAGGTTATTTCCAATTAGAAACACTTGATGGAACATGGCTACCCAGTTACTTTAACATGAGTAGGTTAAATCCCTACTATAAATAAGACTTCTTGGTGTTTGTAATAAGGTAGTATTTGCATTTAGATTAGGTTTCCCTTATGTATTTCCTTAATGTATTTCCTTCATTGTCACTATGCTTTGTCAGTTTGATTGTTGTTCTTGTGTAAAGTGTGCTTGTGCGCATGAAGTTGATTACTATGTGAAGAATGTTTATGCACAGAGGACTGCATATACCTTTAGTGTGGGGGTGGTTGTAGTTATCCAAGTAAAAGACCATGAGAATTGAAAGGTGAAAGGAATAATATGCTACGGGTGCACTTTAATTCAAAACAATATTTCTTTTCACAAGTGACCAAAGATGGAGATGAATGAAAGGATAGTATAATGTGAGGCAAGTGGAGGCCATGATAACTACCAAGAAAAGGTACAGGGATGAGGTACTTGGGCACAAGGGCATGTGATGAAGAGAAGTCTATGACCAGTGGGTAGGAAGGTGTGCTAGGAGGTTATAACTAGGGTGCGAAGATGTACCATTTGGAAAGAATGAATTTGGTCAATGAATGAGGGGATATTTGGTAGGTGAAGGAGTAATAAATGCATCAAAATTTGAAAAATCTATATAAGGATGGGATGTGAATTCAATTTTACCATTGCGATTAAGAGTATTTGAAAGAAGCCAAGGGCGAAGAGCTGAGTGATTGGGTTAAGGTGCGAAGGGTGTGAAACCAAGCGTGAAAAAGAGATCTATGCACAGAAGAAGCTTGTGTCCCCGGTACTGAAGGGTTTGAGTGAAGCAATGTGATGGAGATAAGTTAGGGGCATGTAATTTCACCTAGGGCATGCTGAATCACACTAGGGTTTGCTTCACACATTGAAAAATTTGAACAGAAAGGATCTACAAAGGATTGTAAGGTAAAAATGGCACACAAGAAGGCAAATGTAGCTAGAGTAAAAGGAAAGAAGAAGGTTATCGTCGATGAGGAAGAAATGGCTCCAGAAAGCAATTTTTTGAAGATACAATATCTAGAGGGGGTTATTTTCAGCCAGAAGTGGAATTCTCACATAAGGAAAAGTAAAGTGAGTGCGTAAAATCACCCTAACATTGAGAACAAGAAGGATATTGACACATGTTCTAACATGGAGACAAATAAATGCACAGAAAAACATATGTCGGTGTATAACGATGCTAGTGAAAATCTCTTGCATAGGATAGGGGTTTACCAACTTTATGAGCTCCCTTATTTTGGGAAGTATTAGCCATTATACTAGTGGTTTATGAGCATAGTACACGAGGATTTTTTCTACTTTGCAGGTCGTAGAATTAGAATTTCAGCCACGCTCATCTCCACAATGATAGGGTTAAAAGGCATGGGAGATGATCTGATAGATAAAACTACAATATTTGAGATCAGGAAGGAGTTGGTATATACAAATGGTCTGCGCAGTATGGACATCGACAAACTAAAGAAGTATCTAGTTGTACAAGTGGCTGCACATCTCATTACAAAGCTTAATGACCAGGAAAGGTGGTCAAGAGTGAACACCATGTGGTTGCACATTGCCAAAAAGATTTCTGAAGGAGAAGTCTAAAAAATTTAATGGTATATCACAAATATAGTCATTGAAGAAGTGTGCATAGGAGGAAATATCAGCTTTGGGGTTGTTTTGTTATCACTAGTGTTTATGGAGATCATAGTTCCTAATGGACCAAAGGAGAAGGTATGGGAGTATCCAATGGAACAAAAATCATCTATCGAATGCTTCAAGAAGTACCTATGTGAGGGATATATGACAAATTAGGTTAGGCAATGGGATGAGAAGTGGTATAATAGGATCTGTGTGGCTTTTGAGAAATAATGGTGCATTCCCAGGGACTTACCTTCAGTGGTTGGAAAGGTAGTTTAATTTACTGTATACCAAAATTTCTATATAGCACGATTTATAATGAAAGATAGGGCATGTAGTCCTTAGTGCAAGTTTCCATATGCATTCATAGCAAGGCACTTCCAGGCATCAGTACATATGTTTATAGATGCACGACGACTGATGTTCAATGCGGATAAGGTAGATTGTGACTACCACACACTAAGGAAAAAATATGTGTACCCATGGCGGGGTGCATATGTTGAAAGATTGATTTTTGATGTTTTAAGCATTAAACCAATAAGTTTGGTGATGGGAGGTATTGGAGCAGCATTGGTATATCTTCAGCTAAAGCCAAAGATGGAGAATAAAAAGTATGTGGAAGGTGAGTTTGCACTTCCAGCACCACTAAAGGGAAAGCATAAAATGGAGAACATCCCAGCACCTAAGCCCACAGAGCCAATTGAAGTGGAGGATGAGGAGGAGGAATACAAAGATAGTGGTGGTTTAGAGCATAGAGGTAGGAGACATCCTAAAAATAAGGGTGAAGTGAAGCACGCCACTACACCATATCATCCACAAGAGGGGGATGATGAGGACTTGAATGCAATCCAAGGGGAGCACAAATTTAAGAGGGTGTTTAGGAGAACAAGGACCCAAGGTGCTACTACAACCATGGTATGTACATCACCTAGATTCTCTCCACAGAAGGAGGTAAATGTGCAAAGGAGGAAGCTGAAGTTAAATGAGGAGGTGGAAGAGTCAGAGGAAAGTGCACCTAATTCACCTACACTTCCAGAGCACATAGAAGAACAGGGTGAGGAATCAAAGGAAAGAGGAGATGACAAGAAGGGACCAGAGGAGACAGCTGCAGAGAATTTTTAGGACATGGAGACACAATTCCCAAATTTGGAAGCTAATGTCCCCAAGCAAAAACTGTCTAGAAGAACGAGTGGAGAGCACATTCCACCAGCCATGGGGTATGCAAAGGATGCAAGTAAAATTTTCCATGCCCACTACCAAAGCACAATATCCCAGAATGATTTATTTAGCTGAGAGTTAACGGATGAGGATATGGAAACTGTGTGCACTCAAAAGTAACTATCATGGTCAATGCACACCCATATGGATGAGCCTAACTTTGATATATACAAACAGTCATTTGTTTTAAGATGGATGAAGAAGGCACTACAAGCTAGACATATGACGGTAAAGCCTACTATCATGTCAGATGAGCAGGTCAGCAATGCATTGGTAAAGGTTTCTTCTGAAGTTGCTAGAAGAAACATGGATTAATCTGTAGCAATCAAATCTTTGCACAAGGAGTTAAAGAAAAAGGATGTTGAGATAGCGCACATAACAAAAGAGAGGGACTTGGCACAAAATAAGAACAAAGTATTTATCAGCTTCGTAGAGGAGATTGGGGACAATTTCATAAGAGCTAGTCCACACTTGGAGACCAAGGTACCACAGACATTTCCCTCAGTGATACATTATGTAAGAATGTTGGTGGACCTGGTGCTTGAAGATGAACCTCTACGCATGACAATGCCAAAGAAGTCAGAGCAAGAGGAAGAACGAGATAAATCCTTAGTGATGGAAAATATTACATCCTATGAAGGGCTACTGCAAGTGCTACAATAAGTATTAAACAAAGCAAACCAAGATTTAAATATCTACACAACTCCAGAGGCGCTTATCAACATGAAGACCTTGGAAGAAAGTAATGAGGTCTAGAGAGAAATGAAGGACGAGACATTGGGCTGCACAGCAATATTTTCAATGGTTAAGCTGAAGCACAAGGCCCTGTTAGCAACATAATATCTGCATAAGACTCAGATGGAAGAGCTTGGGAAGTGAATTGCACAGAAGATGGATCTTCTAGATGGAAGAATGACCTCAATGTCTAGTGTTGTGTTGGTTCTACAAAATGAAAAAGGGGAGATTGCGAGGGATGAATTGGAGTCCATTATTGTGGAAATTCCAGAAAAAATAGAATAAGCACTCGATGAATGGTAGGCCTTGGAGGCTGAAATAAAGGAGGAGTATCCAGATTTGATACTTCAAACTAATACAGAAGAGGCATCCTCATAGCCTCATAAAACTTTTTTATTTATCTACATTCTTTTATTCTTATTCTTTCCATTCTTCTATTCTTTACTTCAATTTTTTAAGATACCCATTTTTTGGGAGGACAATGATATTAGTGTGGGGTAATGTTGATCAGAGAATAGTTGTTAAAGATCACACAAGAAGTCCATGTGGGAGAGAAGGCCAGGATCAAGGGCGTGGAGGGATAGGAAGAACCCGCGCGTGGAGGGAAAGTTCAACATTCAAGAATTAGCCAATTTTGATCATGAAGACCTATTTTTATAAAATGGCGTGCAGAACACACCAATAATGCACAGACATGAATGCCATGCATTGTCTATCTTTATAGAATCGGATCAAGCGTTTTTCATGGAAACGAGCTAAGAATAGGATTGTCACTTCAGTTAACTATAAGAGGTCTATAGATAGCACACTTTCATGTGTGGTTATTCCTGTATAAGCCACGTGCTTATTAATAGCATGCAGCCTATTTCTAGAATAGATAAGCGGGGAAGGGAAAGTCCCACCCTATATATATGATATGAAGAACATAGTAGAATATACACACAAAGAGAGATGGATGTATGAAGGTATAGATGTGTGCGCATATGATTGGATTATTGTATCATATCCATGTGTGCATTGGTGTAGATTGCCATTATTATAAGGAGATTTTGAGTTTATTAATAGATGGAATATATTGGCCGAACCTAAGTGTCATTCCTGTGTGTAATTGAGTAGTGCATGTTCTTGATTAAATCATGATTACTATTTAATCTTGTTCTTTCATAGATTTGAATGTAGCATGCATTGTAGAATGATGGATTAGTTATGGATCTATATGTTTCTTCCTTCATCATGCTAACATCCTACTACAACAACTCTAAAGAGATACATGGTACCTTTGTGCACTTTGGGTGAGCACTCGGTCTACATTGAGTGATGTGCCAGTGTGACTAGGGTGTTATTTGGGTAATTCTAGGATGCATCATCATTTTTACCTTGGAAGAGTTTTTTATCATCATAGGAGACATATTGTGTTTTCTGTTGCACGACGTCATTTTTGGTTGTGTATAGTCACTACTCTGGAATAACTATGGAGGATCAAGACAAGGAGCTTCTCATGTCACAAATTTAGTATTGGGAGAATCTATAGGTTCATGATCTATTTATACAGGTGTTTTTAATGGATTTTTCATGCTTGGTATATTTTTTAATACAAGACTGGGTTGATTCTAAGGATTACTAAAGTGGGTCTGAGATGTTTTAAAGATGACTATGTTGTCTATTCAAAACCATGAACTAAAAAAATAATAAATAAAGAAAATAAATATAGTTATTAAGGGATATGAAAACCACACAACCAAAAATATGGTTTATATTATCTTTATTAACTTAAGAAATGTGTGAAATGAAATATGGATGAAAGGGAACTAGAAAAAAGGATAGGTAAGGCTAGTTTTAGGTGTGTTAAGGATACAGTCCTTGATGTACCCAAAGTTAAAAGAGGCCCAATTCTATGTGTATGTTGGTACAAGGAGTGGTATTGGGGCCTGTCCCATCTCTTCATGGTCCCACAATGATAAGGGTATCATGTACTTAACTGATATATCACCCACTAGTTATTTATACTCATCCGAAATACTAAGTTGGCTTCCCCTTTGGTGATGAAATATAAGTAGGTAGGCCCGGAAGGTATTCTTTAGATGCAAGTTTTATTTCTTATGTCGTTTTGTTATGTGTGAGGGGGGATTTTTTGAATGTAATCATTTAACACCTAGGTAAACTATGTGAGCAAGAAAAATGAAGGTTCATTTTAAGACCCAAAAGGTAAGATTAGTTGCAATGAATACAAATAAGATAAAAATATGATGTTGAAAGATAATTAAAGAAGATAAACGTACATGTGTTCTCTATTCCTTTTTTTATTTTTATTCCTTTATGCGTTTTTTGAAGAAGATATAGCTAAGAACTCTAAGCTAAAAAGTTAGAAAATTTAACAAGAATGGAAACAGAAAGATATAGAATCAGATAAAAAAGGGACTAAGGTTCCCATCGAGCATGTTGGAATGTTTGAGGTGAATTTTAGTTTTCTTATTAAATGACAAACACCAAAAACTTGAAAGACAACAGGGTTTAGTGATACCTACATCGACAAGGAAATGTCAAGATGTGTGGATACAAAAATGATTCAGGAATCATGCTTCCAGTAAATCAAAGAAACCTACACATAGAAAGATTACTAGACAATATAGTTATTAGATAAGTATTTTATGATTTTCTCAGTAAATTCCAATCCCATGAACCAAAGGGATTCCTTGAAGGATTTCAACTTGTTCTACAATCAAGTTATAATTATATGATAATAATTAACAATAAGAAGATGATTAGAAATACAAAGGGCTTGATAAATATTACCTTGCATATTAGGTGGCCCAAGAGAGGGCTAAAAAAATCTCAAAATATATGAAGTAATCGAACCTTGCATGTTCAACTATGTCATGTTCTTTGTGTATGACTTCAATTTGATCTTTAATTTCTCCAATGTTTGGTGTCAAGGAGATTACACATAGGCTGAATTCGTGTGTGATGCTGAATTTTTCCTACACTATTGGTTGTGAAATAATAGGAAGATCATATATTCTTGTGATAGGATGTTCCTTATTTTGTACATTCATCTACATAAAGAAATAAATTGAAAAAAAGAATATTAGACAAAAAATAGATCGATGGGATTGATTACAAATATGAACTAAGTGATGAGATGAAATAGATCACTAGTAATTTTATATGTACATTGGCGATTCAAATAAAACGCTAGTGATTACTATAAAAAATAATTGATTATTTACTAGGATGTAAATTAGATCTAAGACGATTGATTTATGACTTGATATGGGCTCTAATGTGATATATTGACAAGATAAATATAGAAACGAAAGAAAATGACTTACCTTTTCTTATGAATGCTTGAAAATGAGGAAGTATGATTCTTACAGAAATTATGGAGCTTCCAAGGATGTGGTAAGGATGTTGTATATTCCAAGATGAGTGTAATGATGTCATTTAGGTCACCAATGAGTCGTAGCTTCATTGTGAAATTTCTGAGGATCCTATTATAAAATTTTGATGTTATATATAATTATCAATGATTGATTATAATCATTAGAGACCCGAGAAAAGTGGGGAAACCCACTTGGAAGAGGTTTCAACCTCTCCCAAAATGGTTAATATGGGTATGAGGATGAGTGAAGATGGTTAGGAATAGGTTGAGGAAGTTAGGAGGTTAGATGGTTAGGTACAAAATGGGTTAGGATGAGTTATAGGTGGTTTGGTTTATTTATGATGATTGAAATAGATTTTACTAAGGGTAATGTGTGATTTTACAAGGGTGAGAAAATTTATTTAGGAATAATGATATAAGTTTTAATGTTTTGATTTTGAATCTAAGTATGGATAGACAATGTAGGGTACCGATAATAAGTGTCTACACTCCTAAAGGATTTTCATAATTAAGCATGCTAAGGACATTTTCCATCACCTGTTTTGTCCCATAAAATTTTAAGAGAACACTAATACTATCAAAATTTATTCAAGGATGCACAAATATGGGTTTCCAAATGTAAATCCTATCAACAATTTGTTAAAAGCCCAAAACTTGTAGCTCTTCCATTAAATCTAGTTGTTATTGAAGAACCCTTTTTTTAATGGGTTCTTGACTTCATTATAAACCTAAATCTAAATTCTAGTGATAATAATACTCATGTAATCATCGAAATAGATCACTTCACCAAGTGGGTTAAGGTAATTCCCGTAAATAAGACTACTTTGAAGTTGGTCTGAAAATTTAACAAAGAGTATATCCTAGTTCATTATGGTGTTCTTCAAAGCATTATAATAGATAACTCATTGAATCTATTTTTTGTTGAACACATTAGTTTTTGTTATGGTTATGGTATTTCATCAACACATTCTTCAAATAACTATCCATATGAAAATAGGTTGGAGGAATCTAGTAAAAATAACATCATCACTATTGTTCATAAGTTAATGATGAAAATCAAAGGAATTGGCACAAAAGGCTTTATGATGTGTTGTGGGCTTACTACATCATTCCAAAAAGAGCCATTACGGTGTCATCATTTCTCTTGTTACATGGAAGAGGTGCTCAAATGACTGTATATTTGGAACTACCACTATTGCAATTGGAAAAGGAAATTGAGGATGAAATTTTTAACAATGCAGTTGACAAAATGATCATGTGCTTGATAAAAAATCAAAGAAGAAAGGGGTCTTATTGCTGACAGGATTACAGAACATACGACCAGTGTTAAATAATTTTTTGATAAAAATTTAAAGAGAGACACTTCTAAATCAATGACCTTTCCTTATTACGGGATAATCAAAGAGAACCTAAAGGGGATCTTGAAATTTTTGATTAATTATGGATTAAACCCTTTAAGATAAGACACTTTTGTAGAGATAACACATATTATCTAGAATATCCTGATGGTACTCATCTACCACTATCTTACATTGGGTAGTATCTCAAGCACTATAATCAGTAAGGGTTGGTAGTCCCCAACCATAGTTTTTATTTTATGTTTCCTCCTTTTTCAAGTATTTTCTTTGTGTCTTTTCTCCATGTCCTTTTTTCCCTCAATTATAATATCGGTTTGGGTCCAAATTTCTATAAAAAGTGTTATCTAGGTTTTTTTTTGCATCCTTGTCCCCAATAATAGCGATATGTTGTCCTAAAATTTTAACATTTCAAAATTTCAATTTTTTTGAAAACTTTCAAATTAATGTTATCAAACAATTAATTCTCCTCCATCATTTCAAAATTTCAATGTTCTCTAACCATGACCTTGTCATTATCTTTTTTACCATCGCATTCCCATTTTCATCATCAAACTTCCCTTGTAAATTGATTCTAACTATTTAATTAATGAAATTACTTTAATTAATGTTGTTACAATGCCTTCTTTGTCATCACGTCTTCCATAAAAGAGGATGCTCTTAATATTCTAGTAGGAGGACCATATTTTATGGGTCAGGCTATAGTCTTAGTCCATAATTGGAAACCATGATTCAATCCTACAAAACCTCAGTTAAAAGAATGCCATGTCTAGGTTTGGCTACCCAACCTCCCTCTAGAACATTTGGAGCCTATGATCATTAAAGGTATCACTAAGGGGATCAAGGAGATTATTTTGGTTGATCCTATGACCTGTGCTAAGTCAAGACTCCTCCATCCATGATTCTGTGTTAAGGTGGAGATGGATAACGTACTGCCTAAGAGTATTGTATTAACATCATAGTGGGGGAGCATCATTAAAAGATTAAGTATGAGCCTAGACCAATGATGTGTATATCATTTCTCAAGTCTAGCCATCACTCTAAAATATGCCTGAAACATAAGGAAAATAAGACAAACCATGTCAAGACATGACCTCGTAAGTCGACAATGGGGGAATGGATGAAAGTGTGTACTTCATCCAAGAACTAGTGCTCGATAAAGGAATCCACTATGTTGGATACAAATCAGAAATGGGAAAATAAGGAATAATTCCTAGTCCTAGATGTCCTGATGGGTCAATCATGGAAGGAAGCTAGCATGGTTAATCCAATTTTATTGAAATCACCCTTTAGACAGATTAATGAATAAACTTGAGATATTGAAAAAGAAGAAATAGAATAGTTAGATTTACAAGTGAGTCAGACTCAAGAGAATGTTGAGGATCCATTTAAGGATAATGATTTGGGAAGCATTGAGGATGAAATGGTGGTAGACTCTTTGGTGAATTTTTCTAGTCCTAGTTTCTTTTCCTAGAAACTGGATTCACCCCCTGTATTGGTTAGCAACATGTTTGGGGCAATAGGGCTAGAAGAGATTGAGTCTATGGAAGAAAGGTTCAACCTATTTTTCACCCCTCCATCCAAATCTAAGGGTACTAAAAATATTCCTAATTCGGGTGAGGGGGAACCCAAGAAAGGTGTTGGTAGACCACCGGAAAGAAAAGAGGTAACATTGACAAGAAAAGAGGTAGCACAAGGAACCAAAAGATCCTTGACAGGTAAGGGGGGAGATAAGCATAAATGATTATTATCCCATGGAATATTAGAGGGTTTAAAAACCATGGTAAACATAGAATTATTAGTGATGATAGATTAAATAACAATTATGATATTATCATGATTCAAGAAACCAAAATTAAGGGGAAATTTTTTAAAGAAATCAAAAAGTTTGTTTGGATTGAAGCAGATTGCTTTTGCACTGACTCTATAGGGGCTTCAAGAAGACTGACATGTCTATGGAATGATAGTAAGGTTGAAGGGGATATTTTGATTCAGTAAAGGCACCATCTGGAAAAATAATTTATGGACTTGACCTTAAAATGGATTCTCTCATATGTCTATGCTTGGAACACCACTTTAGGAAGGAAAGATACATGGAATGAACTGTATTTATTTAAGTAATATTTTAAAGACTTGGATTGTGTCATAGGTGGGGATTTGAATACCTCCCTACTCCCATCAGACAAGAAAGGAAGGATCACTATTTTATCATAAAGCATGGAGGATCTTCCAAACTTCCTACATAATAATGGGTTGTTAAACCTTAAACTCGTAGGATCCAAGTATATGTGGACTAATCAAAGAATAGGCTCCGAATCGATACAAATCAAACTGGATATATTTATAGTGAATCTTCAGTGGGTTCAAGATCAAGTTTATTTTCTCTCTACTTTTGTTAAAAAATGATCTGACCATATCCCCTTATTATTAAAGTTTGATGAATCCCATGTGGTTAAAGGTAGGCCTTTTAGGTTTGAACAGATGTGGACTCTGCATCTAAATCTACATGAAAAAATTGAAATTTGGTGGAACCAGCCCTATAGAGTTAATAGTGTGTATAGAGTGGTCTCTAAGTTGAAGAATGTCAAGAGAAACATTATAAAATGGAATAAAGAGGTATTCGGGTACATATTCCTCCAAAATAATATGGTGGAGAATATTTGAGAGTCCTAGAGGATATTATGGAATAGGGGAATTAGAGCATTTATGAAAAGGATTAAGAGAAGGTTTTACTCTCCAAGTTTCACAACCTGCTAGCTAAGGAAGAGGTTTATTGGAGGAAAAAATCAAGGATCAACTAGCTTAAGGATGGGGATAGAAATACTATAGTTTTTCATGTCTCATCCACTATCAAGAACAAAATGACTAAATTATTAGAAATTATTAAACGAGATGGCACCCTAGCCACTGAGGAAGGCATCCAAGATTATAATATCACTAGATATATGAAATATTTGTATGCTAAGGATAATCAAAGACATGAGAGTAATATGGAGAAATTTTGGGAACTCTTTGATAATGTCATCAGTGAGGAGGAGAATAGATATCTTCTGGAAATCCCTAAGGAAGAAGAAATCAGGGATATCATTTTTATGATGGAGGGGGACAAAGTCCTGGGTCCTCATGGGTTCCCTGTTATGGAATTCATGTTTATAGTGTGAACATGAAGTGTTAGTGGTTTGGGTTATTTGGATATTAGAGTTTTAATATTGTGAACATTATTATTATGTGTGTAATAATACTTTCTCATATTGAGAAGTATTATTTGTATGTGAGTTTATCCCACCTTAGTAATAGGTGTGGTTGAGATAGTTTAGGAGGTGTGTGAGATATCCTAGGGATGTGTGAGAGATATGAGTGATAATGAGATAGGAGTTGACTCCTTCCTTATAGGATTAATTTGCCTATATATTGTAACCTCCTTACATAAATAATATTATCCCGAATGATTTCTATTGAAAAATATATATCTTATATTTGGTGTATTTGTTTTTATTCATGTGCAAATCTTACCCAGATTCAACATTCCCTACCTTTTTCTTCCATATGTTTTGGTACATTGTTAAAAATGATGTGGTTCTTGTTATCCATGACTTCTACTCAGAAGGTATACTGCCAAAACAAGTGAACCATGCGTTCTTGGTCCTGATTCCTAAGGTTAATGGTGCCAAATATCTTAAGGACTTCAGACCTATCAACTTATGTAACACTATCTATAAGATTTTATCTAAGATCCTGGCCTTCAGAACTAAGGGAGCTCTTGCAAAAATTTATTTTTCCCAATTAAGGGCCTTTTTTCCTAGGAAGGAAAATCCTAGATAATATCATAGCCATTCACGAAATTGTGCACTTGGTGGAGAAATCCAATATGGAAGTTGTTTTGATTAAGCTGGAAATGTAAAAATCTTATCACCAAGTGTCATGGGAATAATTAGATACCATTTTGGAAAAACTTGGGTTTAGTTCCAAAGTTATCCATGTGTTGAAGGAGTGCACTTATACACCGAGCTTCTTTGTTCTTATTAATGGAAAGTCTTATGGTTTCTTTAAGTCTGGTAGAGGAATGAGACAAAGGGATACCCTATCTCCTTTTTTTATATACAATTTTGGCGGAATCTATGAGTAGACTGTATTAGAAGGCTATGTTTGAAAGAAGACTCAAAGGCATCAATTTCACTACTGGGTTGGATCATATTTATCTTAAACAATTTGTTAATGATAAATTCCTATTTGGCCAAGCTGAGGTGAATGAAGCTAGATAGTTTAAATAAATCACTAAAGTCTATGAGGATGTCTTAGGAAAAATGATAAATTTCCAAAAGATCTCTTGATTTTTTATTAATGTTCACCTTGATCAACAGTGGAAAGGATGGTGGCTATAATGGGTTGTAGAATCAAACCTCTCCCTGATTACTACCTTGGCATGCCTCTATGTGATAGCAAGGTCTCTCTTGATATTTGGAACCCCATGATTGAGAGATTCCAAAGGAAACTATCTTCTTGGAAAGGAAAACTTCTCACTCAAGCGAGTAAAGCTCATCTCCTCTAAATCTCCCTTCAAAGAGTCAAAATTTATATTATTTTGGTTTTTAAAGTACCAAGAAAAATCAAAAGTATCATCGAGAAAATACAAAGAATATTCATGTGATCAAGAATAGAGGATAAAACCAGAATTCCTCTAGTGACATGGAACAATGTTACAAAGTAAAAAATATATGGGGGAATAGGTTTAAAAAGTATTAAAATCATGAATGGTGCCTTGGTAGCTAAAATAGGCTAGAGGATATTTAAAGAACATGGTCTATGGGTGGATATCCTAACTAAGAAATAATTTTTGACTATTGGCAGAAGAAAAGCTATGTTAACTCCTACCAAAATTTCTGGGAGATTTATCTTTCTGAACCATCTTAGTCTGAGTAATAACCCCCTGCTTAAGGGAATCAGATGGAACATAGGGGATGGTAATGAGGATAGATTCTGGGAAGATTCCTAGATGGATTGGAAACCCCTTTGTGAGAGTGAACCCTTAAATTATCTCATTATATATTATAGCTAGATCTATGGTGATAAACTCAATAAATATTGGACACTTAATGCTCAAGGGAAAACATGTATTACTATCCTCCCCCTGCCAACTACAATAGCCTGAGGAGACATTTTGAGGAGCTAAATGGTAGACTAAAAAGTATCATCATTCCATCTTGCATTCTTGAGGATGAAATTATTTGCAATAGATCTACTTCAAGTGAGAATGAATTAAAATTTGGATATAAAACTGCCTTTCTAAATGAGGAAGAAAACAAAGACTGTGCTAGGATTTAGAGCAAATTAACGATGCCCAAAATCAAATTTTTCATGTGGGAGGAGACTTTGAATATAATTTTTACTATGGATAATCTTAGGAAGAAAGGAATTATCCTTATAAACTTATGTTTTCTCTACGAATATAATGAGGAATCGGTTTATCATTTGTTTTTTGAGTGTAGGTTTACCTTTCAAATCCAGGCTGAGTTTCTTAGCATCTTAAGGGTGTACCTTCCCTTTCCTAATAGTTTAAATGGACTGATGGAAAAATGAAAAGAACCTTTTAAATATAATTTCATCAAGCTTTCATGGGATTTCTCACTACCAAATATTCTTTGGGGAGTTTGGATTGCAAGGAATAGTAGGGTATTTTGAAGCAAGTCAAAAATTATCCCTAGACTAATAAGAAGAATTGAGAAAAAGATCAGGGATAACATAGAGATACACAAACATAAGTGGGATGAATTCTTATCCCTATAAGATTATAAAATCCTCCATTCAATTACGATTAGTCTAATAAATTCAGGTGGGAAGTAGAGGACCGAGAAGGACATATCAAACTCAAAATGTGAATCACCCCCAGGGACTAGGTTAAACTCAATTTTGATGGTTCCGAAAAGCCTAGAGCTGGTAAGGCTGGAGGGGGTGGTCTTATTAGAGACCACATGGGTAAGTTTTTTCTTTAATTTTTTGGGCCTATAGGGAATAACTCAAATAACTATGGTGAAGAAAGTGCAGTTGTGTGTGACATTAGGATAGCTAAAAGTATTGGGTTTAGGAAACTTATTATAGAAGGAGATTCCTTGTTAATCATTAAAGCTATGAAAGGTAAATGCAAGATGTGGTGGAATGTCAAAAATATGATTGTGAGTCTCAAATTTTATTAGTCATCTTCAATGAGGTGATCTTATGCCCCGTGTGTAGAGAAAGCAATCACGGTGTTGATGGGTTAGCTAATCAAGGTAATGACTTAGTTGAATGGCACGAATGGGTTTGAAATGTTCCTTGGAGCCACGTCAACTAGATAAATAATCATGAGAATCCTAGGTAAGACAATTCACACGAGGCACAAGATATCTAGTGGTGATATGGATTTTTTTTGGGAATAGCTATAAGCCCAAAGTGATGGCGGTGAAAAATACAAAAAGAAGTTTGGTGCGGGATAATTCGAGTATCTAAAATTTGAGAAAGCACAATTTTCATGGTTTCTCAATGGGGGAGATCACCTGTAAACGGATCCTACTTCTTTCTTGCTAATTAAACAAGATGCTATAATATGGAGGTTACTCCACAAGGGTGCTTTCACTAAGTATATCAAGAAAATTAAAGACAACGATCCCAAACTTGCCCTTGATTTTGAAAATTCCTGGAACCATGACAGGGTGGCTTAGAGTTATATAATTATATGTTATGGAGTAGTTCATTACAGATACCATGAGAATATCTATGGAGGGAATGAAGTTTTTTAAGGACAGAAAGTGCATGAACCAAGATATTTCGACCTTCTTCAAACTTGGAAAAATAGTCCACATGTTTAATGATGGTATTTCTCAAATGTTCCTTTCAGAATGTTGGGAAGATGTTTGCAAGTTCCTCCTAAGGTACATGACTCTTGAGGGTAAATTTTTCAAGATCTACACTCACCATTTTTCTATGTTGAATTATTTTAGGTGCAACCAATCCATGAGCTTTCCATTTTTTCTATTGTGCTCCCTTTCCATTTCCATATCATAATTCAATGATGATAAGGTTGATACCTTGGTCCACCAAATCCTTATCCTATTGCTCTTTCAAAATGGTAACCCTTCCCTCCCTCCTAACCTGTAGACCATTCCCCTAGATGAGGAAGTTATTATCAGTAGTTTGAGAAGGATTCAAATCCCTAGGATGAATACTAGTGAGGATGATGCAGTGGAAGCCCTTTCTGATTTAAGGAAGGCGGAATCTTCCAAGTTCAAGGGTATCATAGGTGACAATCATAGGGATTATAGTAGAGAGGATAAAATGGATAACATGCAGGTTGTTATTGATACCTTGCTCAACATCACAAATCATCTTGTGTAGGATATGAGGGAGTAGCATCTCAAATAATCAGCCCAAGATAAGATAATTAATGGCATTCAAGATGACTACATTATGAAAGAAAAAAGGCTCTCTATTATGTAGGATTAGGTGGATAAACTAGAAAATCAGATGAAGCAAACTGAGATGGAGACCAGTAGTACGTAGGAGGAAGAGAGCCAGTTCAGACCGGACAGGAGAACCAAAAGAGTAGAATGGCGCTCAATCTCAGCAGCTTAGAAGATGACGATGATACTATAGACGCCATGGATATCAAGAAATTGATTTAGATAAATCTGAAGCAGTTTCCTACCAACTCGGACCAAGTTCCCAACTCTCACACTAGAAATAAAAAAAATAAGGAACTTTAGTTGACCTTTACCGGACTAGTCTAGTTTGTCTTGTCTATTTTTTTGGTCTATTTGTCTTTAGGGCTGTATAAAAACAATTATACTTGTATGATAACTCTTGTGGGCCTTCTTTTCCTTTCCCTTTTTCTGCTTTGTATCTTGGTCAAGTTGTTTTATCCATGCTAGGACCATGATGTTTTTGTGGCTAACTAGTGCATCTTGCTCTTTTTGTACTGTGGGTTTTTTGTCCCCCAAAACCAAATCATTTCCAAATCTTTAAAAAAGGTTATTAATTTAATTTTTTTAATTCATTAATTAAATTAACATTATTAATTAATTATTTAAATCTTAATTAATGTTATTAAATAATTATTAATAAATATTGTTATTCTTTTTATTAATTAAAATTATCCATTGAATTATTATAATTGATAATGTTAATTAATTACTTAAATTAATTAATTTTATAAGAAACAAATAGTGAACTGGATGTTTACTCCCACTTAAAAAATTGTCACGTATCAGAAGGATAAATATTAAAAATTCCTGACATGAAACCCATGCGGGGAAATTCTCTCTACTTTCGATAGGAAAGCTATCCAAAATCCAAAATTGGTTAATGGAAAAAAAATCTCACTTCCCACATCTCTCTCTCCCACTTCTTGCTTCTCTCTATCTCTGAAATTAACTCTCTCGCTCCCCGTAATTGATGGAAAACATTGGAAGAGGGATGAAAGTAATTGATATTATTTTTCCATTCTATTCTCCACACTTCACGTGTTGAAGAAGCATATATTTATGGCATATTAAATGACAAAGCTTGAAGGTTTCAAGTCATGGATGAGGATAAAATTTTAAATACCAAATGAATATGGAAGAATACAAAGTATAAAGTGGTTTTTCATGAATGGATGACATATATTGTAAGAGGAAATAGAAGATAATAATATAAATTTAAGCATGGCATCAATTTTTTCAAAGAAGAGCTTATAAATTTTGGTCAATAAATAAGTGACAAGGAAATAAAAATAAATTTGAATTAATAGCGAGGCAATGCATTGAGTAGGGGAGAACAAGAAAACAAATAATATCACACAAACAAATATGATTCATCAGTCTAAATAGGTGGAAGTGATATAAAAGAATAAATCCTGTGAAAAATAGTGATGGGAAATGTAGCGAAGGAAGCCACATATCCAAGAATGAGGAAATGAAACAACATATACATGGATAAAGAGCTTCTCAAATAAAATAAAAAACAAATTATGAAGCTCGTAATAGGAGAGGATCCACGTTTATTATAATCTCCCACCACTTCGCATGAAAGGAAGATAAAAGTGACCATGGGATGGGAGCTACATGACAAAACATGCCAAGTTTATTATAGCTACACAGCAACCCATGTAGAAGATGATTGAGGCTTTAGGTAAATAATTGGGGCTTTGAAATATCCAAAAATATGTGGAAATAAATAAGAAATTATCAAAATACATATAGATAGTGACATGATGGAGAAAACCCATTTCTTTTAACAACATAAATGTAGAGACCACATAGGTCGAACCATGGAGACCAAAACATGTGGATATGGCCCAAAATGAACTGCGTAGAAGAGGATCTCATGAGAGAGAGAGGTTTCTCGATATGATATTGATCTAAATTGGGAAATAGCATCAAATAACAACATGGAAATAACAAACTTGTGAAGCAACATGAAAGTGACCAAATGGAAGTAGTATAAATATTTGAACATTGCATTTCTAATTAGATACACATGATCTGAGTCAAGTTGGAAAGACTTGGAAAAAACAAATTAAGATCAACCCAACCAAATTCTTACTAAGAATGTTATCCAAAAACCCTAATGTTGATGATTATGGAGATTAATGCAATGAAGGAGAGAGACAAGCAATGAGAGAGAAAGAGATCATGCAAATGTATCCCAAGTTGGAAGAAAAATCATCATACAGCCTATGACATTAAAAATCACTAATAATGGGAAGTGATAATGTGACACTTAATTCACAAATAGTTTGAGCTAACACTGCAAGAAAACCATGAAGCTTCCAAAAGCAATCTTAATGTAAATATTAAAAAATGGGATAACATATATATTTTAAGAGAATTAAGTTGATAAAATATTAATTTTCTCTTTATGGTGGACTAAAATATGGTGAATTGGAACCACAAGCTCTATTTTTATTGTTTTTCCCTACTTTTGCTTCAAAATGTCAACATCCAACAAATCAAAGCTAAAATATGAATTGCAATGTGTAACACATACATCCATACTCATCTCATGTATGCATCACTTCCAACTTGTAAGTGATGATTTCCTCTTCTACATCATTTGAATTCTCAATAATAATCCATAAGAAAAATGCTCACATCAGGTCATAGAGGTGATTTCAAGATAAGGCTTGTGGTTCATTTAATATCCCACATTTTTATGCATTTGTGTTAGTGGATACAATAGAGTGTTGTACATATTTCTAAAGTATGTAAGTTATAGGTGGGCCCTCATGGAAATTTCACAAAAACTTGCATCAGTAAACCACATCCTAGGTAAGAAACATAAATTTGGTTTACGTTTTCCCATCTCCATTGTTGTGTGAAAATTCTCATCATGTTGCAGTGCACAATTGATAGATAAAGAGATGACCATTGTAACACATAACCCTTTCGTAAGGTGGGAATTTTACATTTTTGGATCCATAAAGAAATTTATTGACTTGAAATATAAACATATTCTATAATTGGAAGACTATTGGGCCAATTTTGTAGATGAATTTGAGGTCAAACATCGTGACGAATCCCAAATGACTCTAAATCAAATAATGACATTTAGATTGAAATATGTCACACAAGGAGTTAATGATAGTGGCCTAGACATGATTGATACTACTTATAACTTGATTACATCATCACCTCTTCCTAAAATCAATTGGTTTAAAAGAGATGATACATCACTTGAATACAAAATTCAACAAGTGATCAAGAGAATTCTCACTTGGTATGAGAGAGAATTGGAAAAGTATAAGAAACACACATAAAGGTCAGAGGCCATCCAACCAAAATGATAAGATAATTTCAAAATTCACTCAAGCATCTTCTCACCTCTCCACACAAGCTTTGTCACATACTTAGCTAGGTAAGAAGAAATGAAAACAAAATTCAACTCACAATCATCATTTTTTGACTAGTGAACTTGAATGGAGGAAAGATTCCAATGAGGGTAAGGAAAATTTTTACAATATCTCACAATCAAGCTAGCATTCATTAACTCACTTAGATCTATTCAAGCTACAGCTCCCTCTACCTGGAGATTTGGATAACCTAGTTGCCTAATGGTCATGTCCTTTTAGATCTTCCATACCCAAGGAAGCATGGATTCCCTTCTACAAATTCTATGGGGCTTATGGAAAGAGAGAAACAAAAGGATTTTCAACAACAAAATACTCATCACAACAAGGTGGTGAACCAAATTTTTTATAACCTTAAGGAAAATTTTATGGTCATTAAACATAAATCATCAAATACATATACAATGGAGAAAAAGATATTCTAAAATCCCCAAAGATTATCCCTTCAAAATAAGGCACCAATAGTAATAATGGAGATAATATAAGAATTATAAAATTGAAACCACCACCATTATATTCGTTCAAGCTCAATTTTGATGGCTCATCCAAAATAAGAGAGAAAAAAGTGAGAAGATGTGATCCTATCAGAGATCACAAGGGATATTGTATTAAAGCTTATGTTGGTCCTATCGGAAGCCAAATGAATAATTATGCTAAATTTATGGCAACCTTGTGGGGATTAAACATGGCAAGGGAGATATATGTGAAGATATTGGTCATTGAAGGAGATTCGTTAATTATTATTAAAACCCTAGCAAGGAAAATCATAGTCGGGTGGCACTTAAAAAATTTTATAAATGACATTAGGAGATTTATGGATTATTTTTAGGAGGTGGAGATATGCCACATCTACAGGGAAGGAAATTTGAGTGCTGATAACTTAGAAAATTAAGGATATGACATGGAAGAGAGGACCGAATGGGGTCATTATCACGTGCCTTTGAGCCAAGTTACAAATCTTATTAATTATGATAATACACCTAAGGTTATGAGTTATAATCACAACATATGGAGACATCATTTCTGAGTCATGGGATGGTAGTATTATTAAAGTAAATTGGCAGCATATGGTAATATTTATTTGAAAAAACTAATCACAAAAGCTACTTGGAGGGTTTTGATGAAACTTCATACAGGATCATGGGTGGAGATCATATTCAAAATGAACCAACAACCTACCAAGCTCTCAAATAGGATGCCACACTATGGAGATTACTCACACTAGGAGGCTTCTCTGAATTCATCAAAAGATTAAAAGGTAATGATCTTGTTCTTGCCCTTGATTTTGGTAAATCTTGGGACAATGGTAGAGTTATTCTTAAGGGTATGAAAATCATTGTTTTCAAACATACCATAGCCTTTGCCACTGGGATGGCTATGGATGAGCTTAAATTGTTTAAGGATAAGAATCATAGGAATCATGAAATAGTAACCTTTTTTCCCTTAATTAATGGATCCATCTATTTGTGGATGGTATTGTTAGGAATAATTTACCTAATAGATGGATTTATGTTTTAATGTTAGTGATGAAATACATCACTTTGGAAGGAAATTTTATAAAAAAAACTTCACTTATCATTTTTCCATCCTTAACTATTTGTGAAGAACCCAAGCCATGAATCTACCTTTATTCCTCCTAATATCTTTCTCTGTGTCAGTAGAGGAATTTAAAATATATAAAAATTTATACTCCCTTACATCATTTCTTTATACTTATTCTATATAAGAATGGGAATTACATCATTCCTCCCAACCTCAAGCCATTAATTCTGATGATGAAACCCTGGAGGTTTGAATGAGAAATTTAAATAAGAGAGAAGATGCTACAGGTAATAAAGAAGGTGAGGTGGCCAAAGCCCTTTTCAATTTAAAATGTGGGGAGTCTTCTAAGGGGAAGATTTTTGTTAAATATAATACCATGGACATTAACTTGGAAGCTCGGTCATCCACTGTGGAAGTTTCTATTAACACTTTTCTCAAAGTCACTAAATAATTGGTGCAGGAAATTCAAGAGAGTCACATGATAGTTTCCATTATGGATAAAAGGATCAATGGCCTCAAATATGATCTCATTATGCAAGAAAAAAGAGTTTCCATTATCCAAGACCACGTTACCATATTTCAGAATGGTGGGTTCATGTCACCCATAAAAAGGATGTGTCTTTCCTTAAGCAGCTTGGATGAGGAGGAGGAGTTCATGATTACTAAGGAGGTTAACAGCCATGAGAGTTTGAAGACCAAGGAAATTTTGGGCCTGGGACTTAGCTCAAGAAATAGAAGTAAGAATAAGGAGAAATGTTAGCTTACTACTTGCAAACTATGTGTATGTTTTGGTGTTTTCCCTTTTATATTGGATCCTCTATCATACTTTTGTAATTAAACCAAAATAAAAAAATTAATGAATGTTCTTTTTTCCTAGTTTTTCTATCGATTTTGGTCTTTGTCAAGTGTTTTTAACTGGGTATGCCCTGATTCTTTTATGGGATTTTTTTTCCCCTAATTTTTCTATGTGGATATGTACTGTGGGTTTTTGATCTCCTTTAAAACCAATATTTTTACCTAATTAAAAAAAACATGCATTAACTCACACCAATTCATGTTCTCAAAGGTTGACTAAGAACACCACCCTACAATCCGTGGTATCAGATCAAGTGTAAATTCTAGTGATTCAAATCTTGAACTCACCTTAGCCTTCACATACTAGAAATATTTCACAACCTCCTCTTATACATCATGAATACATTATGGAAAATCCTTATCCCTTAAATGAAGACTCCATTCAAGACCCACTTGAATTTGAGTAACCACAACTAATACATGAGAACTCCTACATAATGTAATAATTCTATGTGGTGAGCTGATTGAAGAAGTACCCTCTTGGTTACATGGAGAAATCAAGAAGAGGAAAAGATTCATCAAACCCATCAAAATTAAAATTAAATGTATTTCATCAATGTAAAATTCTTTCACTCCTAAGAAACCCAAGGTCATATCCAAAGTTGTAGTCAACTACCATGTAATTCAGTATGTCGACATAACAACACCAATTGTTGATTAGGCTAAAAGGGAAATGACTATTTCTGATTACGAAGTATCCAGATTAATTGTTAATAAAAATATGGAAATCAATTTTAATCATGCTCTATGATATAATGATATAGTTTTTCAATGGATGGAAAATTCAAAATATCAGACAATCCATCTCAAGTAAAAAAATCAATACATAATATCATATGTACAACACCTCATCAACATGATATCTTCTACTATTCAAATTCCAAATTTAGTAGTGGTGCGTAATCAAGAGACCCTTATGTAATCCATTGGAATAAACAATATGGGTTGATTAACTAAATCATGGATTGAGAATATTCTAATGTATGGTATGTGGATCAGTGATGAAGATGTGAGAATCTATAATAAGGTCCATACTTATCTAGATTCAATTTTTCATTTCAAATGGTTTTTCAAGATCATGATGATCACTCTTAACAAGATTTATCGTGACATCAAATAACTTTTAGAAATGGACATCTCATCTCTTCACACTAGTGGAATCCTAGATTTCAAACATTGTGGGATTCAAATTGAATGGATTAATTTCACCAAATTTGGGAAAATGGTGCTTGATGATGTCAAAGTAAAATGTGATGAGGTAAAATACAAAGGATAATTGATCAGGTGTTCAGTATAATAATTCGTTAAGGAAATTCCTTATAATTTCATTGATGAACAAAATCAAAGGAGATCCGTGCAATCTTTCAAAGATAAATTGGTCAATCTAGTCAAGTATCAATATTCTTCCATGACAAATTTAGTATCGATTCTCTTGTTAAACTCATCAAACTTCAAAGTATGTTCACCAACATAGAAGAGGAAATGGTGGAGTTTCATATGGTTCTTGGTAGGATTTTGGAAATGTAATTCATCTATGAGACTTGTTTTTCTCCACATTAATTCCTTGATGAGTCAAGAATCATGGAATTAATAGAGAAATTCAAGAAATTTAAAATGGTGAGATACTTGGAGCTAGGATTTTGAATATAATGTTTCAAATTTTTGATGAGATTTTTCTTGGTGATCAATGATTTAATTTATCATACAATCTAGATACGTAGACTCTTGACCCAAAGGATAAGGAACTAATCTTAGGTTTCATTTTATAATCTATGTATTGTTCATGTCACTGTGGTGGGGTCAACATTTAACCACTAATTCAAAATATTTGTTGTAATTCTATTAAGTCACATGAGTCATAAAGTTATTTAAATAAAGTGAATTTACTTTTTTTTAAATAAGTTAATTAATTAAAGTGACTTAACTATGTCCTAATATGATTCCATGACAACCCAAACTATTTTGTAGAAAAATTTTGGGTTATAAAAGTAAGTTAGTGATCATTTGTAAATGAATTTTTGATAAAGGATATTTTTTTTTGTAGAGATATAATGAGAAAATGTGTGCGTTTATTAGAATATATAAAGAAGAATTTATGGAGAACTTTGTGTCTTATGTTTTTTTATTTCTTTATCATTTATTACTCTTACATTTAATAAATGTGAAGGCTCTTTCTCTCTATGAGTTCTACATATTTGATTTAATTGTCACTTATTATTTTAGTTTCTAAAGTGCATTCAAGATTATGATCCATCTTTTCTTAATATTGCATGTTCCTCTTATTCATTTTTCATCTATTTCTTCTCAGTTCTTCTTTCTCATTTTCTTATGTATTTATTTTCTTCTAAATAACACAAACCCCCAAAATACTATTTTCAATGTATAGTTGTACATATTTTTTGGTTTTAAATAAGGGAAACCTTACCCATCATTAACAAGGGACTTTTTCCCCTTACAATATTTTCATACATGTAAAATTATGTGCCAACACATAATAATATTTTATCCCAAGTGTCAAATTTTAAACATTATGTTCTAAATCACTTACTGCATGCATAAGGAAAAGGACCGCTTGAGGAGGTATGAAATAATTCTATAGAGGTTTATTTAAAGGCTTTACCTTACCATTAATTGTATCCATAGGGACACTATTTATTTTGAAAATAATGTGAGGTGATGTTTCATGTTTAACTACCTTGGGTAACACTTTGGTTTTATGGGTTTGGTGTCATGTTGGGGATCTAAATGTATATTATCCATAACAACATTATCCACACTAGGAGAAAAAGATAAGCTAAAACAAAATGAATCAATGTGTTTGTTTATGATAAGATAAGTAGGAACAATAGGAAAATTAGAACTTACAAATGAATTATATGTGCATGCATGACTTTTAGATTCAATATAAGTAGAAACATGAGTTGAATCAATAATAGTATGTGTAATTTGAATATAATCAATTTTATGATAAGTGTATGCAAGAATAGCATTATGAATTGTTAGGTTGTGGAGCATGTTTTCATGTGTGAAAGTGTTGAAGACTGTACACTAAGAGTATTATACACTTTTCATGTATCCTCACCAGGGTTTAGAGCTAGGCCAAGCCCTAAGCGCGGGTCTAGGGGTGGTAGCCCCTGGTAGTAGGGGTTCAGAGGCGCAGCCCCCAAAAAACAAATGGGCCTTAAAAAGTTACCAATATATCGGGAAACGTTATTTTCTCATATGGGCGGGATTTTGACCCATAGGTTTATGGAGCAGTTTTTTCCCATGGTTTTGATACCCACGATTTTGTAAAACTGCTTAAGTAGTTGTCTATTTATATGGTTTTATGCATATGATAGAAGTATGAAAAACATTGTAGATGTGCTTTGAATTCAGGTGTGAATTCTATAGAGTTTGTTGAGCATAGCTCCAAACAGATCTAGGTATTGTATTGAGAGAGTGGTGGCTTGCAATAAAATCTGAGCAAGTGATTCTTGGTAGACATAGCCCAAATTGGGTGAACCGCGTTAAATATTGTCTCTTTTTGTTGTGTTATTTTATTTTGTACTTTTATTTGAGATTTGTAATATTTTCTACATATTATTTTTTACTGTTGCGACTCTGTGAGGGATTATTCCACATATTTTATCCCTTATTCCCTAACATGAATATCAATAGCATTAACATTAACATTCTTTTCACAATCAAGAGAAGCAGTAGAAACATTAGTAGAAACATGTTTAAGAGGTATGGGAAGAGTACATAAATTAACATTACTTTTGTATTCAAGAGGAAGAGTAGAATCAGAATTAAGGTCATGTGGAATAGAATAATAAGCATACATATCATCACTAGGAATTTCACTATGGGTGGATTCTGAATCACTATCATAAATATAAGGAATGCCATCAATCAATGTAATAATTAAAGGGATATCCTCCTCATGTAAGATAGAAACAATATCATCGTCACTAGAATCAATGGGATCTATGGACTCAAGTAAATCATCACTAGGTGTGGGGAAGATGGTTATTCACCATCACCTTTATAAGTATCTATATTACTATTTCCTAAACTAACATGTGTGTTATTTGAAATACTCCATTCAATTTATAGACTTAGTTGGCTTCAAGAAGAAGAGTCGTAGAATGAAGAGATATTAACCCGCAAATTTTGTAAAATACATGAACAAAAGAGAAATATGTGGAAGAATACGTTGTGGAAAATTCGGAATGTCATGAAACATCGCAAGGAAGAGAGAAGGAAGTATGATTAACAAAAAAAAAAAAGGGGGTAATATGTGTAGTTAATATAATCTAGAACAAAATGTAAATACATTAAATAAATGTAGTAAAAGAGTATGGAAAATAACCCAAGAAACAAATCTAATGAAAGTAAAAACCCTAATATGAAAGTGTTAGATTTAGCAGGGGAAATATAATCAACAAATTACAGATCCACCATTAAAATGTTGATGACTATAGATTATGATATGCAGTCGATGAGACATAGAAATATCTTAAAATAGATAGAGAATAACATATCTTAGTGAGAAAGGGATGAAAGAAAATAATAAACAATAACAGAGACATATGACACCAGATTTAAGTGGAGAAACCCATAGGAAAAAAATCCACTAGTAATGCATTGTCTGTATTAAGAATTCACATGAGTTCAACCCAACACTTCCACTTCACTCCTTGGTATTTCACAACATATACAGAGATACTTCTTATGGTAATTCAATACAATAATGATCTAGCATGTCTTACATTCTGCTAGTGTGTCTTACATTATACTCTCAGTCTTTAATACTAAACAATACAAACGTAAATGTTTAATTATGATCTCAGTATTTAATTTTGATCTCAGATCTGATCTCGAGCCGTTTAACTCTTAAATGTGAAAGACCTTCACAATAAAGTTTGATTAGACAAACTTTAATAATATTGGGGCTTACTGTAGTGGTAGATATCACTTGACATTATCACCCCAAAACTCCCCCTTAATGTTAAGTGGGAAGACAAATAAAACATGCCAAATTTAACTTTTTATACAAAAGGATTTGCAAATCCTTGAATGAGCAACAATGATTCAAGATAACATGCAAAAAAGGGAAATCTGCTTATCTTCCCATACAAAAACTCTTAAGACATGTGCTTTACATATGAAGACTAACATTAGACTAGGGAGCCTTTTATATACTAATACATTCTCATAACTAAAAATTTATTGGTATTTACAAGTAAGAAGAGTAAGGAAGTGACTCAACTAATTAAAGGAGCTCACTGGAATGTGTCACAGAAGTGACTGGAGAAACATGAAGCAACAATGACTTTACAGAGGCCCTGAAAAGGATGGATCCAAGTTATCTAGCTAGACTAGAGCATTTGAAGAGGGACTGGGGCACCTACAAAAACTCTGCTCTATAGAATGGGTTCCTTGGTCTGTGTAAAAGGTACATAACTGAGTTTCACATGTCCTGTAAGTGATCAAAAACCTTCATTTTTTGTAACATCAAGTTTGTTACACCACACCGAATGTTGGTGATAATCCAGTATATATTGAAGACCTACAAATGACCAGAATAAGTATCAAAACCCTACAAAATAAGAATGTAAAGGAATTGGTTAGATGACCTCAGGTGCCACAACATTGGGCTTACTAAATGAGCGTTGCACTACATTTCAAACCCAAATGTAGTTTCAGTGTGTGTGTGCATCATGTGCCCTAGGTTATCTTATGCCAGTCACACTTTGTGAATTAGTGAGCAATAACTAGATGTAGAATTTGGTATAATGGTGCATGAAATAGAATGGAATCCCCTCCTATGCTTGTGTGATGCAGATGAACCAGCCTTGTCCTTTATGATGGAGCTAAATATATGAAAATGATCTCCAAATTTCTTAGATGAATGCAACCCTAGGTGGATGATAGTAGTGACTAGTGCTTGGTCCCTCATTATGGTCTCATAACTTTATATTTATAGGGTTCTCTTGATATAACTTCATAATAAACGTTGAACTATCCGACAACTAAAAAGATAAGAAGATGAAATGGCCAAAAAGTGCCCAAAAAGTGGCGAGAAATTACGAAAAGGATCTGGGTGCCCCTGGTGGGACAAGGGCACCCATGGGTGCCCCAATACTGGCTTGGGTAGCCCAGTTAAGGCTAAAATAACACAAAATGACAAAATCTAACTAAGCATGTGGGTGTAAGAGGTCAGGAATGATGAAAGAAAAAAAAAATAGGATAGCAACAAGATGGGGGTTAATTAATAATTTATTCACTCAAAAACCTTCTAAATAGTAGTATGAGACCGAGACTAAATAGTGTCTAAAGTGCATGATTTTTTTTACTACACTTTCCCCCACTTTATGTTGGTGAGATAAAATCTCGGTAACATAAATTAGATAGATATGTGTACCTAAAGTCTATGAATATTGTAGAAGAAAATGTGCTAAAGGAATAGACAAAGGGTGGAATGAAAAAACTATGATGGAGCATGGAAACTAAAGATGAAAAGGGTAAAAACATGATGAGATTAAACCTAGGGTGGAAACACATGTGTAATTTCCTATGTGTGTGATGTACCTACATGGTTAGTATGGTGTGTGTTGCCACAAAGTGTTGTTGTTAATACCATTGTTATTATTGGTGTTGTTGTTACTTTTGTTGCCCCCATTTGCCTGCTTGTTTCTCATATGGTCCGACCTGCAAGGAGAAAATGATCAAGTATTCAAATGTGTATGTATGTTTGTATGTGTAAAAATGTAATGTAAAAGATGCATGTAAATGTATGTAAATGTAAAATATGAAAATGAAAAATGTAAATGGAACATTTATACATGATCCATGTCAAGAAAGAAAGTGTAGAAGGATATCTTGTACTGTTGGGGTTTTTTGGGTGATCTGATGTCATAGGCTGAATAAGTATAGGGAGGAATTTTGCAGTATCCTCCAACCTTTAACTACTTCCCTGAATGTGTGTGAAGATATCTCCATACATCCTAGTTTTTTGGATGATCTTAAGCCATTGGCTGAAGAAGTATAGGGAGGAATTTTGTTGTATCCTTTAGCCTTTAACTGCTTCCCAAAATGCTAAAGATAACCATGTCATGTAAAATATGCTATGTATGAGGTTCATAAACTGGTCTGAACCCACTCGTTGTATGTAACCCACAATACCAAGGTTAGAAATTGCACTGAATTGAACCGATGTAAATGTGTTGTGTAGTATGTAAAACCCCAAAATATTCCCCCCTCTTTAGGGGTCCATGTGACATCATTGATAGGATAATGTGGCCCATAAAGAGGACCAATCACATGAAATCTGAAACTCTACCCTACAGGGGGAAGGGAATGTGCTTAGTAGAAACCAAGGTGCACACAAAAAAGAGGCTATCCAAGAGACAAGTGTTAGTAAAAACAAGCATATTTGTATAAGAAATGTGTAATCTATGCAAACAGTGTAATAACTAACAAAGCAAATTGGTAATATAAACACGTAGGAAGAAAAATTAATTTACACAAAGTGGGCTAAAAACATGGGACATGACTCACGATGTCACAAGACACGAAAGGCCATCATGGTCGCATAAAAAAAAGTAAGTGTGCAAACAAAACATAGGGCAAGGCTCACAAACAAAAGAAAACAATAGATAAACCATGTAATAAATAAGTATGGAAGAAACTACCCCTGCATAACAAATGTTGCACATAAAGCACCCGTTAGAATGTTAGAAAGATAACTAGTATGTCAAAAGCATATATAACTAAGTAATGTAAAGTTCTAAGTACAAAATAAAACAACACCTATGAGAGACGAATATGGATGCCCCCAGTGACCAGTGTAGGAATGGTAGAAGGAAATAATACATGTTGTGTGTAAGATACCTGTATATTCAATCACAACTATAAAAATACATGAACACACATGTGTAGATGATATAGCTAAATGACATACAAGTAATCTAACTAGAATGTGTAATAAAGCGACCATGAACAAACAAAAGTAAGAAAGAATAAAAGAAACCATAATATGCAGTACGTTATGGATTGATGGAAAAGAATGCAAGATGGATGGTAGGATCCTTGTGTCCCCCAAGCGAATGGAAATGTATGCAATGAGATTCATTTGGTTTCCCCCCCTCAAAAGTTAAGAATGAACTGTAAATGAGAGTGTTTCATCGGGAAATGGTCGAAGTGTGTGTTGTGTCTAGCACGTTGTGATGAGTATGTATGTGTAGTAATAATGATATGCAACATATAGAATAAATGTGCATGATCCATATAGCCTAAGCTTATATCACGAAAAAAATAATGTATGAGTGATTATTTATCCCTAAAGTGTGTATCACTACAAGATGATAGAGGAAGTGAAAATTTATCCTATATGATGTGTCACTACAAAATAAATAGTAGGAAGTGGTGATGTAGCCTAAAGCATATACCACTACAATACGAAGGAAGATGTGACCATTTACCCTATAGTTTATGTCACTAACCTAGTAATGTTTCATGATGAAATATTGAATGATAAATGCATGATGAATGTAACATCCATTTTATTTGTAAACCCTTGACAGTCGAGTATGGACTGAGGAACTAAAGTACGTCATAGGGTAGTAAGTGCAATGTGTAGAAGATGATGTATTATATGTAATGAGAATCATAAATGGCCATGTGATGTGTATGTATTCTATAGTAGTGAATGCAATATGTGCAAGGTACCTAAGAGTGTATAGTATGTAGAAGGAGTAGCATATAATGCTAGATGAGTATGATGAAGACTAATATGATGTATAAATGCGCAGACGTCAAAATGTTGTAGACTAAATGTAGAATGTATGGTATATGATGTAGAATGTGTGAATAGGTGTGGTGTGTAAGCCCTATAGTGCTAGTGTGTGGGGGTTCATGTGTAATAAGCCCTCAATATTCAAGTTTGAACCGAAGCACAAGAGTGTGTCATCATGAAATTCTAATATTAGTATAAGTATGGTGAGCACACAATGTGATGAGGATGTGATATGTTCATACAAGACATATGATATTTTTTTATGGAAGATGCTACTAAGTTGGGGGGTGTAATGCTATGCCCCCCAAGTGTGGAAGATGAAGGATCGATCATGTAATGTCATCTAGTATATCATCATCTTCAAGTTCAAAGTCATACAGCTAAGCATTAGTTACTTGATAAGCATTAGTTTCTGGTTAATCATGTAATGAACCATTAAGGCGTAAATTATACTTACCCATGACATATTCCTAATCAGTGAATGGAGGTAGTGGAAAACTATGCGCATACTAATGAGCGATATTTTTTGAATAGCCAAGAAAAGAAATATTGTAGGTAAAGACATAACCAAAGGGCATGGGGAAATATATATCTGTATGATCAGCATCAAGATTTCCCCCATGTAATCAAGCTATGATTTCCCTAATGTGAACAAATAAGAGTGAGGAATGCATAATAGATAGACCATAAGATGAAATACACACAAGACATAAGTAACAATAATGGGAACAAAGCCATAACAAATATTAGGAGTGTGTGGTACAGGAAGAGATCCTCAAAAGTGAAACCTAGGTGAGATAAACCCTAATGTTTACATATGGTGTCACCACATGTGGGATCAAATGGAATATGCTCCCAATATGATTCATTCATAAAGAATTTGGAAATGAATGGTGGGAATGTTAATGTAGGTGGTACATGTGAAGGTGTAAGTGATAGAGTGATGTCCATAGACTGGACAAGACCCTGATAAGAAATCATGGTGGTAGTAGTAGCAGGTAGCACATAATAAAACTACATCTATCACACAAATGGCACTATCAAGTGGTGGTAAGTGAGGTGGTTCTTCTAAAGGTTGGGGGCTTATCTGTAATCTTTTCTCTTGGAATAGAAAGAATAGTATTAGGAGTCTGGTTGCAATACTGGAATGGATTACATTCATGAAAAACGGTTTACTAAATGCTTTCATGTAATGATTTGACACAATTATGTATAATAGAGGTAAAAAATTACATGGCATGAAGCCATGGCCTACCAAGTAGACAGTTGTAGTGGACTGGGAAATCAATAATGAAAAATATAGTGTGGACAGTCTTGGGACCAATAGTGATGGAAAATGTAATGTGACTGAGACATGAACGCACAAAACCATCATAAGTAAGACATGAACCAATAGTGATGGAAAATGTAATGTGACTGAGACATGAACGCACAAAAACATCACGAGTGGAGAGACATAAAACTTCAAGGAATGACATAGGACATGAATTAATTTTGGATCCATTATCAATCAAAGTGCACTTAACATCTACATTATGAGTAAGACATATGATATGTCGAGATGGGCCATTATCAAAAGTGTGTACATCAGCAGGAAGGTTAGAATTGAATACTATGTGTGAAGAGAATGCATCATAAAATTCTTGATAAACTGATTCTGGATGCATGTCAACATGATTGTGAGTAATAGCAAGAAAATTTTGGACCCTATGTAGTAAGTCAGGACTTCTAAGAAAATAATCATTGATTGAGATATTCATGTTGACCGAACCCTAGGATGAAAAACAATGAATGAAGAACCTATAAGTGTCAATGATCAAGTCAGGTTAACTAAAATGATTAACCAAAAATGTGGGAATATGTGTAGTTAATCTAATATAGAACGACATGTAAATACAGTAAATAAATGTAGTAAAATAGTATGAAAAATGACCCAAGCAACTAATCTAATGAAAATAAAAATCCTCATATGCAAGAAGAGTGAGGAAGTGACTCAGTTGATTAAAGGATCTTGTTAGACTGTGTTGTAGAAGTGACTAGAGAAATAGGAAGCAGGAATGACTGTGCAAAGGCCCCGAAAAATATGGATCCAAGCTATCTAGCTAGATTGGAGCACCTAGAGAGGGGATGGGGTGCCTACAGGAACTCTCGTCTATAGAATGGGTGCCTTGGTATGTGAAAAAGGTCTGGAATTAAGTTTCAAAAATATTGTAAGTGATGAGAATCCTTTGTTTTCTGTCACATCAGGCTCTCTACACCACGTCAAATGTCGTTGATAATCCAATATGTATAGAAGACCTGTAAAATACCAGAATAAGTATCAAAACCCTAAAAAATAAGAATCTAAATGAATTCATCAGACTGACCTCAACTACCACAATAGTGGGCTTACTAACTGAGAATTGCACTACATTTCAGACCCAAATGTAGTTCTAGTGTGTGTGCATCATGTGCCCTAGGTGCTCTTGTGTGAGTCACACTTTGTGAAGTAGTGAAAAATAACTAGATGTAGGATGTAGGAGAATGGTGCATGAAACATAATAGAATACCCTCCTATGCTTATGTGATGTAGATGAACTAGCCTTGTCCTTTTTGGTGAAGCTAAATGTATGCAAATTATCTCCAAATGCCTTAGATGAATGCAAACCTAGGTGGATGATAGTAGTGACTAGTGTTTGGTCCCTCATTATGGTCTCATAACTTTATATTTATAGGGTTATCTTGATCTAATTTTGTAATTAACCCCAAAATGGATTATCACCAAAAAGATAAGAAGTTGAAACGGCTAGAAAGTGCCCAAAATTGGTGGGAAAGTTCAAAAAGGATTGGGGTACCCCTGGTGGAAATAGGGCACCCATGGGTGCCCAAGTAATAGCTTGGGTGCCCCAGTCAAGGCTAAAATAATGCAAAATCACAAAATTTGACTGGGCATGTGGGTGTACGAGGACAGGAATGATGAAAGAAAACAAATTAAGATTTCCAAAAGATGGGGGTTAATTAGTACTTTCTTCACTCAAAAACCTTATAAGTAGTAGTATGCGACCATGAATAAATAGTGTCTAAAGTGCATAATTTTGTGACTAAAAATTAAAGCGTAGTGGGAGAAAATAAGCTATATAATGAAGATTAATCTGGTGTTTCATGGGATAAAGAAAATAATGCAATCCATGGTATAAATAGAGACTAGTGAGTGATAAGAGAGTGCATAATGAAAATAAAATCCACTTATGATTAAAATATAGGGCATAGGATGAAGGATGTGATAAGGTTAAAAGTTCATTAAGGTAACATTTATTACAAAATGAAGGGGTGGTAGAACTGTGCAAGGTAAAAAAAAGTTTTGGACTTTGAATATGGTCATGAATCAAGGTAGAGGTGATGAATGGAACTGTAGATAATTTAAGATCTTCCAAATAATTCTAGAGATGTGAGAGTAAATCATTTAAGATTCGCAGGATATATTAATGTTTTTCTTAACTCAAATTGAGCACCAAACTATGATAATAACGAGTATTATATTTTAAATGGTGTCACCTTCTTTCTCAACAGATTTGATGGTGGTCTATTAGAGCCATGTTAGGAAGCCATACTTAACTTGAAAACTAGACAACGATTGGTACTTATTGGTTGGAAGAATGATTGGATTGATTAATTCATTGATGTAATATGATTATATTTTTATTTATCTATATATGTAAGTGTGAAGGAACCTAAAAAGGTTATTTTGTACTAATTCTAAGATATTTATGCTTTTGACCCTGAAGCTTTTACTCACGAACCTCTATAACATTTTTGTGAAGTTTCACGTGCTTCTACTCATTAAACTTATAAATAGATAACTCTTGATATCATATGCAAGTGTTACTTCTTTTCTTTGAATTTGTTAGTGTTGGTGTAGACACTCAAATTTTGCAATTTATCCTTAACACTACTAATCTTAACATTTCACACATGTATCAAAACCAGCATCGACAAAGCCACCAAGAAGTAATTGTGGGGGTTTTTGCTACACTTCTTTGTAATTATTGTTGTTTTTTTGCTTTCTTTTTGCTTCTTTTCTGCAGTGTTCATGTTGTTTTTGTTTTGTTGGGGGTAGCTGCTCTTTGGCTACTTTGGGCTTCATTTTCCTATATGGATTTTGATCCTCTCTATTCTAGTTCTCATTCCTATTCTGGCTTCTAGGCCCTCTTTTGTTCTTAAGGGTATAGTCCCTTTCAAAAAACTATTTTCCAAAAATAAATAAAAAACATTTCACACATGTATGGAAAAATGCACTCTCCTCAATCTTGCATATCACACCTTCATAACACTTTATGTACTTGCTTATATTTTCACACCTATTTGTCATTACTTTCTAAAATTTAATTACACAAAATACATCTATAAATATACATCCTTAGGCCCATAAATTCAAAATGTGCTTTTCTCACTCCTATCGACAAATGTTAGTTTTAGTCATGTTGTAAAATTACATATTGGCCCTACTTGATGGTTTTAGATCAATATGTTGTTCGTTAACTATTTCAATTCCACCACCTTCATATGAAAAATATACCCCTTTATTCAGAATTTTATGTCATAACACCCTTCAAAAGCATATATATGCAAGTAAATCATACATCATTTAAAAATCATGAACTTTATGAACTCCTCATATAGAATCTAGCACTAAAGGCACTTAAAGCTCCCTAAATAGTGAAAAAAACACACATATTCATTAGGGAATCACCCCCCACTATTCTAAAGTATCCTTCAAGTTTTATGAATCCCCATTTTAATCCTAAACGCAAGAAAAGTGGCACTTCCCAAGAATTTGATCAAGTGTGAAGCTCAAGACAAATATTGTCAAAGTATGATTGCAAAATTCTAATTACACTACAATAGATATCACATCCTAGGAGAATAAAGTTTTTTTTTATGCCTCTTTGGAGTAATTCATATGGTGTCACTATGTAGAGGTTCCCATAACCCAACTAACTCTATTTTGCAAGAAATATTTTTTACACTACAATTTTTTTAGGGTTAGAATAGAGTTTACGAAAACATTTTGAAGGTGGGTGAAGAATACTGATAGATAATGACACACATTTCTATGTGGGTAACATACTCAAGAATTTTCTAACCTATATTAAGTAGTTTCAAGACTATACCAAAGGGTCAGGGCCATACATACCCTATTTATTGCAGTATATGATTTTTCACAAATCTCAATTTGAGGTCACAGTTTCAATGACAAAGCACTAGTTTTTCAAGGTTGGTTCCACCAAAATTCATATAATTTGTTGGCTTCTAAATTAAGGATGTGTAATTGTGCAATGGTGATAGGTAGAAGTGGTGAAGATTGAAAGACCATAATCTAAAGACCTGTATCAATGTTAGTCTCAAAATAAGTTACGTTACGCTACGGGACTTAGGGATCATACACTTCATCTCTTGGTTGTTATGATCCTTGAATGGTCATGTGGGACAAATAACTATGGAAAATAGGTGAAAATGACCAACAAGTGACCAAGGAACCCTATAGATAGGTTGAATGGCCCAAAATCTGTAAGCTCTGTTGTCTTCAATGTTTAAAGCTCTCAATTTTACAATGATAGTAGGAATGTCTGAACTGGTTCAGAAGATATGAATTTGAAGACCTTGATCGATATCTGATAAATATAACTTTTGGTTTAGTTGTGGTACTATGGGCTCAAATATGTAATCTCTAGGTTCTCTAGGGACCTGAAATGGTCATGTGAAGTGCACATTTAATTAATCTAATATAAGAAAGAAAATTAATTTAAATAAAGGAAATCTAATCTATGTTTTCTTGCTTTTTTAATTATATAGAAGAAATGAAACAATAGAAAACAATCTAATTTAATTAACTAATGTTTTTGGATTTTATACTTTCAAGAAAATAACAGAAGAAATGAAGAAATTGCCTCTACAATTTAATTAACAGAACCTCACCAAATAAATAACTGGATGTGATTATCTATATGTGTTGAAACAAATCTAAACTTTTCTAATTTAAGAAAATATTTCCAAAACGTAATTGTGGATGTGAATCCTTTGTTCTTCCTCAGAAACACGGGAAGAAATCAAAGCTTCTCAGAAGATTTTCTTCCCCTGTAACCTCCCCAGTAGAAGTAAAGAAGGATTCAATGGAAGTTCTAAATTGAAATGGATTGTAATTACCTAAAAAAATGTAGAAGATTTTCTCTAGAAAACCTTCCCTTATAAAACCATAGGGATAGGAAGCGAAATTATCTATCACCAGAATCCTTACATAATAAATGAAATCTACAATAATAATCTAACTATTACAATGATTAAACTGAAATGGGTTTCTACTCTAATCAATAATGTGCATACATATTAAATAAATCATTCAAGAAAGCTTCAGGAAATATAAGTACATCTCCAACCTAGAATTTGTAGTACTAATAAAGTCAGTTGTGGTTTACTTTTTCATCCCCTCAGTTTCATTTCCAAATATATTGTTCATGAGAGTCCAGGGATCTGTGCTGGGAATGCAGAAAAGAAAAGAAGATGGTGTTGAATAAATGGTGGCTTATGGGTAATCTAGTAGCAATGTAAGTAGAAGAAGAATAATGCAAGCGAAAAATGTTTGGTTATGTACTTTCTAGCAAGATCATGAAAGCATAACGAAAAAAATCACAATAAAAACCTCCATCCATTTCTTCGGGAAGAAGCCTGGTTTTTATAGAACATAGGCTAGGAAATGGTCTAAGCCATTTGACATCAATGGGATGCCACATCACAACAAGGAGGGGAAGTTAACTCTCAAACAACAATTAGAATAGGAAGAGGAGGTTGGTACGTATCAATCAAACTCAAATAAACCAAATTGACCAAGAAACATGGATAATATGTGAGTTAGAAGAAGTAAACACATGTCTAAATCACACATGGGAAGTTTTGGTAAAAACACACAAAACCACTGGTCTGCACAGGGTAGAAATTAGGAAACCATTGCTGAGGGTAGACCAGTTGTTGCATAACAACCACCTAAGTAGGGTGGTGGTTACATAACCAACACCCAAATAAGGCAATGGTTGCATAACTTAAGGTTAAAAACTAAGGAAAAATAGTGTAGAAAGCTAACAGAAAGCAATAAATGGCTAAGTAAGGTATTCTAAGATATAAATATAAGCTACAAAGAGGGAAAGGGGCTTGAACACCATTGGAAAAGATAATAATCATCATAGGGGACTTTTAACTATTTCTGTTAATATAGCATGCACAAAATTGGGTGTGTACATATTTCCCCCTCAGAGAAGTGTCCTAGCCATGAAGAGGCGTAGAATGTAGAGTCTGAGTAAGTTGTTCCCAAAATGGGGAGTTAGAAGTTATACTTAACACGCCTGTGTGCCGAAGTGAAAAAATCCAAACTCTCGCTACCTATGAGACACAAACCAAGAATCAAGTGCAGATAGATACGGAATCGAAAAACATACTAAAAAATGACAAGAGGACTTACCATTTACGCGGGGATATGAATATACCTGCACCAGTGCTCCAACCTTGAATGACACAACATACTCAAAACAAAGTTAAATTTATCCATATATATATATATATATATATATATATATATATCTAAAACCATCAGTTTCAAAATAATTTACACTCACCCTAGTAGAGAATTTAGAGCTTTGGATTACCTATATCCGTTTTGAGCATGATTATAGTCAAATTAAAGAGTGCATCGACATGATCATGGCCCCATGAGTGAAAGGATCAATGGATAAGAAAAGGTTAGTATTTTGCATTTATTCATTTTAAACCTAAAATGTGAAAAATTGAAAAATATCTACCTATGGGGGGTGATTTTTAACAATCTTATAGTTAAAATGTTCCTACGGGGGGTTCTTAGATGTGTATGCACTTTATTTCATGAAAAAATAATGTATTTTTTTTTTCATTTTTTCAAGTTTTTGGGCCCCAGGGTACGACGTGCCCTTTTTGACATGATCTCCACTCTACCCAGACGGAGGTTGCACAACCGCCGTGGAAATTATGCAATTACCGCTTTACATAGGGCTAAGGTAGTTTTGTAATTGTCGGGAAAAAGCCCAAATCTGACTAAGTTAAACGTTTTTTTTGGTTTTTATGTCATTTTATAATGTTTTTGATGAGCTTACTTTTTCAAACATGTTTTTAACTTTCTCTTTTGATTGTTTTGGTGAATGCAGAAGGATTCCTATGATTAGTGGAGATGGGATAGTTAATGTGAGTGGCTTCTAGGGATTATTGATCAAATTTATTAGGAGGAGAGATACTTGTTGCATAGAGCCAACTTATGGAGGTTATCGCATATGGCATTAGTAGAACCAGCTAGTCACTTGTTGTGTGACCTTTTGAGCTATTGGGATATAGAACAGAACACTTTATGGCTGCCCAAGGTCCGAGAAGAGTGGACGTTTACACTGGAGGATTTACACATGATCCTGGGTGTTCTTGTGATAGGAATGAGGTTGACATTGGAAAGCGCAGGGTTGACACCTATTTCTAAACAGTGGACCACATATATGGGAGATGGTGTAGTGCCCAATGTGGGCACCAAACAAGGTATGAGATTACTTTATGTTACCTTTGCACTTATTCCACCTTGTAGAAGGACATCATTGGTATCTTGGCTTCGTGCATTGGTGGGAGACAAGAGTGGGGACAAGCTCATGTACTGGTAGGCTCCCATTATCTAGGCTATTGAGCAACATGGTCAGATTTATGCCTGGGCCATTGATATATTGGGGACTTCCTACCATGATTTGTATCGAGTTGTTAGAATTTAGAGCAAGTCCCTGAGCCATCCTAATTTGGTCATGTGTTAGGTGTTTGAGAGGATGATCACCTACCAGAGGGGAGTTGGTATAGATGATCCAGGGGCCATCAGGGAAACAAGGTGGATAGTATTGGGTCCTCTCAAGGTGGCAACATCATCCTATAGCTAAACTTACTACTGATGATATTTTCGCATAACCATACTAGGATATTTTAAGACTATGGGGTGATGACAGTGTTACATTGATTTCTTATAGCACTACTACCCGGTTAGTTGATATGGTAGCTAGAGTTGAGGCTCATCCTATAGAAAAAGTTCTGCAATAGTTTGGGCTTCCGTATGTTGACAAACTTCCCACTGTTCCTATAGTCTATTGTGATATTAGAGAGGCTTGAGCCATCCCTAAGGGCCAACTTGATTAGACAGTGGTGACTCCTAAATTTCCTATTATCATAGAGAGGGTAGCTCTAGTACCGGCCAGGCCAGGAGTCATAATACAGATCGAGGCCTCTCTTGCACATAGTGGGGAATAGGAGGAGGATGCCAAGATAGAGATGAAGATGGAGACTGAGGGGGAGGTTAAAGAAGATATTGGAGAGGAGGACCATGAGGAGATCCAGGATAGAGCAGAGGATAGTGAAAGCGAGTGTAGGGTTACTAGAGAGCTCTCCATTGCAGAGAGAGTAGAGGCTAAGAAGGAGAAGAAGACTCTCTATTATGAGGATTTTGTTCCCATGAGGGAGGTGGTGACAAGAATTTTGAGATGGGATAATGATATCGTTTAGAAGAGGTCGTAGCCAAGGAGGTACCCACAAACAACTCCACCACCAGTGGCACTAGTTGACCCTTCCTGGATGCTAGGAGATACGAGTATGTAGATACTATTCCCTTAACTATGTTACTTTAGAAATGTTAGGGAATTACACATTGTCTTTATTTTTGGGTTTTTAATAGTTTTCTAACTTGCCATTTTTTTTCTTTTTATTTACAGCCACTAATGACAGTTGGTGAGATTTTATTTGTTGAATCCTAGTCGACATATTGATCATTCCCATGGGGAATACTTGAGAGGAGATGCTTGTTGACACAGGGCAGACGATGTAGGCCAAACATCAACCTGATGTTTTTGCATTGGTCTAGTGAGCCATAGAGATTGTTTATGATACGAGGAACGAGCTCACCACATTCTGGTTATCTAAGAGGAGACAATGGTGAGGTAAATATCGTAGAAAGACTAGTACCGGTAGATTGTTAACTCCGTCTCACATTAATTATCATCATTCGGTGCATGAAGGATCACATTCACTTTATAAGATCCCAAACAGGATCCCTAACCATGCACCTTTTCAGGGATCCTGTAGGGAGGGATAGGCCACGAGCCTTTATTTCTTCGATGTCATTTTGCAAGACATATATATCAATTTTTTTAATTGATTTTGTGCTCATTGCGAGTGTTTTGACCACACTTGTTAGTGTGATGGCATTGTATACAAAATCGGTTATTATGGATATATATATACACACGTATACTTCTTTCTGGATCGGTCATCTTGGTGTAAAAGTTATTTTCATTGATGGTTTATTTCACTTGTGTACTCTTAGATGTTCAGAATTCCTGATGTTTTTATATGCTTTTGGATGCATGGATGATGATGTGCTAATAAAATGATTTCTTTTTTCTATTTTTATTTATATGATGTTTATGCAAACACAATGTAACATGAAACTTTGGTTTTCAAACAATATTTATTACTTCTTGTTTTATTGGAAAAATGTGATAAATGTGCTATGATAAAAAAATGTACCCACTCCACTTCTAACTCCACGCAACTAGTAAGATGTGAGGGCTTAACACCATGAGTTAGAAGGGATGTGAGTTATATGATTTTGATGAATGGAAAAGACGAAATGAAGACAATATTTTGACAAAAACCCAATTAGGAACCTACAACCTAACTCTACACATAGTTTTAATACATCGTATAGAATGTGATTTTCTTGCCAAATTATTTAGACTTAGATCAGTAAATGGCCTCATGATTGAAAAAATCTATTTTTAAGGATTTGACTCTCTTAGAACATATACATCTGATTTACTTTCTTGGGATTTGAAGTTTCAAAGAACTATTTATTTGCTAAGTTATTTATACCTTACTGATTTATTATGAAAATACCCCCTACATCTCACCCCATGCTACCAGTAAGAATCATGGGCTCATCACCAATGGAAAAATGTAGGCAAGTAAGGGAACATCCCTCCTTTCTCAACCTCATGCCACTAGTATGAGGCATGGGCTCATCACAAAATATTGGTAGGGCAAGAAGGTGTAATTTTATTTGTGAATGAAATATTTTTGTATTTATTTACTAACTTATATCATTTTTTAAATTTAACTTTGATTTGTGATTTTGGGATGAAGAGCTTGCCTCTAGCCTCAACCCCACACAACTAGTAAGATGTGAGGGGTAATCAGCAAAGGTTGCGATAGGAGGAAAAAACAATCTAGGTAAAGTGTTTAGAGTGATTTTGTTACCAAAGAGGTTTCTTGGGAAGATATAATATCAGGAAAATTCTAGAATAGACTATGGGCAAAGACACCTTTGCTAGAAGGAAACTATGGGAAAAACTACGTATGCAAGCCTTGGTAGGATCAATGTCAAAATTATGTCTTAACTTGCTGAGATGAAGAAATGATTAGAAATTTTGATGATAATATGACATATATTTGAAGATTTGAAGAAACATGATTGAATTATTTTACCAATGCTTAGAATTTTTTGAATTTGTTTGAAAAATAAGTTTCTTGATCAAAATTTTAGAATGTGAACTAGTAGATGAAATTTAGTATGGATACAATAATGTACATGTGGAAATGCATATGGATCATGCATAGTAACGTTTCAAGTGAATTGAATTAAAAAATTCACCAAATTCTTCACCCTTTACTGTAAATAAGCAATATGCCCCATTCTTATAGTCCTCTATGACTCAATATGGGCCCAACCACTTGGGCCTAGATTTCCTTCCTTCACCGATTTTATCATCGATCTACCTATCAAGTCTTAACACCAAATATCCTACTAGTATGTCATGTTTGTATACCTTTTTGTTATACTGTCAGTTCATCTAGTCAATGTAGACATTGTGTCGCTTCTCAGCTCTGAGCTGAACTTCGTTGAGGGTTTTTAATTCATGATCCGTGCCTCACAATATCTGTCATCATCTAAGATGTCTTGCAAGGATATTTGGAGACTAGGTATTTTGACTTCGAGTAGTAAGAATGCTTTAGAAAAAAAAAGGAATATGGGGTTTCCCCTGTAGTCATTCTTACCAAAGTTCTATAGGCCCATAAGGATGGGAAAAGTTTCAAATGCCAATCACATTTATTATCCTTAAATATTTTGAGAAGAATGAACTTTAACCTCTTGCTTGTAGCCTCAGCCTATCCATTGGCCTAAGGGTATTATAAAGAGGCTGTGTGGTGAGAGATTTTAAACTATGAGCATAACTCGCACACATCATTTTTTTAAGATGTGCCATTATCTGAGATAATGACCTGTGGGACCCCGTACCAATAAATGATCTGATTAATGATAAACTACATGATTACAAACCTAGGTATAGTGGTAAGAGGCATGGCCTCAAGCCACTTTGTGAAAGAATCCATTGCTCTAATGATGAAATTGTGGCCATCTGTTGATGAGGGGGAAACTTCCCTATCAAATCCAAACACCAAGTAGAAAAGGGCCAATGCGTTACTATCAATTGTAGATCCTGGGAAGGTATGTGAATCTCATGAGACAATTCTTGAAATTTTTGGCACCTATGCACATACTCCACATCATCGTACTCTAAGGTGGGCTAAAAATAACCCATTCCATGTATCTTGTGAGCAGTATCATGTCCTTCGAAGTGACCTCCAAAAATTATACTATGGGCTCTGAAAAGGATATTTTATAATTATTTTTTGTTGACACACCTCAACAACGTTCCATCAAAGGATCTGTGATAGAGCACTTTTTCTATAATCACATATTTGTCAGCTATGACACATAACCATGTTCTCTGTTGTGAGGTTTCCCCCTTGGGATATGCGCGGTCCATAATTAAATTAACAATGTCTAAATACCATGGACATGCAGAAATAGGAGGCTTGACTTCTATGTAATACAAGCACTCATTAGGGAAATCCAAGTCTACTAGATCTCTGTCATCTAATGGGTTGTCTATGAACCAATCAAAATTAATTTGTACTTTGATGGATTTTTGATTGACGAAAGTTAGTTCAAATTGTCCCATTAGGGTCATAAAGTGACAAACATTCTTAGAAAAAGAACCCTCAGTTAGAAACGTTTGAAGATGGTCTATCTTAAGAATTACCCATGTTTCTTGGTTAAGCATATAATGATTTAACCATTTTGTTACAAACACTATAACTAGGAATTCCTTTTTCACTTGTGTATAGCATGTCTCATAATATAGCAAAGCATGACTAATGAAATAAATGATGTGTTCACGTTTATCATCATCTACTTGAGCTAACATGTAAGCTAGAGAGATGTCAGTAGCTTGAGAATATAGAATGAGAGCATGTTCTAATTTAGAAGACATTAGTGTGGGTAGTGATAAGAGGAATGACTTCATGGACTCAAATGCATCATGATACTTAGTCGTCTAGACATTACCACAATCATGTTTTAACAAATTGTTAATGAAATGAATAACGTAGGTTAAATTAGGTATGAACATGTGGATTGCTTTGAGGTTTCCATGAAAGGACCTAATTCTTGACGCATCAATGAGTGGGATCATTTCTAGGACCACCCATTTTTTTTCCAAATCTACATCAATCCCTCATGGAGAGATAATGTACCCCAAAAAATTCACTCCAAACACACACTTCTCTAGATTTAACGTGACACCATATCTGATGAGATGAGAGAGGATGATGTGAAGCACCTCGAGATGATCACAATGCTTCTTGGCCTTAGATAGAAGATAATCAACATAATATTCCACAATCTTTTGAATAAGATCATGAAATATATAGGTCATTTCTTGTTGATAAGTAGCCACAGCGTTCTTAAGGCTGAATGAGATGACCGTGTAACAATAGGTACCCCAAGGAGTGGTAAACGTTTTCTTTTATTAATCCTCTTAGATATTCTAATTTGGTTATAACCCAAAAATACATCCATAAGTGATAACAACTGATATCCAACTGTTGCATCTATGATGAAGTCAATGGAAGGCAACGAAAAACCGTCTTTAAGACACACCTTATTTATGTCCATAAAATCAATGCATCTGCAAGTTTTCCCATTATTTTTTAGAACGGGGACTATGTTTGAAACCCACATTGATTATTCTACTGGTTTAATGAATCCCACCTGTAGGAGATTCATAATCTCCTCTTTGACCATCAAAGCTACTTTTGACTTCATAGGTCTCGATATTTTCTTTATGTGCTTAACATCTGGTCTGGTTACAAGATTATAGACTACCACATGGGTGAAATTCCTGTCATTTCCTTGTAAATGAAGGTGAAAGCATTCTAATGTTCTTTGAGAACCTTTGTATGTGCTTCTACCTAGTTTGGAGTAAGAGAAGAACCAAGTTTTAAGATCTTCAGTTCCTCCTGCATCCCCACATTAATATCTATGGTCCCTTTAATCAAAGAGGCATTACCCTCTTTGAATTTAGGTGGGGCTAGAGGTAATTATAATTCTTCTTCCTCTACATCATAGATCTCAAGAAATTTTGGTGAGGAAGGGTATGGTGTGCGATATCTAAAGTAAGAGGAAGGGTGAGGTATGAGAGAAAAGCTTCTCTTATGGTGAGCGGGGTGGAGATCAATGTATGTATTAAGGAATCCTAGGAATACCTCATCATTCTCCATAAATTCCATAGTGGCATGGTCATTGTCAGCCTCGACATATTCTAGAATTGGATTAGTTGGCATTCTTCAAATTAGAGGTTCATGTTTGACTGAAACAGTGAACTTAGTTTATTTCAAATCTTCGATTGGAAAAAAGAGAGAAGAGGAAGTAGCTATAGAGTCAGATAACATGTTTTTCTCACATGGGATAACCTCAATAGAGAAAAAATAAAAATATTTTCTAAGGTCAAACATGACAGTCTTATAGAGTTGTAGATGTTCCACTCTAGTCTCATAAAATTACGAGACTTGATTGACGCCTAGTTGGTAATCACCTAGAACCCTAATGTTGTAAACACCCATCCTCTTGGATATGATTAGAAAAATAATAAGAGCCTCATATTTGGCACCATTGTTTGTGACACTCAAAATTAAGCTTAAAGGCAAAGGGTTTGACCTTCCCTTCGGGGGAAGTTAGAATCATGCCTGCCCCAACACTGAAATGACATTTTGCACCATCATAATTGAGCATCCAACAATTATTAGGGAAGATATAGGTTTTATCATCTTTAACTTCTTCCTCCTTTACCTTTGAGACTTTAACCATGTAAATCTCTTTGTAGCTACCAACCGGAAGAGAAGCAAGTCTGAAATCTTGACCCATACCCATGGAGTCAAATGAAAGGAATATTGGCAAGTCATTTCCAACAACTCGAAAATATTAGCCATGATCTTTGTAGAAACCATTTCAACTACAACATCTTCATCTTTATGTGAAAGGACCCCCCTCAATTACCTTAGGGGATTCTAATTCTGTCGTAGGAACTTAGATTGGATAATGGTTTTGAATCCTTAGGTTTGTTCAATTGATTAGATGGGAGTTCAAACTCAAAATGAACACTGGGTTTCTTCTTTAAATTGGCTAGATGAATTTCAAAAGGCTTTTTGGATCACCCTGAGAATTGAAAATTTTCCCCAAATATAGGAATCTAACTTCCTAGAAGAGCGTATGAAGGGATTTCCTTCATTTGATGGATCAATAGTCGACCAAGAATCATATTATAGTTAGTTTCCAGATCTATAATATAAAAAATTACTTAAAACCATCTTTCACCCGAGGGTAACCAGAAGCACTATTATCCCAACAGACGTTGCTTTAAGACTATCATAGCCTCTTAGCATGTTTTGGGTTTAAGAAAAGTTGGTTTCTCCATAGCCTAGCTTCTGAAGAAATGAGAAAGGAAATATGTTGACGATTGCTCCATCATCTATCATCACACATTTAAAATAATTGTTGTAAATGCAAACCTGGAGGTACAATGATGGATCACCTCTTCATGCTAACTTAATGTCGATTGAAATTTTTCTAATGTTAAATGTAAAACCAGCATCCCTCTCAGGATGCCCTGGTGGATAGACATCAAAGTCTATGTGATTAACCTAGGCCTCAGAGAGGAGGAGTTACATGTGGATTAAATGGCTAAGGCCTAACCCTTCTAATAGAGCCACCTAATGCACATGTGAGTTCTTTAACAAATCCAAGAAGGAAATGTGAGATAAGGTCTTGGTTAAATATGTAATTAAATCATAGGCCCCCACGGGACTAGGAGCCACTATTGGTGTATCGTACTAACATTGAGGGGTAAAATGGAAGAGGTTATGAGGCATAATATCATGTATGAGTGGCTACGTTAACCTCAAGTTCAGTCTCTAACTCAACCAAACCTATCATTTTGGTCTGATTCTGACCATTTAAAGGAGGGTCTACATTTGTGTTTGAAGAAGTGGATGCTTCATGATCATTGTTTCCAATGGTATTTCCCTTGTTGGTTCCATGGGGATTGAGCTTTCCATTTTCTAGGGTGCATTGGAAGAGGGTTCGTGAAAACCCTGAGAGTAGAGTTTTGAGGGGCCACAGGCCCTATGTTTAGGTTTTGCGTTAGCACTATAGGGTTAGCAAAAAACATCTCAATAAAGAGGTGTTTTAGTCCTCAGGAAGCTATTGTAAAAATTTGTTACAATCACGAAATGTACAAGCATCGTGTCCTCTAAATATATGGAAAAATAAAAATAAATCATGATTGTAATCAAGAAGCCTTTGAATTATGTTTTGTTATGGCCTACAATTTCTATTGTTGTTTTGTTATCTGATTATTAAATTTGAAGTTTGGGGGCCTCTGCCCTTAGTGTTAATTGATTGGTACTGGCTTGGATAACCACTTAGATACTGAACCGGACGCTTGTGCCTAGAATTGTTGAGGTGGAGGAGGATGACTAAATTGAAGTCAACCATGTTAACATAAGGAGTAAATTTGTTACTCCTTCGATTGTTGTTATTCATGTTGTTATTATCGTTATTCACGTTGCTGGTGTCAACAACATTGAAATTTTTGGGTTGATCCGTCACACCGTCCATTGTAACACCACGATTCTTATTAAGGATTTTCGGTCCTTGTTTATTATTGTTGGAATTGTTTGAGCAATTAGAATTACCTTGTAAGGGAGTGAACGGTCTCCCATTTGAGCCATAGTTCTTTTGACCACTCTCAATAACCACCTGGTCAATGTGGAGAGCTCCTTCTAAGACTTCCTCGTAGCTCCTGAGAGGAAAATTTTGGACTTCTTCCTTGGTTTCATGGTTAAGAGAATGAATAAACAAGTCATAAATCTCCATTTTCTCCATGTTCGAAGCACTAGCGGAGGATTAGAGGAATTGTTACCATATTTGAATGAAATGGGCAGCAGGCTCATTGTGCTCTTGCTTGATACAAAGTAACTCCCTGATTATCTATTCACAATAGTTTTTTCATATCAAAAGCATTTAGAAAATTGGAAATGATTTATTTGAATGAATGGATTGAGGCTTTTGGTATCCTGTAGTACCATTCAAGAGTGATCCCCTCAGGGGTCTTGGGGAAGATCTTAGCTATAACTACATCCCATGGGAGTATCTCTTTAATGGTAATGGCATATGTTTTAATATGCACATTTGGGTCCCCCTCCCCTTTGAAATTTGCCAAGTTCAGGAAGTGGTAATGGAATAATTACACTTCATATAATAAAGTCAAGGGGATCCTTAAGATATTCAGACATATGTTCCCATTGCATAGGAATCTACCATAGACGACCCTTGATAGGGAGGTGGAGAAGGCATATGAGGCTGATATGGCACAACATAAACATTGGTGCGATGCATAAGGAATCCACTGAGGGCTGAGCATATGAGCCAAGAAAAGGAAACATGTCCACATGCGGTGATTTTGAAATACATGTGACAAATATGGGGGAACATTATTGTAGATATAGAGTGGTAGGCACAAAACCAAGGAACGTCACATTGCTAGTTGGGATGACATTAAAGAATGTACACTTCCGGTTGGTTCCTATTGGGGGTATCCGTATGAGGTGTGAGGGGGCATACCTAATGTTCCTGATCGAGTGAGGAGATATCTAGGGATCTAGGAACACCCATGTAAAACTAGAGGAGGAAATGGTGCCAAGGGTACATGGCCAAAATTTTTCTGCATGATGGGGAATATTATCCTTACCTTTTGAATAGATGTAGCATGAGAGTGGATGGGAAAGATCTAGTTCCTTAACCCTATTCACCAATGTTAGAAATTACATCTCCCAAAGAAGGTGTTGCAAATCATTTTGGGTGTGTTTTGAGCCTGGTAGGGAAGAAAAGGTACATGATGTCCTGTTATGGCCTGATCCTTTCAGAAAACACCCCTCTTTGGATGTGTTTCCATATAAGAACATAAATGGTCTATGTTATTATAGAGTCGTTCTGGAGAAGAACATCAACATGTATTATTGCATCCAGATCTAGGGAACTGGTCCTATGTTATTAAAGAATTGATCGATTCTTACGTGTAGCCGTTACTAGGTTACTCCCTCATCCTAGTACTGGGAGTGAATTAGACTAGCATGTTGATTTTTTGGTCTGAACATAACACTGAGGGATTGGAACCTTCCTCTCCTTTGAACGTTGTGTTATTAGAATTGGAGAGCTCAGGTTGTAAGGCTCATGTGTAGGTTGGTCAATCTCCTTGATCCTAGCTGATGAACCATTTTTTGTCCCTTGAGGAGAAGGAGTGTGAGGGGAAGGTAGATTAGATGAGTAAGTTGTCAACACACACAGATAATGAGGGTGAATGTTGTATACCCCATTTCGTAATAATACACCTCGAGACCCAAAATGGGTCAGCCATATTCCTGACCCGACATATTCGGGGGGTATATAAATACCCACATAATAATGGGAGAGGATAAGGATGGATGAAATAATGTAATACAATGGAAATGAAAAGGAAATAGCCCTTCACATTGGGTTCACCAATTTGTATGACTAAAAATCAACACGTAACCTTCAAACACACACAACCTAACGAGGTCAAGTTGAGATAGCCGATGTGGAATAAAAGGATGGCTATATGGATAAAAAAAGCATGAATTTAATCAACAGGTTATCAGGGAAATCTAATGTCCTCTAGGGGAAGTAAAGGGATATGCTCATCTAGGGCAATAAAACCCTCTCTAACTTTAACGGGTGTGATGGTATTGTCAAGAAGGATACATACACGTAAGATTCTATCAATTTTTATGTGCAAAAATATCTCAACTTGTTGTGGAATGTGTGTAAATTTCCCTTCATTTTCCTCATAGAAATTCCCAAAAAAGGTCATGGAAATGCTAGAGGAAACATGTGAATAGGTAAAATGAATGGGTACTAGTTTCACCTAGGTTGGTTCCGCCAAAAGTTGTAGAATTTGTTGGCTTCTTCATTAAGGACATGAAATTGTGTGATGGTTATATGTGGAAGTGGTGAAGATCGAAAGACCATATTCTAAAGGCCCGTTCAATGTCAGTCTCAGAATAGGTTACATTCAGCTAAGTGACTCTAGGATCGTATACTTCTTCTCTTAGTTGTTGTGGTCCCTAGATGGTCATACAAGATAGATAGCTATGGAAAATGGGTGGAAATGACAAACAAGTGATTAAGATAACCTATAACTAGGATGATTTATCCAAAATTCATAAGCTTTGTCATCTTTAGTGTTTAAAGCTCTTAGTTGTTCAGTGATAGTAGGCAAGTCTAGAGTGGTCTGGAAGATATCAATCCAAAGACCTTGGTCAATATTTTATAATGCTACCTACTGTTTTGGTTATGGTACTATGGGATCAAAAATGTAATCTCTAGCTTACTAGGGGATGAAATGGTCATGTGAAGTGTGTATTTAATTAATATAATGTAAGAAAGCAAACTAACTAAATATAGGAAATCTAATCCATTTTTTATGTTTTTTCAATTCAATAAAGGAAATACAATAATGAACAATAATCTAATTAAATTGAACTAGTTTTTTTGGTATTTTATGCTTTTCTAGAAAATAACAGAGGAAATACGAAGAAATGAAGAAATTGCTTCTTCAATTTAATTAAAAAATCCTAAACAAATAAATAACTAGATGTGATTATCTATCTATGATGAAATAGATCTAAGCTATCCTAATTAAACAAATATTTTCTAAAATGTAATTGTGGATGTGAATTCTTTGTTCTTCCTCAAAGGCATGGGAAGAAATCAAAGCTTCTCAGAAGCTTTTCTTCCCCTGCAACTTCCCTAAAAAATTAAAGAAGGATTCAATGGAAGTTTTACAAATGAAATGATATTGTAGTTGATTCTAAATTAATACAGAAGCTTTCCTTTAGAAAATCTTCCCTTACAAACCCACATAGATATTTAGGGAAGCTATCTATCGCCATAAGCTTTACAGAAGAAATGAAAGTTACAGTAAATAACCTAATTATTTTCCACTCTAGTAAATAATGTGCATACAAATTAAATATATAATTCAATAAAGCTTTAGGAAATAAAAGTACACTCCCAACCTGGAATGTGTAGTGTGGTGGTAAAACTGGTTATGATTCACTTTTGTGTACCCTCAGTTTCTTTTCTAAATTAAATGTTCACATGAGTCAGAGGAACGGTGTTGGGAATGTAGAAAAGAAAATAATAAGGTGCTGGACTAATAGTGGCTTGCTTGGAAGTGTGGTAGAAATGCAGGTATAATAAGATTAATGCAAGACAACATTGCTTGGTTGTGTAATTTCTAGCAAGATCACGACAGCATAATGACACAAATTATAATAAAAATCTTCGGCCATTTCTTCAAGAAGAAGCTTGGATTTTATAGAACATAAGCTGGGAAATGGTCTAATCCATTTAGAAGTAATGGGATGACACATCACAATAAGAAGGGGAAGTTAATTCTCAATAAACAATTAGAAGAGGAAGAGGAGGTTAGTATGCATCTATCAAGCCTACAAATAGCTATTTTGACTAAAAAACATGTGAAAAAGGTGAGTTGGAAGAAGTTATAACATGTCCAAATCACGCTTGGGAAGTCTCAGTCAAAACGCATAGAACCTCTAGTCTACACATGGTGGTGATTATGCAACCATCAGGGCAGTTGCGCATCCACTGCTAAGTTTAGACTAGTGATTGTGTAACTTAAGGCCAAAAACTAAAGAAAAACACTACGGAAAGCTTTTAAAATGTAGGAAATGGCTAAGTAAAGAATTCTAAGATACAAATATAAGCTTTAAAGAGGAAAAAGGGTCTTGAACACCAGTAGAAAAGATAATTATCATCAGAGGGTACTTTTAACATTTCTGGTAGTGTAGCACATGCAAAATTGGGTGTGTACAGTAGCCTTTTGTATTTAACAACATCTAGACCTTATATCATGCAGGAAGTTGGTTTGGTTGGAAGGTTTCAAGAATACCCAAGGGAATTTCATCTCCAATATGTCAAAAATAATCTTCAAGCATATCATGGAGACATTGGACTATGGTCTTTGGTATCCAAAATGCAGTGATTTTTAAATCAAAGCTTTCACATATGTATATTTGGCAGGAAGAATTGATGATAGGAAAATCACAACTGGTGGAGCCTTTTTTATAGGTAAGTTTCTTGTATCATGGTTGAGTAAAAATTAATATCTTATAGGTATTTCTACTTGTGAGGCTAAGTATGTTGCAACAGCCATTTTTTGTACACAAGTGATGTGGATGAAGAAAACTCTTGAAGACTAAAAAATTGAAAATGAAGGTCTTATTCCTCTATATTGTTATAGCACTAGTGCTATAAATATTTGAAAGAATCTAGTGTTGTATTCTAAGACAAAACAAATACCCATCAAGTATCATTGTTTGAGGGAACAAGTCAATGAGAAAATAATAATGCTTGAACATTTGTCAAAAAAAAGAAGTAGCTAACATAATGACTAAACCTCTACCAAGAGCACCTTTTGAATAGACAAGACATAAATTATGGGTAAGGTCAGCCCATAACAGTCACTACAAATCTAAAAATTATAGGGGGAGCAGCTCAAGTGCCAAGGTTTCTCCAAGAAGGCTTAGGTTGAGTCTAAATAGGGGGGTTACTTCTCTAACCCAAGGCACAAGTCAAGAAGTTCATAAAAGGCACCTGTAGAAAGTGAAAAGGTTGAATATCAAAGGGACTAAGCTAAGGGGGAGTATTGTATGTGTTTAATGAAGAAAGGCTTGCATCTAATTGTGTTTCATCAAGAAAAAGAACATCATCTTTCCAGGGGGAGAATATTGAGTTAATAACATGCTATATAATGTTTTTATTTCATGCTACTCATGTTGTTGTGTGTGTGCACATTTATCATATATGTCAAAAGGGGAGAGAGTGCGACAAAAATAAAAATTCATTGGCTTGCATTTATAAAGGTGTTGGTGCATTGGCTTGCAATCAAATTTTCTAAGCGTGTTTCCATCAATGAAAAAAGGGGGAGATTATTGAGCCTTATTGCATTGGATGGTGTTGTCATTGATGTCACATATGGGGCTAGTTTTAAATATATTTTGATTCCATGCAATGAGTAGGATTTAATTACATTTTGGGTCTGTTTAGTGAGGTAGATCAAAGGAAGGTCATCATAGGTCAACTTAATTCATGCATCTCCACTCCCAAAACCCATAAAATATGTTGCATCATTTATTACCACCTCGAGAAAAAAAATTCGCAGACTTTATTCCTGTGGAATAAACAAGTTTAGATAAATTTTTGGGTCTTCCCAGCAGTTACAAAGAAAAGAAGTAATTTTTGACAAAATAAATCCATTATGACACCATGAAATGCATAGATGCATGAATCCTTCTGATTGGCTTGCCTTTTACACTCTGACATAGAGATGGAAAATGTGAAGCCTGATACTGCGAAATATGAAAGGAACATGTAACTTCCCTATTAGATCATGTTTTGCATTGGCCAGATATAGGTTATCAAAACTTTGACATTGCAAAGGGCATGGAGCTTCCTTATGGGCTTGCTTCTTACGGTGGCCAGTGGAGGTTAAGAATAGTCTGGAATTGTGAAATGTGTGGAAATTTATTATTGGCTAGTACTTCACAATAATATGCACCTGATAAGAAGTCAAATCCATTTCAAACTTTGACTGGTTGCGAGGACAAGACCATTGACTATAAGAGCAACTGGTAGACCCAAAATTCTATCAAATGTGGTTTATTATGTGGGCTATATTCCACCTAATCCCATCACTTTGAGGTTTTTCAGAATGGTAACACGTGTCTGGAAAATGAGACCAAAGGACTAAGAAGGTTGAAAAAAATCATAATGTTTTGAAATGCAGCAAGCTTGTTTATGGCCATCGTGGTGATTATGCAAGTTTGGTTTGACAAGTGTAATCGTCATGAAGTAGGAATTTTTTATTTCCATCCACTAATGAGTGAGAATTTCATTTCTTATTCCTTTTTTTCATCCACATTCTAGGAAACTCTCTATCTAGTGTTTAGAATTGAAAAATCATCAAAACTTAAATTTTTAACAAGTGAAAATGCTCAATTTTTTAATCTTATCTCTATCTTGATCTCGTCATTTAGATTTTTTTAATTCTTAATCCATTTCATCAATGTTTTGATGAGAATTTCCTAAGAGTCTCTTTGAGACAGTTCCTCACCCCTGCTACAGTGTTGGAAAGCATGTTTAATGGTTTTTCTTCAAAGTTGAAGACCTCAGACTTCATGTAAAGATTCACAATGCTAAGGGATGGCTCAATCAATATTGGTTTGATCTTGAATTGGGTGAAAAGTACAAAATAAATACATGAAAGTGGTATAAATGAGAACTAGTCTCCCTATTCTTTGAATGAATGCAAATTTATTCAAGAAGTTTTTTAAATAGTTAAGTATGATCAACATTTTCCTTGTCATTTATTGAATTATCATGTTCTTTCTTTCAACTACCCTGTTCTACTAAGGTGTCCTAACTACTAAGAAATGTCTTCTTATTCTATGAATCTCACAAAATTCATAAAATTCATTTGACCAAAACTCTCCTCCTCTTTCATACCTTAGACACTTGATTTTTTACATTCTTTTCATTTTCAAATAGTGTCTTAAATTCCTTGAACTTATCAATCACTTCTAATTTCTCCTTTAAGAATGCTACCCAATTAATTCTTGTGTATTCATCTATGAGTAACATGAAGTAGTTGTCTCCTTGAATTATTTGTGTCCTTGTAGGACCACACTTATTAGTATGAATTAGAAATAAAGGTCTTGAGGTAAAGTACTCTATATACTTCAATCTCTTTCTAGTATACTTACCATGTTGACATGCCTTGCAAAGTGTGTTTTCATGTTTTGTAATTTTAGGCATGTTCCTCACACACTTCTTAGAGATGATCTTCACTAGATTATCAGAGTTTAAGTGGCCCAACCTTCTATGGCACAACCAACATTCATCCATAGTTCTCATTAAGAATCTCTCTTTCTTGATCTAACTTAATACATACATGTTGTTCTCAGTTCTCTTAGCCTTGGTAACTAGCTTTCCTGATTTGGCTCTCCTTATGTCACACCCTTTGTCATGAAATATAAGTGTGTGTCCTTTACTACACATTTGACTCACACTCAGTAAATTGTGCTTAAATACTTCTACATACAACACATTATCTGTTTTAGTCTTCTCATTGTCCAAACTCAATGTACCCTTTCCAATAATATTGACAGATGTGTTATCTCCAAATTTCATTGTACCTAAAGCATTATTCTTTAATGAAATAAACTTATTCTTTTTACTTTTCATATGGCCTAAGAAACCACTATATATATCCCAGTCATATCTTCATTTTCAATGTGAAAAGTAGTCTAGGATATCAAAGATTCTTTTGTTTTATTCTTTTGTTCCTCTTTTACCTCATTCATAGAGTCTTACTTCATGGTTTTTACCTTTTTATATTGAATTTTCTTCCTCATATTTCTCATCTTGCAATACCTTACAATATGCCCTCTCTTTTTATGGTTGTAGCAAAAAATTCTACTTCTATTATTGAATTGAGAATTCATATCATTCTTCCATGAGGAATTGATTCTATCATGAGATTAACAATACATAGCTCTATGTACATATTGATTGCATGAGAAACAATATCATTTGAAATGATTCGCATCCCTTGTCTTTACTCTGTCAATGTGAGCATGAGGTCTACAATTCACAACTTTATGTCCATATTTATTTGATAAGGAATAATATACATTGAAATAATTTTCATACCTTATCTTATTGATAGGAATGGTCTTCACTCCATCAGTGCCATTACTCCTTGATGACCCAAAATATTTTGAGGTCTGACTCTCCTCGTTCTTATTTTGGTATTATTTGAAACCAATACCTGTATTATCATCTTCCTTTCTCTTCTTTTAGTCTTCTTTGAAACCAATACCTGCCGTATAATTTGGGGACCTATGAATATTCAATATATCACCTAGAATGTCATTGTTCTTTTCAAAATTATAATGTGTATTAAACTTCTTTGTTTCCTTATCCAAGTCTTCCTTCAAGGATTCCATCTTTGTTTTGAACTTGGTTCATTCTTCCTCCTTGGTCTTGATACTTGATGTTATTATCTCAACATGATTTTCTAGTTATTTTATGATCTCATCAAGTTCATTAGCTTTTTTATTGATTTACTCCTCATAATCCTTGATTAATGAATTCAATTTCTAACTCTTCCTTCTTTATATCTTCAACTCATCTAGAGCACTTTGAAATTCTACCTCAAGATTTATTTATGCCTCTTGTTCATCTGAATATTCATCTTCCATGAGGATTTCACTAACTGCTTCTATGGAAATTAATATAATTTCATTGTTGTCACTTTTATCGTCACTTTTAGATGTATTGTTTTCACTTACATAAGAGGAGTTACTATCTTATTTTGAATAGAAATTTATTTTGTTCTTGAATGATCCTTTCTTTCCTTCATACTTCTTGAAACTCTTTTTCCTATTGTCATGTTTATAGGACTTCTTGTTCTCACCATAATGTTCATAATTGTCTCCATCATATTTATCATTATTAGGGCATTTGGATGCAAAGTGACCAATCCTACCACAATCAAAATATTTAAATGGAAACTTACATGGATTATATCTTGTCATCATAAATATCTAAATTAGTATCATCCTTGACATTTTTCACCTTGTGGATTATTTTTAGCTATGAATATAGAATCCTTATAGGAGGGTTTTCCATCATCGGTTCTCATTTCATAGGCATTCAAGATTCCATGAAGCTCATCCATATACATTTTTTTTAAAGCCTCAATTTACTCCATAAAAAATACATTACAATGAAACTTGGGTGTCAAAGACCTCAATACCTTTTGGAAAAATGTTGATTCTTCCATCTTTTCTCCTAAACCACTGATGCCATTTACCAATTCATCTACTCTCAATAGATAATAAAAAATGTTCTCATCTTCCTTCATTCATAGGATTGTAAACTATTTTGGTGAGTTTGTAACTTTTAAAATTGACCTTAGTCTCTCCTTCATAGATGGTATGCAACTTCTAGCAAATTCGTTTGGTTGTATCAGAGTGCATGACTTTAAAAAAATTATCCTTTGAAAGACAAAAAATAATAGAATTCATTGCTTCATAATTTTTTTCACTAGCGTTCTTACCTGCTACATCAGTTGGGGTGTGTTGTCCACTCAAAATTCCCCTGCTTTTAAGAAGTTGAAAATTAAATTTTGAGGTTAAGTGTCTTTTCTATTGTCCTGGTAATATGAAAACTCAGGAAATTGGGAAAATCTACGTTTTTTGGGTCATTTTGTGTGTTTTTTGGGCTTGTCGGACATTTTTGTCCCGCGTGTCCCAGGTTCATTCAGGCTCTCTATTCCCAGATCGGCCGGTTTACCCAAAGTCCATTATTTTCGGGCCCGTCGGAACTTTTTGTCCCACATGTCCCAAGTTTTCCCGAACCCATTGTTCCCTTTTTGTCTGATTCAGCCGATTCGCGTATTCCACGTACTTTCGCCCCGCATGTCCCAAAAGCATTTGTGCATCTTTTCCCCTCATCGCCTAAATCAGCCGAACCACGTACTTCCCGCTTTCGTGTCCCTCGTGTCCCAAATGAACCAAGTGCCATTCGTGCTAATTTTTCCTGCTCTACCTAAATAACTTGCTTTTCAATTTGGTAGATGGGTACTTAATGCGCATTTATTGCCTTTCTCTCTCCTAAACGGCTATATAATGAAACTACCCCCTATGCATATTTGCACACTTCTTTCATGCTATCTATTGCTCGAACCCTTGCAACCAAAATTTCTGCGTGCGTATCCATTTCACTTACAATTCCATTCCAAGTCCAACCTGCAGCTCTGCTCTCCTCCACTATTGGGAGCATTGATAAAGAACTTAAACTTTGGAGTAGTTGTATGGTAGACCTCCACCTCATGGGACAAACAAATGAAAACATTTTATTGGCAAGCAAGGTATTTGAAGATACAAAGGATAATTTGTCAAAATCCTGGGTCTACAGCGTGGAATGGAAGATCAAGGTCCTGGAAGAGGCTTTGGGAGAATTAAGAAATAGCTAGCAGAAGGGTGAGGCCTTCAAAACACTAGTTATATCTGCCTTCAAAGATATACATTGCCATCTTCATGATGAGACTTCCGGTGTGCCTCTATCCTTACAAAAAATCAAAGCTCAATTTAGAGCTTTCGTCAAAGGTAATCTATTTAAGGAGAGTTCCATTTCCAAGGAAAAGATGAAGGAGATCTGCTCTCTTCAATCAGCTATAGAAGAAGCCAATAAAGATCATCATACTCATGTCGAGTTTGATAAGGAAATGGAGAAGTGCCTCAGATTTTGGACTCAGTCTACTGCCAACACATCAGTCCCGCATGGCAGAGACATAGCCGAGGCGTTGAAGAGATTCAGACAACGGATCCTTAAATCAGTGGGTCCCTCCCAATCTTGAACGCTTGTCTTCTTCTCCTGATTCTTCTCCTTTTTTTTCTCTTCTTCATCATGAATTTATTGTATTTAGTTGGGGTATTGCAATTTACAACCCTTTAACTAATCATTAGTTAAAAGAAGTAGTTACCGAGAGTAACTAATTTGTAAACTATATAGTGGCTTCTCCTCGCCATTTTGAAGGGAGGAAGAACTTGGCTTATTTCTGAAAGTGTAAATAAATATTGAAGAAATCAATACAGAAGGATTTTTCATTCTTTGTCTATCTAGTTTCCTTTATTCCCAAGCTATTCATTCAATCTTGTTAGATCATTTATCTGTATTATGCTGAGAAGCTTTGTATTCTTACAGATGTTATTTATAGAACTTTGTGTCTTTTCAAATTTCATCTTATTAATATGATACAAATGATCTTATTCCAATTTTTTGTACCCTCACATGCATAAGGAATTACTCTGTCATCTATAATTTTGAATGGTGCCTTTCTACTCATTCTCGTATTTTCATTCCTCAATCCTTTTGTGATTGATAATCCTTATAGAAAACACTTTCATAATATCCAAGTTCCACAGTAAAATCATGCTTTGTATATGTGTAAATAAGTTTGTTTCTGAATAAGGGAACCTCTCCCATTAAAGAGGACGCACTTATTATCCCCTAACTGTTGCTCTTCTTGAAGTCCTTTTTGACGACCAACAGTTTTTGGTGACTCCACTGGGGAATCATATTCTAGTTATATAATCATTTATTGATCATCTTTTGATCTGGCGACTCAACATTTTACTCGAGGGAGAAGGGCCCTTGGTATCGAAGATTCTCAATTTCAACTTTTGGAACAGCAGGGTTTTCCTCTCCCTTCAACAAAAAGAAATAGAAAGGCTCATTCAACAATCACTCCACCTGTCCAAGATAGAATCCCTACGGGTGGTATTCCTTCAGAGCAAATCAGTCCTAATCTTCAAGCTTTGATTCTTGCTGGTGTTTCAGTTCCCCTTCAAGCCATTTTTCCAAGAATGGTGGTACCATTGCCTTGGGGCCATCGTGTTGGGCCTCTTGCCCTTCCTCAACCTTTGCATGAATTACCCAGAGGTAACCGGAAGAACTTTCCTAAATTCAAAGGTGATGGTAAAGTACATCCTGATGAACACATCACAGCCTTCATAGTTGCATGCGGAGTTCTAGGAGTTGAACATGAAGATGTCTCCATAAGAATTTTTGTTGATACTTTATAAGATAATGTTTCTGATTGGTTCTATCACCTTCCGGCTGGAGCTATCACTAGCTGGAACACAATGAGAACTAGGTTTGAAAACTATTTCAAACCGGCAGAAGACGTGCATGCTTTGCTAGCCCAAATTTCTCAAATAAATAAGGAATCACAAGAACCCATGAGAGAATTTGTGGCTCGATTCAACAGGTTGATTAACAAAATTCCACCAAATACTCAACCTGTAGATCAAATTCAAAAATGCTTCTTCCTAAACACCCAATTGCCTGAAGTTAGTTATGCACTGAGAAGGGCTAATCTCGCAACATTGGCTGAGGATCAAACTCTTGTTGTTAGTGTTGAAGATGATTTAATCATGTCAGGGAAGTTGAGGAGAGACCCTTCTAAATCTAAGTCTACTTCTTCCTCCTCTTCCACTCCTAGACCTAATATTGATCCATTGGTACAAAAACTTGCAAATGATCTCATCGCCATTAAGAAACAATTGGCTCAGCATACTCCCTATGCAGACGTTCCAAGGAGGAATTTTCAGCCCAGAAATCATTTTCCTGCTTCTCAAACAAGGCTAGCACTTGAAGGACCTCCTATTAAAGTTCCTGTCAATGCAACCTGTGAAGTTGAGGAACCAGAGGATGAGGAGGTTAATGAATATTGTGAGGAATTTGTTGAAGAGGTTGATGATGAAACAGATGAACTTGAGGGATCTCGAGTTAATTTCTTCACCACTGAAGGCATTGATGAAGGGGATGATTATGATGAAGTAGTAGCAAACATGAATATCAAATCATACGCTGTCATGACTCAAGAGTAAACAAATCAGAGGGATAAAGTGATGCAGCCCACCAAGAAATCTAAGGAGCAGCCGACAACTATCCCTGTAATTGTAAAAAGAGGATCCCCTATCCCCATTTCATCTACACCAAAGGTGAGTCCTATCAAATCTACTACTAAATTTACTTCTTTTTCCCCTAAAATTGATAAACCTAGGATCTCAAGCGATGATAACCTGTCCACTTCTGGGTCTTTCGATATTATTGATCACTTAAAAAAGACTAAGGTTCAAATCTCAGAGGCTGAATATTATCAAACTCATCCCAAGGCTTTTGCTAAAATGATTCACTTTGTCAATTCCCATTCTAAAACTACCTCTAAAGGCCTTTTACCCACTCCTTCTTCTGCACCACAGCCTAATCTGGTAGCCGTTGTCACCTCACCCAATGACAAAATCAAACCATTTTATGTAACACTCCTTATAGATGTCCATAGGCTCAGTAATTACGTCATAGACTTGGGAGCATCAGACAATGTAATGCCTGCCAAATTAGCTCATGCCTTATGATTTACTCTCACATGCACTTACGGGTCTTGTTATTCCATGGAGAGTAAGGAAGTGCCCTTGGTCGGAAGAATTAAGGACACACAAGTGGCTTTTTCTACTTTTCCTAAGAAGAAAGTTTTGGCTACTATCTTAGTAGCAGATATTCCTCCTTCATATGGGATGTTGCTAAGCAGAAACTTCTATAAGGATGTGGGTGGAGAAATTCAAATGGATTGGTCACATGCCCTCATACCTGTTAATGGGTAAATGAAGAAGTTGCTGCCTAAGAAGTAGTCTGAGTATATTGTATAAAAAACTGATGATCCCAAAGTACAAATACTCTATCAGGATATGGGTCACGGAAACTACATGATTATGTCTCCAAAAGAAATCCAACTCCCCAAAGTGTCACCTAAAGATCCTAATGGCCTTTGGATACTTGAGTTTGATGGAAGTTGTTCTTCAGCTGGTTCTGGAGCTGGTGTCATATTGGTGTCACCTGAAGGAAGCATTCATCCTTTCTCATTCAATTTGTAGTTTGAAAATACCAATAATACAGCAGAGTATAAAGCTCTCATTCTTGGACTCTAGGTGGTAAAAGAACAAGGTGTGAATAATATTCTAGCTCGTGGGGATGCGGAATTGATCGTCAAACAAGTTAAAAACCTCTTCCAGGTAAATAATGGAAGGTTGAGACATTACCGGAATCTGGTTTGGGACTCCATTGAATTTCTTGACACCTTCTCCATCGAAGTAGTGCCTAGGGAGAAGAATACCAGGGCTGATTCTCTAGCAGTCTTAGGATCATTGCTTATTCCTCACCCTGATTTTTCTCAAGATAAGTTCACCATCGAGATGATCCATAGACCTAGTGTACCTGATAATACAAGTAACTGGAAAGTTTTTAATGACGATCAACACTTGCTATCTTTCTTAGAACTCAAGGATAATTTTGAATAGTTGTACTTTGAAGGGAGTGATAATTTGCCTCGTGAAAGTTTTCCCTTTGACCAAGAAGCCACCCAAGAAGAAGAAGCAGATCAGGATGGATGTATCAAACTCAAAGGAAAAAAGATTCCAAAAGGATTGGTGAGTTTAGAAGAATTGTTTTACAAACACAACAGGTATGTAAAGTTTAAAGCTTCTACTGGACCCCAACAATCAGCCAAATATGACAAAATCAATATTGGGAGTTCTACTGATCCTAAACTCGTGAACATTGGAAAATGTTGCACCTCAAAAGAAAAGAAGAAGGTAACTAGTCTTTTGAAAAAGTATAAGGATGTTCTTGCTTATTCCTATGAAGATTTAAAAGCTTTCCAACCAAAGGAGATGCAGCATTTTATCCCTCTCAAACCTGGGATTAATCCTTTTAAACAGAAGCAGAGGCAATATAATCCTAAAATAGCTGACACCATTTTTCAAGAAATACAGAAGTTATTGAAAGCCAAAATCATTTTTCCTATCCATCATTCAACATGGATTGCCAATATTGTGCCCGTTAGAAAGAAAAATGGTGAGATTTGTATCTGTGTTGACTTCAGGAATCTAAATCAAGCTTCCTTGAAAGATAATTATCCCTTACCTATGATGGATCAGGTCTTGCAAGCAGTAACGGGATCCGAAATGTTGTCTATGCTTGATGGATTCTCAGGATATAACCAGGTAGAAGTTAATACCACAGGCCAACACAAAACGGCTTTCACTACCCCTTGGAGTACCTTTGCTTACAAAAGGATGCCTTTTGGGCTCATCAATGCCGGTGCCACTTTTCAGAGGGCTATGGACTTAGCCTTTGGAATTTTGAAAGGGAAGTGTATTGTTGTATACCTTGATGACTTGACTGTATTTTCTAAAACAAGGGCGGATCATTTCCAGCATCTAGAGATAGGTCTGCTAAGATGTAGAGAACATGGGATCTCTTTGAATCCTAAGAAATCTATTTTTTGTGTCACGGAGGGGAAATTATTGGGGCACGTTGTCTCCAAAGATGGTATAAAAATCAATCCTGAGTGAGTTCAAGCTATTCAGCAAATTCCTCTTCCAACCAGCAAAAAGGGAGTGCACTCTTTCTTTGGTAAGATCAAATTTTTGAGAAGGTTCATCCCTGATTTTGTAGAGCTAACTTTGAATATCTCCCAAATGATGAAAGGAAAACAAACATTTGGTTGGTCTCCTGAAGGGAAAGAATCCTTTGAAGGTATTAAAAGGGCCATTACTAAAACTCTTGTTTTAGCATGTCCAGATTTCATCAAAGATTTCATTATCTATTGTTATGCCACGGATAACACCTTGGTTGTGGTTTTGAATCAGGAAGATTCTAATGAGCATGAACTCCCAATTGCATTTATGAGCTATATTCTAAAAAATAATGAGTTAAAATACACCATAATGGAAAAACATGCTTTTGTAGTGGTTAAAGCTGTCAAGCAGTTTTGTTTTTACATTCTTAACTCTCACTCCACGGTGTTGGTACCGGATACAACTATCAAGTCAATTCTCACACAGCAGGAATTTGGATCCAAGAGAGAGAACTGGGTGGCCAAGGTTCAAGAATATGATATTGACATCAAACCAACCAAGCTCTTCCATGGAAAAATCCTGTGTGAACTCATCACTGAAGGAGCTAGACATGAGTTACTGGAGGATAAAGTTGGTCTTCCTACCATTCTGTTTCTTAGCTCAGTTGATGAATGGTATGCTGATATCACTCACTTTCTCACCTATGGATAATGCTCCTCTCATTTGACTACCAAAGAGAAGAGAGCCGTTAAACTAAGGTCAACCCAATATGCGTTGTGGGAAAACACCTTGTTTAAACGTGGGTTATATGGAAGGTTTTTGAAATGTGTGGACAAGGAGTAGCAGAAGAAGCTACTCTCAGCTTTTCATGATTAGGCATGTGGAGGGCATTACTCATCAACTATCACTACTCATAAAATACTTCGTGGAGGATATTACTGGCCTACCTTGTTCAAGGATGCATCAAAATGGGTTTATAAATGTGAGGCTTGTCAGACTTTCGTGGGTAGACCCAAGTTGGCCTCCTTGCCCCTGAAACCAGTTGTGATCGAAGAACCTTTTCAGCAATGGGGTTTAGATTTCATTGGAACACTTAATACATCTTATAGTGATGGTCATACTCATGTATTAACCATCACATATTATTTCACCAAATGGGTAGAAGCCATTCCAGTAAATAATACTACTTCAGAAGTAGTATGCAGCTTTATCAAAGAAAACATCTTGGTAAGGTATGGTTTGCCAAACAAGATTGTGACAGATAATGCTTCAAACTTTTCTTCAACTGAGATGATAGATTTTTTCTATGGATATGGCATCTCCCTAGCTCACTCCTCAAATTACTATCCTCAGGGAAATGGACAAGCAGAATCAACAAATAAAAATCTGGTGGCCATAATAAGGAAATTAGTCAATGAATCCCAACGGAACTGGCACAAGAAACTCTATGATGCTCTTTGGGAAGATAGGATCACACCTAAGAGAGCCATTGGGATGTCTCCTTTTCAGGTAGTATATGGAGTAGAAGCTCAATTGCCAGTAACAGTGGAGCTACCAGCCTTGCATCTAATGAAGGCCATTGAAGATACCAGTTTCAATGATTCTTTGGATAAGAGAATCATGTATCTTCACAAACTGAATGAGGACAGATTGGAAGTTGCTGATAGGATATCTACTCATCAAAAAAAATTAAAAGTCTTATTTAATAAGAAATCCAGGTTCAGGTATTTCAAAATTGGAGAAACTGTTTTGTTGTGGGAGAAAAGGCATGAACCTCGTGGCAGCCATGGCAAGTTTGATTCCCTTGCCTTGGACCTTTCAAGATCAGGCATTTCACTGGTAAGAATTCTTTTTACCTTGATTATATGGATGGTTCTTCTCTCCCACTTCCTTATAGTGGGCAATACCTGAAACTATTTAAGTCTTAGGTGATTAGGGAGTCCTTTGTATATTCTGTATAGTGTGTGTATTCTCTTTTCCTTCCCTTGTTTTTGTGTGTTGTTTGTTTGGGGTGTTGTCTTCTGTATTGGTTTGCTTTTGACTTCGTGGCCCAATGGATAAGGTACTAGTCTACTTCCCCGAGTTTTTCTAAATTCTTGCCTTGTCTCATTCTTTGAATTTATGTCAAGTCATCCCCAGAAGGAGCCAGCTGTTGTCCACTCAAAATTCCCCTACTTTTAAGAAGTTGAAAATTAAATTTTGAGGTTAAGTGTATTTTCTATTGTCCTGGTAATATGAAAAGTTAGGAAATTGGGAAAATCTATGTTTTTTGGGTCATTTTGTGTGTTTTTTGGTCCTGTCAGACATTTTTGTCCCGCGTGTCCCAAGTTCATTCGGGCTCTCTGTTCCCCGATCGGCCAGTTTACCCGAAGTCCTTTCTTTTTGAGCCCGTTGGAACTTTTTGTCCCACATGTCCCAAGTTCACCTGGACCTGTTGTTCCCTTTTTTTCTGATTCGGCTGATTCACGTATTCTACGTACTTTCATCCCGCATGTCCCAAAAGCATTTGTGCATATTTTCTTCTCATCACCCGAATCGGCTGAACCGCATACTTTTCGCTTTCACGTCCCTCGTGTCCCAAATGAACCAAGTGCCATTCATGCTAATTTTTCCCGTTCTACCCGAATATCTTGCTTTTCAATTTGGTAGATGGGTACTTAATGCGCATTTATTGACTTTCTCTCTCCTAAACGGCTATATAATGAAACTTCCCCTATGTGTTTTTGCACACTGCTTTCATGTTATCTATTGCTCGAACCCTTGCAACAATAATTTCTGTGCGTGTATCCATTTCACTTGCAATTCCATTCCAAGTCCAACCTGCAGCTCTGCTCTCCTCCACTATTGGGAGCATTGATAAAGAACTTAAACTTTGGAGCAGTTGCATAGTAGACCTCCGCCTCATGGGAAAAACATATGAAAACATTTTATTGGAAAGCAAGGTCTTTGAAGATACAAAGGATAATTTGTCAAAATCCTGGGTCTACAGCGTGGAATGGAAGATCAAGGTCCTGGAAGAGGCTTTGGGAGAATTAAGAAATAGCTGGTAGAAGGGTGAGGCCTTCAAAACACTAGTTATATCTGCCTTCAAAGATTTACATTTCCATCTTCATGATGAGACTTCCGGTGTGCCTCTCTCCTTACAAGAAATCAAAGCTCAATTTAGAGCTTTCGTCAAAGGTAATCTATTTAAGGAGAGTTCCATTTCCAAGGAAAATATGAAGGATATCTGCTCTCTTCAATCGGCTATAGAAGAAGCCAATAAAGATCATCATACTCATGTCGAGTTCGATAAGGAAATGGAGAAATGTCTCAGATTTTGGACTCATTCTACTGCCAACACATCAGTCCCACTTGGCAGAGACATAGCCAAGGCGTTGAAGAGATTCAGACAACGGATCCTTAAATCAGTGGGTCCCTCCCAATCTTGAATGCTTGTCTTCTTCTCCTGATTCTTCTCCTTTTTTTCTCTCTTCTTCATCATGAATTTATTGTATTTAGTTGGGGTATTGCGATTTGCAACCCTTTAACTAATCATTAGTTAAAAGAAGTAGTTACCGAGAGTAACTAATTTGTAAACTATATAGTGGCTTCTCCTCACCATTTTGAAGGGAGGAAGAACTTGGCTTATTTCTGAAAGTGTAAATAAATCTTGAAGAAATCAATACAGAAGGATTTTTCATTCTTTGTCTATCTAGTTTCCTTTATTCCCAAGCTATTCATTTAATCTTGTTAGATCATTGTCTGTATTATGCTGAGAAGCTTTGTATTCTTGCAGATGTTATTTACAGAACTTTGTGTCTTTTGAAATTTCATCTTATTAATATGATACAAATGATCTTATTCCAATTCGCCGTACCCTCACATGCATAAGGAATTACTCTGTCGTCTATAATTTTGAATGGTTCCTTTCTGCTCGTTCTCACATTTTCATTCCTCAGTCCTTTTGTGATTGATAATCCTTATAGAAAACACTTTCATAATATCCAAGTTCCACAGTAAAATCATGCTTTGTATATGTGTAAATAAGTTCATTTCTGAATAAGGGAACCTCTCCCATTAAAGAGGAGGGACTTCTTGTCCCCTGACTGTTGCTCTTCTTGAAGTCCTTTTTGACGACCAGCAGGGTGTATTAGGTATAGTATAGCCATATGTCATTACCTAATGAAATTTGGTAGGTATTCATTTAGATTCTCTAGAGTGCATAATTAGTCCCATTGAAGAGGGGAACATTATTGGTTGAGAAACATCATTGAAATTGGATAGAAACACTTATGCTTTAAGCATCTTCTTTAAGTTATTAGGCCTGATCCAAAGGAAAAATCTATGATACCAATTGTTGGAAACATAATAAACTAGGGGGAATCAGTGTCTTCAAAAAAATTCTTTCAATTATGTTAACTTACATGAACCATCAAATAAATCATTCAACACACATACGTGTCAAAGAATTCTTAAGAGCCCTGAAACAAGAGTAAAAGATATTATTTATAATCATTGGTGATTTGTTAGAATCATTGGCGATCCAAGAATTATGGGGAAATGTTTAGAAAGGGTTTAAACCACTTCCTAAATGGGATTTTTAGGTAACTAGACAAGGGAAAATGGTTGTAAAAAGGTTATAAGAGTTGGGGAGGTTAGAAAGTTGGGGTGAAATGGGTTAGGGATAGTTTTAAAATGGTTAGGTGGTTTAGGCAGTAAATGTAATTTAGGATGGGTAAGAGAAAATTTTAAGGGTGAGGAAAATAACTTAGGATAGTAATATAATTATAGGTTTAATACTTTGATGTGTGTATGTGAGGGGTATGTGGGAAGTAGGTAGGTGAAAAAAACCTGGTGTCTACATTTTCCCCTTTTTTGAGTGGTTTGGGATGGGCAAAGTGCTACACAAAATTATTTTTGATAGATTTAATTTCTTGTGATGGGTGATCCCCCCTTAAATTGGGGGTGATTGTGATAAAGTGAAAGGATCACCAATTTGATTGAGGTTATTGGATAGTTTTGACATGTTGTTTCATTTTAAGCTACCCCAAGATGAGGTATCAAAATAAGATGGCTACCGCCATGGAATAAATTGATAGGGGAACCAAAGGATTCATGTCCCATAGGTGTATGATTTTTGGGGAAAAATATATACTACAAATACCTGGGATCCAAGTGATATGGGAATCAAAGGGTTCATGTCCTATAGACGTATGGTTTGACCTTACTAAGGTCGTAAAGTGAATCCGTGAAGGATTGCTGGTTGCGAGGGATTCGAGGACCCTTAAAATGAGTCAAAATTTTAAAAAATTTGCTATGTAAGTGTGATAATGTTGTTGAAGTAGCTTTTGATGTTGAAAAATGTGTGTTTTTTATAATTAAGGGGAATCGCTAGCAGTTATCAGGAATTACAGGTGATTTAACCTAATCGTTGGTGATTATAGGAATTGTTAGTGATTAAAAAAATTACCGGTGATTCTGGGACAGATAATCAACCCCTCTAAATATTTGGTTTGATCATGAAACTTTCATTTTTATCATGCGATTTGTGAAATTTAGAGTTATAATTGAGTGATGATTTAAATATGGAGGTTACATGTGCATTAGGAAGGAAAAGGAGGGCCACTCAGGGGGTGGTAGGTACTCTTTTTTTCATTTTTATGTGTTTTAGATTAGTTGTTTATTTTATTTGTTTTAGGGCCCCAAACAAGGACATGTTTTTTGATTCACTGGAATCGCTAGTGATTTTTTCAAAACCACTTATGATTTGGATGAAATGTTGGTGATTGTGGCGAATCACTGGTGATTGGGGTTTTTTTGGAATTTTAATAAAATTTTGAATAAGCATTATTTGAATGAAATTTTTATGTTTTGTGGATGAAGATGAAGGATAAATTGACCATCAGAGATAGGATTCCTATGATATTAGAGGATATGCAGGATTGGTTGTTGGATGAGGATAGGTTACATTTTGAGGATGTGGGTTTCAAGGTAGTACATCATTATATACATATCCACATGAAGTGAGGATTATATCTCACATTATTAGAGAGGTGGGATCCCACTACTTGTGCATTTTGGCTACTAATGGGTGAGATGACGATCATCCTAGAAGATGTACAAAGGATTATGAGATTCCTTACAAATGGAGAGGGGATCTATTTGATTGATGAGATAAAGAGGGTCGAGGTGATGAGTATATTTTTTGGTGATGATGTTGATGGTGTATAGTTCTCATTGGGTGGATTTTCATACGGGGCCTTGTATGCTCCTGAGACAATTTCATCCTTTGACTACCCTGATGATGATAGGGATCACATGTTATTATTTTCCTGACTCTATTGAGGGTTGATTTCCTTGGATGACGATAGGTGTATTCACTGAGATGATGGAGCAAAGGGTTGTATTTGATCTAAACATGATAATTTTTTATCTACCTGATATCAAACCCTTATAGGCTTATTTTATTTATCGACAAGTTATTCCTTTTAAGTAATCAATTTAAAATAAATGCAAGAAAGTAATGAAAATTTCACACGATTGATTACGGAGTTCGGAAATAGCCTACCTCTCTGGGTTCTTATCGAACCGTTCCACTAGTAAAAATTATAAGTACAATGTTATTTCTTACAATAAAATCTAATATAATTTTCACTTGCCTAGTAGTATGCCAGTCCTTCAAAGAAATTTTGATGATTATTCAAATCATTCTATACCTTCTAGATGCACAACCTCCTTCGGAACTCGATTGGCCTTCACAACGCTTCCCTGCATCCTTCGGCACTCCGATCGATACTCTAGGCGTCGCAAGTGATAAATATTATGGCTCAATGGGCCTATTGGGTAGTTTGAAAATAATGTCAATCACAAATATTTCACCTAATATTTCCTAAAAATAATAGGCCAATAAACAATACTTTCCTATAGTAATTTTAGGATTTTTGATATAGTGCACAAAGCTATATTTTAAAAAAAATCCCAAATACTATAAAATCCCACAAATAAGCTTCAGAAAGGACAAGCTCGGGTGTGTCTTTACAATGAGGGAGAGGTACCTTTTATAGTGAAATGAGACCCTAAAACTTTTTTTAAGGCCTTGTCAGCCAACTCACCACTCAACTAACTAGCTGGCTGAGTTGGTTAGGGTCACCGAGTCGTGAGATGGGGTGGATTTTCTTTGGCCGTTGAGTGTCCTGACCGAGCTACCTTTTGCCATTGCATTAGAGACCTCCCCACTCGCCATTTCCTTGCTTTGTTGTATTTGACCCTTCTATTTTTATGATCCCTCCTCACTGCATTCTGTCTATCCCACTGCACCATCCCCCTCGCCACCTCTACCAAGCCCACTGGACCATCCACCCTAGTGAGCTATCCATCGAGTCCACATGCCCTCACCACTGCCAAGTCACTCACAGCTTTCCCCAAGTCCACTACTACACCGTCTACCGATTCCACCCCTATTGTCACCTTGTTGATCCCTCCATGCATGGATCGTTGAGCCCTTTTTCTGAGTCCCTCACCGATTCTACCCTCCATATAGCCACCTCATCATAAAATGGGAGATAATACTTATTCCCCCGAACAATGTGCCATGAGCGATGTGGACATGGTTAGCTTGGTACCAACGACGGTAGCTCAGTGAGCTAATCTCAATGTAACTCTATTAATATCTCATTGAGCTATTCCAAATAGCTCACTTGATGTAACTTGGAGAAAATATGATTATGTAGTGGTAGGCCATGTGGTGGCCTAAGGACTTGTTGGCACCCAAATTGATCCTTCCTTTGAAACTGAGAAGCATCTCAATTTGATCAAGATGCTTAGAGACAAAAAAATCATAATAGGAGTCATTTTGTAGCTAGGGACATATTTTAGATGACTCTTTATCGCTTTGGTTTAGACCCTTACTACTTTAGGTTGTTCCTTCAACTAAGGTGAGAGGACCCATTATGTAACCTGTATTAATGGGAATTATCAATGAATTAACAGTATTTGACTATTCGTTTGCCATTTGTTGAAATATACCTCAAGAAAACATGACCAATACAACATAACCTAACTCTCATGATTTTTCACTTTATAAAATGAAGATGTTCTCTAGATAAGGCCCAGGTCACTAAAGGCAATGATAAAAATTAATTCCATTTGTATATTTTAGTAAATGATGGATGAATTCAATGATCTTCTTTATCATTTGTGGACACACAATGCAACCAGGGGTAGTTCATGTATGATTCATCTATGGATATACATTTTATGGTTGGGAAGTTAAGCAAGATAAAATTGAGTAGACCAAATCCCTGAGAACTTTAAACAAATGTTAACATATCCACAAGGAAAAATATGAATAGCTTCAAATAGTCAAGACAAACCTTCAACTAGAAAATTGTGCATCTATGAAGGCTCAAAGACACACGGCTTCACATATTCTTCAAGGATTTAACACAACAACTCATGTTAAAGACTCAGTTAAACTTTAGAAACCCCTATTATATCACGGTTATGATATAAGTTCATAAAATGAAAAATAATTTGTATCACTAAAATGAAAGTAAAGTGAATTTAAATCACTTATTGCATCATGAAATGAAAGCTCTCTTCATAATGTAATTGCAAATGCCACAATACTTTTCATGAGGATGAGATTTTGTGTGATTTCAAAAGGATTCCTAATGTAAGATTTCAAAAGTATTCCTAATGTAAGATTGCAATAGGAACATAGATGACTATTTGAAAATATCTCAAGATGACAATAGACATAACATAGTTCATGATTAACACGAATTATTCAAGGTTTCTCAAATTTGATCAACAAGTTAAAGTTTGTTTTCAATCTCAATTTTTTGTCAATGGATATACATCTGCAACCATCTTGACATGATCAATTTTAAAAGGCACACAAGAAATAACCGGTTTCTCAAAAAAATCTCAGAAAATGGCTTCTCTCGGCTTTTTTATCCTTTTTTCTCTCTGACTAAAATTCATAAAAATCAACTTCCCTGATTTGGCATGATTGTTTCATGCTTTTATATCACTCTTTACTTCAAATATTTTTCCCCCCAAAAAATAAGAATATTCTCAGGAATACTTTCTATTACAAATTTATTCTAGAAGATGCTATTTGTGAGCTTCATTTTGTACTGTCAGGTGTATAAAACATGAGTCTTTTCAATGTATTCCACTTGTGTCTGATTGGGATGTCTGGTCATCACCTTTGCAAGGCTACTTGAAATGTTCCCCTCCACTTTTGATTAAACAATCATTTCAAATGATCACTGAGCATCTCCAGATGCTTTTGACATGATGCACACCTACACTCATCTCTCAAAATCCTTCTTGGGCTCAGTGCACTCCACTTCACATCTTACTGGTTTAAATGCTACACATGGTGTTTGTCAAATCTTATTGAACTTCCAACTCTGTTTGTTTTTAATTCCTCTCAAATATTCAATCATCTCTGTGTGATCTGAGAAAAATCTAGTTTAAACCATGGGAAATATTTTATTAACACAGGGCCAAATGCATCATTCCACCTATAAATCTTGGTATTTCCTCATTGTTTTCACATGTTTCCTTTCTTGTTCTAAACATAAGGAATCAAATCAAGAAAATGGAGAAAGTGCTTATAGCTCACAGCCTGAAAGAGATTTCTTCAGAAGACCTAAATCAGATTTTTGATTTGAGTGGTCCTGATGAAGCTTTTGTCAAGGCTCTGTTTAATGTAGAATGTGTGGGTGTACTAGAGGACACCTAACATACCAACAAGTCTAGTTAGAACTTCTTTCTCAGTTAATCAAGATCAATCATGTGTTCACATCCTTCCAAGTTATGTATTTCATTTTTTTAGATGGAACATATGAAAACGCCTGAGGACTTAAAGAAATATTGGGTTGAAAGGAGGCCTCAAGTCTTTGGGAAAACCAATTTTCAGTGCCCCTTTTTATGCAACGATGAATTTGTATCAAAGGATATTCCCAAGGATTCTTCTGTATTGTATGATAAATCTTCCATCGATAGAGTGCCTTCCATTTCCAACAAGGTGGCCAAATTAGAGAAGAGGATTCACTCATTGGAAAAGAAACAAGTGGAAGATGTTTCCTTGCCACCAGGTCCAACATCAACACCTTTCTCGAGCAAGAGGAAACGTGAAACACCACCTCAGCCTCTAATTATCATATCATATAGAGAAGAGGATGAATCAATCTCCACTTGCTACTCAAGGGTAGCACTCTCCTCAACCCAAGACAATAGAGGAAGGTTTGTAACTCAGTTTTTTACACATTTGATGCATTTTTCTTCTTCCTCTAAGAGGGAATTACTAGGACCCCAACCAATTCCTTCCCCAAGGGAAAACCCACCCTTTTTGATAAAACGGGAAGCCGGAACCAGCTCAAAGCCCTGTAATTCATCCATCCAACAACATGTGGTGTCTACCCCTCTTATTACTCCAAACATTCCTCCTCAAAGTACTCCCAGCAAGTCATCTCTTCACAAGGGGAAATGCAAAACAACTTTCTTGAATCACTTTCAAAGATTCATTCTTATGGGGATCACTTAGCCTTTGGAGTAAGTCATTTAAATTGACACCCATTAAATCTATATCTGTAATCTTATCTAGATTGCTTGTGATTCTTGACATAAGTGAGAATGAAGAGGGAAAAGTCTTCATCTTCAAAAAAACCTAGCTTTATCTCAATTGACCTTGCTAACAAGAAGAAAACACAAGCATTTCAAACTCTTACCAGTCTTCTGTGGGAACCCGAGAGATTCGGAACTAAAATAGTAAATTTTGCAATCATTTGGTTCTCTAGTCGAATTCCACAATTGAAAATGCAATACCTCATAATAATATGTTTTGATAAAAACAGCCAGAACCAGCAAACTAATCATTTATGAAGAATGCATTCATAAAATTTACACGTCCTTGATTTTCAAGTAAAAACATTGATGGCGGAAGAAATAAATGAATCGCATCATCATCGTTCATTATACCCTTCTCAAATTTTAAAAATATTCTTCCACAAGGAGACATCTTCGCCAATGCGGGCTTTGGGAGCATGTTTTTACAATTTTTCCATGTTTTTACACTTTGATACTTTTGACAACTTTGGCCCACCCATCCACCTTTTTACCTTCATCACGGGCATGACACGTAACCATATCCTGATGTTAGCGGAGCTGTGGGTATTTTCTACAATTTTACCTTCTTTTTTACATAATACCCAAAAGTACCAGAAATCCTCAATGACCCGCTTCTCCACTTTCTTTTTAAAAAAAACCACGTGTCCTTCTGTAGGCCTCAGGAACCCTTTTTGCATTCTTAACATTTTTTCTCTTTAAAGTACATAAATACAACTATGCATCATATCCCCGCATCCATTTATTTTGCACCACGTCTACACCTTCAAGGCGGAAAGAAAAAATTGTTTGTCCTAGCTTTATGGTCATGAATATTCGAGGAATATTCGTCAAGTCATATGACCAAAGTGGTAGTTTGTGAATTTCATATGAAAATTGAAAGTTTTCAAATTGAACATGCTTCACCACACCAATCAAAAATTTCCATGTATAATAGACGACATAGCAAGAGAAATGGAGAAACAAAATACGATTGAGGAAAACATTTACCAAAGGAAAATAATCTCGTTTCAGATAAAACCAGTCTACTTCCACAGAGAAAATTAAAATAGTGTACTCCATAACAAAAAATTTGACCCAAAGGAGGAAGAATAGAAAAATAAAGAGGAAAATTTGAGAGCACCAGGCACAACCTATGGGAAAACCAAACACGAGAAGCAGATAAAACAAGCAAGTCTCGACAAAATGGGTGAGATTATTATCGAGCACCAACAGGACCCACCACGTGGAAATATTTTTTATCGATCATATACGAAGATGAATATGAATTCAAGTTATGAAGACTAGAGGTATAAACCCGAATACATCATCTTCACATGATCAAACTTGCCACTAGTTTGTGATTTGCCAGTTGACTTGGTCCTGCCTAGGGTTGACCATAAATTTTACCAACAACCAAATGTGCATACGAATTCTGTTTTTGACGTTTAAATAGTCATTAGAAACCTCTCAAGAATATCTTCTACACTGACACAATTTAGGGATGTTTAGGTAACTTTTGATATCAAAAATTATCCCCTGATCACACCTCCCCAATAGGAAAGGGATTTTGTCCCAAAAAGCTTATATTGGAACATTTTACCATCCTTTCCTAAATCTAGAAACTCTACTGCCACCTCAGAAGTGCTATTGTAGTAGACCCTTGGTTCATTTCCTCTATAACCTTCTCACTTTGAAAACTTTGTTTTGATCCTAGACTTGTCAAGTACCATCCTATTACAAGGTCATAAGAGACTCTACATAGAATCAATTTCAAACCTGATGTCACATCCCTTTCCAGACTTCAATGCCTCCAATGCATGATGTTAAGCCTCTTTTAATACCTTGAGCCTCCAATGCATGATGCTAATTCTGATGATCAGTTACCATTCGAATGTGTAGTTGCAATGTTTTGACACCGAATGAGGTTCTGAGCTAATCTTTGAGAGCTCCTTTCCATACTTCAATTCCTCTAATGCATGATGTTAAGCCTCTTTCAATACCTCAAGCCTCAAATGCATGATTTTAATTCTAATGATCATCTACCATTCATATGTGTGGTCACAATGCCTTGACACCAAATGAAGTTCTGAGCTAGTCTTTTGAGAGCTCCTTTTCATACTTCAATGCCTCCAATGCATGATGTTAAGCCTCTTTCAAGACCTCTAGCCTCCAATGCATAATGCTAAGTCTAATGATCACCTACACTTTGAATGTGTGGTCATAATTCCTTAACACCGAATGAAGTTCTGAGATGATACCTGCAAACTCTACTGTCTACATAAATGGCATATCAATATCCAAGCTCATAGATATGAGTATCCAATTGTAATGGTCACTAAAATATTTGATTAGGAGATATGTTCCATTAAAAGGGTCTTTTTACAACTTCCAAATACAACTGTAGGAAATTATATCCTAATCATACAAATTAGTTTTTAAAAAATGCTCCTTTTTGGAGTCTTGGTACAATAAGATTAGTTACCAATTTATAGGAAAATAATTTTCACATGATAACCTATCGCGAAAAATTTATCCTACTAAGTGGCTTTTGTACTTGTTCTTCTCCATTGCATTGCAATCGTGGATAGACCTCATTTGTCTCTTTCCTGCTAGACAAGTAAAGCAACAAGGACCAAAACCTATTGCATCTCCTATATTAGTAATTTACCAAAATAATTGCCCTTTAAGGGGTCTTACTAATGCAAGTATAGTAGAGTACAAACATTCCCCAAGAATTGGGTCTTTTACTAGTGTGCCCTAATTGGTTAGATGTATACAAAAATTGACCATATAGGGGTCTTATTCATACATTATACCTAACACAAAACTTTATGGTTATAGTACAATAAGAACAATAAATTATGCTCGGGAAAACCAATACAATAGCTAAAAAAATTCAAATTTATTTTTTCCTTGGATTTCTTACCAAGTGTGAAATCCTCGGTATCTATCTAGGATACCTCAATAGGTGTCATGTGGATCCTTGGGATCTCACTCCTCTACATACGGATCCTCATGGTATGTTGTAATGTATGTGACCTCAATGTTAAGATCTGGCTAATCTGCAGGGACATATGAGCTCGACTTTGCACTAGGATATGCATGATCCCGAGGTACATATGAGTCTGAAGGCTCACTATCTTCATCTTGTACAAGATGAACAACATGACCCATCACAAAATCAATCCTCTAGTTGTTTCTAATACAAATCTCCACTCCACTTTTGTCATCATTCATATAACCCTGATGAGAAGTCAGTTAGAAGTTTCCTAATACCATTTCATCCATCTCCAAATGGATGATGTCGAGAATGATATTGTCAAAAACTTATCTCCCAACTATGAAGCTCATAATGCAATAACCGGTAGACACTCCATGAAGAGTACCATATTTTTTACCAACTATCTTGGTACGAGGAAGTGGTGTCATGGGAATTCCTAGTCAGTACACCAAATGGATAGTCAAGTATCCTACTCCGATACTCCAATCAAAAATTAGAGTGACTAAATGTCCTCGTGCAACTACCAGAATCCACTATCTTGAGGCACTCGCATGTCACAATATAATATATAGACGTTCCACTGGTGCTCTCCATGCTAATGGTGCCACTGATTAGCCATTGTTAGGTCTTACAATAGCCTTTCCCTTATTTTTTATCCACTTAGGCCTCCTGCCTGGATACAATTTCCAGCATTGCTCGATGTCATTCACTTTTCCAAAATGACAACACATGACTGATTTTGGTGAAGGTTTCCTCTCCAAGCAGTGCTTCTGAAGCATACTTGATTTTTCCACCTTCCCAAGTGGAGCATCTAAGCTTTTTTGCAACTCTCCAATGTGTTGTTGTTACTGGCATTGACACTCTCGAATAGTAGCTAGGTGGGTTTGTAACTCCACGATCTAGCGATAATGTTCTCAATGTTGATTCATCATCACTCAAACCATGGTGCCTAATAACGTAAGAATAACTAGAAATTGGAAGAAGAGGTATAGATTCATTTCTGTAAAACCAACGCTGATACCAACTTGATCTGAAAATGATCATTTTTTATCTACCTGATCTCGGACCCCTATAGGCTTATTTTATTTTCCGAAAAGTTTCTCCTTTTAAGTAATAAATTTTAAATAAATGTAAGAATGTAATGGCAATTGCACATGATTGATTATAGATTTCGGAAATAGCCTACGTCTCTAGGTTCTTATCAAACTATTCCACTAATAAAAATTGTAAGTACAATGTTATTTCTTATAATAAAACCTAATGGAATTTCCACTTGTCTAGTAATATGCTAGTCCTTTGAATAACTTCCAATGATCATTTGAATCATTATCCACCTTCCTGATGCACAACCTCCTTCGGAACTTGATCGTCCTTCCCAACACTTCCCTTTGTCCTCCAACACTCCGATCGATACTCCACATGTCGCAAGTGATAAATATTGTGGCTCAATGGGCCTATTGGGTATTTTGTAAATAATCCAAATCAAAAATATTTCATCTAATATTGCCTAAAAATAGTAGGCCAATAAACAATATTTTCCTATAGTAATTTTAGGATTTTAATATAGTGCAGAAAAATGTATTTTAAAAAAATCCCAAATACTACAAAATCCTACAAATAAGCTTCAGAAAGGATAAGCTCAGGGTGTGTCTTTATAATGAGGGAGAGGTTCCTTTTATAGTGTAAATGAGACACTAAAATTTTCTTTAAGGCCTTATCAGCTAACTCACAACTCAACCAACTCACTAGCCGAGTTGGTTAGGGTCACTGAATCTTGAAGGGGGGGGGGGAATTTGCTTTGGCTGTTGAGCGGCTTGACCAATATACCCGATGCTGCTACATTGGAGACCTCCCCACTTGCCACATCCTCACTTTTCTATCACCAACCCTTCTATAGTTGTGAGCCCTCCTCACCTCATTCCATTGAGCCCACTACATGGTCCAACTCACCACCTCTATTAAGCCCACTGCATCATCCACCTTGGTGAGCTATTCGCAGAGTCCACATGCCCTCACCACTGCCAAGTCATCCGCAACTTTCCCTGAGTCCACCACTGCACCTTCCACCAAGTCTACCCCCATTATCACCTCACCAAGCCTTCCATGAATGGCTCATCAAGCCTTTTTGTTGAGTCCCTCACCGAGTCTACCCTCCATGTAACCACCTCATTGCAAAATGGAAGATAATACTTATCCCCCCTGAACAATGTGCCATGAGCCATGTGGACATGGTTAACTCAATACCAACAAAGGTATCTCGGTGAGCAAATCTCAATAAAATTCTAATAATATCTCATTGAGATATTTCAAACAGCTCACTCGATATGACTTAGAGTAAAGTGGATTAAGTGGTGGCAGGGCACATGGTGGCCTGAGGACCCATCATGTGGCAATATGTTTTATAGATCATATACAAAGATGAAGATGACTTAGAGTTATGAAGACCGTAGGTACAAACTTGAATACATCATCTTCACACAATCAAACTTTCCATTTTTTTGTGATTCACCAGTTGACTTGGTCTTGCCTAGGGTTGACCACAACTTTGACCAACCACCAAATGTGCATACGAATTCCATTTTTGATGTTCAAATAGTCGTCAAAAATCTCTCAAGAAGATATTTTGCACTAACACAATTTAGGGATGTTTAAGGAACTTTTGATATCAAAAATGATCCCCTTATCAGTATTTACATGGGCCCTACATTATTAGCACAGACCCACATAGATCTTTGGTCGTGGAGGATGAAGAAGAGTTTCGGGATCAATTTTGGATTTTTTTTGCAGTTTTGGGCATATGGGCACATTGTAGTGGCTTGGCCTAGAGGTTTTCCATGGATAGATGAAGTAGTATTTGAGAGATCAACTGGGTTTTTTTATGGCATTCTGATATGGGAGATGCATGGCTGGTATGGAGTGAGGATTATTATGGACATCTCCTATCAAGTTTGTAGGAAGGTGATATTAGGTGGAGAGCATATATTGTGTTTCCAGTATGGTATGGAGAGGAGAGTGAGCTAAATTCTTTCTATCGGTATATATGGGTGTGGGGCTAACAGCTGGGAGAGTGGGAGTAGAATTGATTTAGTAGCGTCATATGACAGTTTGGATTGATTCAGGATGTGTAGGAGGCACTAGTGGTATATAGGTGTAAAGATGGGGATATAGAGACACCATTTCTAGTGGTTAAATTTCCTCATTCTATGCCTAATGAGGGAGCGATGGGAATATATGATCAAGGGATATCGGTGGTTGTAGATTATTTCGGTATCACAGAGGCATTTGGTGTATGGTGGCAATCTCTTCCTATTAGAGGTGATAGATGGGTGTGAGCCCATGTAGAGGAATCTCACTAGGGAGGTGACAGTGAGGGTGGAGGTGAAGACGTTGGTGGTGGTGATAGGATAGCATTAGATACTGTACATACCCAAAATTGTAGGGTATTACACTGTCAGAACAATGTCACACATGCCCCAATGATGATACAGGTCACCTGACAAGGTGTTTAGATCTAAAGAAGCTCACGAAGTATATGTTAGCATCCCAAATGCTTTATCCTTGTTCCTTATGCTTTGTTTTATTCCTCTTCCTTCCTTTTCTAAGATTTTTGACCTTTAGTGACAAAACTGCCACCCTAGCAAGGCGGTGGTCCTTCACACATTTTCTAGCACGTTCTTTTGATCATGACTTACGTGATTTTCAACTTTTACCAGCTTTTCTCCACCACCTTGGCTCGTATTAATGTTTTGTGTCCCCTGGAATAGTGTTCTCCATTTTTTAATGGTAAAAGAGTTCCATTCCAAGTTACCCTTTGGGTGAATGTGAAATCTATAAATAGCTAGCTTGTTTTCAAGAAAAAGGCCCCTCAACTTCTCATTTCCATTGTTTATTCTGTCAATTTCTTGTTTAGAGCTCATTATGTTTTCATTCTTACATCCATGCTAGTTTTTCCTTTGTTGTTAGAGGCCATTCAATCTTCTTGCTTCAGTCTTGTTCATTGTTGTTCATACAAATTAGTTTAGAGCAAAGTGGTGTCATTTTTAGATTGAATCCATTAGAGTTGTAGGTTGTGTTCTTCACAGAAGGTAGATTATAGAACCTCTCGGTACACTTGTGTTGTATTCCTGTAATAAATCCCACTAGTAATTTCATATGCCAAGCTCTGTCACTTGCAATGTCCCTCTCCTACTCACATTTTATTCGGTCTATATTCAAAGTTGCAATTGTTCAAAATACCTTTTTCTATTGATGTTAGCATATACACACTCTTCTGGACTCACGTGAACATGAAGTAATGAGGAGATCATTCTGAGGGGACAAAATCATACACTACTGAATTCGCCACTGTTCTACAAATTCTAGGTTTTATCAGTCAAAGTTCTAGTTAAAACATATCAAATAGAGTAGTGAAATATTTCATTTCAGTAAAGTTTCATTTTTGATATTGCCAGGGAAGCTGTGGGGATTGATATTTTCTGAGAAACTATGATTCATTCCTCACTTCTGAGGCAAGATCGAGAATCTTTCAATTAAATTTAATCAGCTATCTAGTTATTTAGGATAAAACTCACAACTGCACAGGCAAGTAGCTACATCGGGCTACCTTATTTGTTTTAATTTTGTTATTAGATTAGTTGTCATTTTATGAATATATTAGATTAGTTTCTCTTTCGATTCTATTAAAATTCTATCAAAAATACAAAAATAGAGGAATATATATGTTGTAGATATATCTCACATAGTTAGTTTATATTCATTTCAATTAGGCTTATATTGATCTTGTATGACAATCACCGGACCTAGGGAGCCTAGGGAATATGTTTTTGAACCAATCGTGCCTCAACCAAATACTGTTGCAACAATAACTGACATAGACCAAAATCTCAAAATTCAGGTCTTTTGAACAACAATAGACCTACAAGAAATCAACTCACAGTTAAGGGGATTAAACATAGAAGACGACAAATAACACACATTCTGGTATAATCAGAAAAATTATAGATTGCCTTGATAGACATCTGTATGAATGTAGAAGGACCTGAAAGAGAACAAACATTCAGTTGTGATCCACTAGTCCCACATCCAGATGTAGGAGACCTTCTCATTGATATAGACACTATCTTATGCATCCAATTTACCAGAACACCTGTTAGGTACTCCGAGAAAATTGTGCAACTTCTAGTTCTAAACGTAGAGGCCAAAAAGGCATACGATTACTGGATACTCAAGATCAGAATTAGGAATTGATTCTTCACATGACCATAGGAGTTCCACAACAACCAAAAACTTACGGTTGTGATCCAAAGGTCCCACAACCCAACGGGCTTACAAATCAATCCAACATTGAAGTCGGTTTGCGAACATTAGTGTTTAGATCCTCTCCACTCCCACCAGACATTATCACACAACTATCATTATTAAACATAGCAACTAATCAAGCTAAAGATTTCTGGACTAGACCAAAGAATTGTCCATAAGGCACCAAAAATATCCACTACATATTTAGCCATTCCATTTTCATGACGTTGTTGGGAGACATATATGAAGCACCCATAGGTTATCTTCCACGTATTCCACAACCGATAGATCAGATCACGGAAGAGATCGATATTGATTGGAGCCTTTGAGCAGCTATCGAACGATCTATCACACTGGTTTAGGTTAGGATGGCCTTATTTTCCTTAGATTCATAGATCCCGCCATTGCATGTTGAAGACATAAGATTACCTAACTAGCTTATCTGCATCCCGTGTGTTTTCCATCCCCACCGGCTATCTCGGCACAACCTCGGGAGGTCAGGTGTGAGGAAGAGTCACTTGTAGATTCCCATGCTCGCATGTCACTTTTCCATCGTATAAATACCACTATTTCATGCTCAGAGGATTAGAAGGCCGCATTACTACTTAAGCAAGCTACTTGGACTGCAAAGAGGGATGGATTGGTTAGAGAGAGAGATATGGTCTGATAGGTGAGAGCTATGGACTTTTGGGTGAGTAGGATAGACTATTCTAATGGCTAAACAGTATGGAAGTGGAGCTTCCATAGGCTATATTGGATCGAGATAGATAAAAATAGTAACAAGAAACCTTAATAAGGTATCTCAGGATCACAGGTACATTAATGACTGGTGTCTAGTTAGAGGTGGCTAGGGCTCATGTAAATGGTCAGATGGGACCACCTGGTATGGTTAGCTTGGTTGAATAGCATTCATTTTTTGATGATCTATCTTATTATAATGAGATATTGATATGGAGGCTACCTACTGAGCTTCGTTACATAGAATATCTGGCACAGAGGCAAACTGAACCTAGTGTTAGTGCAGTGAGTGTGGGTCAGCCACCTCGAGGTCTAGATGGAGGATTTATGAGTAGGGGAACTGATGGATGAGGTTTGAGTAGGGGACCTGATGGAGGTAGGTGATGGTGGTGATGGTGGTGCTTAAGATATCAGCGTTCGAGGGAGTGCCTTATTTGCGGGTATTGATTTTACCCAGTAGATATGATATTTTTTATGTATATGGATCTTTGTGAATCATATTTTTGTTGTATATATTTTTGATAGACATAGCTTTTGATACTCTAGATGATGTATAGAGACATTTTGATATGATATATGACTAGTAATTACACCTAAATTTTGTAATGGGAACGCCGATAGGTGAGCTGAAGAAAGGTTGGAATATCTTTCTATTTTTTACATCAACAATGAATAGATAAAATTGAAAACACTGGCGAAAATTTTTTTGTCCTAATGGTTATCAAAAGTAGCACTCATTTTTCAGGTTATGTCAAAAAATATTTCGAAATGTATTCAAAAGTGAAGACCAAGTTTTTAAATTTTGTTTTAAAAATATGTACTAGATTTGAACGTAATGTCGTCAAAGTCTCAAACAGGCTCTAAAATCCCAACAATAAGATGATTGTCAAATATTGAGATAAGGACAATCGAAGATGACTTTAAAAACAAGAAACATATTTTCTCATATTAGAAACATTTGTGTACAAAAACAAAGATATAACTAAAACAACAATAAAAGAAAGACTAATTAGTTTTAATGACTTAAAAAATTGAGTGGATAAAGAGTTTGAACTTCTTGAATCTAAATTATCAAAGGTTTTTTCCTCTAAGTATCATTTCTTCAAACTATTTTAATAATTTAGATTTTTCTATCTTGTCACCAATTTTTATTCTTCAAAATTGTGTTTCATATCACTATTTCTAAATCATTCACAACTAACCTATGTGGAACTCAAAGCTCTTTACCTTTTGTTTCTATCATTGTAACCCTTTCTTAATTGTATTGTCTTAGCTATAACATTTTCCCATGCATTTTTCTTTTTGTTTTGAATTGTTTGATCTATTCTATTGTGATTCTTTATGTTCATACTTCTACGTAATTGTACTAAAAGGGACCCATGTACAATACATTTTTTTCTTCTCTCTTTGATTTTAAGTATTTCCTTCTAAAGTCAAAGAATTGTTGAAGCTTTATAGATTAGATGAGGTAGATGAAATTTTAACAAGTACAAACAAGGATGTAAGTGTTACTCCATTCACTTGGTTCAATGGTATCGTAGTGGGTATGTATTCTCTTTTGGTTTGAACTCATGTCAACATCACCTTAAGAAGATAATTGACATAGGAAACTCTTGAAAAATAAATCAATGAGAATTGTACTATAACCATATTTGAATTGGATAAAATCCCAACAATAACAATAAACTTATTTTTCTATTTAACCACAAATAATATAGTTCAGGGGTACACATAATTGTAGTAATACTCTCCATCATATTACAAGAGAGCATAGATGGCCTGATGTACAATTAGGCTCTTACAAATAGAATAGATTTTTAGTCTCGGTACAGAACTCAAAAAATGATGAAACCGATTTTTTTAATAAAATTTGACTTACCACATGTGATTTATAGGATTTATAAGATTGATATCCTAAACAATAATTCCATTGGTGTGAGTTTCTTCCAATTTTTCTTTGACCTTAAATATTTATAATTCCCATCCTGATGCATCATCTAAGTAGAATGGAACCTAAAATAATTAAGAAAAACTTCCAACCAAAAATTTCCAACATCACATACAACATATGCGAAAGACACTCCCATAGAAAATAGATGAAGAATAGATTGGGTGCTATGGAACTGGAAAAATAATTCCATCATTTCCTTGGATCATAATCATTTACATCATCATATGAACCAACCCACTACAACACTCCTTTAAAGGAAATTTTGTGGGACTTTGGATAACATGCTCCAGGCATAACAATAAATTTATTACAATATCATTGGTTTCTTGTGATGAAAATATTGGGTCCATCCCATGCATTGAAATAATGTATACTAACAACATCACCTGCACAAAATTAAAAAAAAAATATCTATTTAAATAAAAAAATTCCTTTGCCCCACAATGATGAAAACCTTTTAAGAATTCACTTTACCCACCCTTTAATGCAGATAAGAAAAAAAAGCTTCTTACCTTTAAATATTTGTTAATTGAATTGAATTTTATCCAAATTATTTCGTATTCCTATGATATTTATAGTCGCACTCAAGTTAGCTTTATTTTCCTCTCAAAGGAATTACAAGAAGTGTACGTATGCATTTATTTTTTTAGTTCTTCAATTGGTGAACATTTTCCCTACACACACAGATCTCCATACTAAATAATAATTGTAATAATGAAATGGCCATACAGATAAACCCAAATAGTTAAAAAGGAATAAATAAAACTGATCACATCTTTATGTATTCTCTGACAGTAACGATTTCAACACAATACATGGCATCTTAATGACTTTTTACCTTTTATTTAAAAAATTATGGATTTCTTTCTAATTGGTGATAATAGCTTTAATTTGCCTAAATTTATAAGTCTAAACCTTTTGATCTTTTTAATCAATTATGACAGGAAATTCAACAGGGGGGAAGAATGGTAGATTAATTTTTTAACAATCAAATTTGGAGGCTAAATGAACCTATAATGCCTCGTGTAGTTAGAAAAGATGATCATTTTCCTAAGACTTGTTGTTTCCATGGATCTCACTATGTTTCTAGGAAATATCCCTTGCTGCCAAAAAAAGAATTTTGTAGATATATAGGCCCTTCCCATATATTGAGTCTCTAGGAGCTCAACATATACATCACATATATTTCTAAGGTTGACTAGTCAACCAGCCAATTATAAATCCCCAAAAAAATCCATAAACAATCCAATGGTTGGTTGATCGGTCACTCATGCAAACACATGTGATAGATAGGCTCTTATTTCTCCAGGGATTTATTTTGATAACAAATTTCGACGTATTTTTTTATCCGTGACATTTTCAATCCCTATTCGTAAAACCCATATGAAACCTCATCTGCTAGATTTGGTAGGTTATTAAGACAAAGAGCCACATTCACTTTTTTAAAATCAACTGACTCCAACCCACATTTTTCTTCTTCTTTGACTAAATCCCATGTATCATATTGGAATCCTCTACATTAACAAATTACACTCATTGTGAATGAATGAAGTAGAAAAGGAATTGGAAAATCATGGTAAAAAAAATCATGAAATTATACACTAATCCCCTACAAGTGAGTATGCATTAAAATAATTTTTGTGAGACTACCTTCATTCAAAGAAGTGGAAATAATTTGTATATCTAAAATCAAATACAATAGAAGAAGAGAATCAAAAGCCTCCTCCAAATAAGAGAAATAAAAAGGTGATATGTAAAATGAGTATATAAGAGGCATACTTCTAATTCATCCCTAAGTTGAAGAATGAGGGCATTGGTGAATGTATTCCACTAAAGCTTATCAAGAATAACTGGGGTCCTAAAACCATATTATATATGAGACATACGAGGGTGTTGATGTAGGTGTACACTTTTACCATCTAACGACACCTCTTGATAACTTTGAGAGCACAGATAGTAATTGATCTTCAAATCCATAGGTAGCTCCTCATTTCCAAGTATCCTCTAACCCTACATAAATGTTAATTATTCATCCACATATTCAAATATACTAAATCAAATATATGAAGTAAAGAGTTAGTTGACTAAAAAATAACATGAATATTATATCTGAGATTGCAGGAGATTCACAGGAAAATGGGTTGGAGTAAATACCTTGAACCAGTCAGCTTCAAGGCCAAAGTAAGCACCAAATTTGTTAAAGGCCCCAGGGATGATGAAGCCTACAACTCCCATCATTTCCCATCATGCATGAATCAACTCATATACTTGGTATATGTGCACCCCCATTTATTTTTACACATTCACCACAATCCACATTAACTAACTACAACTACTTTTACACCTTGATACTTACTTTTTAAAGTCTATTGGTTTATTTCTCAATCCAAAGGGATCATATCCATAACTGAAAAAAAAATATTTGAATCTACAAGTAGCTCCAAAAAAAGTTATGGGGGAAGGAGATGGAGAACAAAAAAGGGATTAGTCGTCAGGGATATCCCAATTAGGTTTTTTTTTGGTATGTCAGCCCTGTCAAATAGACCCTCTAGGATAAAGATCCTCCTATCTGGTCCTATCAATGTAAGACAAGAAGAGGAAAGTAGATGATATGGGAAAAGGTAAGGTAAGGGAGATGACTCTCCATACATGTTGGAGAGCTCATCGGTATCAAGAGTGGGAGCTGACTTGAATTTTTAAGGAGGAGGAGGAGGAGGAGGTTTTTTCCTTCTTCTTTTCAATCCCAAATAGAGAAACCACTTGCAACACAGATGAGGCAGAAGTTTAAGTTTAGTTGGGTGATGATATGTTGACAAAATTCCATGGAAATTACATACTAATAACATGTTGTGTTGTGCATTGAAAAAAATTAAATGTTGTTTGCAGGAGTGCATTCCACCCTTGTTTCAGAATAGCTTTCAGTCACTCTAGATCATTTGTAGAATTTAAGTGTAGGGGGAATTTAGGATCATAACTCACTGCTCAACACCCTCTCTACGTGACCCTCCTTAAAACCAAGTTTTAGCAAAAAATCACTAAAAATATGACTCACGAGTTTGTGATGCCACATATGTATTAATAGAGGCATGGATCCTCTTCTACTTCCACTACACAATTATGGGACATTCCTTGCATTTGGATAATTATGTACACAACATGGCTTCCTCAAAAAAATTGCACAGATTTCAAAGTTAGATAAGACTACTAAAATAGACATGAAATTATGTGTAGTGTAACCATGAATGTTACACCTCCCATAGTCGTTACCATGTCTGGATACACTCCTGGCCATGGATTTATCCTACCAGCTAAACCATTCCTGTTTTGTAACTCCTAACAGTATAATTATATATGTTTATGATTTTTATTTATGCTCTATGTTCTTGGTTTTTAATGTGATGTGGTATTCAATTTTTCTCATGATTGTATTTGATATTGATATATGTTGATGTTATATTAATATTTGATAGATGATGGCATTGTTATGGACATTTGGAATTTAATTCGATATTATATATCAAAATGTGTTTTTCATCTTGTGATAAGAATAAAATGTGAAATGATTAATTTATAGGGGATTTGATACATATGTGATGGGAATTAGTACAGTGAAGGATCTTTGCACTGTCGAGTTTTTAAAATGATATTTTAACAAACCATAATCAGGGGACAGCAAGTCCCTCATCTTTAATGGTAGAGGTTCCCTTATTGAAAGCAAGTAGTAAAACTTATATACAAATGTACAACTTTCAAAGTGTGGATTCCTGATACTTTGAAACGTTTTATGCCCAAATATTATCAATACGAAAGAATGGAACAATTAAGGAGATGAGGGAGGAAGAACATAACAATACCTTCAGGAAATATAGATAACAAAGTATAATCTTATACGTATTGAACCAGGGAGATGCAGAGTAGAATCATTCACTTTCATAACCAATATAATTCCACAGACACAAAGTTCCAAAAATCATATGAACAAGAACACAAAGTTTCTTATCATAAAAGATGGATGATTCGCAAATTTTAAAACAAGGAAACAAGGAATAGTAGAGGAAGAAAGGGAAAAAATTCTGTATTGATTACTTCAAATTTATTACCTCTACAGAGTACTAGGATTCAACCCTAACATTGGCATGGAGAAGCCATTGAATAGCTTCCAAGAATGGTTACATTCGGTTACAAAAAAAGATGAAATTGATTCAAGAAACCGATGTCTGAACTTCTCCAATGCCTCGGCAATTTCCATACATGGTGGCAAAACCATATGCATTGAATTACATCCATTCATCTTACCTTTCAAAACTTTGAATTTGAGTCATCCACATGGGAGAGATTTAAACTGAAGCATGCCCGAGGACACTTTTGTATTTTTTTTACCTTTTAGGGAAATGAAACTTCAGAATATTTTGGTCCACCCACCCACTTTTGATATAGGATTGACATGTGGCTTTACTTGAGTGGCGATGGAGTCGCAACCCAATTTTATAATTTTACCTCTTTTCAATGCGGGCTCAAAAAACTCAAATTGCTCCATTGACCTGCCTCTCCACTTTGAATTTTCAATGCAGTCTCAACATTTGACTTTATCCCTTAGCATGGGTGGGGCCACGGGTCACTTTATAACTTTAAGCTCTTTATGGAAATAAAGCCAAAATTCCCAAATTGCTCTGACGGCCTGCCTTCGCACTTTGAATTTTCAAATCATCAAAACACAAAAAGGGCCCACCTTTCCACCTTCGTTTGAAATATGACCACATCCCTTTGCGGGCCAGTTCAATATTTTTGTGTTTTTGACTAAGTCCCTTTTGTTTGGCGGGGCCATATGTCTGACCCTAGACACGTGGAGGCTTAGCGCACATTTGGGACCTACCTTCAGATTCTTCCTTTGAATTTGCATCGAAGAGACACATGGAGACTTCCACCAGTTCTTTTATACTTATTTGATCCGAGCTTGCTACACACTTTACTTTTGTTTAACCCTATACACATGGAGAGTTGACACTCATTTAAGTTTCCACTTTGGATTCACCCTCCTGAAAGAGCACCAAGCTAACGCATGGCTCCTTCCACCGGTCTTGGACTCTTCACCAGCCGATTTTGTCTCTCCTTTGACTCTGACCACATTGCAAGTTAGCACTCATTTGGATATTGTTCCCTGGGTCTCACTTATGAAGTTACGCCATTGAGGCACAGGGAGGCTTCCATCGAGCCTCTTATACTTAGTCGATTAAACAACTAGCTCTGTCCCATTTTCATACCTAGGACACGTGGAGGGCTCACATAAGTTTGGGGAACCACCCTTGTCTTCGACCCTTGAAGTTACGTCGATGAGACATGTGGTGTTATCAGCTGAACCTTCCATAATTAGCTGATTCGGGCTTATTCTATCTTCATTTCAGACCTCGGACACGTGAAAATCCTGCGCTTATTTGAGGATTGTCCCTTGGGCCCCTACCCGTAGATTTGCTCCATTTTGGAAGTGTGGAGGCTTTTACTACCACTTGAAACATGGCCTCACAAGATCTTATTAGAGATGTCCACGTACTACCTGTGAATATTGGGGAAAAAATTGATAGGGAAGCTATGCCCGTTATTCATGACTGTGGAAAAATAAAAAGAAAGGGAAAACCCCACCTTTACACCCAAATTTCAATTTTTTCTCCATGGAATGAAAAATTGAAAACAATACCAAGCTCAACACGATCCATAACCAAAGAGAAGGATTGACAATGACATCCAAATGAAGGAAAATATTTTCAAGAAAAAGCACAAATTACTCCAAGGTACCAACTCAAAATTTTCAAAACATGATTTCAAAAAGAGGGGAATTTTGAGGGTGACAATAGCTGGATCTTTCTGGGGATGACTTGACAGAGGAAAGAGGAAATATCGATAACCATAGAAAAAACTCTAGGAAATCAGACCATTGCCTTATCCATTGGGCAAAAAGAGTCAAAGGAAAACATAATACTTAAGACAAAACACACGAAATGGAAACAAACCAAAAAGGAAAGATAGAAACAAAACACAAAGGAATGACCAAAATCCAAAACATTATACATAATATACATAAGGACTGCCTAGTAACCTAGGACTTGAACAACTTCAAATACTACCCACTATAAGGAAGTGGGAGAGGAGATCCATCCATATAATCCAAATAGAACAATTTTTTTCCAGAAAAGTGTCTGATTTTGAAGGACCCAAGCCAAAGAGAATCAAACTTACCATGGCTTCCTCGAGGTTCATGTCTTTTTTCCCATAGTAGAACAATGTCTCCCACTTGAAAATATTTGGGTCTAACCTTCTTGTCAAACAAATCTTTCACCCTCAATTGATGAGCTGAGATTATATCAAAAACCTCCAACCTATCTTCATCTAGCCTCTAGAGATACAAGATCCTCTTATCCAAGGAACTGGAAAAACTTGAATCTTCAATAGCCTTCATTAAGTGCAAGGCTGGTAAATCCACTGTTACTGGCAACTGAGCCTCAACACCATATACCACTTGAAATGGAGGCATCCCAATTGCTCTTTTGGGTGTAATTCTATCTTTCCAGAGAGCATCATAAAGTTTCTTATGCCAATTCCTCTAAGATTCATTAACAAGCTTCCTAACAATAGTTACCAGATTCTTATTTGTTGATTCTACTTATCCATTCCCTTAGGGGGTAGTAATCTGAAGAATGAGCAAGGAAAATTCCATAACCATAGAAGAAATCCATCATCTCAGAAAATAAAAATTTGAAGCATTATTAGTCATAATCTTGTTTGGTACCCCAAACCTTATCAAGATGTTCTCTTTAATGAAATTACACACCACCTCAGAAGTAGTGCTTTTGACTGGAATAGTCTCTACCCACTTTTTGAAGTAGTCTGTAGCCATTAGCATGTGAGTATGTCTAGTAATGGAAGGTGGGTTAAAATTTCCAATGAAATCTAATCCCCAATGTTGAAAAGTCTCATCAATCACTATTGGTTTTAGTGGAAAATTAGCCAACTTAGGTCTCCCAAAAAAAGTCTGACAGGCTTCACACTTACCTACCCATTTTGATTCATCTTTGAACAATGTAAGCCAATAGTACCCAGCACGAAGGATGTTATGGGAAGTGACATTAGAAGATAAATGGCCTCCACAATCTTGATCATGAAAAGATGAGAAAAACTTCATTTGTTTCTCTTTGTCTACACACTTCAAGAATCTTCCATCTGTGCCTTGCTTGAGCAAAGCATTCTCCCATAATACATATTGTGCAGACCTTAGCTTAATAGACCTCTTTTCCTTGGCACTCAAGTGAGATGGAAAATCTCCATAAGTAATAAAATGTGCAATATCAGCATACCATTCAACTATTGAACTAAGGAAGAGGACAACAGGAACATCAACTACTTTTTTAGACAATTCTACATCAGCTCCTTCTGCAATGAGCTCACATAAGCCTTTACCTTGGACTAGCTTAGTTGGCTTGATATTAGGGTCATATTCTTGGAATTTCACTACCCAATTTCCTCTCTTAGTTTTTAACTCCTATTGTGTAAGAATAGACTTAATGGTTATATCAGGTACAAGCACAAAAGAGTGCGAATTCATAATATAAAAATGAAACTAATTGATAGCTTTGACCACTGAAAAATCATGTTTCTCCATCATAGTATATTTCAAATCATGAGCTTTTAGAACATAGCTCATGAAGGAAATTGTAAGTTCATGATCCTCAAAATTCTTCTGAGTTAGCACAATAGCCAAGGTATTCTTTATAGCATAGCAATAGATGATAAAATCCTTGCTGAAATAAGGACATGCTAAGATGGGAGTTTTAGCAATGGCTTTCCTGATACCTTCAAATGCTTCCTTACCCTCGGAATTCCAACCAAATTTTTTCTTTCCTTTCATCATGTGAGAAATGCTCATAGTCAATTCTGTAAAATCAGGAATGAATCTCCTTAGGAATTTTATCTTACCAAAGAAAGAGTGAACACCCTTTTTGCTTGTGGGAAGAAGAACTTGTTGGATTGCTTAAACTCTTTCTAGATCTATCTTGATTCCTTCTTTGGAGACAATATGCCCCATCAACCTACCTTCAGTGACACAAAAGACAGACTTCTTTGGATTGAGAGAAACTCCATGTTCTCTTCACTTCTAGAGGACTGCTTCAAGATGTTGAAAGTGATCTGCCCTTGTTTTAAAGAAACCCATCAAATCATCAAGCTACACAATAATACAATTTCCCTTCAGACTACAAAAATCCAAGTCCATTTCCCTTTGAAATGTGGCACCAACATTGATAAGACCAAAAGGAATTCTCTTGTAGGTAAAGGTGCCCCAAGGAGTAGTGAAAGTAGTTTTGGTTGATCTGGGGTACTAACTTCCACTTGATTGTATCCAGAGAATCCATCAAGCATAGACAACATCTCAGAGCCTGTGACAGCTTGCAAAACTTGATTCATCATGGGGAGAGGATAGTTGTCCTTCAGAGAGGCCTGATTCAAATTCCTAAAATCCACACAGATGTAAATCTCACCATTCTTCTTCCTGACATGCACAATGTTGGCAATCCATGTTGAATGATGTGTAGGGAAGATGATATTTTCCTTTAGTAACTTCTGGATCTCTTGAAAAATAGTGCTAGCAACCTTAGGATTGTATTTCCTTTGTTTTTTCTTGAACGGTTTGATCCCATTTTTCAGAGGGATAAAGTGTTGCATTTCCTTTGGCTAGAAAATCCTTGAGATCATCATACGAATAGGAAATAACATCAGCATAACTTTTGAGTAGATTCGCTACCTTCTTCTTCTCCTCTTGATTGTAGCATTTTCCCAATGTTCACCATCTTGGGTTCATCAAGACTCCTAATATTAATCTTTTCACATTCAGTAGATTTATGAGATCCTTGGGAAGCTTTAGACTTAATGTACCTATTGTGCTTATCAAACAGATATTTCAAACTCACCAACCCTTTAGGGATCTTGTTACCTTTCAATTTGATGCAGCCATCTTGATCCATATCTTCCTTGATATTTCCTCCATTAGAGGATACACACTCTCTAGGAAAGGTCTCACTTCCTTCAAAATAAAATTGGTCAAAATTATCCTTAAGCTCCAAGAATGAGAGCAAGTATTGATCGTCATTAAAAACCTGCCAGTTATTTGCATTATTCTAGTACACTGGGCCTATGAATCATTTCAATGGTAAATTTCTCCTGAGAGAAATCTAGGTTAGGAATCAATAGAGATCATGTGACTACTAGAGAATCAACTCTAGTGTTCCTTTCTCTTGGCACAACTTCAATGGAAAAATCATCAAGAAACTCAATGAAATCTCAGACAAGATTTCTATAATGTTTCAATCTCCAATTCTCGAATTGAAAAATATCCCTGACTTTTTTCACAATCAGTTCTACATCACCACGAGCACAACGATTCTTCACTCCCATTTATTTTTCCATGTTCAATCCAAGTATGAGTTCCTCATATTAATCTGTATTGTTTGTATTTTCAAAAAAAAGCTTGAAAGAAAAAGGATGAATGTTCCCTTCTAGAAAGGTCAACACTACTCCAGCTCCAGAACTAGCTAAAGAGCAACTTCCATCAAACTCCAAAGTCCAAATGCCCTTGGGGATCATGAATCACTCCCTTAGGAAGTTTTTCCTCATCTTGTGACATGATCATGTAGTTACCATGCCCTATATCTTCATAGAGTATCTGTGCTTTTGGATCATCAATCTTTTGCACAATGTATTCAATTTTTTTCTCAGGTAGTAACTTCTTAATTTTTTCCATTGATCAGGATCAAACCATGTGACCTATCCATCTAAATTTCACCTCCTACCTCCTTATAGAAATTTCTACTCAACAACATCCCATATAAGGGAGGAATATCAACTACCAAAATAGTGGCTAAGGACCCCTTTCCTCTGGAAAAGAAGCAAAAGCTACTTGTGCATATTTAATTATTCCAACCAAAGGCACTTTTCTACTCTCCATGGAATAGCAGGAACCAAAGGAATATGTTAGGGTCAGGCCCAAAGCATGAGCTACTTTTGTAGGCATTACATTGTCTGATGTTCTTGAGTCTATAACACAATTACTGATTTTATGGCCAGCTATGAGAAGGGTCACATAGAATGGTTCAATTTTCTCATTAGGTGAAGTGACTACAACCACAAGGCTTGATTGAGGAGAGGAAGAGGGAGTTGGAAAAAATACATTTAGAATTACTAGATGAGGCTTTAGATTTGGAATTGATGAAGTTTACCATTTTAGTAAAAGCTTTTGGATGGGGTTTGGTAAAACTCTACCTCTGATATTTGGATTTTGGTTTTTTTGAGGTGATCAATGATATCAAAAGATCTAGAGGTAGATGGGGCATCATTGCTATGAGCTTGAGAGAATTTTAACCTATCAGTTTTAGGATTTGCAGAACAAGAAGTTTTTGAAATAGAAGTAGGAGTAGGAGTTAGCATTACTCACCTTTTGTGTGGAGGTAGTGGGAATAGGAGCTCATATTCTTGCAACCACTGAAATATTTATAGGAAACTCCTTAGATTTCTTAGAAGGCTGCACCACTTTTTCTTTTCTGTTCATTTTCACCCAGGTCATAAAATCATATGACTCACTATTCATAAATGCCACTCTCTCATCATATTCATCTTCATCATCCATACCTTCAGTGGTGAGTAAATGAACTTGAGATCCACCAAGATCCTCCAGTTCTTTATCAACCTCTTCTTCTAGTTCTTCACAGAGTTCATTAAACTCCTCATCATTAGGTTCTTCAACTTCACAAATTGCATTGACTGGAATGCCTTGATGGGTGGGCCTTCAATAGCCAATCTGGTCTCAGAAGAAGGTGGACAGTTCCTGGGCTGAAAATTCCTCCTTGGAAGATCTTGGTAAGGAGTATGCTAAGTCAATTGTTTCTTGATAGCAATGAGATCATTTGCAAGCTTCTGTACTAACTGATCAGAATTGAATCCATGGGAAGAGGAAGAAGAAGAAGCTTTAGATTTGGAGGATTCTCTTTTCAGTTTACCAAACATGATTAAATCATCCTCAACACTGGTATCCAAATGCTCATCAACATCTAGAGTTGCAAGATTATCTCTCCTTAGTGCATAACTCACTTCAGGTAACTGGGCATTGAGGAAGAAGCACTTTTGGATTTGATCCACTGGATGAGTGTTCTATGGAATTTTATGAATTATCTTGTTGAATTTAGCCACAAACTCCCTCATGGGCTTAAATGGTTCCTTCTTTATATTATGAGATATTTGGGCTAATAGAGCATTGCACATCTTCAGTAGGTTTGAAACATTTCTCAAACTGAGTTGTCATGGTATTCCAATTAGTGATCATCCCAATAGGAAGATGTTAAAACCAATCAATAGCATTGTCTTGCAATCTATCCACAAAAATCATGACAAAGAAATCTTCATGTTCAACCCAAGAATCCCACATGCAATAATGAAGGTTGCAATGTTTTCAGCTGGATGAACCTTCCCATCACCCTGGAATTTGGGAAAACTTTTCCTATTACCCCTAGGTAACTCATGTAAATGGCTGAGGAAGAGTAAGAGACCCAACATGCTTTTCTTAAGGAAAAGGGGCTGCCATCTTTGGAAAAATTGACTGAAGGGGAAATGAAACACTAGCAAGTATCAAAGCACAGAGATTAGGACTGAGGTTTTCTTGAGGAACGTTATCCTTGGAATTTATGTCTTTAATAGGAGGTGTGCTTCTAGAACGAGTTTCTCTATTCCTTCTTTATGAAAGAGAGAAGTTTTATTGCTCTAGAAGTTGAAAATGAGAATCCTCAATCCCGAGAGTTGTCTTCCCACATGTATACCGTAGAGTTTCCAGACCAAAAATGATCTTGAAGTTTTTCTTTCAGAAAGGGATACATTTGAAATGAAATCCCTAGTAGAGTCGCCAAAAAATTATTGGGTTTTTAAAATGATACTTTAACAAAACCACAATCAGGGGACAACAAGTCCCTCCTCTTTAATGGGAGAGGTTCCCTTGTTGAAAGCAAGCAGCAAAACTTATATTAAAATGTACAACTTTCAAAGTGTGAATTCCTTATACTTTGAAACGTGTTATGCCCAAATATCATCAATATGAAAGAATGTAAGAATTAATGAGATGAGGGAGGAAGAACATAACAATACCTTCAAGAAATATAGATAGCAGAGTATAACCTTATACGTATTAAATCAGGTAGAAGTCAGAAGTAGAATCATTCACTTTCATAACCAATATAATTCCATAGACACAAAGTTCCAGAAATCATAATAAACAAAGAACAAAAATGTTTCTTATCATAAAAGATGGATGATTCACAAATTTCAAGACAAGGAAAGAAGGAATAGTAGAGGAAGAAAGGGAAAAATTTTTGTATTGATTACTTCGAATCTATTACCTCTATAGAGTATCAGGATCTAACCCTAACATTGGTGTGGAGAAGCCATTAAATAGCTTCCAAGAATGGTTACATTTGGTTACAAACAATGATGAAACTGATTCAAGAAACCAACATCTGAACTTCTCCAATGCCTTGGTCATTTCCATACATGCCAGTAAAACTACATGCATTGAATTGCAACCATTCATCCTGCCTTTACAAAAAATTTAATTTGAGTCATCCACGTGGGAGAGATTTAAACTGAAGAGGTCCTAAGGAAACCTTTTGTATTTTTGTGCCTTTTAGGGGAAATGGCAACTTCGAAACATTTGGGCCTGCCCACCTCGCTTTTGATATGGGCTTCACACATGGCTTTACTTGAGTGGCGACGGAGTCACAGCTCACTTTTATAATTTTACCTATTTTCAACGTGGCCTTAAAAACTCAAATTACTCCATCAACCCACCTCTCGGCTTTGACTTTTCAATATGAGCTCAACATTTGACCTTCATCCCTTGGCATGGGTGGGGCTGTGGGTCCACCTTTATAACTTTAAGATCTTTATGGAAACAAAGCCAAAATTCTCAAATTGCTCTGAAAACCTGCCTTCACACTTTGAATTTTCAAAGCATCAAAACACAAAAATGGCCCACCTTTTCACCTTCCCTTGAGACATGACCACGTGTCCATTTGTGGGCTAGTTCAGTATTTTTTTATTTTTGACTAAGTCCCCTTTTGTTTTGTGGGGCCATATGTCTAACCCTGGACACATGGAGGCTCAGCACACATTTGGGACCTGCCTCTAGATTCTTCCTTTGAAGTTGTGCTGAAGAGACACGTGGAGACTTTTTCCAGTTATTTTATACTTAGCCGATTCGGGCCTACTGCCCACTTGACTTCTATTGTACCCTATACATGTGGAGAGTTGGCACTCATTTGAGCTTTTGCTTTGGATTCACCCCCCTGAAAGAGCACCAAGCTAATGCATGGCTCCTTCCGTAGGTCCTAGACTCTTCAACGGCTGACACTATCTCTCCTTTGACTCTGACCATTTGGTGAGCTAGTGCTCATTTAGAGTTTTTCCCCCTGGGTCTCACTTCTGAAGTTGCATCGTTGAGGCATATGGAGGCTTCCGCTAACCCTCTTATACTTAGTCGATTAAATGGTCAGCTCTGTCCCTTTTTCAAACCTAGGACACATGGAGGGCTAGCGGAAGTTTGGGGAACCACCCTCAACTTCAACCCTTGAAGTTGCATCAATGAGACACGTGGCGTTATCTGTTGAACCTTCCATACTTAGTTGATTTGGGCTTATTCTCTCTTCATTTCAGACCTAGGACACATGGAAAGCCTGTGCTTATTTGAGGACTATCCCTTGGGCCCTAGCCTTAGAGTTACGTCATTTAGACACCTGCATGATTCTGCTACCACTTGAAACATGGCCACATAGGATCCTATCAGATATTTCCACATACTACCCGTGGATGTTGGGGTAAAAATTGACAGGGAAGATACATCGTCATTCATGACTATGGAAAAATAAAAATAAAGGGAAAACCCCACCTTTACACCCCGAATTTCATTTTTTTCTCCATAGAATGAAAAACTGCAAAACAATACCAAGCTCGTCGTGATCCACAACCAAAGAGAAGGATTGACAAAAAAATTTGAATGAAGGAAAAGATTTTCAGGTGAAAGCATGAATTACTCCAAGGTACCGACTCAAAAATTTTGAAACTTGACTTTAAAAAGAGGGGAATTTTGAGGGCGAAAACACAATAAATGTTAGCATGTTACTAACAATGAGTAGTCACACATGGGATCTTGGGTAAATATGGAAGTAAAAATTATACCTTCCTAGGACATGGGAAGGGTTCACACATATAGGCTATGTGGGAGAGTATGTTCTCCTTTTAATGGTTTCATAGAGAAATGCCCTAACTATACACTTTATTTTTGACGTAAACTGATCGAGGTGGGAGGTTTTCTTTTAATGGGAAAGTTGATTGATGTGGGAATATTTCCTAGGATGCTTTTGATATTTTTACTTTTTGAAGGCTGATCGATGTAGTAATCATTTTTACATGAGTATCCATCCTTTAAGGGAGTGGTCTACAATGTAACTTTTTGCTGACAATCCTCCTTTTGATGGTTCAGTCTATGATTTTGATAGGTAGTTATCGTTCAAGGGATCACACTACTTTCTCTTTTTGATAGTATGATTTTCTTTAATAGTTGTCCTTCGAGGGATCATTCTATTTTCTTTTGATAATATGCATCCATGGGTATGTTTGACTTTACTTTTTTCACTAAGGGAAAGCCTAATAGACCATTTTTGAGGAGGGGAAAAAATATACATGCGCAAACTACACATATGTGCCCCATGACATGTCTTCGGTTGATACACAAGGTGGGTGGATGTAATTATTGTGGGGTTCTTACTAAGGAGGAAATTTTCCATGTGAAATATGTAGTGAATAGATCCTTGGTGCTCACTTTTAAGGTTTTGAGGATAGTGACGGAAAACCACATGTTTTCAAATAATTACACTAATGAAGCGAAGGTTTGGTAATGTGTTGGTATTTGTTGATGTGACTATTGTCAATATGGTCAATGTGTTAATAGTAGAAAGGCAGCAAGTGAAAGGCATTCAAAGGCTCTTTTTCAAGTGTACCATCAAGGGAGGCTAGATGATAAGCTCTTGACCCATACTTATGAGTGATGACAAATGGACTGATCCAGTTGGGGGAAAAATTTCCCGTTTACTCATTTCCAAGGTAGTGAAAATTTGATTTTTCTAGAGAATGAGATCACCTATGTTAAATTCACATTATTTTACATGATTTTTATATGTTCACTTGATAAGCTCTTGATATACATGATGATGTTTGAGAGTTATTAAACATTGTCCATCTAGCAATTCTAATTGTGTTAGGAGATCTTATCAGTAGTCCTCATCAGAGATGAAATCTCTAAGGTATACACAGAGTGATGGAATTTGAAATTCAAGGAGCAAGACCACCTCGAAGCCATAGAATAGAGAAAGTGGAGTAGCACCTGTAGGAGAATGGATGCTAGTACGATAATCCCAAAGAGAAAATGGGATTTGGAGATGCCAATTCATGTATGTTTTATCAACATGTTTTCATAAGAATATTTTTAAGTGTTTTATTAGAATCCTCATCTTGTCCATTTTATTTTGGATAATATGATGATGAAAAGCTTAGTTTTATGTTGAATGTGTCACATAATTTCTTAATGTATTTTTTAAATGATTTTTCATTATCAGTGACTAGTTTGTGAGGGATACAAAACTGACATATGATATGTTGATAAATAAAGTTGACGATTTTATTATCTTTAGTAGACTCATGAGATTTAATGAATCTTAGTAAGAGGCCATAAAATTTAGGTTTATACAAGACACCACCTACGATGACATATTGGGTAGCATGTTGAAGAAATGTATCATTTAGTGTTTCTAGATAAATCAGGAGGAATTTTGGATTCTGAAAGATAATCAAATTCCTGAGTATACCATAGGTCAATCAGATTGTTTTCAATGGTATTAATAGAAGGGAGTTCATTATTATGGGATGGTTGATCCAATCTGTGCACAACAATTAACAGTTTAGAATCATCAGTTGATAAAGGGATGAGGGATGCCAGAGAAGCCATGGTGTTTGTGAATTTATTAGAGGATTGTGGAACTGTTTGGATGGTGTAACTATTAAAGGCTTCCATGAGGAATTCAACAATGGCTTTATATTTTTGTATAATTTCATTTTTGCATTAATAAATTCCTTTAATTTGGTTTATGACAAGATGTGAGTCTCCATAGATGTCCAATATTTGAACATCGAGCATGATGGTGGTCTGGAGGCTCATTATTAGAGTTTTTTATTCGACCATGATGTTATTACATTCAAAATTAAGTTTGAAAGATATGGAAATAGGAGTCTCCCAGGGAGCTATGATAACAGTATTATTAACTCCCCTTGTTGGCACTTTGATCTAATAAGGAAAAGTGTCATTTTGAGAGGGGTTTAATCATGATCAATTATGTTAATAGATTCATCAGGGAATTATTTATGAGATGGTTTATTTTCAAGTAGAGGAGCTTCAGTGATTTGATCGGCTATGGCTTGTCCTTTGATATATTTTTGGAGGATAAATTCAAGATCAAAATTAGTCATAAGCATAAGCCAGCGAGTAATGTGGTCACTATGATATGGTTTAGAATGCATGGTTTTAAGAGGATTAAAATTTTTGATGACATATGTCTTTTTATTAAGTAGATAATGATGGAGTTTGGAAGATACGAAGTATAAGGAAGAACAAAAAATTTTGTCTTTAGTATAATGGGTTTCATAGTCATGAAGAGTGTGGACTATATAGTAAATGGCCTTTGCATGGTATTTCTCCTCTTGATGGGTGAGCATGGATCCCAAGGCATGGTTAGTAGCAGATATGTAAAGGTATAAGGGCTCCCCTTCACATGAAGGTATGAGCACATGCGGCGATAACAGGTATTATTTTAGATCATCAAAGACCTTTTGAAAATTGTGGTCCCATATAAATTTTACATCCTTCTGAAGGATATGGTGAAAAGGTTGACAACAATCTAAGATTTATGAGATAAAATAGATAATTTACTAAATTTTACCCTAAAATATGCGAAGTTTTTTTAGGTTAGATGGAGGATATATCTTGATGATAGATTTGATCTTAACATGGTCTGCTTTAATGCCCCAGATAGACATGATGAACCATAAGAGCTTACTGGTGAGAACACTGAACATGTTCTTGGTGGGGTTAAGATGAAGGAAGTATTGAATAATATGGGCATAGATTTCATCGAGGAAGACAATCTGATCCTAACATTGTTTAGATTTACCTAAAAGGTAATCAACATAGTATTCTACTATTTTTTGGATAAGGTCATGGAATATGTATGTCATAGCATGTTGATAAGTGGCACCAGTGTTCTTAAGTCCAAAGGGAATTACTTGGTAATAGAAAGTCCCCCAAGGAGTGATGAAGGATTTTTTTGTTGATCTTCTGTGGCAATGAGGATTTGGTTATAACCAGAGAAGCCATCTATAAGGGAGAGCATCTCATGGCTGGTTGTTAGATTGATGAGTTGGTTGATGTTTGAAAGGGGGAAGTCGTCTTTAAGATAAGAAAGATAGATATCTTGGAAACTGATGTAGAAGTGTAATTTTCCAGAGGCTTTGGTTACATGTACAATATTATATACCCATTTTGGATAGTCAATGGGTATGATAAAAATTGTAGAGAGTATACATTGTAACTCCTCTTTGATGAGGAGAGCTATATAAGGGTAAATCCTACGTGGGTTTGGTTTGACATGTTTGGAATTAGGATTGGTGATGATATTGTGGATGATGATGTTGGGGTAAATACATGGCATATCACTATATGACCAAGAAAAGGATTGACTATATTTAGACAGGAAGGTCGTGAAGTCATTTAATTCTCATGAATCTAGTTATTGGTCGACTTTAACTATATGAGGTTCCTACACATTCCCTATATTAACATCGATAGTGAATCCTTGGAGAAGTGTCGAGGTGTCAGGTGGTAGGGTTTTCTAAAGGAATTTATCCTTTGTTCTCATGTGAGAGAGGATGGCTTACTCATCTTGGCATTGAAGAATTTCAACAATGGATGAATCCTCTTTTATCATTTCAAGCCAGATGAGAGGAAGGGTTTTAGTACTGCAATTATTTTGATAATCCAATGGTCCTAAAATAATAGTATTGACTTTAAAAAATTAGGTGGGATGGAAACAGTTTCATATGTATCCATGGGATCATCGTATGTAGATATGGAGGATAGTTCAAGTTCTATGATGGGTGTGGTGTTGGTTGAAAAATCAGAGGATGGGTTTTGAAAACTAACCCATACTTTTCATGCGGTTTGAGTGAATGTTTAATGATTAAATCATGGACACCTTGTTCATAACATTAGAATCCAAATCCTTTCCAAGCACAGGGATGGAGATACATCTGTGTGAAGACTTGATTATACATAAATTTGAAGTCTGATATAGAAGGTTTGGCATGATACGGATAAGTAGGACATGTAGAGGGTCGGTCGATTCCTCTGTAGATAAGATTATTTTCATATATGGTGGGTTGTAAGAGATGAAATATATAATTATATGTTCATACATGGGTTACTTTTTGGGAATTCTGTATGTTCTTAATGTAGGAAGTGAATTAAGTGTGAGGAAATGATATTCCCCCAGTGAAAGGTGTTACATGATGTAATCAAAGGAATTATCATCTGGTGATTTTAAGGATGGAATAGATGTACTGGTGGAGGCTTCCTTAGAGGATCCCAAGCTTGATTTAGGAACAATCATGTCATCTGAGAGATATTTCATGTGACAATCCTTACAAGGATTTGGATCTGTAAGAATTGTAAAGGTCTTACCTTCATACTCATACTTGATACATTGATGGAGCATTAATGGGAGATAATGCATAGCATGTATCTAGTGTAAACCCAATATCATGTTATATTAGAACTCTCCTTCTACCAAATAAAAGATTTCACCAAGATTTTTAACGTTGACTTTGAATGGAAAGATGATTGTACCCAATGTGGGGACAATGGTGTCATTGAAAGCTCGAATCACAGCTAGTGTTTGGGAACCAATTGTGTTAGGTGATTGAATTTTATTAAATGCATGTGATGAGACGATATTAATATTGTCATTGTTTTCGATCATGAATATTTTAACAAGGGTGTCATTTATTTGGGTGGTGATAAAGAGCGGGAGTTCATGGTCCTTTGGTTGTAATGATGGTATTTCTAATCTGTCAAAGGAGATGGAAATGGACATTTTGAGTGTACCAACTATATTTTTGAAAGGCTATGGATCATTTTAGGGCACTAATATGGATTAAAGTTCTTCAATCATGGATTTTTAATCTAAAGGTGAGGTTTGTACAAGCTTGTAAAGGGACATATTGACTAGATCTTAGTGAAGTTGTTTGATGATAGTATTTCTTACTATGGTAGTGGCTTGTGTATGAGGGGTGGCAAGGATGGATACCTTAGCCTTAACAGGAGGTGCTAAAGTAGATGATTTGAGATCGAGTGGAATAGAAACTTTGAAATTTTTTTATCAGTTGTGTTAGGTTTGAGGGCACCTTCTCTAGTGGTGATACGTACTGTGTCAATTTGATGAGGAGGGGATTTCTTAGAAGAGTCCCCATTTTTTTTTGCTCGTGAGTGTAGATAATGATTTAGGTGTAGTGATTATGGATATCTTGTGGGATGTTTTTGATGTTTCTAGATATAGAGGGAGAATCCCCTTGTCTGTAAGGCTTTTGATAACAGCATGGGGGTATTTCCATTCCTCTGTATGATGTCCTAGTGTGCGATGGTAGTCACAAAAGTCTTTAAAGTTATACCAGGAAGGATTTCACTGTCGAGAGATAGGTGGCCTAAGAGGAGGTAATGTTATGATAGATTGTTGAGTGATATTTTCAAGGGTTAATTTACAATGTCCTTTCAAGGCAGAAGTTGAAGGAAGTGGTGATGTTTTTAATGGTAGGATCATTAAAGGAATCGTTTTATGTGCGATACGGATAGGAGTTTACTAGGAAAAGATTTCAGATTTTTTGATAGTGATTTGTAATCTAGACGAGGGATGTGGCCCTATAATGGAAAAAAAGGGGTGTGATTTTTATATTGAATAAGTGATATGGTGATGTGTTATGATTTTCACCTTCTTAGACGAAGGGGTATGTGGTCATATTATAGGTATTTGAAGGTTATGAATGTAATAATGGGTGACATGATCATCATATGATATTTTCACAACTTGTAGAATGGGTTCCTTTTGTAAGGATTGTGAAGAGCTTGTTGACGGGTTTTAAGAGGATGAAGTAGACATGGGAAAAAAAAATCTTTATAACGACAGGATCATAGGATATACCTGATTTGAGGGGTGTTTTGTTTGTTACTTTTTTGATGGAGTCATCGATGGATGCTTCGGATGTGAATTATATTATGGGAATCACATATATTATAGATGAATGATCTTTGACTACATTGATAGTGTGATGGGAATGGATGTGATTGGATTTTAGTTAACTGGTAGAGGGCAGTGATTTTGGAATGGTTGTTTAAAAATGTCCATATTTTTATTTGGAGGTGCATTTGGGTTATCTAATTATAGCACACCTTTGTTGATAATATCTTGTAGGGAGTTTCTAAATGAATGACACCTCTCAATGTCATGTCCCTTAACCCTATGGTATTTACAATAATCATTATCTCTATACCAAGATGGTTTTGAGATGGATGTATCAGTGGGGTGGATGCAAGGAAGAGTGATCATATTAGCAGCAAAGATCTTATCAAATACTACACTGTAATATTCACCAATAGGAGTGTAGTTACATTAAGGACAAGAGCATTCAGAGGTTGAAAGTTCTTTGGAAGTAGTCTTCACCATGACCACATTTTTTGATGTTTCATATTTTTCGTGTCTAAAGGATGGTTTAAATGAAGATTCAGGTTTAGGTTTATTTGATCTAAGTGTGACCCTACCATCTTCGAGAGCACAAAGCTTGAATTTGTGAGCCATTGTGAAGGCTCCGTCAAATGTTTGGAAGGACTGGATTTGTAGTGTGGATGAAATGTGTTTGGCTCAAGAACAAGAAAACAACTTGATTAACTCAATCTATGGGAGAAAAAATGATAGTTGGTTAATAATGCCCCTCCAATGGGTGAAAATTTTGGTGATGGATTCATTTTCAAATTGTTTGATGATGTATAAGTTGGTAATAGTGATTTTACATGTAATGTTGATTGACAAGTGATCTAGGAATAGTTGCATGAGTTGAGTGAATAAGAAGAGTGATTACTGGGGAATGTTGTTATACCAATCTGAGGAAATAGTAGCTAAGGACATGGTAAATGTCCTAGACATGAGGTATTGGTCGTGTGTTATGAGGTGTAACACCTATGCTAAACTGTTAACTTCTCCTCTTTGCAATGTAAGCATTGACATGTGATTTTTCCCAAGAAGGTGTATTCTTTTGACTATTGAAATCATGCTTGCCATGGATAAATTGTTTATTTTCTTGGATTCAATTACGGATATATTGTTGCTTGCAAGGAATCCATTTTGTTGGTGGTTGTAGACTGGTAAATTGGTTTGTAAATTTATTTATATATAATAATGAGACCTTGGATAAATTTCATTGATCCAAGATATGTTTTAATTTTTCTTACTTGATTTCTATGGAAAACTAACATTCGGAGATTGAAGGAAATAAAATACTGAGCCTTTGTAGGATTCCAATTTCATTGATCTTCTTGGAAGTTCATGTGGTTCTTTCTACTGAAATTCATGTGCTCAAATCTTCATGTCAACTTCTCTCGAATGTTAAATGGCATAAGTTGAAAAGAGGCCTACTTCAGGACTATTGAGGGTAAAGCCTAAGTCTTATATATTTAAGATCTAACCTAAGGTAAACTAGACCTACCTTATGTCTATGCCTACGCTAATCTTGTTGCAATCTAACCTAAGTTTCATGTTTTCTAAGATTGGGATTTGAAAACAACCTAAGGTGATAATAGGGATATTTCTAACCTATTACCTAATACTACATTAGAAGAAAGAATGACCTATCCTAAGGTGGAAAATAACCTAAGGTAAATATTTTCTAAACTAACCTAAGGTCATACCTTAAGCTAAGATATATATCCTAAACTAATGTGGGGATAGAAGGCGACCTAAGGGGGTCGTATGGCAAGTTGAAGGCATGGTGACGGTTCCTAAGTCATTTAATTGATTTGATTTTTGAATTCAATGGACAGAGTACTGCTAGTTTAGGTAGAGGCAGGAAAAAATTTTGGAATCCTATGTGGAATCATCACTAGAGATAAGTGATGTATGCAGAAGTTGAAATTGGACTCGCCAACTTTAACTTACAGTAGCATGGAGAAATAGACAGGAGATTGGAAATGAATGACATTTATGGTCATCAGTTTTGGAAAACAAACTGCCTTAGAAACCATGCGAGTAGATTTGTTGGGGGTTGTTTCATCTTTTAAGAAATTTGATTTTTGCTCTATATGGAGCTATCTAGTTCTTCAAACCAAGAGTTCTACTTTCAGTTTGTTGTTGTTTTTAACTCTCTTGGACTATTTTTGATCCAATGAAAGTATAAGAGGCATTTAAGAAGGAATTTTTTGGTTTTTGACTCATTTATAGAAGAAAGAGTTTTGGAGACTTAACTGGAAATATTCTTTGAATCGACAAAAGCACTATCAGGCATGATAGGCTCTATCCATTAAGTTGTTCTACTTTTCTCTAAATTTCTTCATTGAAACAACTGTACTCTTGTAAAACAAGTTGGTTTTTATTTTGCTATGGTTACTTGATTTCTTGCTTGAAAGAATCTTTGTGTTCTTAATAAGGGATCTTATGCATGATAATATTGTCACTGGGTTGTTTCCCTGAGTGAGTTAATGGCGATTCACACTTTAGAACTATTTGTGACTTGAATAATGTTGATAAAGTTTATATTCTTTCTTACCCGCTCAAAAAGGTTTTAAGGAAATTTGTTGTTGCTTTGAGCTTCGAACTAGCTGTCTCTGATTGTTTATAGAAGGTAAAAGGTTACCCTTCTATCACATCTTGTTTTTTTGAAGTTTTAATACACCTTCTGTGACTATATCAATATACTTTGGTTAATAATTGTGTGATTTTGAACACGTGTGGAAAACAGTGAATGGGTAATTTGTTTTTAACTTGTATTGTGTAAACCTTCATTGCTTCAAACCTCGTATTCAATGGAAGCTAAGTATGTAATGGTGTTTGGATTTATTGTTTTATGCTTCTAGTCCATGTGGAAACAAGAAGGAGGTATTGACTCAAAAACCTTGTTGTTTGGATTTTGTGCTCTCTCTTCTGAAACTCTATGGAATGGCTTCTGGGTTTATTTGGTTTCAAAATTATTTGTTGAATACAGAAGTGGATGAAGGATTCTCTTCTAAATAATTATGTTTGAGTCTTTCTTTAAGATTTGGGGGGATTGAGCTATAGGTAAATAGTTGAAGTTCTTTTTGTTTGAAGATATTTTACGAATTGGCTTTATCCAATTCGATATTTTGATTATAATTCCGTAGCTCAGTTGAGCTTACTTGAGCTCAAATATTCCTGTCTATTTTGCTTTTGGACTTAGATGTTGTTGATTTGAACCTACCCATTCCTGATCTAGGTAGACCACTTGTTAAACTTGTTAGAGTGACTTGTGAAATCTAACTGTTGTAACTTCTTAAAGATGCGTTGAATGGATATTCAAATTTTGAATTGGTGGTTATGTTTCCTTAAAGCTAACCAAATTGATGCAGTTGTTAGATTTATGTGATTCCTGTGTAATTTCGAAGAAATCGAATGTCTCATCAATTTTGTAGGAGTGTTCACTTGATCCCACCTGTGGTAAAAATGAAAGGAAAACTTAATCATCTTTTAAGTTGACTGGGAACCTTTAGCTAAGTCATGTAGTCCTTTTGTTTGCATCTTCTAGAATCGACTCTTGATGAATCCTTTTGTCCATTCAAAAGGTGTGTTCACTCACCCCTATGAGGATGTGACTGTAAGTCCTCCTTATCTATTGTTGTGTTATCGTCTTGTAAGAATGGACAGGTTATGATTTCTTGATTGAAAATTTGACATTTTTAGATGATTGCTTAAGGCTGTTATTTTTCCTATATGATGTTTTGCTACTTTTTTGTTACATTTCATAAAATGATACTGAACTAATTTTGTTTGGTGATGGGTGAGCCTTAATTTCAATCCCGACTTGAATTTTGTAGTTGCATGAGTAGTGTAATAGCTCTGAGCATGATGTCTACGTTTTAAGATTTAAGGGATGTTATGACTGGGTCGGTACCAATCCTCTTTCAAATTTCTTTACTTATGAAACTATATGAGTTAAGTGTTGAATTCCCTTTTATGAGTTGTGAATGGGAATTTGGGTTAAATAGAATGGGAAAGGAAGTTTTAAACTATTTATTTTCAGTCATTCATTCTTCTTTTTGTAAGCTCATAGTGGACTTATTTGGCTAAGTTACATTACTTTTATGAATGCAATTATGTAGTTGTTGTTACTACTTGCTTATTCACTTAACTTGTATTAAGGGTGTTTAATATCTGTTATAGTGATTGGTGTGAGATGTTGTTTATTGAATGAATACTTTTCTAATGTTAATATGAGACCTAACTTGAGAACTTAGGCTATGTCTTGGTTTTGGAATTAGGATGTCACATCTGAAATGTGAAACTCTTGTTTATTTCAGTTGTTAGATGATTCATCCTAAAATCCTTACGATGTTGGAATGAGCTTGACTGTACTTGTCTTTTTATGAAACTTGTAAAGATGAGTAAGAAAGCCCTTGCTTTTGAAAGTAAATATGTTTGGATAAATAGTAAAATTAGTTCTATATTTCAAATATAGATTAAATTATGAAGGAAATAAGTATTAGTTACTTTTATTTGATATAGATAAGTAAATGGTTAGAACATTACTTATCTGATATTATGTTGTAGATTAATGATTATATCATGATCTTTTCTTAAATGTTAATTCAGGTTGATTAATTGTACTTCTTTTATGGTTTTTATAACTTATGATTTATTGTCTGCTCAGCCTTTCTGTTTCATAATATCAGAGTTGGTTTTATGAAATAGTTAGTTAAAGGCACTTCATTTTAATGTTTAGTGCTTATCACGCTTAGTTTAATGAACTAACCCGTGTAGCAATTTTCGTAGATGGACTTTGTAAGTGATAAAGGAAGGTAATAAATTATATGATGTATAAGTTGATTTAAAGTCTGGATATTTTATAGAGAATTTTGATTCATTATTGAGATGTATTGAAGGAAGAAAAGTTGTAATTTTTAATGATCATGATGTTGTTTGAGATGCAATATGTCTAAAATGCATAGTCTTGTAAAATGTGTATTTATCATAATGAATGGAAAAAGTCTGGAAGTTACTTTAACTTGTTTTGTAAATTCTCTTGTGCATTATATGAAGAAAATTTGTAATCCTATCTTGTTGTTATCATTCATATCTGATTGGATCCTTATTTCTATTGTCATTTAAGGAATTGGATGAATAGGAAATAGTACAATTTCCCTTACTTGAATGCAACTTACTAAGTTGCATGTATTGATGTTATTTTACCTAAACTAGTATGGTTTATTAAGGGATGTTAAATGAACATACAATTAAACTATAAGGAAGTGTGAAAGGTAAAAGGGTATAATAAACCCTAACACTTAACCATAAAGAGGAAGGTTCTTCTCCTCTCAAAAGGATGTAAAATAAATGAATGGCATTTGTGTTAGTAAATCATTTTGACTTCATCTCCATGAAGTCCACTCTTACTAAAACTATTTAGGTTCTTGCACCTCCTATGAATGGTTGAGTTACTTAAGAAAATCTTATGATGGATGTTGGTTCTATTTCCAAAAAAAAAATGTTAAGTAAAAAGTTATTTCAACATAAAACAATCATTAGTCTTGAAGTTTCGTATTAGTTAACCAACTCAAATGGGAATGGAAACCTTTAAGGTTGTTGGAATTAGGTTATGTAAGGTTTTTGTAACCTAATTCTTAATCCTAAACTAATTAAGTGGAAATAATCTCTTTAGGTGTGTATGTCAAGATGAAGTGGTTCTGCCAAATGTTGGCACACACCAACTGCAGATCTGTACCTTTGTGAAGACTTGGGTCTTCACAAGGATACAGGGTTACATTTGAAATGTTGGAATACCTTTCAACATTAGTTCATCTAGACCTACCCAAACTTGTACTTGAACTTAGTTTCTCTCTAGGACAATTTAGAGTTATGATCTAGCATAGGAAATGACTCACAATGATTTAGGATAACTAGGCACATCCAATCGACTTAGGTCGAAAGGGTATGTCTATATACCCTAGGTCATCGTGAGTGACTCCCTATTCTAAATTATATCACTAACCTGTGTTAGGGTCAAACCTTGGACAAGTGGACTTCGACCATTCTAGATAACAAAGGAGTGGGGTGAAGGACGTATTCCATTTAGATGAGTATGTCATCTAGGAATAGTAACATGAATAGTATGTTGGAAATCTTTGGCCAAAGTATCGTAAGTTGCTAGTTACGTTTTACTATGTCACCTATTTTAAGGAATGTGATTTCAAATGAATATTAGTAACAAATATTCAGATAGATTTCTTAAACAGAACACTCAGTACCCAAAACAGGGTAAGAGAACCAAGTATACTTTGTATACATAAATTATTCAATACTTAAGTAACATGAGAGATCAGTTGTTAATCGAGTCATGAAATGAGATATCGGTAGCTCACCGAGTCATTTACAGCTGCATATGGTTATCTGTTATGAGATTGATTAGCATGGAATGTGCGTTCTAAGTTATGATTATTTAGAACAGAGAACATTATGTATAAAAAAAAATTCAACTTGTTTCTAAAGTCTTAAAGTGGGAATGTTACATGCGGTAACAAGTACGTCAGAATGCCTAGATGTGTTGTTGAGGGTATTCTTTTCTATATAATTTGAGGAACTTAGGAAGTTCTTAGTGAGGAGGATAGGATTTGTATGGTACCGATGGATGAATGGGCTCGTTGAATATTTTTTCATAGCATAACGTGTTCTTAGGACCCATAGAATCATCTTCAAGGCTAGATATTTTATTCATCAATGCATACAAAGGGTCATTTTTTAATGGTTGTTGGGAATTAGATGAGGATGAACCAAGGTAATTGTGTGCAAATAAGTTTGGTTTTTGATATGGTTGATATTCTGAAGGAATATTATGCTACATGAGGATGTTCATGGGAATATTGTATGTAGATTGTGAATCTACGGGTTGTGAGGATTGAATATACTGATACTGAAGGGGCATGGATGTATTCAAGAGAGGTTTTGATTCTTGTGGTATGTGTTGAAAAGTATTTGATTTGTGAATGAGTGATTGAGATCGTTACAGTATATGTTGGAAAGGAGTAGAGGAATGGATGAGTGGTTAGGATTGTTGAGGTTTGTATTGGAAAGGAATGGAGGTATGAATTATAGGTTGAGATTATTGAGGTATGGATTGAAAGGAAGTAGGGATTGTGGATGATTGATCTAAGGAGGTATAAACAATAGAAATAGAACATGTGTTAATGGGGCATGTCAATGTTGGGATAGACATAACTACATTTTGAGTGGTTGACGTAGGTTTTTGAGAGGAGATAGGATGAGACATGTTTAATGGGATGGATGTTCAACTTATAGGAGGAGTTTGGGTGGTAGAAGATACTAAAGGATTTGATGTGGATGTGGACACGTTGGTGTTGTTTTAGGATGAAGTGGAGCCAGATGAAGGATCTGATGAAGATTATGATTGTTGATTAGTAGTATCCTGGGAGGAGACCTCATTGATGTCAAAAGCAATGACAGGGATAAAGAAACATTATTAAACATTTCTGATTCATTAGAAATAAGATAAGGATGCACTTGTTGGATGACTGACTCATGGTTAGGATCAACAAGCCTGGAGAAGTCACATGAGGTGTTGGATATAGGGGTTCATGGATTAGGTGTGAGTTTTTGAATATGTACACCTCGAGCAGCGAGATATGTATTGAGGGAAACGAGGTTTGAATATGAGATCTTAGAAAAGATTGGATCTCAACTATCAAAGAAGCAAGGACTACAATAATTTTGGATGAGGCAGGTTGAGTGCTAGGGGAATGTGGGGGTTCATGATCATGTGGTTGGGTTGATAGAGATGCTCGGAGTTAGTCAATTAAACATGTAACATTGTCAATGCGGGTTTGGATATTTTCTATAAATTGTTGAAATTTTTCTACCATGTTTTTAGAGTCTTTTAGATGGGATTGTTGTCTAGTAAGAACCATGAAAGAAAAGAATCACCTTCAATAATAAAAAAAATGAATCTATATAGTGGATTACAAACAATAGATAAAACACACAAGAGAATTTTAATTATCTTGATTAATTAAAAGAAAGATGAAATGTGAAAATGGATAACAGGGTCCTAGGAAATGGAAATCTATGGATGGTTTTAGGTGATGTCAAAGGTTAGATTCCTCGATATACCTAAAGTTATGTGAGGCTCAAATATATGTTGGTCTTGATACAAGGCTTGGTATTGGGGCCTACCCCCTCACTTCACAGTCTCATAGAGATAAGGGAGTTGGGTGCTTAGCCAATATACCACCCACCAATTATTTATACTCGGATAGAAAACCGAGTCAACGTATCCTCTTGGTGATGAAATCATAATAGGTTCACCTAGGTAGGAATGTTTTGATGTGAGTTTGTATTTGATGTGGTTTAGTTATATGTGGGGGATGTTAAGTGAATACAATCTGTTAAACTCCTAGTTAGACTATGTGATCAAATAGAAATTAGAGGTTCATTTTAAACACAAAAATAAATGTTGATTTCAACAAGGAAAACAAACAAAATGCAATACTTTGAAATAAAAATAAAGGAAAAATACATACCTGTAAAACGATTCCTTTTTAATTTTTAGATTTTTTTATTTTTTATTTTAAATTTCTAATTTAGCATAGCTACAATGCAGCAAACAGATGCTCCCAACATAGAAACCTGCAAGGGTTAGAAAAACATAGAAGATAGAGAGAAAATAGATGTTAAAGGAAGACTAACTGAGTAATCAGAAAATATCAATAGAGATCATCAATGATTCAAAGGATTTGTAGGAAATTCACCAAAATCACTGGGAATTTGATTAGATCGTTAACAATTATAGATAAAAATACCTAATATGAATATAAGCTAAATTTAAAATGAAATAAAGGTAACAGTGTCCCATCGGGCATGCCAGAATGCACCAGAGAGTTTTTTCTTTCTTGTTCTAAATTAATAAAATGGAATAACAAAACTAACTAACCTCATAAGACGAAAAGGTTTACCGACACCCGTGATGATTTACATTGATAATTTATATATGATGTGTTCATTCTTTCGTTGATGAAGAAACCTGTAATAAAAGAAAACTGGACAAAAGATATTAGATACCATGGGTAGACGAGATTCTCATAAAAGGACGATTCTAGGAATTCAAAGAAACTTCCTTGGAGGATGTTAGCTCGTTTTTAAAAAATTAATTGAATTGACAATGTGATAAAAATGATAGATAATGAAAAAAGATAAATAAGTGGTAGATAGGAATCTAGAACTCAATATCAAAAGTTAAATCGTGCTTAGATTTGAATGTGGCCCAAGCTAATGTAGAGCTTATCTAAACAACTTCGAAATAATCAAATAAATAATCCTCAGCTTCATGTTGGATCTCATGGAGGAACTCGAACTAATCCTAGATGTCCTCAATTTCAGTTACGAATCAGATGGCACACAATGTAAGTTCATGAAGTATGTCGAATTGTTCCCAAAAGAAGGGTTTTTGAACAATTCTAAGGTCGTAGATGCTCGTAATAATATATCACTAACCTGGAAATGTCATCTAAAACAAAGCCACGCTTGCAAAAGACAAGTTAAATCCTGAATATTGAAAAAATTTGATAAAAGGATATGAATAATTGAAAATATGCTGAAAAATAGGGATCGCATGCGATTTGACAAAATCATGGGTGAACCAAAGGAATCGCGGGAGATTCAAGTAATCACTAATGATTATTGTGAAAATTATTTTTTTTATAAAAACGATAACTGGATATCAAAAGAGGCCAAAATGATTGATTTATTGAAATTTGATGTTGTAGGAAGAAGTGATAAGGCAATAAAGTTGCCTTAGAACACTAGGAAATCATGAAACACCTACAAATAATGATTTGAAGTTGATATCGTTGATTGATGAGTGTTGTCTCTTGTTAATCACTTGGAAAGGTTGTTTGGACACAATGTTACAAAGATTGATGTATTGTGGGATTTGAGGAGAATCTTGATGCTATTGAGTGGATTGAACTTCTTTGGAATGGCCAAAGCTTAATGTCTAGTTCAAAAACAAAGTGCACAAATGTGTGAAAGAATTATGAAGATCCCTGAAAAAAGAATGAAAACTCTTATTTATAATCGTTGGCAATTTGTTATAATCCTCAACGATTTGAGAATTACGGGGAAAACATTTAGATATTGTTGAAAGCACTTCCTAAACAGTATTTTCAAGTAACTAGATGAGGGGAAATGGTTGTAAGAAGGATATAGGATTTTGGGATGTTAGGAAGTTGGGGTAAAATGGGTTAACGATAGTTTTGAAATGGTTAGGTGGCTTAAGGAGTAAATATAATTTAGGATGGGTAAGAGATGATTTTATGGGTGAGGGAAATAACTTAGGATAGTGATATAATGATAGGTTTAATAGTTTAATGTGTGTATGTAAAGGGTATGTGGGAAGTAGGCAGGTGACGAAAACTTGGTGTTTACACATCTTTCTATTCTTTTATCTAGCCTTTGAAGTGCTCCTCTCCATTTCACTCATGTATTCCTTAACAAATATTATTACTCAACAGTTATCTAATTCTATTTTCAGATATGTGTATTATTTTATGTACCAAATGCACTTCACATCCATATGACTAAAATAGTCGACTATTTGATACTCTCGTATGGTGGGAAAATAAATGATTCATTTATCTTTCCCTTTAAAGAAAACTACATTTCAATTATTTCCTCAAAGAAATCTTTCTTTGATACTAAATGTGAATTTGATAAGATCTTGAAACAGTTTTGAACACACTAAAATAATGATTACTTTTAATATTTCACTAACATGGATTACTAATTTATAGGAAATAGGATTTCTATAAATTAGGACAACTAAAAATGTTCTACCAAATATATATGAGGTGTTTCAACAACTCAAAATTCCATGAGTTATTATCACATAAATGATTTACATGCTAAACATATGGAGTTCCAATTAACATTGATATTTCTAATAGATCCTTAGACCTATGAGTTATAATTTCCACCAAATCAAACTACTTCATATGGATTTTCCATGTTATAAATATCCAATTTCCATCAAGAAAAAAATAAGATAAGTGGATTATTTTTCAAATAAATCTAAGTGATTCTCTTTCTAAAGCCATCAACTCATTCAAGTATACTCTTATCAAGTTATGAAGAATGTTATGATCCTAGGATGTGTGGGTTGTCAAATCCACTAATTCATAATGGATTCTCATTTCCTAGTTTTCTAGTTTCCATGATAGTATAACTAAGGTATGATGAATACTTATATAAAATTAACAAGTTCCAAACACTCATTTCCACATCATATTTGTATTCTTCAATCAAAATATAATAGGTTTCAATAGCCATTTATAACGTACATTTGTTTTCATGTATCGTTCAACACTTATTCATTTTATTTAACTTCAACGTTTTACATAACTTTCAAATCCACAATATACAACTTTTGGTTCTTCTCACAAAGCCATCCTTCATTGATTTATACTCCTTTCCATTAGGTGAAATCCAAATCTTCATAATATCTACATTAATCATCTCTAATTAAACAAATCATGTTTCTTAACATCTATGATTCTTTTCCCATACATGTTCTAAGTGTAGGAAAGTTCATATAAAATAATCCAAGGTTACAATGCATTAATTACATATAAAACCATCAAAACTATGTAAACCCTTAGGATTTCATCTATATCATTACAAACATTGAAAATTATATTGTTTCACATTCTTCATGAGACTTTTCATTTTTTTTTCTCCTTTGGTGATACTCTTTTAAAGTAAGAAGTTGTCTTTCTCATTTTCCTAACTCAAGTCAATTAAAGTAAGGTATAATAATTTTCTCATGTTATTAACCCTAAATTAAAATGTATAGTATTTCCTTTTTATTAAATATTTTTATAAGTTTCCTACCTTTCTTATTAATAATGCTTAAGTTTAAACCTTTCTTCTTAGATCATTCATCATAATAATCCAAATTTCTAATAATATTTTTCCTTAGTTAAATACAAGCATATACTTTTCATATATTTTCTATCCCTAAAGGTTTACATCACCCTTGTTTAGATCTCATCATATTTCCTAATTATTTCATGATCTTTGTTCCTTCCTCTAATGTTAATCATAATCTTAAGATACATAAGTAACATGTTCCTAGGTTTTAACACAATCAAGTTACTTATTGACCAAATATAATAACCATTTAACTCTTATTGAAATTATTTACTTCTTTCCTCCCATTACCATATTACACTTTATATTTCAATTATGTTATGGTAAAAAATATATGATTCTCTTTAACACCAAAACCCCCTTGTTAATATGTCAATATTTATCATGTCAATTCTCTTTATTTCACTATTCATGTGTTTTCATATAAACTAACATGTAAGATTAGAACTTATCTCTTAAAATTAAATGTGTATGAAAAATTTTCAATATATATATTTCTAAGCCAACAAAATTTTAGTGGACCACTATAGTCTTATGGCTTATTTAGTCAAAATCCTGAAAGTTACACATTAGTTTGTAATCAAGCATCTACCCTTTTAGACTAATGTCATGTATGAAAATTGTATTATATTATTTAGGTTTCTATGATCAAGGATTCTTTTGTATTAATTCTTTATTTCCTTATGGTTCCTCATTTAAAGGATTTATTTTACTTTGTATGCATGTAATAAAATTATTCAAGTTTACTTCAAGTCCTTTACTGGTTCATGGTTTCAATGAATGTGCACTACTATTATTTTTTATTTATGTTTAGACAAGGTTACACATTCCACTCTTATTTTTCAATATGAAATATGTAAAAATAAGGTTCTTTATATCTTATATATTATTTTGGGTCTAATCCCAGCCAAATATTCTATTACCTTGATCCTTCATTGTACTATTACCTTGATCCTTCATTGTACTATTTATTGGGTTTAACCTTAAACACAACTAATCTCATATATTCTAGACAATCTAGTTTTTATATTAGAATTTAATCATAAATAAAATACTAAGTGGAAAGTCTTAAACCATTAATCCTTCCCTTTCAACATCATTATCCTTATCATGGTGCCAAGAGACAAAATGTAAATGAATTTTGGATAACTTTGTTTTTTATTTCTAAATTTCAAACATGAGATTATGTAGGATTCACACTCTAACGCAATCTTTTACAAGCTAAGGACTTATCCAATAAGCTATCAAACTATATATAACCATCTATAAAGCATGTAAGAAATGAAAAGGGGAACCTTGGATTAATTTTATTTCCTTTTTACTGAATTTGTTCCCTCTATGGAATATTTTAAACATTACCTTCTCTCTCTCCCATGTATTTACAACTTAGTTTGTGTACCCTAACCCAATGTACAAAATTTAGTATCCTTACAGCTCCTCTTCATTAAGATCTCTATCTGTTTTTAATTTATTTTCAATTAGCAAAGAAATTATATGTGTTATCCAAGTAGATACTTGTGTTTCTCTCCCTCTTTTATCTTTTTATTTAGCTCACAATTTATCTCCATATCTTTGTCTCCCTATATAGTTTCCATCAAGATATCCTTAGCTCTAAGTACAAATCAAAACCATAAGTTTTCTATTTTAAACACACACTTTTACCTTCCATTCAAATATTTATAGCTCTATACCACTTTGTTAAATTCTCTAATAGATTATGGTTTACAGGAGACCCGTGTGTTTTTCTATCAATTTAACTTACATTCCCCCTACAACTAACTCTAATTTTTTTATCCTTTTCAATATAATATCAAATAGATCTATTGAGTTCATTGATGATGTGTCATATATCCCCTATTAGTTTAATGTCTTGACAGTTCAATAAGGCTTGATAGTTAGCTCAATAGTTCACTAAATAAGATCTATTAACTATAGTCAATCATGGCTAAATACAACCTTATTCACTCCTTGTTAAACTTCATTTTGACTATCATCTAATGGCTATATTTTATCCTTTATGTTCATTCCACCATTCAATTATAGATCATTTAATCTTCACAGTTATTCCCATATTTCTCATGGTCGACACATTAGATAGATTTGTAATTAAACGTGTTAACTGACTTACCAATATACCAACACATTGTTATGTGCCTTGGACTGATTGGAGGAAGATAACATATAAATATTGGGCAGGTCCTCTAATGCATGCCACATGGGATTCATCAGTGATCTTATGCCATGTCCCTTCTCTATACTTGGGTTAACTTGAGGGGATAATAATTTGTCCCATGTGTGGCCCATTGGTTTCTCCTTAGTATGAATTCCCTAATAATTGCCTACATATTAATAATCTCTTGATTGGTGCCATGTCTATCCCATCAGTATTGTCATTCATTAAGTACATAAATTTAATTATCATGGTGCATGGATTCATCAATGTGTGTCATGTTGCATACATTGGTACCCCCCGTGGGTACAACCTCTTAATACTATTTGGTCTCACATTCACTATAATTTAACATACTAAAAGGTTTATATATTATAATTTTCCCATTAAACTTTCATTTAGAAGGAATTTTCCTCTTTTGTGTAAAACCTAAATAAGTCAATGAATTGATTAAATCATCAACTTATATTAGCTCAGAGCTCCTATGATTAAGCTAATGAAAATGAAAAGCATAAAAAGGGAAAATTGGCTTTGTTTGTAACAAAATGAAACTCAACAAAAACTCAATATTTACTTGGATTAGATGATAAAAAATATAACTCGGTGAGTTGGTTCAACTCGATACACAGAGTAAGATAACTTGGTAAGTATCTTGGTTGAGATTGAGCTTGGTTAAAAATTAAAACTATGGATCACTAGGTTTTCTCACTAAGGATATTGGAAAGCTTAACCCCTATTTAACATTAATGGTAATAATCCCACATGCACCATACAAAATACTAAGGTAGTATATATATATATATATATATGAAAATACACTTCTTCACTATAGTAGAGTCGTGGCTAAGATTGTGCCCACCCATTGATGGATGAAGATAAGAGGTGATAATAATATAGGGCACCTTGATAGCCATATACTAGCTTGATAGGAAAACATGAATATAGAGCTAGGAGGAGAAAAGTTAAACTGAAATTCAAAAGGATAACTAGGACCCAATGAGTAAGGTGACCCTTGTAACAAAACACCATTTTAATGCAACTATGATTAATTAATTTTTTTTCTAATAACAGATTTTTTGTTATTTTCTTTTACTCTTTTCCTTTTCAATAGGATAAGGTTATCACGTGAAAAATGATCAACATTGAGTCATACCATAGCCCGTCAGGTTTAGCCAAGTGGTGGGGAATGTGGGCCATATGTGGGAGGTCTCAGGGTCCATTCCCCTAGGCTGGCCACCTCTATAGCTCATCGTTACTCGACTAGGTAGTGTCAGGTGGTTCAGTTGCTTTGGTGGGTGGAGGTGGTCTCTCGACGTGAAGCCAAGCCAGTTCGGTGTTCAATATGACGGGGGTCGAGGGCAGGCATGAATCCTATGTTCAATACAACGAGGCATATTCTGTCATTATGGCATGAGAGTTATCCCAAACCACCACAATTTTTTCCCACTCTACAATTATTTTTAATTTCTATTGTGACTGGTTCCTGCTTCGATGTTAGATCCAACTTGGTTGTCCCTTGACCCCCCTCTTGACCTTGTTGACGTCTCTGTCAGCTCCTAGAAAGATGTTGTTGCTGGCTCTTTGAAATCTGTGGGAATTTGTCCTTACAAATCCCTTCCTCGATCACTAAATCTATGCAAACCTCTAGGGAGATTTCGCTGATAGGTAAACTTATGGAGCCCAGACGGCCCTTTAAAGAGATTCACAAATGGGTATGTATTAAATGGGCTCCTTGTGGTCTAGTTGATATTGTTTCTCTTTCCAATGGTTTCATGCTTATTACTTTTTTCCCATTAAGAATATTTTGCTCGTGTTTTTCTTAGTGGACCTTGGTTCTTTGGTCGGAGAGGATTTTATCTCCATCATTGGACACCCATATTCAATGCTAAAATGGAAACCATTACCCAGGCACCAATCTCGATTCATCTCCCTAAGATCCCCTTGGATTTTTGACACTTTGCTATCATTGAAGGTATCACCCTCTCCATTAGTTCACTAATATTTTTTTATCAAGCTACCAAAGAGGGTTCTAGATTTATCCACACTAGATTATGTGTCAATGTTGACATTAGTTCATCACTTCCATCCTCCATTGTTTTTCACTCTGAGCTAGGAATACAACCCATTGAATATGAATACATCCCTCGGGTTTTCTCCACTTGCAAAAGCATTGGGCATCATGCCCAAGATTTCCCATCCAAGCCAGCTTCTAAGCCTAAAGAGAAGGTTCGCTCCCTGAAGAACAAAGACAAGTTCATTCCCAAATTTTCAAATGTTGTCAGCACTTTGAACCCCTTTGATGTCCTTTCTAAGGAGGGTGTTCTCCCATCTTTCTCTGCTTCGCTTCCCCCTATTTCTTCCTCTCCTTTGTTGGAACCTTTTTTGTCTCCTATGGTCCATGTTCCTCTCTTGTCCCCGCCTATCAACCCTTCCCTTCTTTCCACTTCTCTGCTTTTGTCTCCTGTTATGCCTCCATCCTCCTCTCCTTCTTCAGACCTTCCTCTTACCTTTCCTCTTTTCAATTCTTCTTCTATTGTCTCCTATCCCCCTTCTCCCCTTCTCTTGGTGAGTTTCTAGAACTGATCTTTCATCATGTTCCTCTTTCTCCGTCTATTTCCCCTTTTATCTGTCACTCCCCCTTCGAGAGAATGCCTTCATCTCTTCTTTTGTTTCACTTTCTACGGATAGCAACCATGCTAAGAATACTAGAAATAACACTAAGATAAAACTAGATGTGGGCCTCAAGAAAGCCTAAGGGAGACACACGAATCAAGAAAAGCTTCAGGAGGAAGCATTTGTAAATATAGCTTAAGGCACACCGGGACTACTTGCCATTCCAAGTGGAGGTAAGCCCAAATCAAAGAAATGAATAGTTTCTCTTAGAATGTACAGGGATTAAACGTGCCCCAGAAAAAAAAGAATTCTCAAATATTTTAGACTCAAACATATTCTTGATATCTTTATGCTGCAAGAAACCAAACTGAAAGAGGAGGATACTCTACATAAGTTCTAACCTAATGCCTCAATTGTTTCACATGAATCTGCTAGTAACTCTGGTGGTCTATGCACTTTTTGGAACCCAAAGGTTCTCTTTGGGGAATGTATTATTAAAATCCCCTATTATCTAGGGATTTGTTTCCAAGGAATTGGTTCTAATATGGGTTGGATTGATGTTAATATTTATGCTCCAAATCTTGAAAACCATAGAGAAAAAAACTGGAATTAATTGTTGGAATTTCGTAATACTTGTAAACACCTCTCATGGCTTATAGCTTGTGATTTCAATACTCCACTATATTTATCTAAGAAGCAAGGAGGAACTAGTGTCAGCACTAATAGCTTGGAAGCCTTAGACAAATTTTTTAGATTGGGTGAATTTTTGACATTGATTTCCACAGAGTTTCCTACCCCTGGTCTAATAGAAGAATCAAAATCAACCATATTCAAATCAAAATGGATAGACTCCTTGTATCTATGGATTGGATTTACCTATATAATTATTTATATCTACAATCTCTTCCTAAGATAGCCTCTGATCACTTCCCCTTAATCCTCACGGATTTGCGAACCTAGACCTTGAAACATCCTCTCTTTTTTTTAGCTTGTTTGGATTCAAAATCATGATTTAAAAAAGCTTATCAAGGCCTGGTGGATGACTGATATTTATAGATCGACTATGTACAAGTTCTCTAATAAGCTAAATTATGTTAAAAAAGACTCAAGAATTGGAAATTTTAGGATTTCAGGGATATCTATAAAAGGAAGGATTTGCTCACTTTGAAATTAGCCCCTATCTCGGCAGAGATCGATTCGAACGTAAGATCTCCTCACCTCCATCAGCAAGAACTTTCCCTTCTTATTGATTATCACAATATGCTTGCTGAGGAAGAATTTTATTGGCATTAGATATCCAAAGCGATATGGCTTCAACAAGGTGATCAAAATACAAAAAATTTCCATATGACTGCTACGAGGAATAAGAGAAGAGATAAAATTAAAGAAATGGTCACAATGGAGGGAACTTATCTAAATAAATATGATGTGATTACTTCTAAATTAGTCAATTACTATTCTAGCCTCCTCCATGCACCCCCCCATGTGAAGAGGATTTTCAAGAAATGCTTCCACACACACCCAATTTAATCACCAACGACATTAATGCCAAACTCACCCAGCCTTTCTCAATGGAGGAAGTTAGAAGAGCTATTTTTGAAATGAAAGGAGATAAATTTCCAAGCCCTTATGGCTTCCCTGTGATGTTCTTTCAAACTTATTGGCATATTATGGAACGTAATCTACATGTTGTTAATTTAGATTTTCAACAAAATGACCCTTTTTTAAGGGAGTGTAATAATACCTTTGTATCCCTTGCCCCTAAATCTATGGGATCAAATTTGATTTCAAAATATAGGCTTATTAGTCTCTGTAACACTTCCTACAAGATTATAACCAAAATGTTGGCTTCTAGGCTTAAACCTTTTATGAATAGCTTAATTTTGGAATAGCAAAATGGGTTCATTTGTGGTAGATTGATCCAAGGTAGCATTATTAATGCTCATGAAGGACTGCATTCATCTTCTCTCAAAAAATCAGCTAATATGATTATCAAACTTGATATGTAAAAGGAATTTTATATAGTTAGTTGGCCCTTCTTACTCAGGGTACTGGAGAAATATGGTTTTGGAGATAAATGGAAATCTTAGATTTTCAAGTGCATCTCAACTCCCAAATTCTCCATCCTCATTAATGGTATCCCACAAGGTTATTTTCCCTCCAGTCGTGGACTCAAGCAATGGGATTCCCTTTCACCCTTCCTATTTATTCTTATGGCAGATACTCTCAGCAGAGCTTTGGAATCTGCCAAAAGAGTTGGCAGCATAACTAGCATTACTACTACCTCAAGGACACTTGTAGCCTCTCATATTCAATTCACTAATGACACTTTACTTCTAGGTATTGCTTCAGTTCTAGAATATAAATTCTTGAAATGAATTTTGGATTGTTATCAATCAGCTTCTGGGAAAAAGCTAAATTTTAATAAGAGTAGTATCACTTTTATTAATACCGCTACCAGCAGGCAAGGGAAGATTGTTGACATCTTTGGCTACATTATTATGGATCTCCCTCCTCTTATTTGGGTCTTCCCCTCTTCCTGGGATGACAACTCAAGAGTATATGGAATCCAGTTATTGAAAAATTCAAAAATAAACTTGTTGGGTGGAAAGATTCCCTTCTTAGTCAAGCTGAAAAACTACAAATAGTTAAGGCCACATTGCAAAATCTGTAAATTTACTTTATTTCTTTACTGAAATTTGTTTCCTTTGTTGCTTCAACTATTGAAAAAATTCAAAAAAAAATCTTTGGTCAGGGTTAGAAGATCAAAATAGAATTCACTTAGTCTTTTGGAATATGTTTTGTAAACTGATTGCTCTTAGATATTTGGGCTTGCACAGAATTCCTGATATGAATTCCTACATGCTTACAAAGATGGGTTGTGTTATCCAAAATTCACCCCCCTAGGGTAAATTTTGATAACATGCATCAGAAGATTCAAATCCCAAGCAAATTGATTGATTCAGAGCAAAATCAGGTTTCTAGGGTCCCTTCAGGTATTTTTCTAACTCCCCTGGCCGAAGAAACAGGGAGCAAGCTCTGAGAAAATGCAAAAAAAAGTTGCAGAAAGGCAAATAGGTTGATCCAGGAAAGAGTGTGAAAATTGGCTAAGTCCTGCTCAAGGTAGCATTTGGGACAAGTGGGACAAATGGAAGCGGATCGGCCGAAAAGCCTCTAGGTGGCCCAAATTGCATTTGGGACAATCGGGCCAGAATTACGCGGCGGGCGCGAAAAGCCGATCCGGCCGAAAGAGGAAGAAAAATTGGCTAAGTGTTGCTCGGGACGTTTGGGACAAAAAGGCCCGAACCGGCCGGTTCGGCCGAAATAAGCACAGGTAGTCCAAAAGAAAATGGGACAAATGGGACAAAAGTACGCGGCGGGCGTGAAATGCCGGTTCAACCGAGAGAAAATCGACTAACTGCTGAGAGGGACAGTTCGGGACAAGCGGACCGAAAAGGCGCGAACCGGCCGAACCGGGCGAAAGAGGTCAAAACAGTCCGAAGGCAATTGGGACATTCGGGACAAATGGACGCGAACCGGCCGGTTCGGCCGAAATCAGCACAAGGAGCACTAAGCAATTGGGACATCCGGGACAAATCTGGGAAAAACAAGGAGCGCGAAGGGACGCGGGACAAAAGGACGCCGGCAGGGCCGAGAACCAATCAGAAGCCGCCACGTGTCTCAGGAAAAAAAGGTCAAAAAGGTCAAAGGGCAAGTTTTAAAAGGTCAGCCCGAACCAATGAAATAGCGCCATGTGTCCAGTTAAGGGCCCCACAAGTGAATTTCAAAATGAAAGCCCACGAAAGATGGAGGAGAGAGAATTTCTCGTCCAATCAGCACGTCCCACGTGTCGTCCAGGTGGCAGAGTGCGGGAAAGGATTTCAAAACACGCTTTCGCCTGTTTTGTGCCCTAGATCTTCAGATCGCCATAACTTTTGATCCAGAGCTCGGATTTGCACGTTCTTTATATCAACGGAAAGCTGGTGAAATTCTCTACACGATTCCAGGGTCAATCTTGCGTTTTGGAGCAGTTTGGAGGGAGAAAAATCGAGAAACGGCTCTGACGTGTATTCATGGCCGGAAATGACATTCCAGCGACCAGAGTTAATGCAGAATGGGTCGCATTCTCCTGTAATCCGGTCAAAATGACAGGGTATGGGTTTGTAAGGTCCTCCATGCCATTTTAATACACCTGTAGTCAAGAAAGAATGGGCTCCCATGCCTTTGTACGTCTCCTGTTCCCTGGGTTCGACCCTTGCATTTTAAAAGCCAGTTTTGGGCTCATTTCAAAGAAGAGGAACATTTTTGGGCATAGCAGACTTCTTCTTTCACCTTCTTCAAGGGGTTGATGAAGTATCAGACCTCTCCAAGGATTGTAACAGTTTTCTTTACCTCTCTGAGGGTGTAATGCGTATTTTGATATTAAATTGATAATGCAAGCTCTGTGAATGGGTTTCAATCCTCTGTTTGTATTATTTGCTTGATTTCAGATGCTAAATTATACATTATCAGTCTGTGTATTTTTTTTTTGTTGTGAACCTTGGTCTGTGTCTATTTGCATGACTAATATGTTTCACCACTCCTTTTTGGTGCATCACCATCTTTAGTTAGTTTCAATTTTTGCACTTCTACCCCTGTCTCCTTGCAAGTTAGAATAGGATTAGGATCTAAACCTCTGTAGTTTTGCAAAATATAGATCTAAATCAGAGGAGTTTGAGGAACCAGCCTCTAATCTGGAGATTCCTCTCTCAGTTTCCAAGTCCCACACTTGGAGAGAGGTTTCCATGTTGTGTAATTACACTGGATGCAAGAGTGATCAACCTAGAAATCTGATCAGCGTCCAGGGGTGCTGTAATTTTGCACTAACAGTTTTGGCACGCCCGGTGGGACATCACAGAAGTTAGAGTTTCATCAGAGGTGTCTCATTTTTTTATTGCCGGCAGTTTTGGCAAAGTTGATGTGCATCTGCTGCAATTTTCTTGCTTGAAAAGAGCTATTATTTGCATATCTGGCGACTCCGAGGGGAAGAATCAACTGGTTTCAGCAGTCAGGCCTGAAAGCTTATGAGAAGAATCACAAGGTCAAGAGTTGGAGAGGAGGAAGTACTGTTTGAATACCTGCAATTATCTCCAAGAAGAAGGCAAAGAGGAAGAAGGATTCAAAGGTCTCCATCTCCACCAAACAGAACTCTCTCAACTCCTCCACCTGAGCGGCCTTTCTTTCAATATACAAGGGTTTTAAGACCAATCAGAATGGCGCAACCAGTGAACCCCTATGTCAACTTCACAGGCAGCAGCCCACTTGCTCTCAATGCACAAAATCCAATCCCAGTAGCAGCATTGAAGAACATTCCATACTTCACTGGAGAAAATCAGACCACTCCTGGTGATCATGTCAAAGACATTGCTAACATTTGTGCAATCCATGAGATTAATGAGATGCAAGTAGCTGTCAAATTGCTGGCATCCTTCATTCAAGGGAAAAGCATTGCAATGGTTTAGGAGCCTTGAAGCTGGCTCTATCACAAACTGGAATCAGTTGTGTATTGCACTTCACAATCAATTTGGAGAGAAGGGAGACAACTTGTCTCTTTTGGAACAGCTGACAACTATCAAGAGAGCTTCCAATGAGCAGCTAACTGACTTCAACTTCAGATTTCAAAGGTCTTGGGATAGGATTCCAGTAGCAGTCAGGCCAACAGCAGAAGGTGCTTTTCTATATTACCTTAAAGCTTTAAATTCTGATATTTCTATGTTGATTCAATCTATGGGAGGCACAACTATCCCTGCTGCTTATAGTATTGCCATTAGAGCTGAAAATTGTCTGATTCAAGCTGGCAAGCTAGCTCCTAGGCCTCCAATGCCATTATATCCAAGTTTAGAGAGCCCAAGTACTAGTCAAGCACCTGTCTTAGCTCCTATTCCCACTCCTAGGAATCAGAGTTCAAATGAAGCTTCCACTTCATCTCCAAGTGCCCCAAATGAGCTTCAAGAAGTCATGAAGCAACTGCAAAATTTAGGTAATGAGCTGGTCACACTCAAGAGACAGCAAGCTCAAGGTTTTAGACCTTCGTATCAGCCTCAAGCTCAACCTAATAGGCAGCCATATCAGCCTCAAAGGCCACCCAATCCAGCTGCAAATATGAATCAAACAAGGCCTCCTGCCAATAGACCATTCCAGCCCTATAATCCAAATGCCATATCTGCCTCTAAGGCATTAGTACCAGCACAAAACAACACTGCCCAGGAGTATGATTGGTGTTTTCCATGTAATGAGCCTCATAATCAATCCATGTGCTTCAATGGTGCTTTGACTCAAGCTTTAATGGTAACAAGTGCTGGTGTGGAGGGTGAGAGTAGTCAAGAAAACAGCCAACAACAAGAAACATTCCAACAGCAACCTGCCCCAAATGACACCACATTGGTAAATTGGCAAGCAGAGGATTTCTGTGGCATGAATCAGGCAGTTTCTCAAGGTGTTGCTGCCAACACAAGGTCAAAAAGGAGAAATTTGGGTGAAGAACAGCCATTAGCCCCAGCCAATCCACAACCTTCCACAGCTCCACAAATGATTGGCAAGCAAAACCCAGTTTCAAATGCACAAGGGCAGCCAAGAACAGCCCCTAGGCCAACTCAAATGCCAGCTGTTGCTGCCCACATACAAGGAGCAAATGTGCAAACCAAGGGACAGCAGAGAGATCCTTCATCACCATTCAGTATCATTGATCAGATGAAGAAGACAAACGTCAATATATCTATGTGGGAATCCCTATCCATCCCAGGCCAAAGAAATCTACTGCAAGCTGCCATGAAGGATTGGCCAACTTCGAATCAGCAGGTCCAAATGCAGGAGAAGGTACTCACAAATGCTGCCCACCCTGAAGGAAATCATGGAGCACAACAAGGTAGAATGCTGAAGCCTCCCCCTTTCTATGTTTCGTTAATCATTGGAAATCAGCTAGTGCATAATTGCATGATAGATTCCGGGGCAAGTAGCTCAGTTATGCCTAAACAGATAGCTGATCAGTTAGGGCTCCAGTATGAAATAACATCTAAGGGAGTAGTGCAGCTGGATGGGACAGCAATAGCAACAGTTGGAGTGATTAGAAATTTGAGTCTTACCTTACATGCATGTCCAAATGTTGTTGTCTTACAAGATATATCAGTCATAGACCTTCCACCACTCTTTGCCCTTTGTTTGTCAAGAGACTTCACTGCCAAAATTGGGGGATATTTGTCCGCTGATTGGTCTCACATGCTATTCAGAACGAGATATGGGACTAAGGCCACAATTAGGTCAGAACCTATTGCAGACTTCCACATTGAGCCCTATACTCCAAGTCATATTAATACCAATTGCTCAGCATTTGATCAAGAAGATCACCTTGGCACTGATGAAGCCGACACTAAGGTTGGAAGTATTCCAGATTTGACTCTTGATGAATGGGCAAACAAGGTACATGCTTTTGATCCTTATCAAGAAGTAGAAGAATCTGAGCTAGGGGTCTATTGCATACACGAAGAAATTCAACCTATTCCTAGCATCACCAAGCCAAACCACAAGGATGACAATGAAGTATGGCAGCTGTTTTTCGATGGATCAAGGAGTAGACAAGGTGCAGGAGGTGGAGCCATGCTTGTTTCACCTCAAGGAATAAAGCATTATTCAGCTTTTAGATTTCAATTTGCATGCTCCAATAACACTGCTGAATATGAAGCCTTGGTGCAAGGGATGCATTGGGCAATCAAGAGAAAGATAAAGAACTTGCAAGTTTTTGGGGACAGTGAGCTGATTGTAAATCAGGTCAAGGGACAACATGCTGCCAAAAATGATCTACTCAGATGCTACAAGAACAGGGTGTGGGACCTCATGGAATATTTTGAGGGCTTTGGCATCAAATCCATCCCTAGGAAAGAGAATCAAGCTGCTGACAGGCTTGCAGCAGTAGGGGCAGCCTTTGACATTATAGAAAACATTCAACAAGACAAGGTACAGCCAAACATCCACGTGATTGTGAGGCCTTCAGTACCAGATAACGATGTCAGTTGGCAAGTATTTGAGAATGATCAGCAAATCATCCACTTCTTGTAAGAAGAAGCTGAGTTCTCAGCTAAGAATCAAGAGAAGTTGGAACAGCAATATGGTGACCAGGTGATACAGCTGAGAACTGACAAGCTGCCCAAGGGACTTATCACCTTGGAGTCCATTTTTAACCCCAATGATCAGTTTAGAAAGGAGAAAGCAAACATTCAGGTCAAGAGAGAAGATTCGGTATCCATCTTGGTAGAAGAGAACAAGCCATTGCAAATTGGAAAGATGACAACTGAGCAGGAAAGGTATGAGTTCATACAGCTATGTCAAGAATTCCCTGACGTGTTTGCTTGGAGCTATGAAGATTTGAAAGGGTTCAATCCCAACTTAGCTCAGCATACCATTGAATTGGACCCAAATACTAAGCCTATCAGGCAGAAACAGAGACCAGTCAATCCACACATGGAGCCTCTCATGAGGAAAGAATTGGACAAGCTGATTGAGTCAACAATTATATTCCCAATCAAGCATTCTAGTTGGGTTGCCAACTTAGTTCCAGTCAGAAAGAAGAGTGGAGAGATCAGGCTATGTGTTGACTTCAGAGATTTGAATAGAGCCTCTCTCAAGGACCATTATCCACTCCCTTCCATGGAGCAAATACTGCAGGTCGTAGCTGGTTCAGAAAGGTTTTCACTACTTGATGGTTACTCAGGCTTCAATCAAATTATGGTAAAGGAGGAAGACCAGTTCAAGACAGCCTTCACAACCAAATGGGGCACATATGCTTACAAGAAGATGCCATTTGGACTGTCGAACGCCGGAGCAACATTCCAGCGAGCTATGGATATGGCATTCAAAGGCTTGATCAACAAGATAGTGCTGATATACTTAGATGATATTACTGTCTTCTCAAAGAATGCTGCAGACCATCTCTTTCACCTCAGGCAAGTGTTTCAGAGGTGTAGAAAGTTTGGTGTGTCTTTGAATCCTAAGAAGTGCATCTTTCTTGCACATGAAGGGAAGCTCCTTGGCCATATTGTCTCCAAGGAGGGATTAGCAATTGATCCAGAGAGGGTCGAAGCCATAAGAGCTCTACCATTGCCAAGTCACAAGAAGGCCCTTCAGAGTTTCCTGGGAAGGATAAACTTTGTTCGGAGGTTTGTCCCAAATTTTGCAGCCCTTGTCAAGCCCATCACTAAAATGTTAAGAAAAAGCATGGCTTTCAAATGGACGGCAGAAGGCAAGGAGAGTTTTGAAGCAATCAAAGAAGCCATCTCCCAGGCACCCACTCTCATCAACCCAGACTTTTCCAAGGATTTCATCCTCTATGCATTTGGAGGTGATGACACTATTTCTGCCATTCTGGTACAGCAGAACAAAGATAATGATGAGCAGCCGATTGCCTTCTTCAGCCAGAGCCTAGGTGACTACGAAATGAGGTACTCTTTTATTGAAAAGCATGTGCTTGCAGTAATCAGAAGCTTGAAAAAATTCAAGCATTTAGTCTCAAACAACAAGGTACAGTTGCTGGTCTCACATGCTGGGGTTAAGGATTTCCTCCTCAACAAGGATTTGAATGAGAAAAGGGCAGGTTGGATCACCCGTGTCATGGAGTATGACATTGAGATCAAGATCACCAAGCTGGTAAGAGGCAAAGGTTTGTGTGAGCAGCTCGCTTCCAAACAACCAGACAACCCAGAAGATGAAGAAGACGTTGTCCTGCTATTACAAGATGATAAAAAACAGGAAAATGATGATGTGTCCACTCCCTGTTGGACTCAGAATATGATACATTTCCTACAGACGGGCATGTGCCCTCCAGAAATGAGCAAAGCAAAGAGGAGACATTTCAGATTGCAGGCTATTCCATATACCATCATTGATGGAGTTTTGTTCAAGAAGGACGTGAATGGAGTGCTGCTGAGATGCATTAACACAGGTCAGATCCAAGGGGTATTAAAAGAGTTTCATGATGGACCAGCTGGTGGCCATTTTGCACCAAGAGTGACAGCTCTGAAAATCATGAAGGCTGGTTATTATTGGCCTAAAATCTTCAGTGATTGCTATGCATGGATCAAGAGGTGTAAGAATTGTGCATTCTTCACAGGAAAAGAGAGACTCGCTGCCCTTCCATTGCATCCAATTACAGTAGATCAGCCATTCATGCAGTGGGGTTTGGACTTCATTGGAGTCATCAATCCTAATTCGAGCCAAGGGCACAAATGGATTTTGACAGCCACAGACTACTTCACCAGATGGACAGAAGCAGTAGCACTCAAAGAGGTGAATGAGTCTAGCATCTTGGACTTTTACGAAGGGATAACTTCCAGATTTGGTGTACCTGCTACAATAGTCTCTGATAATGCATTGGCATTCATCGGATCTAAAGTGACTGAGTGGGCTGTCAAGAACGGGATTTACCTGAGCACTTCATCAAACTATTACCCTCAAGGTAATGGCCAGGCCGAGTCTACAAACAAAAACTTGCTGAGGATCATTAGGAGGACTCTTGATGAGAATCAGAGGGCTTGGCATACCAAACTGAAATCAGCCTTATGGGCTGATAGGATAACTCCCAAAAGATCCACGGGTAACTCTCCATTTAGGCTTGTCTACGGAAGAGAGGCAATCTTGCCCATGTCACTTGAGTTGCCAACGTTGGAACTCATGAAACAGCTGGAGTTGCTAGAGTTTGAGCCCATGGAGGTGAGGTATGCAGAGTTGATGGAGCTGCAAGAGATCAGAGATCAGGCATCCCAAGCAATGGAAAAGGATCAAGCTTTGATCAAAAAGACCTTTGATAGGAAGGCCAAAGACAGATCTTTTCAAGTAGGAGATCTAGTGCTGAAATGGGATGTGGACAGAGCAAAACCAGGAAGGCATTCAAAATTTGATGCCATTTGGAGTGGCCCATACATGGTCACAAAGTGCAAGAGCAACAATGCTTTCCAATTGGCCTCATTGGATGGTGAAGAACTGCAGATTCCAGTAAATGGAATCTATCTCAAGCGTTGCTTCTAGAGGGAGGTTCACTACACATGTAGATATTAGATTAGATTTTCTTTCCTCCAAGTGCTTGTGCACATTGTTTTGCTGTAGGTTAGTTTTGTTTTCCCTAAGTGCCTTGGCACAGCTTGCTGTCCATGGAGATGTTTAGCATGTCTTTGCTTTCATCAGGTCACATTCCATCTTCCCCCTTGCACATTCTGAGTCAGTTTGGATTCTAACAGAATATTTGATGACTCCATGCCCAATGGATTGCTTCAGGCAACTGGTCTTTCCATCTAGCAGGCAGATGATCCCGCTGAGTCGCCAAATTGTTATCCAAAATTCACCCCCCTAGGGTAAATTTTGATAACATGCATCAGAAGATTCAAATCCCAAGAAAATTGATTGATTCAGAGCAAAATCAGGTTTCTAGGGTCCCTTCAGGTATTTTTCTAACTCCCCTGGCCAAAGAAACAGGGAGCAAGCTCTGAGAAAATGCAAAAAAAAGTTGCAGAAAGGCAAATAGGTTGATCTAGGAAAGAGTGTGAAAATTGGCTAAGTCCTGCTCAAGGTAGCATTTGGGACAAGTGGGACAAATGGAAGCGGATCGGCCGAAAAGCCTCTAGGCGGCCCAAATTGCATTTGGGACAATCGGGCCAGAAGTACGCGGCGGGCGCGAAAAGCCGATCCGGCCGAAAGAGGAAGAAAAATTGGCTAAGTGTTGCTCGGGACGTTTGGGACAAAAAGGCCCGAACCGGCCGGTTCGGCCGAAATGAGCACAGGTAGTCCAAAAGAAAATGGGACAAATGGGATGAAAGTACGCGGCGGGCGTGAAATGCCGGTTCAACCGAGAGAAAATCGACTAACTGCTGAGAGGGACAGTTCGGGACAAGTGGGCCGAAAAGGCGCGAACCGGCCGAACCGGGCGAAAGAGGTCAAAACAGTCCGAAGGCAATTGGGACATCCGGGACAAATGGACGCGAACCGGCTGGTTTGGCCGAAATCAGCACAAGGACTAAGCAATTGAACCGGGACAAATGGACGCGAACCGGCCGGTTCGGCCGAAATCAGCACAAGGAGCACTAAGCAATTGGGACGTCTGGGACAAAAGGACGCGAAGGGCGCGAAAAAGCCGGCAGGGCCGAGAACCAATCAGAAGCCGCCACGTGTCTCAGGAAAAAAAGGTCAAAAAGGTCAAAGGGCAAGTTTTAAAAGGTCAGCCCGAACCAATGAAATAGCGCCACGTGTCCAGTTAAGGGCCCCACAAGCGAATTTCAAAATGAAAGCCCACGAAAGATGGAGGAGAGAGAATTTCTCGTCCAATCAGCACGTCCCACGTGTCGTCCAGGTGGCAGAGCGCGGGAAAGGATTTCAAAACACGCTTTCGCCTGTTTTGTGCCCTAGATCTTCAGATCGCCATAACTTTTGATCCAGAGCTCGGATTTGCACGTTCTTTATATCAACGGAAAGCTGGTGAAATTCTCTACACGATTCTGGGGTCAATCTTGCGTTTTGGAGCAGTTTGGAGGGAGAAAAATCGAGAAACGGCTCTGACGCGTATTCATGGCCGGAAATGACATTCCAGCGACCAGAGTTAATGCAGAATGGGTCGCATTCTCCTGTAATCCAGTCAAAATGATAGGGTATGGGTTTGTAAGGTCCTCCATGCCATTTTAATACACCTGCAGTCAAGAAAGAATGGGCTCCCATGCCTTTGTACGTCTCCTGTTCCCTGGGTTCGACCCTTGCATTTTAAAAGCCAGTTTTGGGCTCATTTCAAAGAAGAGGAACATTTTTGGGCATAGCAGACTTCTTCTTTCACCTTCTTCAAGGGGTTGATGAAGTATCAGACCTCTCCAAGGATTGTAACAGTTTTCTTTACCTCTCTGAGGGTGTAATGCGTATTTTGATATTAAATTGATAATGCAAGCTCTGTGAATGGGTTTCAATCCTCTGTTTGTATTATTTGCTTGATTTCAGATGCTAAATTATACATTATCAGTCTGTGTATGTTTTTATGTTGTGAACCTTGGTCTGTGTCTATTTGCATGACTAATATGTTTCACCACTCCTTTTTGGTGCATCACCATCTTTAGTTAGTTTCAATTTTTGCACTTCTACCCCTGTCTCCTTGCAAGTTAGAATAGGATTAGGATCTAAACCTCTGTAGTTTTGCAAAATATAGATCTAAATCAGAGGAGTTTGAGGAACCAGCCTCTAATCTAGAGATTCCTCTCTCAGTTTCCAAGTCCCACACTTGGAGAGAGGTTTCCATGTTGTGCAATTACACTGGATGCAAGAGTGATCAACCTAGAAATCTGATCAGCGTCCAGGGGTGCTGTAATTTTGCACTAACAGGCAAAATATATTTCTTTGGTGGAAGACTTCTATGTTGAAGACATCCCAAATGGTTCGGCTATTTGGAACTCCATCAAAAGCACTAGAAAATTGATTCATTCAGGCACCAAATGGAAAATTGGGAATGGTAAGTTGATTGCTTTCTAGATTGATTGATGGATTAGAGACAATGCCTTATCTATTGACACATACTAGGATCCAATAAGATCTAGGCTTACTAGAATATGTGGGTCTTATGTTTTTAACTACATTGATCCCTCCTCATCTTACCTGCACTGGTTCATTCCTGGCTAGTAAGGGGTGAGCCGTATATAGCTTTAACTGATTGAAAAACTAAAGCTCTTGTTGTCGACAAAATATTTTTTTATTTCTTCTATGGAGGACGCTAGGATCTAGCCACTTTCGGCTTCTAGTTCCTTTTTTATCAAGGATTCTTATTTTTCCCTACCACACCGTTTGGAGGGCCCTGCTCTTTCTCAAATTTGGTTGCCACAAGTTATTCCAAAAGTGTGCATTTATACTTGGCTTGCTTCCAGAGATGTCTTCCTCTCCGGCGAGAATCTCTAGCGGTGTGATTTCTCCCTCCCTAGAAAGTGCATTCTTTGTTTTGAGGATCTTGAATATTCTGCTCACTTGCTCTTTCATCACAACTTTTCCTTTTCTATCTGGAGCCTCCTTCTTAACCTTTTTGGAGTTTCTTGGGTATTTCCTAAGTCCATTTTGGAAGCTCTCTGTCAATGGATGCCTCTTTTTAGGCATCAAATTGTTAACCTTTCCTGGAAACTTCTTCTTCCTCACACGTTACGGAACATTTGGAAAGAACACAATAGGTGAATTTTTAAAGAACAAAACAGTGATCCCCAACAGGTCTTCACCTTGGTGGCAACTAATCTTCAAGAAAATTTAAATTATTGTATCTGGAAACAACATAAATGTAAAATTTCTCTCAGCATGGATAGACAGTGGTTGCAGCAACTTCAAATCCCCCTTCACCCCCCCCCCCCAAATTCAACTACTTTAATGGCTAATACTACCTAGTCCCCTCCTCCTTTAGGTTGGCTTAAAGTCAACACATATGGTGTTACTAAAGGTAACCCAGGAAACTTTGGTGGAGGTGCCTCTATTAGGGATGAACTAGGTCAACTGATGGCTCCCTCTACTTCTCCAATCTCAATTATGTAATGCCCAATATCAACACATTTATAGGGAAAGCAATAGAGTAGTTGATTTGTTAGCTAATATTAGAGTTACTAATGAGAAACAAAAAACCTAGGTTGGGAATTTCCCAGAATTACTTCTAAAAGCCTTTAATGATGATTGTCCTAAGAGGTAATAATTTGAGCAAGTATTTCTTGGTCACTACTAATAATGATTGCTTGGACTTCAGTATTACCCACTCTAGTCCTTTCTCCACTACCGGCGATGATTTAATTTATTATGATTTGAAGGTTTTTCTTAATGATTTTATCCATCGCATGTGGGAAGCCAAGATCTCTGTTTTTAAATCTTTAATGGTGATATTTAATCATAATTTGAGGCATCCCTATTTTTGGTTAGCACGTGGCAGAAGGGGTTCACATTTTTTACTAAGGCTCGTTTTATTATTCTTTTTCACATCATGTTTCTTCTCATCTATTCGAATCTGCAAAATATGGGGGGTACTCTGGTGCAATTAGAACCTGCAAACTATGAAGAACTGAAGAAAGATGAAGCAGTTTGGAATTTGCTTGAGGAGAAGGGGGTTACGTTGTTCATTGAAAGGCTTTTAGGGCAATCTGTCGTGGTGTCAAGCAACATTTTATCATCTTGGAAGCGGGGCAATGTGAAAGTGGGAAAAACCAAATTTGAAATTACATTCGAGAGTATTGTTGTCATGATGGGGTTCCCTAACGAAGGAGATATCTATTTTAAGAGGTCTTTGAAAGTAAAAATGACGACATTTCTGGCTAAAAGGAAAGAAAAGGTTAACATGTACAAATTGGGATATGAACGGGCTTCCCTGAAGGAACCTTGGGATCACGTTTATGAGCAATTTATATAGTACTTTACGCTAGAAGGCATGTATAATCTTATTTTTGGTCCCCAACTCTTCATTTTGGCTCATTTTCAAAAGGCTATAAAGGTGAATTTTGCTAATTTCTTGTACCAATCCTTAGTTTTGTCCATGCAAAAGGCTTATGTTGGTGAAGGTCCTTTACTCCACCAAGGTTTACGTTGGTTTCTCTTTAAATATGTTGTTGATGCTCGCTCCATGTCCCGCTTTCCTTTTGTTGCTAGTTTGGCTCGCCATTGAGCCCCTCCTCCACCTCCATCCCATCCTACTACCCATCGTCTTAATCCCCTACCTTCCTCTGACCCAAAAGTAGAAATTATGGCCCACCATGACGTCGCTTCCTCTCCCCTGATTGCTCGCCACCCTCTTCTCCTCCCCACCCGAATGTCTTTCCCCCAGCGGCAGCTCCCACTCCCACTCTCGTTTCTCCCTCACTTGGTGTTGCGGGATTTGTTGCTCCTACTTCATTGGATGATGGTTCAATTCTTGAGATTTTTCTCGGTATTTCTAATGCTTACCCAGATTCTCTGGTACCTTATGTGGCTCTTGAAAAAATGGAATGCTCTGATGATGATGATGTCACAGAGGAGTTTGGCTTTGTTGCGGATTCTAACATGTTAAACATGGATGATGTTGATGAGGATTTTGGGCTATGTTGTGGAGGCTACCACTATGGACCACATCACTTCTGCCTCTGTGGAAGAATGTTGATTTAGACTACTGAGATGAGGCTTCCACTGAGCTAATTCAAGGGATCTTCAGTAGCATCAAAAGTACTCTCAATGTTATTAAGAAATGGAAAGAATTTACTGATGAATCTTGGGTGCATCTTCAAAATGGTTGCATGGAACTGATACATGTTGCTGAAACTCTTGCTAACAATTCTGTTGATATTGTTGTGATTGAGGACGTTAATGATATTAAGAATATTATACCTATATAGCCTGGTGTGTGGTTTTTTTTCTTTTTTATATTGTGGTTTTTTTTTACATTTGTCTAGTTGTACTTATGTTTTATCATGCTTATCTGGCTGTTTGGGGCCCTTTTGTAACAAGGATTTTAGTCCTATCAAAACCCTCACCATTTACCATAATCCAAAAAACCATTGATTCAAACCACAAGCAAGCCATTTTCATTAGGAAATAATCATCCACTTGTCTAATCATGCATTGTGAAATTGGATTCTTATTACAATGAGAAATGTGGTCAGGGAAAATTATAGTGGAAAAACTTCATTAAGTCACATATATTTGGGTTTTTTAATTTTGGATTTGGAGAATTTTGAGGATTCAATTCACTTTCTATTTCACCTAAATTTTCTAGGTACAAGTTAATTTTTTGGGTTAGTTCTCCTGACATTTACACTAATAGCTAACTATTTATATTCAAATCACTTTTACCGTGAAAGAGAAATTTACCACATTCATTGTAGTGCTCACTCCTCTTTGACACCTATTTTTCTATGATCATGTTTATTATTTGCTTAGTGACATAGACATTATAATGATATTTTGGATAGCCTGTTGTTAGATTGTATGGACGTTATGATTATCAGTGTATTTGTGACTCTTATTATGGACTGTATGGGTATATGGAGGACATTGATAGATATTACAGTACATGATGATGATTTTGTGTTGTTTTGTTATATGCTGACATCTTGGACTCTTGACAGTGATGATTATGTTAAACGATTAGACTAATCATAGAAGCACATTGATGTTATGAGTTATTAATAATGTGATGATGATAGGTGGTCAGTAGTATGTTGTCGAATACATCTAAGTAGGTTTAAATTTCTGTAAGTATGTGAATTGCCAAGGTTATTATAAAATATGAATTGTGATAGATGGTTGTACTTACACATAGGGTGATAGTGAATGTTAATGAATATGGGTAAAAATTGTGAATAATTGATTTAGAATAGAATTGCTTAACTATGAAAATGATGTAGTTATATTGTATGATGATTTTATTTGATAAATGATATATGTTCTTTGATTTCTTGACGTATTAATATGACCTTGAGGCTGAAGGTGGTATTGTCTTGGTTGATTGCAGGAAACGAAATCACAATAAACAAAGAAGGGAATAAGAGACTGACTGTGGAAGAATACCGGAAGTTTACAACTTGGTCACCTTGACAACCATGTATGTGTTGGGTATGTGCCTTGTCATTTTACTTGTCGTGTTTGTTAGGAGATCTCCATGGGGAGTAACCATGGGTGTGATTGTTGCATTTTCCCTTTTTATTTATTTGTCTAAGTTGAGTATGTAGTTTATTTAGTTTTAATGGCTTCTCTTTTTATTGTACTTATTCAGTGTGATCTTCATTTAGTTAATTAACTATGTGGATAATGCTAATTAGGAGATGTGGCAAAGGGGGGAAATGAACATGGTAGATTGTCCTTGTCTCTTCATGATTTTTAGATGGATTTTAGATGGATTTTATTTGATTTTGATTTTGTATACCCATCCCCATCTCTCAAATCTTGGATTTGGGCTTTGAGCCCATTTTTGGAGGCTTGTGGGACAAGTTATACTTGTTCCATACTCATTAAACTCACCCACCAACCCAACCTATGACATGAGGGATCAAATTTAGCCCCTATTATGTGTTTTTGAAGGAAAAATAGGCAATTAATGCCACCTTTTTACTTGCTCTCTTAATTATGTCCTTGAAAGTATGGAGTGAAGGATTGTGTGTGGAAATGAAGTGTCATACTTTCACCTTGCTCATTTATGGAGTCTTAGTTTATGTGTTTGACTTGTGAGGTGGATTGAGGAGAAATGATGTGGCATCCTACATGGAGCCACCTCATCATCCTCTCAACCATTTTCTATTTATTGGAATTTCCTTGATTGTTTTGGGGGTTAATTGTTTTGGAATTTCTGGAGGGGCTTGCATGGAAATTGGCATGGAGCTGGAAAGAAAGTTGGATTTTGTTTGCTTGATGGTTGAAGGAGATCCTCGTGGTAAGGTAGAGTCTTATACCTTGGTATTTGTGTTCTCTTGTTTGTGTATTGTGTTGTTAATTGTTTGAATGCATGTGACCTTAATATGGGATTGGGTAGAATTGGCCATAAGGATGGTGTAAGGAGAGGGAAATGGAGACATTTTGTGGAGGCAAAAGGGAGTGTGTGAGGATTTTGTAGAGGGAGTGCGGGAAGGATAATCCACCTATGTGGAATTAAAAGGAAATTAAATCATTGTATATCTTTCAAAATGGAGAGACAAGGGGTTTTGTGTGTGTGTGTATAATGCACTTGGAGGCTTGGGTGGACCCCTATCCCACTTGGGAGGCATAAGGATACGACTACCATTTTCCCCCTTCTCCTTTGGCTTAATTTTTAAGCCTATCTGTTTTGGAAAGTTGTAGAGGTTTTTATTATTAGTGTCATTGTTCTTGTATGTGTTGCGAGTTTTATTGGTGTGTATGTATGTATTGTTGAAGCCATTTTGGGAAGAGTTGTCATGGTTGTGAACACCCCTTATTTCTCCATTGTTGGGTTTTAGGGTTCAATGAGAAGGTAGGCTTCACCTTCTCATTGGATTAAGGTTGGGAGGTGGGTGTTGCCTAGCTCCCTTCCTTTGTGATTGTGTTGAAGATGGAGGGAAAAAAAGGAGTTGTAGATTTGAACTATGTGATGAGGTTGCAAGAGTATTTTAAAGAGAGAGAATTGTTGTAAATCTAGCATGTTGTCTTCACTTTATGGAGGGCTTTTTATACTTGTATTTCAAATTTGAGCTTCTTGTAAATGATTTATCAAATCATGCAATGTATATGTTTGTAAGAAAGACATTGGAAATTTGCATCTTGTTGAAATTTTACCTCAATTAAATCTGTAATTTGTTTCTAAAAGATTGCATTTTAATATAGTTTGGATTGGAAATGTTCTTGTTATTCATCATATTTATATATTTTTAAAAAGAGCAAACATATTGTTGTTTACACTTATTTCCCTTTTAATGGGTGTGTAAAGTGGTAGAACTCTATCAATGTTGTTAAACTTAAATCTATATTTAAAAAAAAAAAATGTGTGTAATTAATTTCTAAAAGAATAAATCTGTTTTATTCTCGCTTGTACATCTCTTGCTATAACCACAAAACTCACAACTTATATATATATAATCCTACCTATATATATATATATAGGTATATATAGGTAGGATTTTATTTGTTTTAAAAAAATTATTAAAAAAAAGAAATTATTTTATAAAATATGGGTGGGAGGGCTCGCCGCAACCCACCCCCATAATCTACATTCTAAATAAATAAAACTCAAAAAAACAAAAACAAAAATTCTGTTTTGGGGCCACGGCGGGCGACCCCCCCATTCTTTCCCATACGGAGGACCCACTGCCTTCTCCTCTTCCTTCTTCCAAAAAAAAAAAAGGAAAATTTAAAAAAAAAACATAAGGAAACAATACTAAAACCTAACACCTAAACCCAAATAATATATAATAATAATATATGTGATAAAAGTGAACGCGAAAAGGGAATATGAATATGTGTTTGTTATATAATATATAAAGTACACGTACCATATAATATATATGTGGTTAGTTATATTATGTTATATATGGTTGTTATATTAAAATAACATATGGTTAGATATGTTAGTAATAATAAAACTAGCAATCGCATGTATACAATGCAATGTGAACGTCGAATGGTATATGTTATTAAATTTAGAAATACAGTAATTATTTTTTTAGTTGATGTTGATAAGGGGTGTGATTGACAATATTGATTTTCTATTAAAGCTAAAACAAAATGTTGCGAAATACATTAGAAGGGATGTTAGATAACACTTAGTTGTGTAATATTTGAATACAAATTCAAGTGAGACATTTAAGTTTGCTAATACTCACTCTCAAGAATATAGTGGATGTGAAGTGTTGTTTGTCAAAGTAGATTGAAAGAACGACTAAGTGCTTTAACATATTATCTCTCCATGAAACTAGAATGAGACAGAATATGCAATTATATATAAAAAATATGAAATGGTTATGGTACATTCCAATTTTCTTTATTTACGTCAACGAGTTTGAGTGCATCATTGTTAGAGCTATTTTGTGCATATCTTCCAAATCATAACATTCCATGAGACCACATTTCTTTGAGGCATTTTACAAACAAAAAAGGGTATATGTTATGTGTTATAGGGATAGTTTTTACTTTTGTAGTTGTGTTTGTTTAAACTATGGGTGATTGATTTTGTATGTGTAGAAATATAGATGAGTCACTTCATTTAAAAACCACAAACATGAGGTCTAACCCTTTAAACTATTCAAAATGCAAAAAAGTGATATAATGTACAAAGCTTTGGATGGAAACAAATTTTAATTTGCATTGTCCTTTCTCGGCATTTCAGATTTTTAGGTATTTGTGTGCAGATGAAGACATTAAAAATGTGTTGTTGCTGGTTAACATAAAGAAATGGGTAACAATAAAAAGGAAGAAACTCATTTGGCAAACCTTTAAGTCATTATCTCATACAGCAAAATGAAACCCTAATGAAAAATCTTTAACAGCTTAAAACTCAAACTAATGCATCCGAAAAGGATACAAATAAATTTCGTTCTTTAAAGCTTTAGAAGGCGGTTCATGCTAGAGGTCTTTCAGCCTATAATACATGTAAGAAAACAAAAAAAGCCATTATTCACTATTTCTATGCAAAAGCTTAATATTGCAAGTTAAATTATATTATTTTGCATTGTTATCACTCCTATATAAAACGAAAAAAGATTAAAATTTTATCAGCTTGTAAGGCCCTGAAAGGATGTTTCCAAGGTTATAAGGCTATCTTGTTGCAAAAGGTGCTCCCTGACTACCTACAAGAAAAAGTTGAGACTGGAGGTTTAACTTTCTTCATGGGTGAATTTTTGTTGTTAAGTTCTCCTTATGCAATATGCATAAGATGTGTGCCACATAATTATTTGGAAGCAAATGATTGAGGAACAGTCCAATTAGGTGAGAGTTCCAGATGGAGGCGAGCAGATCGGTAGTCATTGATAAAGTTATTGCTCGAGAATACACATTTTACTTTTAGTTTCTTCCTTGGGGTGATCTTTGATGATGAAATACATGGGGAATTTATTACCATGAAGGCCCAATGTTGGATGGACTCATTGCTTCCCTAAACACCCTTCCCTCTCTAGCCCAGGCAGGACTCTTGATCTCATGTCTGTCCATATGCACATAGTGAGGACTACATGTAAAAGTATTGGTTCTTAACAACTTGAAAACATTATAAATTTGGAGGCAATACTTCAAGTAGTCTTTTACTCTTCTGTGAAATATTACATGGGATATGAATCATATGAGACACCTGGAAATTTGAGGATTTACTATATGGCTGCTCGAACATGTAGAGCCATCATCTAGATGGCTTGAGTTGAAATCTTTATTCTAACCAAATAAGAAGTTAAGTTCATTCATCCTCTCAATCATCGCTCAAAGATCATCAAGTTGAAAACTTGGAGGATGAATCACTTTATAGTCCCATTTCTAAATTATGTACATATTTACTTTCCAATAGTATAGACAATTACAGCCTAAACTATATCATATATGGTTTATAGGTGAAGAAGGAACTTAATAGAAAAAATTACTGTTTAAGCTTTGAATGTGGATGGCTATCTGACTATCTCAAATAAATAGACTCAATATTTCGGTTTTTAGTTTGGGAGCTGATTCGGTGATGTGTTCCCCACAAGCAGTATATGGCAAGATGGAGCACAAAATAGTGTGCTTAATCAAGCTAAACAAGAATAAACTCTAAGTGCATGCAAATAAGCTTAGCACGAAATATCCTGGGTACATTAGATTGCATTCAATATTATTTCTTCAAAGAAAAAGAGTCTTAAAAGACATTCCACCCCCCCACATAGAAGCAAATTGTGGGTTTGGGACGTAGGTTCAAATCCCTCCACCACAATAAGACGACCCATATCACCAAAAAAGATGAGGCACAATTTTTCCATATAATAACATAGGTATATTCAAGTGTGGTAGTGTTCACAAATCTTAAATGATGTGGTCCAAGAATATCCCATCCTGTGATACAAGCAGGCCACACTCTGTTCAAAAATATGCTAGGTGCTTTGGTAATATTCTTTAGAAAAAGGGTTCAAAAAACATCCACCATATACCCACAATATTATTTACCTCACCCAAGATTTTCCAAGAAAAAACATCCACACCCAGATTTTTCCAAAGACATAAACATCCACACCCAAGATTTACCCAAGCAAAAATCAAAGCAAATCCTCGTCACATCGTACTTACATTATATTTGTGAATAGAGTTGAGAGCCACAAAGGGAGAGCTTTAAAAAATTACAAAAAGGCTACATACAATTACTTCGAAGGTTTTAGATGTATAAGTTGTAATCAAAGATGAATACAAATAGATTGAGCATACCCCATATGATGAAGTGTTATTTAAAGGGATAGGCCTGATTCCTCATCTTCATCAAGAGTTGTAGTGTAAATAAAGTTGAGACTCTAGATAAGAGTGAAGACACCTACTAAAATACATCCAAGAGTGGGGTTGCTTAATCCCAAACTAAGTCTTATTCCTTCTGTGGACAATCTCTCGTCCACCAGTGCAAGTGTGGGGCTTGAAATAAACATAATCATAGTTACAATGCTTAGAATGAGGCACTCATTGCTTACAGAATTTTTCTTCTCCTCTTTGACTACTTTTTTAGCAGAGCAAGTGATTTTAGGCACTCTTAGGGCCGACAGACCTGTTAACATATACATGTGAACCAAAAACCGAAAACAGTTGAACCCATTAATTTTTAGGTAGGATTAAATGAACCCAACAGGTGAAAATTAAGAAATAGTTGGATCCTTAAAAAAGAAAAACAAACAAATAAATAAAGACTGTATCCATTAATATTGTAGATGATAATTAATCGGTTTATTTTTCCAAGGATTGAAGAGTATTGGCTTAAGAATAATAAACCTTCTTCCACTCAGTTAGTTTAGTAGAATTTTATAAGTTGATGAATGGAAGAGCAATGGGATACCTTGTTAGGTGGAAGTCTCTGGGTCGATCTGAACGTTGGTGAACGGATTGTGGTGGGAGCATGCATCACAATTCTAATACTCAGCATGCTTATTGCACTATGCTTTATCGTAGCATTATTAAGGTTGTGCTTTTTTCCAATGAGACACAGTAGTACAAATGTAACAACAAATTTCAATCACCGGCGAAATGGATGCCCTCTTGTCACCCTCCTCAACAGTGCTTAAAATCTCACTATACTCTGCAATCCAGGCCATCCCTGAACCTTCTCTCAAAAAATCACTTCTCCATCACAATGACACCCACCTTATTGAACTCCTCAATCAAGCTCTACAACAACAAAAACGCCCCAAAATACTGTCACTACAGTCCAAAAATGACCGCATAAACACTGTTAAAAATGAAGTTGGCGACTTCCTCAAAAACTTTCGTGATGGATCCCGAGATGCCTCAAATCAATGCTGTCAAAATTTCAACCAAATGTTGATGCTAGAAACTAAAGATCCGCCGGTGGAGCTCCTGTGGTCTTTTGCTGCTGTCAAACTGATGGAGGAAAACTGTCAAACGGGTGTTTCAAAATTAAGTTGAAAAAATGTCAGGGAGGCCGTCAAATTTAACATCGCTATAGAAACATCCGGAGGTCCTTTACCAAAGGGGGAATGCCTTTGGTGTAATAACATAATATGGTTAGTTATATAGCATGATATATATATAGTATATAGAACACATATGCAACATAATATAAAATATAATATAAAATATAATAAAATACTAATTGTATATAATATATGTTATTATTACAATTAACACCATGTTTTTAATTTAAAGAATGGTATAATAATTTGAATTTTATAATATTATTATATTATATATATAATATTAATGTGTAGGTGTTAATTATAAAGAATATAGTAGTGTTATTATGTTACGTTGAGAATATTGTATTACACTTATGAAATGGTTAAATCAAAATGTAATAGTTTATTTAATATTGTAGTAATTGTGTTAAATAGTGTAATGGATAATATGAATGTTAGTTTAGGATTAATTAAGTTTTTGATATTAACAATTTGTAGCTATACAAGATAAATATGTGTGGGATTAACTTACGTTTAACTATGTCGACAAATAGTAAAGTTGTGTCAAGGTACCTAAAGTTTTGTGTTGAATGAACTATTGTTAAGAGCTCAAGTGTCTTAAATAAGAATGAAAGTAATTATCCGTATAGGTAAATATAGTAGCATTTCAACAACATATAGATAGTGCCTTGGTGAGATCTTCATGTGATCATTAGTTGCTTTCCATGCAAACCGGTATATTCACACGATTATTGGCTTTGCCAATTTAACCATCAATCTCTCAAATGCACAATGCGACTATTTTGTAAGTGCGGAAAACCTAGTAGTGTCATGCAACAACATGTGGTAATCAATTAAATAACGTAAACTTGAGACTCTTTAAATAACGTAACCAATTAAAGAATTGTTTCCCGTTAATTCTTTCTAAACTTTTAAAAAAATCCATAATTTTTCCACCTCTAGCTTAGTTGTTTTGTGAGATAGATTTTTGGGGCATTACAATCATCTTCATATATATAATATACTAATTACCATTCCCATATTCAACATCAAATTCCACTCGTAATACATATACCCATAGGTGTTGGCGAAATATTTTTTTGTGTTGCAAATAATTGAGTTTTCACCAATGATCACGGGGTTAAGCCTCTTCTTCTTACATATGGGGAGGTTCCCATTATTAAATGTAAACTAACCTAATTTTTTGGGTGGCTATTAGGCTATGGATCACACAATAATGCTCCACTAAACCTGTGGTAAATGCTTGTACAAGGTACAAGGTAGGAATTTGCAGCGAAGAGAGGTAAATGGGAGTTAGGGAAATAAGGAGAGAGAGGGTTAATGTTGTGAGTAGGCTTACAAAATTCACATATAATAACCAAATTATGTCCAAATTCAATTAGAAGAACACAAAAATGCTAATGATGATAAGACCAACAAATCATAGACATAGAGTTCCATTAACTCATTTATCAAAGGCGTAGAAACCTTTCTTGGTTTTACAAGATTATCATGTATGCAAAGATGGAAAGAGAGAGTATAGGAACATAAGACAAGAAAAAGAAAAAATTACATCTTTTATTACTTGATGCAGTAGTGGTAAATATCAACAACATACATTCAATCAAAAATTGCCAACCCCTTTGGAATGGAGAAGTCATTCCAATTTATAACTTTACAAAGAGACTCTTCATCTACCCCCCACATGATTCTTCACATATCCCCATTACTTGTGACTTTTCATCTTCCTAGGAAGTGAGTGTTTTTATTGCTAGTGAAAAACTGCTCAAACAATGTTGAATTGAGGGTCACTTAAGTGAATAGAATGAAATAGAAAAAAGTACATTCTTAATTTAAAATAAGAATATGGAGTTAGAGAGGGGGGGAGGAGAGAGAGAAGGTATTGAATGATCTAATGATGATGAAGGTCTATCGATAGAAATTTAAGGAAATGCTTCATGAATGATAATCTTGACCTCTAATCACATGTTTAACTGAAGCACTGAGATTGCATATGCTTCCTCTTCCCGAAGTGCTGAATAATTGTTTAGAAACATTGTTGTGAGGCATTGTAAAGTGAACTTGGGATGACCATTTTCATCACCCATGATGACCCTATCCCATCATGTTTCTCATGATCATTGCCTTAATGGCCTGAATTCTAATTATTCAACACCCCCCATAGGCTTCATGACATGTTCTTGATTTCACTTGTTTATTAAGTGACCATATATGGAGTTGAACACCGTGGTTGCAAATTACTCCTTTGTAGAGAGAATCCAAGACATTGAATTAGTGTTGAAGAACAGTGTTATGATATCTGAACTACTGCAGAAATATGATGGTTTTAATATCATGATTTAAGACATAAGGATCACTTTCTCATCTTTCTAGGCCTTCACAATTTATCTCAATGATCATTAGAAACAACTCCATGATGCTCAAACGCTTTTTATGCTTGTCCTCCTCTTACTGAGATGAGTCTTCATCAGGTGGTTAAAAGGATTATCCTTGAGTGAAATTCATGTCATGTGGTGATCCATAGGGATCTAGAAAAACACACCACTTCATCAGTTCCATTAGCACCAAGAAGGAGAATTGAAGAAAATAAAGAAAAATGAGGTAAACGGAGGTTCTAGACAGAACCACCACTCTATGCAGAGCAGTGGTCCCAAAACCGTTGCTCTGCAAAGTGGTGGTCCTGTAACCTCTGCCCATCCAAGGTAGTGGTTCTGAAACCATCGATCTACACAGGGTAGCGATCCTGACACTTTCGAACAGAAAAGAGAAATAGAGAACAAATGAACACAAATTTGAAGCGCCCGACTGTGTCTCTTTCCTCCCTAACCTTTCCCATCCTCCAGTGCATGAGAGGACATGGGAGAAGGCTATAAATATAAGGAGGAGCAAGAGAATTTGGTCATTCAGAGATCCAGAGAGATCGAGAAGCAAAGTATTAATTACATGAGAGCAAGTGAGCAGAGATTCTTCAGTGTTGGAGTGGAATTGCAGGAGTAAGGTGTAAGAAAACAAAGAAAACAAGTAATTGGAGAGAATTTTTACATTGTGGATTCTTTTCACACTTATTGTAATATGTAAAATTTGATTATTTGGCCAATACAAGTGGGAAGAAAGAGCAATTGCCCTTCTCGACTTATTTTCCCTCAAATTGGGGGTTTCCAAGATAAAAATTATTTTGTTGTGTGTGGAATTATTTTAGCTTTTCTATACAATTTTGTCCTAAGCACTAGTTAGTCAATCACTAAAGCTCTAATCTTCATCTAAAGTTGTCATTTTCCAAAGTACAAAGTAGAACATCATAATTGTGTGATTCGTAGAGTTCTAAAGTAGAATTTTACGGATCATGTGGCCACTTGTTGGAATGAAATGAGGAGGTGGCAATATCTTTTCCTTTGAGGCATGACCACACCACCAGGTGTTTGATTCAGTATTTAAGAACACTATTATGCAAATGACATTAAGTGGAATTGAGATGATTTCTCACTCTTAAAAATTTAGGGTGATTTCTCACAACTCTAGAGTACTTCTTGGATGAAATCATATTTAGGGTACATTACATACCTTATTGCTCATATGCTTCCCAAGGTATGATTTCTTGATTCATCACTCATGGTGATCTTGAGTTCCTTGATAGATTAGTTAGCTCACTTCAACTTTCTTCTCAAAGAGATGATGGAATATTCAAGACATGATGGCTCTCAACATGCTCCATGAGCTTCCCCTTTCACTTTGATCATGATGATGACCGTTTACCCCCACAATCCAACTTCTTGACCAATATGTTTCTTAAGTGAAACATGCCTACAAAATTTAAACATCATTTCTCAATCTTCTCCCGTGGGGATGGAACTCCTCCAAATGGAAGGATTGACCTCTAAATGGAATTTTATCATGAGTTACATATTTTGACTTCCAAACTACACTGAGACATCATAAATTACACCTCTTTTAGCTTGCAAGGTGTGTTCTCATTATCAAGCCTAGATCAAGTGTTTAGAAACACTTCACAATGTCGTGCATTTCTTGAGATGACTTCCACTCTTACTCACAATGAGATTTTCTCATCATGCTTATGATAATAACCCTCTTGATGACTCTGGATTTCAATGGAGCTCTTGACTCTTTTAAAACTATTTTCTAACCTCATAATGTTCATGGTTTCACCTTCTGCACCTTTATGTTCTCTGATATGCTACTTGACACAAATGTGATCAAAATGATGCTTTAAGATCCTTTGAAAGCTTGCAGAGGGTTAATTTTCCTATTTGAGCAATAAAACATCTTCTTGAACCTTGCGATGATGGGAAAAAGCAACAATATAAGCAAAATGGGAGCTTCCACAACTTTTTAGGCCAAAATTTGAAACTTTATATTTTTAGCAGGTAGGGTTAACAACTACTATTTTTAGCAATTTAAATTGCATTGTTTTCACTTCTTGATGTTTCTTTCTTGTCCGGGGACTACGGATGCTGAGAAATCACCTCATTTGACCACTTGATGTTCTTATACATTCCCCATCTTGAACACGTGTTATTTTTAGCAAGTGCACTATAGGTGTTGGATCGCAATGAAAACTCAATCATCTATATTTTTAAAAATTAGCAACCCCGCTGTGTAAAAACTGTCTTAGACAAAACTAGATTCTTTTATGATCCTTCTGTTTAAATTTAAGAGATTTTCACCTGCTGAATCTTTGGGAAAGTGAAAAATTATTCAAGGAGTGAAGAATTTTGACAAGAAACGCATTCTTCAATATCCCTAAAAATCATCTTCTTTACGGTGCAAAAATTGGCATATGTGAAAGTAGGATTGTTTATGATCATTTGCTCTAGTTAAAAATTGATTTCACCCACCGAATCATCGAGAAATGAAGAATGGTATCGCTGATGTGGCATGATAGCCATTATTGTAGGTTGGAAGGTGTGACAACAACAACGATGGAGGAATAACAAACTATGTTGATGAAATGGTCCAAAAATGAGTTATAATGCATTTTATTTCACTTTTGTTTGACCCTCCCGACCATGGTTAGAACCCTGGTTAAATGAGAGCTTGAGTGAGGTTGACTAATTCCATATATAGATGCCTATTTGTTTTCACATTGATAAATCATATTCCATGTCGATTTCCAATCTTCATCCTTATCTAGAATTACACCTATATTATCAAGCATTACAAATGATGTTTTGACCTCATCTTCTTTAGCTTGGTGTTTTAATAGTAGTTAGGTTTCTTATATACGGTTGCTTGCACCATGTTGTCATGGTTGCCTCAATTGGGTTTCCATTTCTTCCTATACTATGATTCCACATATTACCTAGGTGTCTCCATTACTTCTAATTTGTAGCAACAAGCTTGTGTTTTCTTAGTTTTAAAATTTAAATAGTGATAATAAACTGATCCAAAATTTTCTAATTTTTTAATTTTAAAATAAAATTTTTTATTATATTTTATAATTGTTGGCATTGGTGAAAATATGATGCGAACATCATGGAAAAAGAGTTTATAGGGTCATTTTTATGTTCCATGCAAAAGTGATGCAGATAAATATATTTAGTTGCTTCATTTTGCATCATTTTTGTGCCACTCTAAAGGACACAAATTCTTCCAAAACAACATGGCCAAACACAAAACAATAATTTATAACACAATTTCAACCCTAAAAGTGCCATTGTTTTCACTTTATGTAGTGGTGTTAAATTTACCATCATATTGTTGAAGTTAACATAATGAGGGTCCAACAAAATGTGGGACCTTACATTTCTAATATACTGTTCTTTTTCTTTTTATGTTTCAAATTGGATAGTGCTAAATTTCCCATCAATGTATTAAATAAATGCATATATATGGAGTTAACAAAGTCAAATGGTGCAAATTTTATGGTAATGTGTTTGCAACCAAAAATTTTGTACTTATAATGGAGTTTTGTTCGAATACATACAAACTAAACTAATTATTCTTTAGTGCATGGTGTCGACTCGAATTTTGACGATGGGGGGACAAGCATTTTATTGAAAGGATCCAAATCCTTATTGACAAAAATTTACAGATTCCCACTGACATTGTTAGAATCACAATGGACTGAGGGGGGTAAATCAATCCTTACATTACTTAAATTAATATTTAAAAACTCATAAACAATCAACCATCCATTAATATTTGTGCATATAATAAATCATCATATGTGAAAGAACCGTAAGCAAAATATCAACACAAAACACAAGATATAAGTGGGAAACCTTCAAGGGGAAGAAAACCCACTGAAACACAATATTATATTGATATGTTTCAAGATTTAGTGAGGTATCAATCCCATAAGGAGCACCAACCCCTTGTTTAGTAGAGCACCAACCCTAAAAGGAGCACCAACCCCTAATTTTGTAGAGCACCAACCCTACAAGAAGCAATAACTCTTAATTTTGTGAAACACCAACTCCACAAGGAGGCTACAACCCCCCAAGATGATTAAGCACCCACTCAACCACCTTATTAAGATCTTATTTCTAATGTGTTTTTGCCACAACTGACGGAGACCAAGTATTCAACTCACACTTCTTCAACTCTTCATACAAAACCCTAGGTGATCAAACCCTCACAACTAGCTCTTCCTTCACTTCTCAAACTTTCAAACACATGCACACATGATTTCTGATCTTCCTTGGCCTATCACACACTTGATTCAACCTCAATTCATGCTTCAACACCTGAAAATATTTCACACCTAGGTCACACACCTTGTACACACACAACTAACTTACAAAAGCACCCAAAACAATGCTTTTATAAACTCTTCTTGATTTCAAATTCAAACACAAAAAATTTCCGTCCTTTGGCTCAACCGATGCATCATTAAAAGCATCCTTAATTTTAATTAAAATAGTCACAAGTGACCCAAGTAGGTCAGCCTATCTAAAAACCTCATTACATGTGCCAAAAATGGCTCAAAACCCCATGGGCACAAAGATAAAAATGCCCTTACATCAAAACCATACTTAGTCATGACCCATAAAACCTTTCACATGCTTAAAATAACATTTAACATTCGTACATGGTTGTAATTTATCTCAACCAATCAAATTATTTCATTTAATGGACCCAGTGCTCTTTGTATTTCTTAAACTTGTTATTTCCTACACCCTTCAGCATCCTAGAAACTTCATTATGCCACCATATCACTTAAAATCAACCAAACCATACCATGTAATTTTTATCTAATTTCCTCCACCACCTGCTGAAATAAGATAACAAGAAAATTATGTTGATTAATCAAGATAGCTCTGAGGACCTAGGACTAATGCGAAATAAGTCAAAGCCTTTGGCAATATTGGGAAGGACTTAGCCAAATCACGATGAAAAAACTGAGCCAGGGACGAGTTTCATTATGAAATCTCGAAGAAATAAAGGGAGCCACAGAAGGTGCCATGTGTCAGCCCAGTGCAATTCCAAAACAGAAAGAGAGGAATTAAATCCCAAACTCCCGTGGGACTTCCACGTGGAGTCGATGGTAAAGGGCCTGCTAAAAAAATGATCCTTGTATTAATACACAACGAGTTTCATTACAGACTTGTGAAAAAGTAAAGGGAGCCGCAAAAGGTGTCATGTGTCAGTTCAACGCAATTTCAAAAGATGCAAGAAAAGAAAAGACCCTAGAGATGCGCATGGCTGCCATGTGGAGCTCAGCACATATGTACTTTGAACCCAAAAATACAAAATATCGGTGGCAGGTCAATACAACACGGGATTAATCATGAAGCCACCAAGAGCTTTACATGCTTAGATATTTTAAAAGATATGGAGAGGTGTTTGGAAAGTGGTTGAGGATGCATCAAATGAGTATGGCCTTCATTTTCTCCAACTGCAAGTCATGGGGCAGTGTGAGGGATATTTTGTAAATCTATCTCTATCATTTAACCTCATTTATTACAACTAGCAAGTGGTTGGAGAAGTAGTTCTAGGATTTTTCTCTTCTCTTCTTCTCATTCTATATATTGTAATATGGGGCTCATTATAAGATATATCTAGAATTAGTCATTTTTCCCTTTTTCCCTATTTATTCTCTGCTAGGGTAGGAACATGGAGCTCAAGCCTTCTTCCTAAAGCTTTGTAATGGAATTTTTCTTTCCTCTTACCTATTGATTGTTGTACTGTGCACAATTTTGGAGCAATATAATGTCTTGTGATGCATTTTGTCCATCTTTTGCATGTTTTAATTGTCTCTAATAGCTTTTATTCACTATTGGTATACTTTGCATATCTCTAATGTTCACTACAGGTTTTGGAAGTTGTGTTTAATGAGTTTGAATTAGTTTTATGTGTGGATCTATCTCTGGATTATGGTGCATTTTTTCCACCCTTTTCATTACTCACATTTTCCCATTTCAGGCAGTTAGATTCTTGATTAACTTGTTCTTTTTTGGCGCATCGCTTCTGTTACATTTTGTGTTATGTTTCATTTTTCTTTGACCCTCGTCTCATACCATAGAGAAAAGCCAACTTCTTTAAAATCTGAAGGTTACCTTAGGGTGCACGTCCCACTAACATAAGGTATTCAATGACTCTGATGGTCCATCCACAAAGATAATTGTCAACACTTTTCCTAGCATGCCCGGTGGGATAGTTTGAAGCACCTTATCACTTCATTTCATCAATTTGGTGTGTTCTTGGTAAAATTTATCCTTTAGAGGCACATGCGAAGCACACCTGGTGACTTTGTTTTATCCAAACAACCCATTCTCAAAAAATTGTAGACCCCTTTTTCCATCCTTTTTCATTCACATTTATTTCTATATCTCTCATTTCCTTTCATTCTATGAAGTTGTGCAATCTTGACTTCATTCCCACAGTGGAATTCACACTTTCAGCAGTACCATCAGCTTCTAATGAGCTTCACAATTTCTCCCAGTCAACATTATAACCAAATACAAAGCCACTATGCTTACCCATATGATCAAGGCCAAAACCAATTTGGCTACATAACCTATCAAGGACATGTGTATGCATATGATGACTACAGTCAGATAGAAGATGTTGGTCTACAAGCGAAGATCCAAAAAATGGAGGCATGCATGTTTCAATCTCGAGCTACATCATAAATGAAGGCATTCAGAATAGGTTGCATGGCCCCTTTGCTAATCTAGAAAAACCGTTCTCGCGCGAGTGAACACCGAGACTGCAAGTCACCAGCAAATTCGAATGATAGAGGGCTTAGGACCTCAGATGTAGATATGGATTTTGGATACGGGCGTAGAGAAAATAGATCTGTGAGAAAGAAAATAGATCTGCAAGATGGAAACATATAAGATTAGATAACGATATGCGGGGGTTGCTTGACAAAGCAGATCTGAGAAGTGTTAACTTCCTCGATGGCTGTCAACCCCCATATTCATAAGAAAATAATGAATATCCAACGATAAGATGACATACCAAAACTACAAAGATTTGCAATATGTCGAATAAACAATATAAATATGATACTAAGTCAGTGTTTCGATATAACAACAAATTGACCATTAGAGTGATAATATGAGATCGAAAGAGTTTTGCCTCCAAACACTCCACAATATGATTCAAAGTTTCACAGACAATTTCGACAAAATATTATGAATTTTAAGTTTGAGCATTTCAAGAAGTTTCTCCCTCTTTTCTTTAGAGGGGGAGAAAGAGTTCTATTTATAACTTGAATTCAAATTAAAATAAAGGATTAACAAATAATTATAATTTTCAAAATAAATCCTGATTAAGAGGACATGATGAAGATTTTATTTGATGGTGGGGTTCATGATGTGAGAAAAGGAGAGGGTGTGATGTGGAGTGGGGATATGGTTAGGTATAATAGTGAAGTCATGTGCTCACTTTACACTATTGATTTTTAGATTTGTTGTTGGATAGGGAGATTTTTGAATTATTGAATTCATGGGTGGGGTTAATAATTTAATAATTTGAGGGAATTTAATGTTTAGGTGGGAATTGATTTTTAAGTGAGAAGTGATTTTGACTTAAGTGGGGAACATGTGGGGTTGTTGATTTGTATATATATTTTTGAATTATTTAATTATTAAATAGGATGATATGACTTATTTAAAGAAAGAAATTATTTACATAATATAGTTTTGGCATGTAATAAGAGATTAATTAAGTTATAAGATTAATTAAATGACTATGAATTGTCAGTGGGAAACGAGATTTGAGTAAGTCTGTTGAATGAGACCAAAACATTGGGTGATACCAAAATTTGGTGTCTACACCCTTGTCCATTGGGAAGGCCCTATTCGTAGACACTATAGCCCGTAGGAAAAGCTTGATTTATTAGAGGAAATGTTGCCACCACTTATGCAGTGGATTAAGGGTATTGAAAAATATGAGCAAATTGCGAGACAACCTTGTCAATGTGTAAGTTAATCACCAACTCTATGTTAATATTTCCCCCCTTCCCAAGCTCTATCATGACACACCTCTCCAAATGTTGAGTTCCCTTCTCCATCTCCTAGCCTTTCATCCCACCTCATTTCTTCTACCCCTTTTCCTTCCAAACAATCATCCCCTCTATGCGAACAAGAAACAACTCCAAATCCAAAAGAAGAGGAGCACATAGGGATGAACAAAATAAATTCAGAGGAATCAAATCATGAGTCAGGTGCACAAGAAATTATAGATCTCTCTCCCATTAATCTTCTCCAGAAATGAGATTTTTTGGAAGAGTTTGAGCTCACAAGCTTCATGTTTGAAAACGAAGCTGCACATGATGAAAAATTTAAAGACTCATAAACAATGATGCAAGAGGAAGAGATCTTAACACAGCAGGACGATGATAAACTTGATTGCTTATCTGACTTGGAGGAATGTTTTAATGAAGAAGAGCCCACAGAAATCACAACCTTTGCAGCTACATCATTAATTCCCCAAAAATAATAGCATTCTACTCATAACAGTTGCCCTGAATCAAATTTAAAAGCTCTTGATGATTATATAATCATTGAAGGATTTTTGCTTCCAATCAAAGAGTCTGGATTTGCTAACGAAATTTCTATGGAAAAGAAGGAAAAGGAAGACAAGGATGACACCACTTATATACCAGTCATCAAGACAAAGGATCAGTTGTTTGCAGATGCGCATGAAAGTCAAGATCAACATGCAAACAAATCCATTCAGAAAAATCTACAAGAAAGCCTCATCTCAAAGTTTGAAATTCAGAGCAATGGATAAGTACAACAGATCTAACACTGCCTCATCAAGATTTTGGCTTCATCAAATCCAAGGAAGAATCCAACACCAATCATGCTTACTTCAAAGCATGAGGATAATCTTCAAATCCCCAAGGGTCAACCACAACACCTCCAATCAAATGAGAAGCATCTTGAGGAGGTGTTCATTTTGTTTGTTGATACCATGGGTGGAAGAGTGAAAGGTAAATTTTCACTCTTATTGTAGACCATATCCACTATTAAATTAATCACATGGCCATGCTTTATAAGGAAAGGAAGTTATTTCTCCCTACCTGTTTCAGGATTTGTTTAGCTTTTCCTAGTTTGGTTAGTGTAGGAGTAGGAGTAGATTTGATTTCAACTGAAGAAGTGCTTGTGCACACTCTGCATATCTTACTTAAGGCATGTATGATTTGATCTTTTTATATAGCCCTTGTTTGTATTGCTCCAGATAGTGCAATGCACCAGGCCCTTCAGTATTTACAGCAGGGAGATCCATAGTTTCCTGTAGTAGTTGCAAACTTCAAGTCAAACAAATGCAGAGCAACTAAAATCAGTTCTAGAGGTAATTTTATTGATTCTCTCCTGAACGAATTGCAGCAATCCTCTACACCTCTACAAGATCGACTGGCAACCCAATTCAAAATCCACTCCATCCTTCAACCTCAAAATTGTAGATGCAAGAATGAGTGAAATTCAATGTCAAAAACAATTTTCTACTCTCACGAAATGAATTTTAGAGTTTCCTTATAAGAGTTGAAAAGCGTAGAAGCAAGCAGTGACACTTCAGATACTTCGGAATTGAATTTCAGATCAGCTCATGATAATGATGTGGACTCCATGCCCAATGGATAGATACTAATAGTTGGCTCGTTCCATTTAGCAGCCTAATGGCCCCCATGAGTTGCCAAACTGTTATCTAATTTCCTCCATCGCCCGCTGAAATTAGATAACAAGCCGATTACTGTGATTACTCAAGATAGCTCTGAGGACCTCAAACTAATGCAAAATAATTCAAAGCCTTTAGAAATATTGGGAAGGACTTAACCAAATCATGATGAAAAAACCAAGCCAGGGATGTGTTTCATTACGAACTTGTCTAGGACCATTTTCATCCAATATGATCTTGTAGTCATTGTTGGAGAGACCATGTCACCTTCTTGGAGTAGCAACAAACCCCCAATTTGATTGCTCCTAGATCTATTTAGGTCTATGTTAGTTAGCAATTGAACATACTAGTAGGCATGCTTTAGCTAGGTTTTGAATTATATTCATGTCAGTTGTTTCAAGCATTCCATTAAGCTTTTATCTTCTATGTGACTATTGTTAAGTTCAATAAGTAGTAGCTCAATTGGACTATGTGATGTTAGTCTTAGCTTTGTTTGGAAATTTTCGTAGTCTTCAGGATGATCTTATGACTTGATGCAATACACATAACTTACAATATCATGACTATTTTGTCTTATGACTATTAAGCTTCCACTTGCAGAGAATCATGCTCAACCTTAGAAATAAAGACATACTGATTGAAAGCACATACCTTATAGCATTCTTTTGTCAAGACTCAAGACCTTGTAATTACTCCTTTACCCTACAAGTCATTGGTCAAACTCCCCCTAGGACAAACCTCTTTTTCAAGAACCTTGATGGATCAACACAGGTTTTCTATCTCCTCACTTTTGAGGTCAAATTTGTCAGACTTCTTTTCACCACCAATTTGCACTAATACTACCTATTATCCCTTGAAATATAGAAAAACATCTCTACTTTCAAGGCATTCACTTTCACAAAAGAACCATACTAATTTTGGATACCCATTAGACCATATTCCTAGCTCCATAAGCATTGAATCATGTACTTAAAGATAATTTTCCCATATTACTACATACTCAACTCAAATTAGGTTCTTTTAGTGAAACCAAAGTCATTTTGAACTCTGAAAAGGAATCCCAAATATATAAGCACTTCTAAGGTCTGAGACCACTTGCATCATGATGTTCACACATTCTAGAATATTTGCACAAAAGTTTAGACCTGAAAACTACCATTTGTTCATCCAAATTCATCTTTCTCTTTATATTGTTATCAGAACATTGTAATAAACCAGTCAAGTCACATAAACCACCAATATGCACAAAATTTATCCAAAAGAACCCAAAATTCATCATAGACTTTTTTATAAATTTTCTTAAGCTTCTGAGCACTTTTTGACAAGATTTGGAGGCATACTATCATTTTCTTACTAAAAATATTCTTTGCTTGCATTGATTTCCTTCAGAAATACTTGCACAGACTTAGCACTCCATAGTGATTATTCAAGTTATCACATTTGGTGAAAAAATGGAAACTTCAAATAAATCCTCAAAATTATTTACACTCCTTGAGATGCATGACATACGACTCAGAATCACACAACCCGAAGGATCATACCAATCTCCACTCATGAAGACCAACATAGACAACTTAGGATGAATGACTATTTTGTGATACATGATCTTTCTAAATACTTTTTTTGAGACAAAAGCATACCCTTACAAACATCATAGACTCTTATACACTTTTGACATATGCCTTTATAATACACGATGTATTTATGACACTTCATAAGACACAACCTTGTTACTATGTAGTTCACACACCGTAGACACATTCATTACAAAAACCAACCAACTCGAACTGAGAGAAGAATTTTCATGAATTCCATAACATAACCAACAACTTTTGAGACCTCAACTTGACTCTTGTACCCATGGATTCAACTTCAGAATGACAAAAACACCATGACAATGCACACAATAACTTGAAGACACAACTATACCCCATATGAGACACAAGAACTGTGATTAAGCTGAGCACCACGTGACCAACCATATGAACAAGCAATACCATGAACAAAACATAAAAATGACATACCTTGACCTCATGGAGGAGGCACATTTTGACTCATGCATCCCCCCCTCACTCTAATGCTTCATTTGCACTGATATACCTCCATGAAGGACAATGAAGGTATGTGATCACCATGAAGACCTAAAAGGTCTTGAAGAGGTCCCAAGCCCCCTTAGGTACCCGTAAAACTCCTTCATCCTCTCTCTTCTGATCAAAACTCTGTACTTTTATTCTTATTCCATAATTAACTACTCTTGGAGGAAAAATGTGGTCTCTTCTTGGTTCCCAAGTCCTTCTAGGACCATTGTCATAGATTCTAGGTCTTTGAACTCCATAGACTTGCACTCTAGGACATGAAGAACTCTTGTTTTGACTTGAATAGCTTTAACAACAATCCCTTACAACATGACCAACTCTACTACATATGTAACATACTTTTGTACTTATCCTTTTTAAATCATCATTATGTCTAGGTGCATCATTCAAGCATTACCTAGCAATGTCACCTAGTTCATTGAAATTATAGCATACTATCCTCTTAACAAACACACTCATATTGTCTCTCCAAGGTTGAGTATCTCTAGGATAAAATCTCTTAATGAACATTCTCTTACTTTTTCTTTGCTCAAACATGCTTAGATTCCATCCACAATCCTTGGCTCTATGACCATACTCACAACATGAATGAAATTCACCATGGAAAAGCCCTACACCATTCCTAAGAGACATTTTCTTACAATCTTTAGCTCTATGAACAAAATCATAACATGGGAAACAATAACCATTGAATGATCTTTCATACCTTGATGCATTAGGTTGCCTAATAGGCTTGGTCTTCTCATTGTCCTTGGTGTATGTCACCATCTTTTCTTATTTGGTATCTAGTTCACCATCTTTATTTCTTAAAACCATGTCCTCTTGCTTCAATTCCTTGTCCTTGAGATCCTCATTAAATCCCAAACCAACCCTATCACCTATTGTTATTTGTTTGCTAAGAAGATTATCTAGGTTATTTGCACTTTTCTCAAACATTTTCAGTTTGCTTAAAACTAGATCAAGTCTTGAATGTAAATATTTCATGTCTATTTCATACATGATGCACTCATCCTCCTTAGATCTGAGTCTATTATTGAGCAGAGCAACTTGAGTTTTCAGCTGAGTACATTATTCCTCTTTTACCTTTAGGGTTTTAGACAACTCCTCCATTTGTAACTCCAAAATCTGAAAAACATGACTATGCTCATGAGCATCTTCCTTGGATTCAAGGCTGGCTACAACTCTCTTTAAATGTTCCTCTAGATGCCTTGTGATCTCATCATGTTCTTTACTCTAGTACTTCAACTTTCCTTCAAGGAGCTTAATCTGGTCTTCATGGTTTCTCATCATTTCAGCAATATGTTGTGTGATATGTTGGTTCTCATCTCTAGCATGATAAATTTCCCTTTTTACTACTTCCCAAGGTGACTCTTCACAATCTGAATCTCAATCAACAAATCCTTCTCCAAATTCACAAGTTACAACTCCTAAGGGAGAAAAAACTTTAAGAAAAATTTCTAAGTAGTTCTTACCTTCACTTTAAGTAGAACAACATTCATATTTGGAGTTCTTCCCTTTCTCAGAATTCTTCTTCTTACCACCCATTTGTGCTTCAGAAGATCTCCTTCAAGTTGTTAAGCTTCTCTAGGACTCGCTCTGATACCAATTGTTTTAAGCACAATGACTTGAGAGGGGGGTTGAATCAGTCCTTACATTAACTTAAATTCATATTTCAAAAACTTATAAAAATTCTACCATCCATTAATATGCGTGCATATAATAAATCATCACATGTGCAAGAACCATAAACAAAATATCAACACAAGACACAAGATATAAGTGGGAAACCCCCAAGGGAAAGAATACCCACTAAAACAAAATCTTATATTAATATGTTTAAAAAATTATTGAGGCACCAACCCCACAAGGAGCACCAACCCATAGTTTAGTAGAGCACCAACTCCTACTTTTGTAGAGCACCAACTTTACAAGGAGCACCAACCCCTAATTTTGTGAAACACCAACTCCAAAAAGAGGCTGCAATCCCCCAAGATGAGTAAGCCCACACTCAACCACTTTATTAATATATGATCTCTTATTTTTTTCTACCACAACTGATGGAGACCAAGTATTCAACTCACACTTCTTCAACTCTTCATTCAAAACCCTAGGTGATCAAACCCTAACAATTAACTCTTCCCTCACTTCTCAAACCTTCAAACAAATGCACACATTCTTGTTGATCTTCCTTGACCTTTCACACACCTGATTCAACCTCAATTCATGCTTCAACACCCGAAAATATTTCACACCTTGTACACACATAACTAACTTACAAAAGCACCCAAAATAATGTTTTTATAAACTCTTCTTGATTTCAAATTCAAACACAAACCTTTTACCTCATTTTTCCCAACCCATGCATCATAAAAAACATTCCAAATTTGAATCAAAATAGTCATAAGTGACCCAAGTAGGTCGGCTTGGCTAAAAACCTCATTACATGTGCCAAAAATGGCTCAAAACTCCATGTGCACAAAGATAAAAATTCCCTTACATCAAAACCATACTTAGTCATAACCCATTAACCATTACACATGATTAAAATAAGATTCAACATGCATAAATGGTCACAATTTATCTCAACCAATCAAAGTATTTCATTTAATGGGCCCAGTGCTCTTTGTATTTCTCAAAATTGTTGTTTCCTACACCCTTCAGCATCCTGGAAACTTAATTATGCCACAAAATAACATAAAATCAACCAAACCATACAATGTAACAACTTTATATTAAATTTAAAAACATTTATAACACTTATAAGCCTTGAAAAAATCACCTTCTCAAACCACAACCACTTTTGTCTTCACCAAATCAACTTGCCCAAAAAGTTGTTTTCAAATATTAGCTCATAAAAATATTTCTATGAACAATCAAGAATTATAAATAGATTCATTATACTAAAAAATCATATCTATTCACATTCCATGTGATATAACGTATCACCTAGTCCATCACATGTTTCAACTAAATCAAAACTTTTAGCTAAACACATCCTGTCTTGCACTGACAATAACCTTGTTATCCAAATATTGACTTGGAAACATCATCAAAACTCTTTATCATGAGAAAAACTCATATCATTGGAATTATATTTGAATCCTCTTTCCAACACATTTTGAATCATCTCAAAACTCCATCTGTAGCTCTAGTTATGACCATTTTACTGAACACTTCTTTTTAAGGCCTCAAAATTGTCCTTTGACCAGTCAACATGAATGGATCTCATTTGACAATGTACCTAAATCAAAATGTCTTGAAACCTCATTGAACATCAAGAACAACTCACATAAATCATACAACATAAATTTATTATGCTACTCCTTTGGACAACCTTGTCCCAAAACACTCTTCAGAAATTAACTTGTTTGAGTGGAGCCCACTCATCGCCATGACATCTACCATACATTTATGGAAATATAGGGGATTCCTCTACATTATCCAATCATCACTTTTGATTAATCAATCAAAACAAACTCACTATACCTCCTCTTTTATAAGCTCCTCATAGCTAGGGTTTAACTAGGGTTTTAGACCACTTTATCTTCTTAACATTCGTTCATAAAAACTTGATGATGAAATGACCTCATTATTTTTTTGAAACCTTCTGGACTCACCATATAAACATTCCTAAAAGCCACAAGGTCCCATGAAAATCACACAATTCAGGGTGAGCATCAGAAGATCAAATTCGAGCTGGAAATGCACTAGTTCTTAACCTTGTCTCACCAAAACAATCATAACTTGCAATATTCACATTATAACATCTTGAATTTTTTTTCTCAAAGCACTGTGAAACATCATGTTAACATCTCCAATCATCAGAATGTCATCTTCATACCTAAAACTCTCCATCCTATCTCATTTGCATAGCTTCACCTTAGGGTTTTGCATTGTAGAAGCTAAGGTCAATTGGAGAAACACTATAGCTCATCATGAAATCACTCAAAATGACCCATACATGCCTGGTACACCATAATACACTTGAATTCATGCATTAATGAGCTCATATAACTCCAAAACTCAATCTCGTACCTCCTAACAACCATGTCTGCTTCAAATGAGCACATGTAACATAGCAAATCACCTGTATTTGCACCATGCACATGATGAGAGTACTCAAGCACTCTCCAAACCTGTTATTCACCATTCCAACATGCTTCTCAAGCATCTAAGAAGCTCATACCATCATGTAACAACACCTAGGCACCTGAATGGGATTGCAAGAGCAAGCAATCCTTACTAAGCTTCCCTGTATCATCATGAACACATCTGAACCATCATGTCATCATCATATGACCATCATCCACTTTTTCATTAATGTGGTTTTTCATCAATGACAACACCTATAGGACCACATGCCAACAAACATAGAACTTTGTACTCTTGAAGAAGGCCATTAAGGATTTATGTAATACATTTAAGACCAGTATATTTGCTAATTGGCGTGGAGTGTAATGTATTTAATAGAGAGGCCTATCCCCATGGTTAATGATGGTATGTTAAACTCAACAAATATAATACAATAATTTATTGAAACAATGAATGTTTATAGGCGTGTTTCTTTTTCATCAACTGTGACTCAATTTCCATAGATACAAGGAAACAAATCTAAAAAGAGGATGCCTTGGGAAGATAAGAATGGTCAAACATCATAGAGGGACATGGACATAAATATATGAAATATGAATAAACCAAATTAGTAGAGGAAATAAAAAAGACTATATAGTCTTGCATTTTTGGGGCAAATTTATAAGTAAATATCGTTATCCAATGTTAAACTATTTGTTAGCATCGATGCTTGGTATCTCTCATCAAGACATGCTACATTTGTAGTCTAGGAGATCTCACATATTTAATCACTACTATACTCTTAAAATAGCGTACAACAAAACTTATGTAAACATCTTCAGATTGTGCAATAGATATATAACCGAAAATAATAGAAGAAAATATGTGCAAGCTAGAACATATAGAAATGCTTCACACAATTTAAAATGTTGATCAAATTGAAATAGTATATATTTAAGGTAGATCAAAATGTGAAAATGATAGATGGTGCCTACACCAAAAAAAAAAGAAAAAAATCTACAAATAAAAGAAAAAACAATTTCAATTGACACAATAATATTGATTTAAGGTTGATCAATATGTAAAGATGATAAACAATACGTAGATTATGAAGGAAGAAGAAGAACTATCTTTATTCTTTATGAGAATATCTTTGCAACAATTGATAGAACTGCTAATTATTATAATACATCCATTTTAAAAAGGAATTGAAAGCTTCTGTGTGGAATCATCAAAATGATCAGCTAGTGGTTGCTCCTAGAGGAAAAAGTCTACACCGGTTGAGGTTTACGTGGGAGTAGTTTTGTACCGTAGGCATTGTGATTCTAGTTTGTTTTGGTTGATGTATTTTAAGTCAGGTTTTGGACATGAGGCAAATCTTGTGAACGTGAGGTATGTTGGTGTTACATGCAATTGTGTTTAGTAACCGAATCAGGTGGTGGTAGATATTGGGGGATTCAAGTACATTGGAATTTAGTAGATTTGGTGCGTTTATTGTCTGTATGTTTATTCGGCGATAATTTGGGTCTGTATGCGCTGGATTGTAAATGGTGAATACACGCATCGATGTAAGTGTATAATAATCGGTTCAGTTTGTAATAGTTGTATTGTGGTACTGTTATCTTTGTGGTAGGGTCGTAGGTGTTGTGGTGATTGGGAAAGATGTTGACTAGGATGTTTGGAACGTGGGAACAAGTAATTGTGTTATAGTAGATCTCGGCCGCCCCTCTATAGATATGGGGGCCTCCCAACCCTAGATATGAGATGTTTAGCCATTATGTGATATGTTTTGTTAATTTTCGTGGTGTAAATGTTATCCTTGTAATAGGGATTGTAGGTGTCAGATTAGTTATACATAAATTATTAAAGGGAGCTCTGATAGGCCATTTCATGTGTGTTATTGTATTTGTTTAACTTCACGTAATGTTAGGTTGTAAATTCCAAAGTAATAAAATGACATATATATAAATATCTTAGTGTGCCTTTGAGTTTCTATTAATTATCTCTCAAAGTTTACACAATCAAAGATAAATTTTATGTTGTAATGTATTCATTTGGCAAGATTTCGTAGAACATAGAAGTGTATAGATTAGTTGTAATATTGTGTGGTAAATAACTCTACATTACAAATGACACTAAAGTATTTGTTTTGTTTATATGAACAGGTGGTTGCACTTACCATTTCAAGAATGAACTTACATTTTCCAATATATAGCTAAGCTTTTACTTTATATTTATTCAAATTTTTAAGGAAAAGATTAAAACAAAATTCACTGAACAAGTTCTAAGATCTTTTGGATGTTTAGATGTAATCTATATTTTATTTTATATAGATAGACGTTGAACGGTAGGTATCTGACATATTTTTTATGACATACCATAAAAAAATATCAACGTTGTTACAGAAATGAAAGACAAAATTATAAATCTAATAAAGGCAACATGAAATTTAATGTAAACACTGACAATAAATTTGTGCAGGGGTATTTCATGACCAACAAGAATCCTTATGGTTCAATAACTTTGCATATAAAAAAGAAATAGCCCAAGCAATAGAGCGTGAACAGTTTGTATGATAGAATGATGCATCAACATGCACTCACAACTTAGCTGTGGAGACACTCAGTTATAGTGCAAGCTTCTCTTTATAGATTGCTTTACTTCACATGGTGAATAATCTAGACAAGAGCGTATGTCACTCCCCACATACTCGAAGTTTTTTGTATCTGGCATATACCCTACTGCCTTCATTTATAGGTCTTACATGCTTTGATCAAATATAAATTTTCTTATTTCTTAGGGTTTTATTCTTTTAAATTGAATCTTTCTCTTGCGTCTGCGTTTATCAATGTTTTTCTTTCTCCTCACAACATATTGATTTCTTCCCAAATTCCTCAAGATCCTTTTCTTTCCTCCTCTCAATTTCTTCAAAATTATTAGAACACTAATCAAATTCTTTCTATTTCTCACAACATTTCTCAAATTAAATATTTGTATGGTGCTTTCATGCCAACTTATTATACTACCACTTCTCTTCTTATTCCAAATTTGACTACTATGATGCATACATTGTGTGATCTCCAAAGTCAAATTAAAATGTTATCTGACATGTTTTGGAAGCCAAGTAATGTGCGATCACTTCTAATGTTATTTTAAAATGTGACTAAGACCTCTAAATTTTGAATTATTCAATGGAAAAGGATACCTTTCTCAATATATACCTTTTTCCTAGACTTTTCTCTAATAATAAAGTTATTTCCAAGAAGCTTTGAAGCACTGTACGTTTAATTGGTTTTATGTGTTATCGTGTAAATCTATGTATGATTTTAAAAAATTGGTGATTTTCTCACTCATTTTTAATCAACATTAGTGTGACAGTTACATTTGCATGAATTGTTCAAAGAAGCCATTAATGAGAGACTATTAATGTGTGTTTATATTCAAAACTATTTTTGCAACAATGACAAATAACTGCTTGATAATGAACTTCAAAGTCTTTTTTGTTCAAAGATCACTTTTACCTATCATACGCAAAGTGATTTTCAATAGGTACTCATTTTTCGATGATATTTTCCATGTAGTTAGAAACTTTGAGATCAAAATATTAGAGGAAAATATGCTTAAATATGGGACCAATGCAAATTAGGATAGTTAGAAGAAACTTTGATATTTTGTACTTATCTCTAATGGAGCCAAGTTCCAAAGTAGGATATACTTACAAGATAAAAGAATTGATAAATATCTTTTGGCCTAGAAAAAGGCCAAGAACCCCCCTAAGAAACTGAGTATTTGGTCACTCTCATCAACTCATGTAAGATTCAACATTGAAAAAAACTTGTTAGGGCTTCGAGACCTCAAATAACATGTGAGCTTCTTCAAAATTACATAGAATGTTGACATAAATAGCTAAAATTTGAATGTTTTGAATTTGTGGACAAACATGCTACTTAAAAATTGTTTTCCAAGTAATGACAGAGTGAATTTGTTTACATTTTCTCTATACATTTCTCATGTCTTTAGTATGCATACATATTTTGTACATCTGACAAATATCTGCTTTCTATTATTGTTCGATGGATGTCCATACCCTATTCCAAAGCTGTCATTTTGAAAAGGCATATGGAAAAGGCATTTTTTTGAACAGTCTCAAGACTTGTCAAGAAAATCATTTATCCTGCAACTATTGCATTCTATGACATCGCATTTTTTCAAGGCATTTTGTCAAACAGTCCACATGCCTTGTGCTTTTGCATAGATTTATACGACAACTACAACAGTTACAAATGGATTTGTTGGAAAAACCAAATTGGGCAAATGCCCTTGACAAACATAGAGGCCTGGAAATTGACAGGCTCTCGGCCATTTTTTGTGATTTTAACCGTATATTACCAGTGGAAAAATTAAGAAACTATACATAATGACAAACTGAAAATTATATATATATATCTTTAAAAAAAAAAGGGAATTTACAGGCATGAGAAAGAGCTAAGTCGTCAACAAATTTTGATTTGACATTCACTGATAAAACAATTTTTTATTGACTAGACTAAAAACATTCGTAACACCAAACGCGTTTTTCTCTCATCAACTCCAAGAAAATGTCATGATCAAATATAAATTTGCTTGTTTCTTTGGGTTTTATATTGTTTTGGAAAATGGGGAATGCCCTGAGAAACTTAGTATTTGTTTGCTCCCATCAACTCAATTCAGATTCAGCATTGAAAAAAACTTGGAAGGGCTTCGAGACTTCAAATAGCATGTGTGCTTCTTCAGAACTACACACATTATTGACATAGTTAAAAATTGAATGTTTTAAATTTCTAGACAAACATGCCAGTTAAAAATTGATTGCCAAGTAATGAAAGGGTGAATTTGTTTACATTTTCTCTAAACATTTCGCTTGTCTTCAGTATGCATACACATTTTGTATATTTGACAAATATCCGCTTTCTATTATGATGGACATCCATACCGTGTTCGAAAGCTGTCATTTTGTTAAGGCATATGGAAAAGGCATTTCTTTGAATAGTCTCAAGACCTGTCAAGAAAATCATTTATCCTGCAACCGTTGCATTCTATGACATCGCATTTCTTCAAGGCATTTTGTCAAATAGTCCACATGCCTCGTGCTTTTGCATAGATTTCTACAAAAACTACAACAGTTACAAATGGATTTGTTGAAAAAACCAAATTGGGCAAATGCCCTTGACAAGCATAGAGGCCTGGGAATTGACAGGCTCTGGGCCGTTTTTTTGTGATTTTAACTAAGAAACTGTACATAATGACAGACTGAAAATCTAAAGAACATATGATTTTTTATATAGTTCTTTATATATATAGGCATGAGAAAGAGCTAAGTCATCAACAAATTTTGGTTTGATAGTCACTGATAATTTGAAATTCCAGGCCCTATGTTTTTCGATGTATAAGCCATGTTGAAATGAAAACTTCAACAACAAAGAAGACAAAGATTGCTTGAAACAATTTTTTATTGAATAGACAAAAAACATTCGTAACACCAAACGCATTTTGCTCTCATCAGTACCAGGAAAATGTAATGATCAAATATAAATTTGCTTATTTCTTAGGGATTTATATATTTATTTAAAAAATGGGGAATGCCCTAGGAAACTAAGTATTTGTTTGCTCTCATCAACTCAGGTCAGATTCGGCTTTGTAAAAAACTTGCAAGGGCTTCGAGACTTCAAATAGCAGGTGTGCTTCTTCAAAATTACACACACTGTTGACATAGATAGTTAAAAATTGAATGTTTTGAATTTTTGGACAAACATGCCAGTTAAAAATTGATTGCCAGTTAATGACAGAGTGAATTTGTTTACATTTTCTCTATACATTTCTCATGTCTTCAGTATGCATACATATTTTGTACATCTGACAAATATCTGCTTTATATTACTGTTTGATGGATGTCCATACCCTATTCCAAAGCTGTAATTTTGAAAAGGCATATGGAAAAGGCATTTCTTTGAACAGTCTCAAGACTCGTCAAGAAAAAGCATTTATCCTGCAACTGTTGTATTCTGTGACATCGCATTTCCTTAAGGCATTTTGTCAAACAATTTACATGCCTCGTGCTTTTGCATACATTTCTACAACAATTACAACAGTTGCAAATGGATTTGTTGAAAAAGCCAAATTGGGCAAATGCCCTTGACAGGCATAGAGGCCTGGAAATTGACAGGGTCTGGGCCGTTTTTTGTGATTTTAACTGTATGTTACCGCTGGAAAAATTAAGCAACTGTACATAATGACAGACTGAAACTTTTGAAAACGCATAATGTTTTACAGAGTTCTTTATATGTGTGTGTGTGTAGTTAAAATATAAAATCTATTTATCTTATATAAACAAATCTTATAAAGAAATTTTGATTTGACAGTCACTGATAATTTGAAATTCCAGATCCTATTTTTATCGGTGTATAAGTCATGCAGAAATGAAAATTTCAACAGCAAAGAAGACAAGGATTGCTTGAAACAATTTTTATTGAATAGACTAAAAACATTCATAAGACCAGACGCGTTTTGCTCTCATCAGCTCCAGAATTATCTTTAATATGCGACGTCAGCCACCTAATGCACAAACCACTTAATGTTGGGGTTTGAACTCGGGCTATCATTGTGGGAAGCGGCCTTTCTTTTTGTTTGGTCTATAATCAGATTCGCTAATACTGACTGCCAAGGCGAGCTGCACTTGGCAAAAACCCTGTAAAAAGACTCACGTAGTCTGAATGAGGGATATTTTGCTCATCGCATCGATAAATTTTTTTGAGTCCCCTTCGACTCTCACATTTTTCAAATCTTAATAGCTCCCAAGTTATGGATAAAGAACAAATGAAACTTGTTCATTGACGGTCTGTGTGGAGCAAAATGAGTGTGTGCTCCATGCTATTATACTTTATGACTTTTGTTGTGGCATGTCACAGAAGGATCTACATCACTGTGGCAGGGTAATTTACCAATGAGGGCCTCGGTACACAGTTTAGTCGTATTTCACCCTAATCAGAAACCTGTTTCACTAACCTGGTAGCCTAAGGTTAGGTCTTAAACAAACAGAATTACTATTCTAAAACACAGGAGCACAAATTATGCACTACTGAAAATATGGTATACAGGCGGGTTCATCAGAGGGAAAACTTGGAAAAAGAAAACCAAAAGATCATACCAGGTATGTCAACGGAGGCTGGTTGCAGAGTTTCTGAAGCAGCTGAAAGAAAGCGCCTAACGGAGAGTCTGTTTTGTAAAGCATGAAATGAAAGAAACCCGGATTTGGGCATATTCTCTGCATGCGTGGGGAGATCAGTGAGTGGGGCAAAAAATAATAAGGAAAACTGACCAGGATAACAGCCCTGGCGAGGAGAGGCACCGCAACACTGCTGCAGGAAAAACTCCATGTCTTGCAAATCACTGCGGCCTTAGCGGAATCTTTAGCCCCCAGCCGCTTCAATGTCACATAAAACACATTCGCATGCAAATTATCTACAGCAGAAAGCACTTTGCAGTCCAAATCCTCGTTATTTTGCGAGAAAGAAGTATGTCTTCGCAGAGAAATCGAAACCTTGCGCAACAACATGGCCGCTGAAAATCTTTCAGCGGCTAAACAATATCGATTTGAAAATTTAATGAAAGGATATACAACTTCACATCGATCAATTTGCGTAAATTGATAGAGGAATAATTTATGAGAATTGTTAGGGTTTGAAGAAATTGTATATCAAAATGTCTGGAGAGTTTTGAGTGGCTTCGATGGAATAGACACAAAAACAGGGGCACTCAAATTGTGTGAATCGACTTGGCAACATTTTGGTCATTACTAAGAAATGCATACAAAATATAATAGACCATAAAAGGCCTACCCCTGTTAATACAATTAACAATTTTGAAGGCGCAGGAGACAGGATGGGAACCTAACCTAACTGGTTCTGGCCACAGCTGCTGCAAATCCTTGGGGAACCCGAAACAGGTACTTAATACGAGACAACACAAACCAAATAAAACAAACATTGCATGGCTGGACAGGTGGAAGCATCTCAGTGGCGGCGCATCTTGCCAGCAATCCACAACACCCTCACTCAAACCAGCGAACGGTTATCCAAAGCACGTAGACATATACATGATGGAAATAATGGCCTAAAAACCATCATTTTATTTAAAGCAGCAATTTGCAGTTGCATCATTAAAGAAAGAAAAGAGACACCTATCCGTTGTGACGCACACTACCTAAAAAAGGAACGATCCCACACCAAATTAATCCATATATAATATTGGTGTAAGTGAACTTCTGTTAAGATACTTCCTTTGTAAATATTTATCTTTACAAAAGTAGTATCCGTACTCGTAGGAATTTCACTTATATATTGTTTTAATTAAAGTTAAGAAAGACGAAGACAGATGGGGAAGTGACCTGTCCTGCCAGTGCCCCTGCCCCAATTTATGAAGTATAGATGCTCATGCTTCTCGTAAATGTCATTATCAAAGGGGATTCCGGCCATGCCTGTCTCTCTCAAATATATGCTAGCTAGCTAGCTAGCTTAAAGCATACGTCTCTTTTTTCTTCCGGCAAGCGACAGGGATTCCGTCAACTTTCAAGTGCCAATTTTGGTAGGTAGCTAATGCTATCCTCGACCAATAGATTAATAGTGACCGTTACGTCTACCACGTGGGACCCATCCTCAACGTACACTGCTTCATTCATTTTTTGTATTATAATACAAGTCTTCCTTCCACGCTGGGGCTCACAACAAGGAGGGTGAAAGCTGTAGCTACTTAACCCCTCCTCCTGCAAACCTAAGTATCTTTCAAATACAAAACAACACATTTGTAATAATTCCAAATTCCAATGACACAATCCTAAAACACTAAGTAGGTCTAATAGCAGCATTATTAGCATGTTGACTTTATAGATAACGTAACCATGAATGGGATCACATAAGTAGCATGAAGATTCTATTCCGTTCATTGAGTGGACTAATTATAGACGAACACGTGTCTTATAGTTGTAGTTAAACATGAATATTATAGGTAGCAGTAGCAGTAATCAATTGTCATAGTGTTAGTGAATTTCAGGTGAAAGTGCGCAGTGCGCACTGCGGGGTACGCCCTAAAATGTGCAATCGTATTTCCTATTTTCAAATTGTAGCAAAATTCGAAATAAACATTTAAAGCGGACACGGCAAATCCATGTAGGCTGTAGGCACTAGCCAGTATCAGTCGGGGAATGACTCGTGGATTGACGTTTTCTTTGGGTATGTAGGCGTACCCTTGGCAGGATGTTTAGGAGAGAAGTCGCTTTCGGAGCGTAATAAATCTGGTATTATCATCGGGTACCTTTTTCTCTTTGGGTTTTCGAGCCATTTCTTTTCCGTTTCCCCGCTGTCTCTCCCATCAGTCCCACGCCTTTGTTGTCGACCGCAACGCACGCAGGCGGAGTCGGAGTCGGAGTCGGAGTCGGTGCCAATATAACGTTCAGATCGCCTGGCTAGCTAATCGGGGAGGAGGGTGAAGAATATATGGATGAGGAGGAAGGTATGGACGAGGGCGTTGGAAGGGGTGAGAAAAAAGAAAACGGCGGTGGAAGGATTATTGAGCAAGTATCCGTCTCTGCTTCTGCTTACCATATTTCAGAAAAATCTGTTGCTCTCACTCTCAACCGCTTGATCCCTGAGACGGAAATTAAATCGATATCAACAGCCGGCTTTATGGGAAAACCCGGGCTTTTTAGCGGTGACATGGCGGAGGGCAAGAAAACAGTAGTAAGTGAATGCAGCATGTGCGGCGATGTAGGATTTGTGCAAGATCTCCTTCTCTGCAAGAGATGCGGCTATCGTTTGCAGCACACGTAAGGTTCTCATTCCAAAGTTGTTTTTTTTTAGGGTTTGAGGCTACTATTTGGCCTTATTTGTTTTCATTGTTGGACAGGTATTGCAGCAAGCTTTATCCCTATTTGGATATGGAAAAGTGGGCTTGCGAATGGTGCCTGTTTGAAGAGGAAAATAGCGATGCGGCCAAAGCCAAGGTGGGAAAGCGGAAGAGTGAAAGCAGGAGCAAGGCCTTCGAGTTTTTACTCCAAATTGCCCAGGCGTCTCCCACCAGCGATAGGCAAAAGCAGAGAGAAGGCGTGAGGGTTAATGGTTTTGCAAGTAGAGAGGAAAACGGATTCAAGTGCGGCGCTGTTAAGATTAGGAAGGCGGAGCAAAGACCTCGTTACTTCAATGCTTTTAAATTTGGACATTTGTGGGAAAATTGTAAAGAGGACAAGGACGGAATAAAAAGCGGAGGACAGATGGTAAAGAAACAACGTTGCAGCCATACTCATCAAAGCAATAAGGCACTGGATAATTGGAGAAATCTTGGGAAAAGTAAGCTCTATTGTAGTAATACGTCGTCAAAGGCAATTGGTCGGCGATATAAGCTGCTCGCTGATGTTCTTTGTTAATCCCTCAATCTCGTCGCTCTCAGTCAATTCAGGTTAAAAAAAAAAATCGGGGTGGGCTTGGGCTTGGGCTTGGGCTTGGGCTTCGCCACTGAAGAGAAAATGTTTTCAACTGCAATTGGCAGGAAGCTTCGGTTAGTTTAAACACTGTACAGAATCATGAAATGTCTTGAATCAGCTTTCATTTTTATTAATCAATTTTGCTCAATGCGAATAAATTTTGGTTTGCACATCTTTGGAGGAAAGCGGTGTTTAATAAACGGGGTGCATCTGTATATTGGTAAATAATAGACGTGGCACTTGGCAGTTGCGAGTGAACATGTTGAAATGCAAATTCGATAGGGCCACATTCCAAATATATCAGATCTCCTTTCCCAGCTGGCAACGATATCAGACATTTCATTTTGTTTTTCCAAAATCGCGGTTGGACCACGTGTTAACACCAACACTTGCAGATGGCCCCCTAGATTTGGCCCTTGTTATTCCTCGAGTACCTAGGTGAGTAAACTATTTTTTGTTTTTCACAAACCACCCCCCCTTCCCTTCCATTTCCAAACAACGGATTTCTTAATTAACACGAAGACGAGGACGTATACTTTAAAAAAAGAAAAAAAGGTAAAAGAAAAGGTTAATTTTTCTTTATTCTCATTTTGCACGACACAAAATCCTTTGCCCTACTAGGTATACAAAGTCCATCTTCGTATATATCTTAGTCACGTTTTAAAACTATTCAGGCTTTCATATCTATTAATTATAATTAAATTAATGTTTAATATATACAAATTCAGATTTTATAAAGACTTAATAAAATATAATATGAACTTCAATTATTTTGATAACGCAAAATTTAACGATTTTGAAAAAATATAAAATATTAAATTATAAGAAAGAATGACCCGAGCTAAATTTGTTAGTGAGATGATATACAAGATAGTTCAGAAAAATATTAAATAAAAAAAATTAGTAAATTTAAAATTGTATTTTGGTTAGGTTCAATAAAAAGGGCCACCAAGATTATGATTAAACCTTTCTAATCATTATATCCTAATGTAAAAAATAAAACTTCTATTTCCTTTTTAATTGCCTTTATTTATGCAATTCAATTCTAAATTCTTGCGATGTCTCAATTTTTACTTCTCTTTTGCTCTATTTTACTTATTTTGGATACAATAACATATATGTAAATGAATCTACAATTGAATTTAGACCATAGAGTAAGGGTACTAAACATTGTTATCCCAAATTCACCACCCCCGGCAAATTTGGTCAAGACAACTCCTGCACATATGGAAATTATGAGGGAAAACGTTTCAGACCTACGAGCTCGCATTCCAGAACGAGGCAAAGGAAAAAGTCAAAGTTTGAACCCAAGTCAAAGCTAATGCGGGGATGCAAGACTTAGAAGGTAAATTGGATTTTTTGACTTTTTGTCAAAAAATGTAAAATGGAAAAAAGGAAGCCCCTACCTCTGCCGACCCCAATGGATGCCACGTCATCGGCGGATGTGCGGGGAAAAAGTTCAAAATTCGCCCGAAGCTAAATTTGCAAGAAAGGTAAGGAAAAAAGCAGAAGGCCATATCTTTTGATCCAGAGCTCCATTTTTGACAATCTTGGTACCAATGGAAAGATCTAGAGATTCTCTTCATCATGGAGTCTTCGATTTTTTGTTTTGGTAGAGATTTGTGGGAGAAATTTGCAAAACGTGTTTTGGCATGGAAAAAACAAAAAAACCAATTCCAACCACCAAATTTAATGAAGTATGGGTCATTTTATTTGGTCTACGAAGTAGATACATGGAATTATGAGCTTTTGCATCGAGCCCATCGATAGAGGAAGAATTAAAACACATTTTGAAAAGTGGTTGAAAGACAGATTTCGGGATTCGATTTTTCCCTCTTCTCTCTCTCTTATTCTTTCTATATATTGTAACACTTCTCATTTAGAGAAAGAGAGACATTCTGGGCATAGAGAAACTCTGTCAAATTTGTTTCTCAACGCCATTTTTGAGCAGCGAACCTTCTCCCACGCCTGGCAAATGTATTTGTGCCTCTATTCCAGAAATGTAATGGTATGTGCACCTTCTAGAGCAATAAAACGTGTTTTGTGGCGTTCTTCAACCCTTTGCATCATTTTGTTGTTTCTCGGTGCCTCTCCCTTTTAGTCTTGGTTTTCAATGCATGTATTTCACATTTGCAGGGGCAGGATGTCGTGTTTCATGGAGTTTAATGGATGATTTGCATATTTGGGCCGTGTCACTTTTGTCTGACCTCCCTCATCTCCATTTTTTTGTTTCTTTCTCCCCCAACAGAATATCTCGCTCCCTTTTCTTGGTGTTATCACCTCGTTAGTGTAGGATTTCCCTCTTTATTCACTTTCTCTCTCCCTGTCTCCTTGGAATTGTTAGATTAGGAGTAGATAGTCGCATTTCCTTCCTTAGGAGTAGTGTAGCATTAGGATTATGAAGAAGAAGTCGGCTTTCTCCGAAGGGCCATCTCAAGTCCGCAAGTCCCACAGCTTGAGAGATGGTCCCATGTTATACAAATCACACCAAATGACCCTTCCTTAGAAAAGCAGATCCATAACTCATTTGGGGGTGCTGTGATTTCACATTAACAGTTTTGGCATGCCTGGTGGGACAGATCTGAAGCACCTTACCACTTCACTTCATCAGGTTCGATGTGCTCTTGGTGAAGATTTCAGCCTTTGGAGGCACATTCAAAGCACATCTGGCGACTCCACCTGGTCAAAAACCCATTCTCTGAGTTGTAGACCTTTTCCATCAATTTCCACTCATTTCATCCATTTTCTTCTTCCATCTCTTTCATTTTCTCCCATTCCATGAGGTTGTGCAATCATGCCTTCATTCCCTTCATGGAACTCACACTTACAGCAATATAGTCCACCTCCAATGTATTTCCCAACTCCTCCAGATCAACATTATAATCAAATCCAGGACCATAATGCTTACCCATATGAACAATGTCAAAACCAGTTTGACTATGAAGCTTATCAAGGACAAGGGGACGCATATAATGGTGATAGTTATGCAGAGGATGCTGGTTTACTGGAGAAGATTCAAAAAATAGAGGCTAGCATGGTGCATTCAAGGGCAACAGCTCAAACGAAGGCATTCAAGATTGGTTGTAGGGCACCTTGTCCATGGGAAGGCCCTTTTCCAAGACACTACAGCCCTCAGGAGAAGATGGACTTCATGATTATACTGCCCCAACTTACACAATGGACAGAAGAGATAGAGGCCTATGAACTTTGTGCCAGGTAGCATTGTCAATGGGTAAATCCTACACCATTATCTGGTAATTTTCTCTCTACTCCTCAAGCAGCACCATCTTAATTTGGGCTTCAATTTCTAAGTTTCCCATTGAATGTTGCCCTAAGTGTTGATTTCATATCTCTATTCCCTAGTCTTCCACCTCATCTCATTTCTTTTGTCATTTTCCCTTCCAAATAGTCATCCCCTCCAAACAAACAAGAAGTTCCACCTCCCTCCCCATCACAAACAATTGCAAAGCTGGTTGAATCCCAACCTGCCACTCCTCTTGCTTTCCCAAGCCCATGTTGGGAAGAGACTCAAGAATCCAATCAAGGAGAAAAACAAGAAGAGGAGCCCAACAGAAAAGAAATAACAGACAATCTAAAGAGTTGGGCTGCTAAATTTGGGTTTACAAAGATCCCCTTGCTGGTTAAGCCAATGGAGGAGGTCAAGATTGAAGAACCAGTGGTGGTTGAGGCCGAGTTTACAGCAGAAGAAGAGCAAGAACAAGAGGAGGAACAATCAGTCCCAAGCACCATTGAAGAGGAGCAACTGGGAGACATCAAATCAGTGTTGAGGCCATTCAATGAAGAAGGCGTCATGGAAGATTTTTTGCTTTCATTTCAAGGGCTTGATTTGATTGATGAACCCATGATGGAGGAGGACCATACAGTTTCAGAGGCTCTAAGTGTGGAGCAGGCCATAGGGGAACCTTCAGTTCTTCCTCCCACTTCATCCCCTTTAAGCTCTGATCTTAAAGAAGAGTTTGATCTTTCAAACTTCATGTTTGAGAGTGAAGGAAGCCATGGTGATCAAGTTGCAGATTAGGAAGGCACCATGGAGGAGGTAGAGCACTTGTTGCAGAACAAGGAGGCAGACTGTCTGTCAGACTTGAGAGATTGCTTTGATGAAGAAATTACATCATTCGCTCCTCCATCCATCTTCCACGCACATGAACCTGTTGCCATGGAGGAGAACATTCAGGAACAACAATCTGCACTCCATAATGGCCCTCTGGAACCAAGATTGGAAGACATGACTCTCCCATGTTCTTCACAGGAGGAGGAATGGAAAGAGCAAAAGAGTTTCATCACTTCTTCCACGCCATTCATCCAAGAAGGTCTACAAGAAAACTCCATTCTTGGAGTTGAAACTCAGAACAAAGGGCACATCCAAAGGATCAGACCATGCCCAATCAGGTACTTGGCTTCATTGGAGCCAAAGGAGAAACCAAAACCAGTCATGCCTACTTTAGGGCATGAGGACGAGCATCAAAGTACCAAGGGTCGCCATCAACACCTTTAGAAGTCCGATGCAAGTCAGCTTGAGGAGGTATTTCCCATTAAAGTTGATACTTTGATGATTTGGGTGGAAGACCGGCTTATTGTCAGTTTTTCACTCATCCAACCAGCCATGTTTAGTGCTAAATCAGTTGCATGGCTGCCATTTTTGAGGAAGGGAAGCTATTTCTCCCTGCCAGTTGTAGGCTTTGTTTGAGTTCCCTTTGTTCTTGGTTAGAGTAGAGTAGGTAGGTTTGTTTTCAGTAGAAGAAGTGCTTTTGCACACTCTGTATATCCCACTTGGGGTATGTATGATTTTCAGTTTGTACATAGTTTTTGGTGTTGTTGTTTTGCTCTTGCATAGTGCATTCGGTTGGCTTTTGGTGAAGTCCAACTCCAAGTTTCAGCGGGTTTCCAAGAGGCTCAGAGGTCAAAATTTCAGAGTTCAGATTAGAGTCAATTTATAAGGCTGGACTCCATGCCCAATGGATGCAACTAAGGCCACTGGTCTCTTCATCTAACAGGCAAATGTCCTCACGAGTCGTCAAATTGTTATCCCAAATTCACCGCCCGGTAAATTTGGTCAAGACAACTCCTGCACATAAGGAAATTATGAGGGAAAACGTTTCGGACCTACAAGCTCGCATTCCAGAACGAGGCAAAGGAAAAAGTCAAAGTTTGAACCCGAGTCAAAGCTAATGTGGGGATGTGGGACTTTGAAGGTAAATTGGATTTTTTGACTTTTTTTCAAAAAATGTAAAATGGAAAAAAGGAAGCCCCTACCTCTGCCAACCCCAATGGATGCCACGTCATCGGTGGATGTGCGGGGAAAAATGTTCAAAATTCGCCCGAAGCTAAATTTGCAAGAAACGTAAGGAAAAACGCAGAAGGCCATATCTTTTGATCCAGAGCTCCATTTTTGACGATCTTGGTACCAATGGAAAGATCTAGAGATTCTCTTCATCATGGAGTCTTCGATTTTTTATTTTCGTAGAGTCCTATTTGTGGGAGAAATTTGAAAAACACGTTTGGCGTGGAAAAGACAAAAAAAGATTCTTCTAATTCCAACCACCATATTTAATGAAGTATGGGTCATTTTCTTTGGTCTGTGAAGTAGATATTGTGGAATTATGAGCTTTTGCATCGAGCCCATCAACAGAGGAAGAATTAAAACACATTTTGAAAAGTGGTTGAAAGATTTCGGGATTCGATTTTTCCCTCTTCTCTCTCTCTCTTATTCTTTCTATATATTGTAACACTTCTCATTTAGAGAAAGAGAGACATTCTAGGCATAGAGAAACTCTGTCAAATTTGTTTCTTGATGCCATTTTTGAGCAGCAAACCTTCTCCCACGCCTGAAAATGTATTTGTGCCTCTATTCCAAAAATGTAATGGTCTGTGCACCTTCTAGAGCAATAAAACGTGTTTTGTGGCGTTCTTCAACCCTTTGCATCGTTTTATTTGTTTCTCGGTGCCTCTCCCTTTCAGTCTTGGTTTTTTGTGCATGTATTTCACATTTGCAGGTGCAGGATGTCGTGTTTCATGGATTTTAATGGATGATTTACAGATCTGGGCTGTGTCACTTCTGTCTGACCTCCCTCATCTCCATTTTTTTGTTTCTTTCTCCCTCAACAGAATATCTCGCTCCTTTTCTTGGTGTTATCACCTCGTTAGTGTAGGATTTCCCTCTTTATGCACTTTCTCTCTCCCTATTTCCTTGGAATTGTTAGATTAGGAGTAGATAGTTGCATTTCCTTCCTTAGGAGTAGTTTAGCATTAGGATTAGGAAAAAGAAGCTGGCTTTCTCTAGAGGGCCATCTCAAGTCCGCAAGTCCCATAGCTTGAGAGATGGTCCCATGTTATGCAAATCACACCAAATGACCCTTCCTTAGAAAAGTAGATCCATAACTCATTTGGGTGGTGTGTCATACTTTTGTTGATTAACAAGACTATTTATTTCTAACTCCTAGGAGAATACTTCACCTTTGCATGAAACCCATTTTTTGATATGTGGGATTTCTTTGATCATGTGTTAGGAATGTTCTAATTGGTTTTGTAAGACCACAAATGAAACATGAATCAAGGGTGTAGAGTATTTTTGGTTGGATGATTCAATCACACCTGGCATTCGTTGTGAAAGTATTGCTTGCATATACATACTTTGAAGAGGGATCACACCATATGTTGTTGATTCCTCCTAGGTGTGTGTCTTGGTGCAACCTTTGGCATAATGCAAGTTTAACCTCAAAAAAAGATTTGGCTCTATGAAGCAGCTAAAACTCATTTTGGTTTGCTATAACAGATAATGATTTTCAATGTTTATGAAGTGCAACCCTAAAAAGTATGAGGTGTCAAGCCATGTTAAACCTGGGTATGAAATTTGCCTATGATGACCTAATAGAGATTTCCCAATTTGAAAACTAAAACTTTTTTGATGACTCTTAAAAACTATTAACAATACAGGCGAAGCCTTATGTAGACAGAATCATTATGTCTCCAATAACATATTGTAACTTGTTGAAAATGGATTTGAGGTACTTAGGGAGAGTGTATATAATTATGTTTACACCTTACACTAAATCAATGTTATGGAAGCAAATCTATAAAAAGAGGATGTAAGGGTTTGTATATGGGATTGATGATGGGGAAGATCTAATCAATTTACAATTAACCATTCAGGAACTGTTAGTGTAATTAAGTATCCTTTTATTTAAGTTGATCAGGATAATTCTTACATTGTGTTAGCCCTACACTTGTTGGAATAGCTTGCTTATGTACTTGAAATGTGGAATTAGCTTAATGGGTAAGTTGTGTTGAGTTGGTTTCTCAATTATGTGGAGTTTCAGGTTCACTAGTCTTTTGGAGTTAACTTAACTACCAAATCATTTAGTGGGAGTTATTCACCACTGATGTAGGTAGTAGTTGCACTTTCCTCCTATATGTAAAGCATCTTTCTTATTGAAGATAATCTCAAGTTATTATAAGTGTAATGTATTGAGCATTATGGATTATGATGGATTTCCATATATGGTATTTTAGCTCTTATGTATTTAAAATCTAATGTGGTGTGCTATTATCATTTGAGATCGCATAGCTTGGAAAATCTTCTTACCGTTTCTTTCATGGTATCAGAGCCATAGATGATGTATACATCCAGTAAGTTTTTCTTTGCAAGCAAGGGTTTTTTAATTCATGTATATAGAATTTGTTAGAATTTTTTTGCAGCATGCATTTTTATGCAAAATGGAGTGTAGAATTGGATTTGGAAGGTGCCATAAACCCTATAATCGACTGTAAAATCGACCATGTTTTGAGACAGTCAAATAATGGGTGCATTCTTTTATCCATTCATATAAGCGTGTACCATCTGGATACATTTTTTTACCCTCTAGGTATTTCGGTTTTAGATGCAGTATTTTATCCACTGTCATAGATTTGTATCCTCTGGGTGCATTCTTTTATCCATGGATTGATCAACAAATGTACCTTCCAGATGCATCTTTTACCCTGACTAGGTATTTCATTATTTTTGGATGCAATGTTTAATCCACTAGACACAGATCTGTACCCTTTTGCATTCTTTTATCCATTGGATATAAGCATGTACCTTCTAGATGCATTCTTTTAGCCTTTGGATATTTTGGTTTCCATGCAGTCTTTTATCCACTGGACGTAGATCTGTACCCATTGGGTGCATTCTTTTAATCCATTGGGTATTAACGTGTACCCTCCGAATGCAATGATTTACCCTCTGGACATTTAGGTTTTGGGCACAGGCTTTTATCCTCTGGACAAAGCATGTATCATGGATGCACTCTTTTAACCTTTGGACATTTGGGTGTCAAAGTGTACTATTTTAAAAAGAACAGCATTAAAATATTATTTTAATAACAAAACCTTGTAGAGCTCATAACTTTTGATCTGTAGCTCAGATTAAGGTGATTTTTTTTTGAAATTATGTATTTTTTCGAGATTCACTACGCTATTGGTGACATTTTTATACATTATTTTCAAATATAAAAATTCTACTTTTACTCAAGTAATATTTACATGCACTCAATATAAAGCGCCAAATTCGGGAGGGTGTTGTGATCACTTGTGGAAGCAATTTCGGTTGAGCCGGACATCCTAAAAGTTTAGGTATTTCATTCTTGTATCTATGGGTGTATACATTTATCTCTTGATAATCTAGTTTATAGTTTGAAAGCCCAAGTGTTACACTTGTTGAGATATTTTAGATCTATATTTTCGACACTTTTAGTTCGGCATGTTGATTTCTCTCTTGTGGAGGAGCTATTCTGGTGAAGCCCAATGTTAGTTTGTCAATGTTCGAGTAGTTGATTTTGATATCTTCAACTCATACAGATATGGGGTGTCACTCTACCCATTTTGTAGTATGGGAGGGTGTGGTCTTGATATTGCTTCTTCAGATTTCAATGTCCTTTCCTTGTTACCTTGGATTTTCTCTTATCGTGACACTCCTATTTATTTGGATCTCGTGTCAAAGTTATACTTAGTTGTTCTTGGATCGTGGCACACCTAGTAGCAGTTGATCAAATTAATGTTTGTGTTTATTTTTCACTTTTTGACATCACTAGTTGACAATCTCCATTGAGCTATTCTGGTGATGGGATGCCTATCTGTCATATTGTTTTCCCAGAGTTCTATGATCGAGTAGTGGATAGACCAGGGGCAGTGCACACCACACTTCTTCAGCATTGTATGAGTTATTTGGAGCCGAGCTTTGAGGATATCTTGCAGTAGGATTTTTCCCTCTCTATCTTTATTATTATGGTTTTGGGTACCTTGCGGTGTCTAATTTTCCTAGTTGTTGTACAAATACCTCATCATCGCCTTGTTGTTGGGACCCACCTTATTTTTCCACCCACCTAAGCTATGCTTACATGAGGGTGTTAATGTAGGTTATTATTTATCCTTTTATTTATTTATCAGAATAATTCTTACACTTGTGTTAACCCTACACTTGTTAGGTTAGCTTGCTTAGGTGTACTAGTTGTGTGGAGTTAGATTACTAGTTGTGTTGAGTTAGCTTCTCAGTTATGTGGAGTTAGCTTACTAGTCTTTACTCACAGTTAACTTAACTACCATTATTAGTTAGTGGGAGTTCTTCATCACTAATATAGGTAGTAGTTGCACTTCCCTCCTCCTATATGTACATCTTTCTTATTGAATAATTCAAGTCATTCTATATTTAATGTATTGAGCATTATAGATTATGATGGATTTCCATATATGGTATTTTAGCTCTTCTGTATTTACAAATCTAATGTGGTGTGCTATTATCATCCGTGAGATTGGTTGGAACAATCTTCTTATCCATTCCTTTCATTATTTCACCATTTTAATGCATTAATCCACTGCAATGTCTTATTGATAAACGAAGCCCAAATACATAAGAAAGAATAAGTCCTAAAATTGTATTGATTCAATCCACAAAATTCATATGTAAAACATGTAAAAGGTAAACTAGAGACTTTTGAGATGCAATTCAAGTTTTGAGTTTTGGTGTTGGAAATCGAGTAACAACATGTATAACTTATGTAGGTCTAAAAACCACAATATGTACAATCTTGACTCGTCGATCATGGTCTAGAGACATTTTGAAAGTTGCAAGATAGCTGAAAGGATCAAGATTTGTGTTTGCTTTCCTAAAAATGAGAACTTTGTCAAGAGTGCATCAAGTTGGGGGGACAAAGGGGGGTCTTAAGTGGACGCATTTTTCTAAAGGAAAAAAATCAACTTGTATGAGTTTTTTGAAATAGTTACATCAAAATTGGAAGATTTGTAATAATATGAATTAGAATTTTGAGTCTAGTTTCAATAAGATACTAATTTTTTTTGAAGGAATAGATAAGTTTAAGTGACCAAAAAACTAAAATACCTTGTCTTTTGTCAAATGCTCTCTAAATAATTTTTGTTAAAAAACATAAAGAGTGACTTTCGTGCCCCCACCATTTATATTGAGCACCATTTAGTATTTAAAACCCTTTGGTAGAAAGATAGCTATGAGCATAAGGCTCCATTTTTTAAATATTTTTTTAGCGAATATTTGATTTATTTATGAAGTTTTCTAGTACAAAATTTTTATGGAAGAAGAAACTAAAAGGAACGATAACCAGATTGTACCAAGCCAAGAACATAGATGCTAATCAAACACCATGATCAATAAGATGAAAGTAATTCACCAGAATAACTTTACATAAACCTTTGCAAACAAATGAGCAGCAATATCATATATTATTATGGAACTCAATGAAATACAATGAGAATGGGCCTTGCTTATATAGGTAAGGAATAACAATCTAAGAACCAGTCAAGGTCGTAGATCAAGCCATAAATCATGGAAAGAACTAGTCATAAAGTAGTCAAGTCCATAGATTTATGAGAGAACTAGACATCAAGGATCTAGTCAATACCATAGATATCAAGATCAAGGAAAGAACTATACCTAACAACTAGATAATATCTCCTAATATCTAAATAAATAAAAAGAAATATCCACACACATAAGTGGGTGAGGATAAATACAATAAAGGTAAATAAAGTACCTAGGTGAACATGAGCTAAGGTAAATACCTACTCTAACACCCCCCCTCAAGTGAAGCTAGGGGCCAAAATAGAAGTGGCATGTCCACAGTATGAGTCCTGAAACTAGGCCTGATGAGGTACTCATGTACAATATATCCATGAAGAAATCTCAAACCAAAAGAAGGAAAGAATCTTGCTAGAAGGAAAGAGAAAGAAGAAGAAGAAGAAGGAAGATGTTCTCACGAACACCCCCCAAGAACAACTTCCGAAACCCCAAGCATTCCACACAACTCAAGGTAGCGAGGTGATGCAAAAGGCTTCGTAAAGATGTCTGCAACCTGCTGCTGAGTCGGAATGTACTCCAAGAAAAGAACTCCATCCTGAATGTGCTGACGAATGAAGTGGATGTGTATCTCAATATGCTTGGTCCATTGGTGCTCAACTGGGTTGCGAGAAATGTGAATTGCACTTTGGTTGTCACACCAAAGTATAGTCGGTGAATCCTGTGGGAATCCAAACTCTGTCAATAACTGGCAAAGCCAAAGAATCTGCTAACTCGCTGTAACTGCTGCCCTGTACTCTGCCTCTGAAGATGAAAGTGCAATAGCCTGTTACTTTTTGCACGCCCAAGCAACTGGAGAAGAACCAAGACAGAAAAGATAGCCAGAAGTGGAACGCCTGTCATCAATAGAACCTACCCAATCTAAATCTGTATACCCAACCAACTGAGTAGAACCCCTAGTGTAGTGTAGGCCAAAGTGGGAAGTGCCATGCAAATAGTGCAAAATCCTTTTAGCAGCCTGCCAGTGACTACTATGAGGAGAATGTGCAAACTGAGATACAAGCCCTACTGCAAATGAAATATCAGGGTGAGTATGGGTCAAGTACATGAGACTCCTAACCAACTGCCTATACAATGTAGGATCACAAAGTGGTGTGGTACATGTGGAAGTAAGAGTAACTCTAGACTGAAAAGGAGATGGACTTGGCTTGCAATCAGCCATATCAAAGTGCCTAAGAAGATCATGGGTGTACTTTTGCTGACTCAAATGAATCCCTGAATCTGTCTGAGAAATCTGCAAACCAAGGAAATAATGCAATAGCCCAAGATCTGTCATGTCAAACTGTGTAGAAAGAGCCCTCTGAATACTCTAAATGTGGGAAGAAGAGCTGCCAGTAAGTAACAGATCATCAACATACAAGACAAGTATCACAATATCCTCACCAACATGTTGGAGATACACTGTATGATCGGAGTGGCAATGAACAAAACTAGTAGATAGAAGAAAAGAATCCATCTTCTCATACCAAGCCCGAGGGGCTTGTTTGAGACCATAGAGAGACCTTCAGAGCCTACAAACAAGAGAAGAATCCTGAAAAATCCAGCCGGCTGCTCCATATATATTTCCTCTTGTAGATCTCCATGTAAGAAGGCACTCTTCACGTCCATCTGGTATACGGGCCACCCCTGTGATGCAGCAATAGCAAGTACAAGGCATACATAATCCATCTTGGCAACGGGTGTAAAAGTCTCAGAGTAATCAATACCTTCAACTTGTGAAAAACCCTTTGCAACAAGACGAGCCTTATACTTGTCAATGGACCCATCAACTGCGTATTTGGTTCGGTATACCCACTTACACCTAACCATCTTTCTTCCTTTAGGAAGAGATACCAAATCCCAAGTATGATTCTTCATCAAAGAAGAATACTCAGCTGCCATCGCATCATCCCACTCCTGTATCCCATGAGCCTTTGAAAAAGACTGTGGATCCTCAGAAACTACCTGACACAAAATTCCAGAACCTGTAGAATGTGCATGATGATGCCTAGTGGGTGGAAGATCCTCTATGAAAGGTGTTGCCTCAGAAACTAGTAGTACAAGCCCACTTAGGCATAGTGACAACATCAGTGGGAATAAGATCCTCAATGGCATCTATAACCTCCTCATCAATCTCCTCAAAGAAAGGATCCTCAAGATGAGATGAAGAAGAAGAAGGAATGGAAGAAGATGAAGAATCATGAGGAGTGAAACGCTCATCAAACTGAACATGTGTTCAAAAAAGAACATCATGTGTATCAGGATCTAAAAGACAATAAGCTCTCATGTCCTCACAATACCCTACAAAGATCAAGGGTTTACTCTTCTTATCCAAAGCTTTCCTTTTCTTCTTTGGCACAAAGGCCCAAGCATGGCTCCCAAAGACTCAAAAAATGAGACATCTGGCTTAGTGTTGGACCAAGCTTCCTTTGGAGTCAAATGCTCAAGTGCTCTGTGTGGTGTGTGATTCTGAATATAGTTAGCACAATTAACTGCTTCTGCCCAATAGATAGGAGGTATATCTCTAGAATGCATCATACAGTTAGCCATTTCCTTCAAAGTTCTATTCTTCCTTTCTGCTAAGCCATTCTGTTGTGGAGTATGAGGAACAAAATGCTGGTGAATAATGCCTTGAGTTGCCAAAAAGTTAGAAAACTCATTGCTGAAGTACTCCCCCCATTATCAGTATGAAGGTTCTTTATGCTACTAGAAGATTGTTTCTTGACCAAAGCCTTGAAGACTTTGAAGTGTGAAAAAACATCACTTTTGTACTTGAGAAAATAAACCCAAGTACGCCTCAAGAAATTATCAATAAATGTAAGTGCATACTTAGCTCCATTGAAAGATGGGGTAGGAAAAACCATCAAGTCACTATGCACAAGCTCAAGTGGTGAAGAAGCTCTCTTAGAAAAATTCTTAGGAAAATGATCTTGGTGTTGTTTCCCTAATGCACAACCATGACAAACTCCCTCAAGACAAGAAACTCTAGGAAGACCATCTACCATACCATGAGTGCTCAACTCCTTCAAATATCTATAATTGAGATGTCCAAATCTTTCATGCCAAAGCTTACTCTCTGAATCTGCATGAGAAACCAATCATGTCCCTATAGAAGAAGTGTCATCAAAACCCTCAAAGTGATATAGTCTAGAACTATGATCAACAATACCCTGAGCAACAAGTGAATGAGGCTCCAACAAAGTTCTTACTTCTACTCCATGTGGTGTAAAAGTCACTATTTTTCCCTTGACCAGAATGACAAATTTGATATACAGAAAGAAAATTTGTAGTGATGTTAGGAACATATAGTGCATCTTGGATATTGCCACCATCAAGTTGTATATCACCTTTTCCCTCAACAGAAAGAAAGGAAGAATCTCCAACCTCAATTTTGGAAGTAGAACTCAAACCTAGAGAAACAAAAGACTCCTTGGAAGAAGTCATGTGATGAGAAGCACCAGAATCTATAACCCAACTGTCTGCAAGTGGTGACTGAGATCTTCCAACAACATTAAGTGCTTTTCCATGCTGATTAGAAGGAGGTGGAGTGGAGATAGAAATTTTGTGTTTCTTGACTGCATCCTCTAAGGCTTGCATTCACTTATAACACCTATGTTCTTCATGATTACTACCCCCACAAAAAGAGCATGAACGGCTAGACTTATTCTTGGATTTAGAAGACTCCTTGGGTTTTGAGTTGTTTTCTTTGGGTTTAGGAGAATTTTGAGATGGAGAAGGTGTGGATTTGGTTTTACTTTTTGGTTTTCCCTTGCCCTTAGGATTAGATGCAACTAATTCCTTTTGAGAGGTGGAAGACTCAAGGTGAGACAATTTGGATTCTTCCCTAGTAAGTCTTTCACAAAATGTTTCTAAGTTAGGCATTTTGAATGTGTCACCTAAGGCATCCATGCTAGAGAAAAAGGTAGAAGAAAAATTTGGAATGGTCCTCTCAACTTGGATAGAATCAAGTAAACACACTCTTCATCTTTCTTATCTCTTCCACTCCCCTTCAACTGTGTCAACAAATGCTTGAACTTGGTAAGATAGTCTATAATTGTTGGAAAATCTTCAGGATTAAGAGAGGTGATCTCAATTTCAAGTTGCATGGCTCTCATATGATCCACCTTACTAAATAAATCCTCTAATTTCTCCCATATTTTGAAAGGAGAGTCACACTTTTCCAAATGAAACAAAATACTGTCACTTACATAAGTTCCTATCAAACCCATACACTCATCAAATTTGCACTGGTACTGAAATTTCTCATATTCTCTAGTGAACACTGGTTGTTCTGAAGAAGTTAAAGCCCATAATCCTTTCCACTTAATTATTGTTTCCATTCTTGGTTTCCATGTGTGGTAATTATGTGTTGTTAATGGCTCAACATGATCTAATGCAGAAGTAGATGATTTCATCCTCAAAAAATCACCAAAAGAAATGCAAGAACCAAGCAATGCAACAAGACCCCCAAGCAATGCAACAAGAGCCCCCCAAATTTTGGCACTTTATAATGAGTGTGTGTTACAATATGACACTTTATAATTATAGTGCGATTCTTAAAATAAATATTTCCAATGGAAAGAGCACGGAAAACAAGCACTTTTGTAAAAAACGGCACTCAAAACCGAGTTACCGATCAAAAGTTACAAGCTTTTCAATATTATGCTCTACTATTTATTTTAGTTGACCACTAAAACAAAATAAAATGCTCTTGCCTTCACCACACAAATAAAATGAAAGTATACTTTTTTTTAATTTCGATCACCAAAAAAAAAACCATGAAAGATAGACATATTTACACTTCAAAAAATAGCTATAAAAAGACATAGTTAGAAAATAAATAATATGGAAACCTTATATATTAGTCAGAAAATTTGAAAAATTATATTTTTAGAAAGAAAAGACTCTGCTCTACGTCATGGTATAATTTTTTTTAAATGGATCGATTGTTTTATTTTGATTTATCATAGAGGAAGTGTCATTTTTACACTTTCTTGTAAAAACTTGTTGTTTGTTGTGTTTGTGCAGGTCCATGCCTCAGGCTTGGGGATCTAAACCAGATCCCAAACCTTGAGGCATGGCTTGGGAAAAGAGAAAACAATAAATACGTACATGTTTTGCTTTATTTTATATATTATGGCTCCTCAACGTCCCTTTCATTTCTTTCACGGGAATTCTGTAAACATTCTATTTTGTCTGCAATATTCTCTACATTCTTGCACGATTTTTTAGTATTTCATTTTTTCTTCTACCCCACTAGTTGATTTTTCCTAATCATGGGTGATAAACGTCGAGCTAAGGACAAGAGGAAAGTCAAGAATAAGACACCAGAGCAATTGGAAGAGAAGAGAATAAAGAAATTGAAGAGAATGCAAAAACTTCGAGCAGGGCAAGGTACATTCACTATATCAAATGTAGCTAATGTATTAGAAAATTGGGATGAAATACATAATAAAAAATGTAGAGAATAATAATTTTTCAATGAATAATGATATTGAATTGAATGATAATGTTGGTATGGATGAAGAAATTGATATGAATATGAAAAGACCGATAACCAGATCATACCAAGCCAAGAACACAGATGTTAATCAAACACCATGATCAATAAGATGAAAGTAATTCGCCAGAATAAATTTACATAAAGCCTTTGTAAAAAAATGAGAAACAATATCATATATTATTATGGAACTCAATGCAATACATTGAGAATGGGCCTTGCTTAAATAGGCAAGCAATAATAATCTAAGAACCAGTCAAGGTCGTAGATCAAGCCATAAATCAAGGAAATAACTAGTCATCAAAGAACTAGTCAAGACCATAGATTTAGGATAGAACTAAACATCAATGATCTAGTCAATACCATAGATCAAGGAAAAAACTATACCTAACAACTAGATAATATCTCCTAATATCTAAATAAGATAAAATAAATATCCACACACATAAATGGGTGAGGATAAATACAATAAAGGTAAATAAAGTACCTAGATGAACATGAGCTAAGGTAAATACCTACTCTAATAGAATCTAATTGTTGAACACTTACTTGAGAATCTAAATGTTAACCCTAAAATTTGTATGAAAACACTGAATGAAGAAAGTAACCTTGTAAACAAATATTCACCTCTAAGAACACCTCCTTCAATTTCGCGAAGAAAACCAATTCACTTAATTGAAATTGATGAAAACATTATAAAACCAATGCCTAACAAAATGTCTGAAAGAAATGCGAGAAGAAAAGCTAGTGAAATTTGGGATAATTACTTTGAGAATTTAAATGACACACAAAGATGTCAATTATTGGTTTCATTGATGAAATTAATTAAGATGAGACCTATAATGAAGACCCTGGGGTTAAGAACATCTAATGTTGTTGATAAAAATGCGTCAATTGTTAAAAACATACATAAAGCATACCAAACTGTAGGTGGCAAAAGACGCACCAAATATAGTAATGCTACACAACGTGCACTAACTAATTGTATAGTAAGTGATAAAACAGTTAATAAACGCTTGATTAGAAAAACAAGCAGTGCTTTGAAGCGAAATAGAAAAACACTAATGAAAGCAATAGAGAGACGTAAACGTCTTGAGTTAGTCAATAACACTGACTATTGGGCTTTCTCTAGCAGACTTCCATGAAAAGACAAGAATACATATAATATTCTAAAAGAATTAATTGTAAAATTTTGGAATGAGAACACAAGGGTGTCACCGAATAGAAGAGATACAGTAAAAAGAAGAATAGGTTCTCGTAATTGTGAATTGTGTGTAAAACATTTCTTAGATATGATTCAAACAAAATTGTTCTCTAAGTTTAAAAATGAAAAATCTAAAAATTAACATTAGCCAAAGATTCTTTGAAATGAGAAAACATTTTTATGTGAAAATAAATCACTCACGTACCACTTGTTGTTGCAGGCATCATGTTGAATTTTCAATGCATTATGATGTTTTTTGTCAAATATGTAGTGTTTTGTATACAGACATCATGTTGCAGAAGTCTGGAATAAATGTCCCACAAAAATCTTCAAGGGAATTTATTCTGATAATATTTTGTGAAAAATCAACAAGACAATTTTTTTTATAACAAAGCATGTTTGGATGGAACGTGCAATGTATGCGGTGGCTTGCCAAATACGAAAAGTTATATCCACGAGGAGGGTACATATTCAATAGGAAAATAATTGGTTGATTTCACTAAATATAAATCGGTGGCATATCAATCAAAAGATAGAAAAAAATCTAAGAGGTGTGAGCTTGTTACAAAACAATTACCTATATCAGAATATATGGTCAAATTCAGAGATGAAATTTTTTATGAGTATGCAAGGTACACACATAGAGATCGATGGTTGGATGAAAAATTCAAGTTAAGAAAGGACACATTCCCACTTGGTACTATTGTTTCAGTAGTTGACTTTGCAGAGAATTACACATTGCAGCCATAAATGGAGGTTCAGTCTCAATATTATAACTCAATGCAAGTTTCTATTTTTGTGCATATAACATTCATGCACTCTCCTGAAAGCACTGAGCAAGATAGAAAAATATTAAGAGAGTATCATTTCTACATTAGTGATGATCGGACACATTCTACAGAATATGTACAGGGGTGTTTCCAGGTGTTTTATGCAAACTTGAATGAGAGGAACATTAGTTTCGATCAACATTACATTTGGTCGGACAACTGCACATCACAATTTAAGAATGCATGGATGTTTTATTGGGTAAGAAGGATGCACAAAGAAATAAATGTATAGCATATCTGGAGTTTTACTGAGGCAGGGCATGGAAAAGGAGAGCATGATGGTGCATGAACATGTGTGAAAAGAGCACTTGCAAGAGAAGAGTTAAAAGTTCAAGGATGGTGCTAAATTTACATATGTAAAAAGTATTGTTGATTGGTGTGTCAAGAATATGGGCCATGAATCTCAAGAGAGATTAATAGTTTGTAGATATTTTTAGTTGATAGAGCAACAACATCTGACAAACTTTGAAGATTATATGATAGTTTCATGATCAAGTGATATGCACTCCTTCTGTAGTTCAAATGCAAATGCTTGGACTATTTATACTAGGTGCATGACATGTTTTTATATATTATGCATTGATTTTGCATGGAATGAATGTGAGTCACAACAGTGGTTGGATGAGTGGACTTGTAGACCTCTAATTCCACTTGACACACATCAAGTTCCACGAGCATTATAACTTGCAGGGTCTTCAGATCAAATGACAACATCACCCGACTTTGACCAAGTCTTTAATTTAGCGCAACAAGGTACATACATATATGTACATGCCATGTTTTAGATTTATAAATTATTAAATGGTCAACTCTTAGTGTATTTATAAATTGACTGAACAATTTTACTTTGTGATACATAGGGCACGTTTTTGCAGTTATTGTGAACAGAATTTAATGAAGAGGGAACAGACTACTTCTTATCTCATTGTGTAGAGGGGAAAAAAATTGACTTCCACAGTCATTGACGGTGAAGACCTTGAGTATCCCACTGGATCAGTGGTAGTCACTGGAACTTGGCTTCGACGATATCCTATAAAAAATCAAACATTTGGTTGTTTGAAGACTATGAAGTACATCGGAAGATACTTCACTATTCACATTTGGTCCTTGCAAACAAATATTAAATTGATCAAATATCGAGGTTGGCCATCAAACAAAAATTTATGGAAGGTTCGTGAATCAGATCATGAAGCAATTCTTGCTACTGTCAAGAATAGAGTTGATCCTTACAGTTCATTGGATTGAATTTGTAAAGGTATGTTCTTCATGAATTTAATTTGAATATTTACTTAAATGATTTTGTTTAAATTTTGTATGATTTAAAATTCTATTTAATTACTTACTAACATGTTTATGTAGGTTAGTGGTGCCAAAAAATCTTCCACCTTCACGTGGTTAGCATTGTCAGTAAAGAATTTATTATTCTTGAAGCCAAGTGAAGCTAAGAAAAATTAAATATTAAAAGGATGAACAACAAACAAAAATTCTCATTTCACCACCTATATTGTAAAAAATATCTTATTAAAATTCTCATTTCACCACCTATGTTGTATGAACCACCTATATTATTCAGGTGATTGGTAATGGACAACCTTACACTGACTCAGTATGAATGCAGATGGAGAAATCCACGAGAGGATTTTGTAGAGGGCCCTGACATGGAGGTCTCAGATCTGACGCGACGTCTCTAGGTGCCACGGAGTCTGAGAAATCACCCGTCAAAGATATGGCATGTTTGGGCCTCAAGGCTCTTAAGTGACTACACCCGAACGAGGTAGCCCGAAAGCACGTGGAGCGTAGGGAACCAAAACAAAGCCTCCAATAGCATTCACCAGGCCACCCTGATGTGTTGGTGTAGTTGGTTCAGTCCCACGAACTTCCGTTTGCAAACTACAACCTCTGGCAGCCCTACACTGCCTCAAACTACACTATTTCGTGGGTTTACAAATAGTAGCACATCAAGAGAACTAGAGATCTCTAGGTGCCACGGAGTCCGAGAAATCACATGTCGAAGATATGGCGTGATTGGGCCTTAGGGCTCTTAAGGGACTACACTTGAATGGGGTAGTCCAAAAGCACGGGGAGTGTAGGGAACCAAAACAAAGCCTCCATTAGCATTCACCCGGCCACCTTGACGTGTTGGTGTAGTTGGTTCAGTCCCATGAGCTTTCGTTTACAAACTATAGCCTCTGGTAGCCCTACACTGACTCAGACTGCACTATTTCACGTATTTACAAACAATAGCACAACGAGAGAACCAGATGGAGAAGGTGAAAACCACGAGATTATTTCGTAGAGGGCCCCGACGTGGAGGTCTCAGATCTGACGAGACATCTCTAGGTGCCACAAAGTCCAAGAAATCACCCGTCAAAGATATGGCGTGTTTGGGCCTCAGGGCTCTTAAGGGACTACGCCCAGACAGGGGTAGCCCGAAAGTATGGGGAGCGTAGGGAACCAAAATGAAGCCTCCAATAGCGTTCACTCAGCCACCCTGATGTGTTGGCGTAGTTGGTTCGGTCCCACATGCTACCATTTGCAAAATACAACATCTAGCAGCCTTACACTGACTTAGACTACATTGTTTCACGCATTTACAAACAATAGGACAACGAGAGAACCGAATGGAGATGGAAAAAACTGTGAGATTATTTTGTAGAGTACCCCAACATGGAGCTCTCGGATTTGACAAGACGTCTCTAGGTGCCACGAGTCGAGAAATCACTCGTCAAAGATATGACGTGTTTGGGTCTCTGGGCTCTTAAGAGACTACGCCCGAACGAGGTAGCCCGAAAGCATGGGGAGTGTAGGGAACTAAAAAAATCCTCCAGTAGAGTTCACTAGGCCATTTAGACGTGTTAACATAGCTGGTTTGGTCCCACATGCTACTGTTTGCAAAATACAACATCTAGCAGCCCTACACTGACTTAGACTACACTATTTCGTGCGTTTGCAAACAATAGGACAGCGAGAGAACCAGATGGAGATGGAAAAAACCACGAGAGGCTTTCGTAGAGGTACCCCAACTTGGAGATCTCAAATCTGATGAGACATCTCTAGGTGCCACGAAGTCTAAGAAATCACCCATTGAAGATATGACGTGTTTGGGTCTCAGTGCTCTTAAGAGACTACGCCCGAACGAGGTAGCCCAAAAGCACGGGGAGCATAGGGGAACCAGAAAAAATCCACTAGTAGTGTTCACCAGGCCATTTAGACATGTTGGCATAGTTGGTTTGGTCCCACACGCTACCGTTTGCAAAATACAACATCTAACAGCCCTACACTGACTTAGACTACACTATTTCGTACGCGTTTGCAAACAATAGGACAGGGAGAGAACCGGATGGAGATGGAAAAAACCGCGAGAGAATTTTGTAGAGTACCCTGACATGGAGCTCTTGGATCTGACGAGAAATCTCTAGGTGCCACGAAGTCTGAGAAATAACCCGTCGAAGATATGACGTGTTTGGGTCTCAGGGCTCTTAATAGACTATGCCCGAACGAGGTAGCCGAAAGCACGGGGAGCATAGGGAACCCAAAAAAATCCTTGAGTAGCATTCACTAGGACATTTGGACGTGTTGGCGTAGTTGGTTCGGTCCCACAAACTACCGTTTGTAAAATACAACATCTAGCAACCTTACACTGACTTAGACTACACTATTTCACGCGTTTGCAAACAATAGGACAACGAGAGAACCAGATGGAGATGGAGAAAACCACGAGAGAATTTCGTAGAGGGATTCAATTTGGAGCTCTCAGATTTGATGATACGTCTCTAGGTGCCACAGAGTCTGAGAAATCACATGTCGAAGATATGGCGTGATTGGGCCTCAGGGATCTTAAGTGACTACGCCCGAACGAGGTAGCCCAAAAGCACGGGGAGCATAGGGAACCAAAATTAAGCCTCCACTAGTGTTCACCAGGCCACCTCAATTTTTTGACATAGTTGTTTTGGTCCCATGAACTTCCGTTTGCAAACTACAACCTCTGGTAGCCCTACACTGACTCAAACTGCATTATTTCACGCATTTGCAAACAATATCACATCGAGAGAACCAGATGGAGATGGAGAAAACCGCAAGAGGATTTTGTAGAGTACCCCAACATGGAGGTCTCGGATCTGACAAGATGTCTCTAGGTGCCACAGAGTTTGAGAAATCACCTGTCAAAGATATGGCATGTTTGGGTGTCAAGGCTCTTAAGGGACTACGCCCGGACGGGGTAGCTTGAAAGCACGTGGAGCGTAGGGAACCAAAATGAAGCCTCTAATAGCATTCACCTAGCCACCCCGATGTGTTGGTGTAGTTGGTTTGGTCCCACGAACTTCCGTTTGCAAACTAAAACCTCTGGTAACCCCTACACTGACTCAAACTACACTATTTTGTGCATTTGCAAACAATAACACATTGAGAGAACCTGATGGAGACGGAGAAAACCGTGAGATAATTTCTTAGAGGGACCCAATGTGGATATCTAAGATCTAACGAGACATCTCTAGGTGCCATGGAGTCTGAGAAATCACTCGTCGAAGATATGGCGTGTTTTGGCCTCAGGGCTCTTAAGCGACTACGTCCAGACGGGGTAGCCTGAAAGCACATGGGTAGCATAGGGAAGCAAAATGAAGCCTCTAATAGTGTTCACTAGGCCACCCCAATGTGTTGGCGCAGTTGGTTTGGTCCCACGAGCTTCCGTTTTCAAACTACAGCCTCTAGTAGCCCTACACTGACTCAAACTGCACTATTTCTCGTGTTTACAAATAATAGTACAACAAGAGAACCTGATGGAGACAAAGAAAACCACGAGAGGATTTCATATAGGGCTTCAACATAGAGCTCTTGGATCTGACGAGATGTCTCTAGGTGCCACGGAGTCTGAGAAATCACATGTCGAAGATATGGCGTGATTGGGTCTCAGGGCTTTTAAGCGACTACGCCCGAACGAGGTAGCTCGAAAGCACATGGAGCGTAGGGAACCAAAACTAAGCCTCCACTAGCAATTCACCAGGCCACACCGATGTGTTGGCGTAGTTGGTTTGGTCCCATAAACTTTCGTTTGTAAACTACAGCCTCTGGCAGCCCTACACTGACTCAAACAACACTATTTTGTGTGTTTGCAAATAATAGCACTTCGAGAGAACTAGATGGAGACGGAGAAAACCATGAGAGGATTTCATAGAGGTCCTAAATGTGGATCTCTTAGATTTAACAAGACATCTCTAGGTGCCACAGAGTCTGAGAAATCACCTATTGAAGATATGGTGTGATTGGGCCTCAGGGCTCTTAAGCGATTACGCCCAAACGGGGTAACCCGATAGCACGGGTAAAGGAAACCACCAATGTTCAATGATTTTTCCATAGGATGCAACTATGTAGACTATGAACTTAGTTTTGTTGGGGAGACCACCAATGTTCCAACTGTTCATTTTGAAAGAATGAATATCTTCAATCAAATAGAGAATGAAGAGCATGATTTTTTTTAGACATTACAAAAGGTTGTTTGTGCCCAAAAAGAAGCCGAAGGCCATATAAATATTTAGTCTTCAACATTGGATGACAATGAACATCGTGAAGAAATATAATTAGATGAATATGTCACTATGATTCAAGAATAAATGCCTCTTGAAAGTCATAAAGAGTCAATTTGATTACCCAAAAACATTTGGAAGAACTTAAAGAGAAGATACGAGCGAAAGAAAAGGAAAAAATGGGAAGCATGGAAGGATCACAACTTAACTGGAATGGAAGATCTATGTGATTTCTCGAACTCTATGGCACCTAGAGACATCTCATCAGATCCAAGAGCTCCACATCAGGGCCCTCTACGAAAGTAGCTCACGGTTTTCTCCTTTTCCATCTGGTTCTCTCGATGTGCTATTGTTTGCAAACACGTGAAATAGTGCAGTCTAAGTCAGTGTAAGGCTGCTAGATGTTGTATTTTGAAAATAGTAGCTTGTGGTACCAATCCAACTACACCAACATGTTGGGGTGGACTAGTGAATGCTAGTGGAGGCTTCGTTTTTGTTCCCTATTCTCCCCGTGCTTTCAGGCTACCCCGTGCGGGCGTAGTCGCTTAAGAGTCCCTGAGGCCCAAACATGCCATATCTTCGACATGTGATTTCTCAGACTCCATGGAACCTAAAGAGATATCATCAGATCTGAGAGCTCCTCCTCATGGGGCCCTCTACGAAAGCCTCTCACGGTTTTCTTCGTTTCCATCCGTTCTCTCGCTGTCCTATTGTTTACAAATGTGAGAAATAGTGTAGTCTAAGTCAGTGTAAGGCTGTTAGATGATGTAGTTTGCAAATGGAAGCTCATGGGACCCAACCAACTATCCCAACATGTCTAAATGGCCTGTGAATGCTAGTGGAGGCTTCGTTTTGGTTCCCTATGCTCCCTATGCTTTCGGGCTACCTCGTCCGAGCGTAGTCACTTAAGAGCCCTGAGGCCCAAACATGCCATATCTTCGACGGGTGATTTCTCAGACTCCATGGCACCTAGAGACATATCATCAGATCTGAGACCTCCATGTCAGAGGCCCTCTACGAAATCCTCTCATGGTTTTCTCTGTCTCCATCCGGTTCTCTCGCTGTGCTATTGTTTGTAAACACGCGAAATAGTGCAGTTTGAGTCAGTGTAGGGCTGCCAGAGGCTGTAGTTTGCAAACGGAAGCTCGTGGGACCAAACCAACTACGCCAACACATTGGGGTGGCCTAGTGAATGCTAGTGGAGGATTCTTTTTTTGTTCCCTATGCCTCCCCGTGCTTTCGGGCTACCCTGTCTGGGCGTAGTCGCTTAAGAGCCCTGAGGCCCAAACACGCCATATCTTCGAACGGGTGATTTCTTGGACTCTGTGGCACCTAGAGACATCTCATCAGATCCGACAGCTCCACATTGGGGACCTCTACAAAAGTATCTCGTGGTTTTCTCCATCTCCATCCGGTTCTCTCGTTGTGCTATTGTTTGCAAACACGAGAAATAGTGCAGTCTAAGTCAGTGTAGGGCTGCCAGAGGCTGTATTTTGCAAATGGAAGCTTGTGGGACCGAACCAACTATGCCAACACGTCAAGGTGGCCTGGTGAATGATATTGGAGGATTTTTTTTGGTTCCCTACACTCCCTGTGCTTTTGAGGCTACCCCATTCCGGGAGTAGTCGCTTAAGAGCCCTGAGGCCCAAACACGCCATATCTTTGACATGCGATTTCTCAGACTCCATGGCACCTAGAGACATCTTGTCATATTTGAGAGCTCTATGTTGGGGACCTCTATGAAATACTCTCGCAGTTTTCTCCATTTCCATCCGGTTCTCTTGCTGTGCTATTGTTTGCAAACGCGAGAAATAATGCAGTCTGAGTCAGTGTAGGGCTGTCAGATGCTGTAGTTTACAAACGGAAGCTCGTGGGACCAAACCAACTACACCAACACGTCGGAGTTTCTTGGTGAATGCTAGTGGAGGATTTGTTTTGGTTCCCTATGCTCCCCGTGCTTTCGAGCTACCCTGTCCGGGTGTAGTTTCTTTAGAGCCCTGAGGCCCAAACACGCCATATCTTTGACATGTGATTTCCTGGACTCTGTGGCACCTAGAGATGTCTCATTACATCTGAGAGCTCCATGTCGAGGACCTCTATGAAATCCTCTCGCAGTTTTCTCCGTCTCCATCCGATTTCTCTCGCTGTGCTATTGTTTGCAAATGGAAGCTTGTGGGACCGAACCAACTATGCCAACAAGTCGAGGTGGCCTAGTGAATGCTAGTGGAGGATTAATTTTGGTTTCCTATGCTCCCCATGCTTTCAGGCTACCCCGTCCGGGCGTAGTCGCTTAAGAGCCTGAGGCCCAAACACACAATATCTTCGACACGTGATTTCTTAGACTTTGTGGCACCTAGAGAAATCTCGTCAGATCCGAGAGCTCCAAATCAAGGACCTATAAAAAATCCTCTTGCAGTCTTCTCCGTCTCCATCCGGTTCTCTCGCTATGCTATTGTTTACAAACGCGAGAAATAGTGCAGTCTGAGTCAGTGTAGGGCTGCTAGATGCTGTAGTTTGAAAACGGAAGCTCGTGGGACCAAACCAACTATGCCAACACATTAGGGTGGCTTGGTGAATGCTAGTGGAGGCTTTGTTTTGGTTCCCTACACTCCTTGTGCTTTCGAGCTACCCCGTCTGGGCGTAGTCACTTAAGAGCCCTGAGGCCCAAACACGCCATATCTTTGACATGTGATTTATTAGACTCTGTGGCACCTAGAGACATCTCGTCAGATTTGAGAGCTCCATGTTGAGGACCTCTATGAAATAATCTCACAGTTTTCTCCGTCTCCTTTCGGTTCTCTTGCTATGCTATTGTTTGTAAATGCGTGAAATAGTGTAGTCTAAGTCAGTGCAAGGCTGGTAGATGCTGTGTTTTGCAAACAATAGCTTGTGGGACCAAACTATTTCAGCCAAGACATCTATATGGCCTAGTGAACACTAGTTTTGGCTTCATTTTGGTTCTATACGCCCCCTGTGCTTTCGGGCTACCCCATCTGGGCGTAGTCGCTTAAGAGCCCTGAGGCCCAAACACGCCATATCTTCGACGAGTGATTTCTCAGATTCCGTGGAACCTAGAGATATATCTTTAGATTTGAGAGCTCTATGTTAGGGACCTCTACGAAATCCTATCATGGGTTTCCCCTTCTCCATCCAGTTCTCTTGTTGTGATATGTTTGCAAACGCGAGAAATAGTGCAGTCTGAGTCAGTGTAGGGCTGCCAGAGGTTGTAGTTTGCAAACAGAAGCTCGTGGGACCAAACCAACTATGCCAACACATCGGGGTGGCCTGGTGAACATTAGTGGAGGCTTCATTTTGGTTCCCTACGCTCCCCGTGCTTTCAGGCTACCCCGTCTAGGTGTAGTTGCTTAAGAGCCCTGAGGCCCAAACACGCCATATCTTCGACATGTGATTTCTCGGACTATGTGGTACCAAGAGATGTCTCGTGAGATCTGAGAGCTCCATGTATGGTCCCTATATGAAATCCTCTCGTGGTTTTCTCCATCTCCATGTGGTTCTCTCGATGTCCTATTGTTTGTAAACACGCGAAATAGTACAGTCTAAGTCAGTGTAAGGCTACTAGATGCTGTAGTTTGTAAACGGAAGCTCGTGGGACCAAACCAAATATGAAAACACATCCAACTGGCCTGGTGAATGCTATTGGAGGCTTCATTTTGGTTCCCTACACTCCCCGTGCTTTCAGGCTACCTCATCCAGGCATAGTTGCTTAAGAGCCCTGAGGCCCAAACACGCCATATCTTCAACGAGTGATTTATCGAACTCCATGGCACCTAGAGATGTCTCGTCAGATCCTAGACCTCCACGTCGGTGCCCTATACGAAATCCTCTTGCGATTTTCTCTGTATTTATCTGGTTCTCTCGTTGTGCTATTGTTTGTAAACACGCGAAATAGTGCAGTTAGAGTCAATGTAGGGCTACCCTATCCAGGCGTAGTCGCTTAAGAGCCCTGAATGACTAGATTGTCTTAAGAATGAATTTTATAGGGGTATGTATAAGAACACACGGGAGTTATCAATCACCTAGTAAATCTTTCTTGTTTAGTTCTAGATGTGAGTCAGCTGGCCTACGGCTTAGTGAGCTTCCATTCATTGATAATTTATGTTATGATAAACCCATGTATGCTTTCAAAAGTGCCTTAAAAATGATAGGGGGGTAGTCATAAATCCTAGTGAAGGGTGTGATGTGATTCATAAATAACTTGAAATGCCTACAGATTTAAAGGTAGTAACACAAATTGGACATGATTAGATAATCAAGAATCATTGAGTGTCTGAATTAGAATGTCATTGCATCTGGAGACATTCTCAAGCATTGGAGTAATGTATATGGAGAGACATTCTTAAAAAATTAACAGATGAAAGACATAAAATTATGACGACTGTCGGGTGTTTTAACCGTGGAGAAGACGACGAAGCATAGAAGAATGTAGTAAGTGCATGATAAGAGAGGAACTAATACAAAGAGACCATGAGCAAGAAGAAGTGCAAGTAAGGTAAATACACATATACACATTGATAAATTGAATGAATAATTACTTAGATTAGGTAACTCTTTATATACATACATTATATAAATATTAATTTCCAAAGTTTGATGCATATTATACATTGAAAATGCTAGTACATGTACATCACCAATAAATGAAAAAATAATCCATAATGTCTTAAATATTGTCAAGTTCACATCATATTAGATTCATGTGAAAATAATCTTAGAATGTAAGGTCTCATACAAAATTATCAAGTTCCAAGTAGTATTTTAATGTGCATAATAAATACAAAAATGCCCAAATAGGTCATATACCATCAAGTTCAAATGCCATATAGGCTTACATACAATGCCATACACTTAGGCATACAAAAACAATTTCATGTAAGACATATATTTCCTACTCATAAAAATCTATCCCTCTCTTGGCCTTGCTCGATGAAGACTCTCCCTTAGGCGAAGATGGAAATCCATGAGATGAATTTGGATCATTCGAGCCCATGCTTCGAGTCATCTTCCGCTGAATACTTGCCTGTAGATGAGTCTGTAAATGTAAACAATTTTTTTTGTCAAAACATAATTTATATATGTTTTCAACATGTATTTAAGACCATGCTAGAATGAAAGTATTTACATAAATACACAAACTTACCGCAAGTTGTCGATCACGCCAAATTTACATCTCACGCTTAGATGAGTCATCGGGAGCTCTTGCAGTATGAATGGGGGTACGAAGACGATGAGGTGGAGGAGTCCATGCCCTCAAAGTCAAAATGGAGGGGGTTAAAGTTCCACATACACATAAGATCCAAAAATCTAACACCATAAATAGTGAAAATAGAGCTAAGTACATATATCTACATAATGACAATATTTTAACTAATTTTATCAATATAGAACTATTGTTTTTACCCTGCTGAACCTGTGAATCAAATGAACAGGGCTGCACCCTGTCGTAGGTAACTCCTGCATACACACAATGAAGGAAATTATTAACATAATTTAATAATTATACAATGAAAGACATTACTAACATGTAATTTAACATAATATGAATTACACAAGAAATTTAACAAAATTTACGTGTTGTCTGAATACCTCATTGAGTTGCTGCACAGATGAAATCGTAGCAGCAACACCTTTATCTACTTGTCACAGAGATGGTGGGGTGTCTAGTGAAGTCAACATCTTTATCAAACATGTATATCACATGAGTTAGATGGAAATACAAGAACATACATATATTTGACTTCAAAACTAATAGATATATACATGCAAATACACACACACACACACACACACACACACACACATGTATGTGAAAATTTTACATAATTAACATTCTAAATTACCTTTGTGAATGTATGTGTATGCATGGTGCTTGCCGCTTGTGGTCGGGATGAAGATGCACCTCCTATGCACTGTAATATCAATGCATGTACATGTACAAATACAATTATTTCAAAAATTTAACATATATAAGTAAATCAGGTACTCCAAACTTTTTGTAACACACATAACTAAACATAAAAAATTTACCTGCGAAGGTGACTCCGATGAATGTAATCCAAATGTCTCACTCAAAAGGACATCTGACATAGTGACATTATCATGTTCATCCCTAGCACCAGGTGCACCAAAATCAATACTCATGAAAGTATCATCCTCCTCGGGCCCCAAACATATGCTACCACATGACAAGAAAAAAAATGTGGCCTCATGCTAGTACTCCCTGAGGGAGTATTCTATGTACCTCCATGAGCATCTAGCTCAAAAATCTCCCTTGTATGTCGAACAAGGGTCGTAGATAGCCCCTGAAGTGCGTGGAGTGTATCAATATCTACTGTCTCCTTCACTGCTTGAGGGACAATCTCAGGGTGAGGGGGATTCTATGTGGGGAATCTACCTTGCTGAATAGGTGCACATTGTGCACCTGGTCGATCCTATGCAGATCCTTTTCCTCTGCCTTGGAAATCTCAGAAATCAAAATAATTTGGGATCTTGTTGAGGATAAACTCGCAATAGAGTTTCCTCAAAAAGTATAGTGGCACCTAGTTGTTATTACAAGGTGGAAAATCAAACACCATCCACCATCGGTCCCAAAAAATAATTTTAATCAAATTATTATTGCACCAATGGATGGGAAACCATCTATATGTCAACGGAACAGTAAGATGAGTTCGGGGGTCTGTGAATAAGGCGCATATGAGTTCTTTTAAAATTTATTTTTTCTTTACATCCACATATGACAATTTGTTGGAATAATACACCCTACAAACCTCTCTGTAATTTGTCCAACAATCAATTTGCCCTGTTGACACGTCAATTTGAACAAGTAATGCCTCCAATGTGTTTGCAAGAGAGGCACGGTGGGGGTTAGTAGATTGTGCATCCCTCATTATTTTGATTAAATCCTCAATTTCAATTTTGTTTTCAACTATTGGGCTGCTAAATCTTCTTGACTACCCAAGGGATGTTGAGAACTTGTGGGAGTGTTAGGAGGGATGTCAGGAATAATAGGGTTTGGTTGTGGTTGATTCCCTCGACCTCTAACTGCAACAATAAAAAATATGTACTCAATTCAAATTTTAATCTATAATTGTCATATTTCAATGCAATTTTGAGAAAATAATTGTTCTTACCTCTTCTTCGTGGTGCCATCGTTGATTCAGATATTCCCGGAGATCCAGAAACGATCCTTTGAGCTTGAGATCCAGCTTAATGAAAAAATGTGAGGGAATGAACAAGCTCTGAAACTCACATTTAAGGGAGGTAAAATGATAGAGGCTCGGGCCTCTTTTTTTTGGTTTATAGTTGGCATAATGTGTATGCATTATGCGTTGGTGATTCTCAAGCCAAAAAAATTAAAATGTGAGTGCATTTTAACAAAATGCATACACGTTTTGATTTTTTTTTCAGATTCTTGTCTACTTTTTGGCCCCCCAACTTTGTGCACTTACCCTGACATGTTGCTCTTGCTTAAATAACTCTGGGGTGACCTGTAATCACTTGCAACAAAGTGGAAATCCTAGAAACCTACATTACCCTTCATCAAAGCATTAACAAAAAAAAAAAGAAATCATGTGTGTGGTGAGGCTAGACTACCCTTGGTGGTCAACCCCAGCTTTTAATCCAATCCAAGTGTTTAACTATGTGCCCTCATGTGGGATCAAGCCTCATATAGTTCTCTTAGGTCTTTGTGCAAGTGTGAGTGTGATTTCAGTCAACCCCTGGGGGCACCCTCATGTCTCATGACACAATGATAAAAGGATTATCATATAGTACAAAATGTACCCAACATAGTAATAGTGTGATATGGTGTTCCTCAACTTTATGATCTATCCCTTTGTTCCATGAAACTCTTTGACAATGCTTGGAGTGACTCTGGTCTTGCTAAGACATGGATTTATGACCTTTGCATGCTTGGAAATGGAGGAATCTAGACTCTTTGATCTAGTTGAGTGCTTTAGACCTATAGTAGGGACTACTTTAACTAATGTGAAACTGATTTGAGTAGATTTAGGATATCCTTGAGTGCTTTTGGATTGATATTTGCAATAAGATCTTATAAGAGTTTAAGGTGAGATATAAAGTGACAATAACTTTATTTTATAACCTTTCGTAGTTGAAATAATCTAATAAGATTGGCCCTGGGAAAGATGAAGAAACACAATCAAGATATTCAAAATGAAAATAGAGTTAGAGAATGCAAAAGGAGGGACTACACAAGCTGGTCAAGACCATATTCCACATCCTAACCATTTGTACGTTCATGGAAAGGAGGAATGTGATGTAAAATATAAAATTGTGGCATGATGTATATGTCCAATTTACTATTTTTTTTCAATAATAGAATTGATGACCAAACAAAGTGCAAAGATGAGAAAGTCACAAAGGAGGTAGAGGGATACATTGATTGGATTATTAATGTGTACATTTGTTTTAGCAAGGGAGCACAACCAAAATTGACATTGCAAAAGGACAAGTTACTAGATTTTAGTGTCTACATTTTCCCCTTTAAGTGTGTAATTGAAAATTGCATGATTTCAAGAATAACATACTAGAATGTGCACACACTTTGTATTTTCTTAATCTTTGTTCTTTGATGTGTTGGTGTGTCACATTCCATGATGAACCCTATAACACAGAGTGCGGTCAATGTCTACGATAAAAACTAAGCTATACCGCATAATATAGATAATGCTTATAACTTTGAATTTGTATAAAGTAAGTAAAAGAGAAGAGAAACATGGAAGGAACACAGGTGTTCATTATGAGGGGGGAGATATCTCATTCTTATTTTACTCTAGCGATTTAATTTTTTTTTGAGATGTCGAAGGATTAGGGGTGATAAATCCCCAATTATGCCAAAAAAAGAGACTAGAGTGTTGATTGCAACCCAACACTATAGAGAGAGAGAGAGAGGAGGAACCAAAGTACGCATTTTGAAACTTGTAAGAGAAGAGGAAGGAAAAACTACAAAGAACTAACCAACTTCAATACCTTTTCAAAAAAAAAATTGAAAGAAGAAGAAGGACACCTTATAAATAATTTAACCACTTTGATACCTTCCACAACCCTATAGACCATGTTGCTACAAATGGATCTAGGTCCAATTTTTTACTGTTATAAATATTGAGTAAGATAGAACCATAACGAGGAATAGACACACCATTCCCCCATAAGGTGTTTTACAATTGAAACTGAGTGTATAGATTCTAGAATAACATAAGAGAGAAGGAAGCCATGTTCTTGCAAGTAATGTAGAGAAGGAATGAAGTACATATGCCACTTGTATTATACTATGAGTTGAGTAATATATATTTGAAATTGTATGAGAATCCTATAACTAGTTGAGAAAATATGAAAAAATCATGAGAATATGCTTTCATTTGGGAACATCCACTATGATCAAGACTGTATGATTAGGATATTTTCTTGGTGTAAAAATTTCCCTAATCTTCCCCAAACCATTCTAGTGTGGTAGATCTTTCCGAGAGCTTTCTGATGACTATAAGAACGTGAAAAATAGACACTCTGAGCTCAAGTTATGTTCGGTCAAAGTTTGGTCAACTAGAAGGTCAATGTTGATCAACAGGGCCATGGTGACGTGGACGCATGCACAATTGGCCAAGTGGCTCAGTTAGCAGCGGGGAAAGTGGCAAAAGGAGAAAAATGCCACCACGAGTTTTATTTTCCTATCGAGGATCGACAAGTGGTCTTTATTGCCATATTTCATTAGTGGAATATCATATTATGGTATGGTTGAATTTTATATTACTTTGTGTAATTATTCACCATGTAATTCCATATCACTATATGGTTACACCTCCACATTGGCCACTTAAGACTTATATCTTTGAATTTTATACTAAGTGCTTTATATGATATTATTATCCACACATTATATTCTAATGCCTTTGCCACACATTATTAGCAAACAACCACACATTATATTCTAACCAAACCTCCTCCAAGTGCCAACTAATCAAATTCCATGGTCTTGTGGTTATCCTTCCCATAAAAATGGCTCTCTAAGCCAATAAACCATGAATATGCCTTACCATATAAAGCACTCCCTTATCCATAATGCCAAAAATAGTGGATCTTTACCCACTTAGAGGAAAAACCGCGGAAAAATGGTAGGAGGTGGGATTTGATCCCCTGACCTCATAGTTCTAAGGCAATCTGCCCGGCCAATCCGCTAGGTGAGCACAACAAGTTATAAAATGGGTCGCTGCAACTTATACAAGGGGGCCAGGTTTGTGCAAAGGAGGATAAGGAGGTAGTTCTCAAAAAACGCCATTTTTGAAGGCCTTGCACTTAGAATGGGAACTCGGAGTAAAAAGGTGAAATGTAGGGAATTATGAGACGATTCCAATGATGTAAGATTTGATGTTTTTTGGTTGAGTTTTAACCTATTTTTGGAAGCTTTGACTACAGTTTTTAACAGGGATCTATAAGACAACTAGTTAGAAAACACGAATTTCAATGCACTTCTAGTTCAGAAAGTGACTTGGAGTAAACATGAAAAGTGCACATAATTTAGAGATGATCTTAGATATATATATTTTTTTCATATAATGTTTGTAAATCTCCATTTGTAGGTGTTTTTCTAGCACAGTTGCAGGGAGATCACATTGTGAAAACACTGTAGGAGCCACATAACGTTCTTGGGACAGGTTTCTGCTATTTTTCAGAGTTCTTGGGACATTGATCAGCTCATTTGCAGGTTGTGATTCATTATTGGTTGTTTGTAAGAGTTATTGTACTTACCTTTCAATATTATTAATGGATCGGTTCAATCCGAATCCAAGGACGTAGGAATTTCCGAACCTTGTAAACAATCTTGTTTGTTATATGAGTGTTTTCAGTTTTCTAATTATTTATTTGTTACCCAAGTTTTCCAAACTTCTATGGATGAATAATAATTAGAATTTAATCAATTTTTGAAGTTTAGAATACTTAAAATTGGTTAAGAAAATCACGATCTTTGGAAACTTTTAAAAGAGAAAAAATACAACACACGTTTTCAGATCAAGTTTGGTATCAGAGCAGTTAGATTGTCGGATTAGCTTCTAATTGTGTTTGAAAATTTGGCTTCAGTTTCAGTATTGATTTCAATTTTCACTGTGCAGACATTTTGGGGCTTGTCAATCTTCTTTCGCAGTGTGTAGTTTTGAAAGTACAGGTTGTGTTTGCAGGAACAAGGAATCATGGGCAAGTCATCCAAATATGAGCAACTGGATGAGCTTGAAGCCATAAACCGCCAACTCCAAGAAGAAAAATCTTTCTTGAGAGATAATTTTTATTCCTTGGAAGAGGAAATAGTGTGGTTAAAATCTGAGCCACAATTCTCTATAACTAAGAAAGAGGAGTATGTTAACAAGATGCTTGAAGAGAGCAAGAAGTTGATGGGCTTTGTTAAAGAGTTGCAGGAAGAAATACCGACCAAGGATGCCCTCTTGGAAAAGCTACAACAAGGTGAACATAAGAAGGAAATGCCTTCCAAATCAGATGTAGGTACTATGACAGAATGCACTATAAGTTGTTCACATTTTAATTCTTCCTCTCATTCAGTTTCAGATATTCCTTTGGGTTAGTTTGAAAAACACACTAAGGGAATTGGGTCTAAGCTAATGGTTAAGATGGGATTTAATGGAAAGGGCCTTGGTAGAAATGGAAAAGATGATGCTAATCCAATACTGGTAGAGGATCAACCTCAGTTTGCAGGTTTGGGTTATTCTAGTGGGAAAATGGAAATTGGAGAAAGTTCTAAAATAGCTGAAGGAAGACAAGCTTCCAACAGCCAAGGATCTACACCACTAGAACTGCAGGATTCCACCATCAGGAGGAACAATGAAAGGTGTAAGAAAACAACTAAAAGAGGTAATCAGATTCCACCTCCTTCCACTTACACTAAAAATAGCACTAAGGGAAAATCAAATCCTAAAACTTCTAATACACTCTTTCAGTTGGAACAATATAACTTTGGTAGGTAGAAATATGCTTTCCCTTGCACATTTTGTGAAGGTACTAATCATTCTGTTGCATATTTTTAGAAGAGGAAAAATTTGATTAAGAAGTTAATGTTTTTTGTGAATAATAAGGCAGGTGCTAAAGACCAATCTCACCAAGGAAAGGTGAGAAATGGCAAGAATGTTACCTCTCCTAAACAGGGGAATCATTCTCGTAGACAAAGTTCTGAGAATGGTAAAATGGGTAAGAATCCTAAAAATAGGGAAGTTAAATTTTGTTCCCATTGTAATAGGAATGGTCATGATGTTAAGGTTTGTTGGTTTGTTCCTAAACAACAAAATTGGAAAGTTGTTAAAAAGAACAATATTGTAAAACCAGTAGTGCTAAACCTAACTAAAACTCATTTTGGTACTGAGAAGGTAAAACAACCAAAACGGAAAAACCCAAGTGATTGGTTGGGAAAAAAACTCCTCAACTTTATATTTGCACTACAGTAAATTGTTGATAGTAGGCAAGCAAAATTTTTTCAGAGCTATATTTTAGGGATTCCTGTTGATTGATAAGGATTTGTTCCTAAGTTGATATTTAAGCTTTGAAAATGAATGGAAACAACTGAAGAGAATATTTGAGTGATAGGTTCATCATACTCATGTTTTTTTTCTCATATTGGTTAGTAGTTCCATTGTTGAAAACAATATGCAGGGATAGGCATAAAGCATGTCTAAATTTGAAACTTGCAGTTTTATACAATGTTTTGGTAGCTTCACATGGATTCAGTTGTTGACTATAGCTATTTTTGGGTGTTGATAGTCTATTTTATTTTAATAGTGAATACTTACAGTTGTTACAGTTTCAGATGGACAGTGGGCACTAGCCTAATTGTGGGCAGTTTAGATGTCTGATATACTGATATGTGTTGATGAAATTGTAATTTAAGTAATCGGTTGTATCACAAATTGAAAGTTGAACACTTGCTTTCCGAAATAGAATGGGTGTTATTATCTGGTCATTTAGTTGTGATGGCATTACAATGGGGTATGAAAGTTCACAGTTGTGCATAGAGTTGATAGGGTTACAACGATTCAGTTGAACACTAGCTTAATTTGGTGTTATTATCTGATCAGTTATGTGACTAGCTAATCAACTATTTGCATTTATTTAACTTATAATGTTATTTTGGGTTCTTTTATGTGTTTGTGCAATGTAGGAAGAGATAACATTATTTTTGGGTTGATACACAAATTTTTGTGGACAAAAATCCTTCTGAGTAGGGAGGAGTGATCAGGAGATATTTTTGGTGTCAAAAGTTCCCTAAACCATTCTAGTGTGGTAGAGCTTTCAGAGAGCCTTTCGATGACTATAAGAACGTGAAAAATGGACACTCTGAGCTCAAGTTATGTTCGATCAAAGTTTGGTCAACTGGAAGGTCAATGTTGGTCAACAGTGCCATGGTGACGTGGACGCATGCACAATTGGCCAAGTGGCTCAGTTAGCAGTGGGCAAGTGGCAAAAGGAGAAAAATGTCACCACGAGTTTTATTTTCCTATCGATGATCGAAAAGTGGTATTTATTGCCATATTTCATTAGTGGAATATCATATTATGGTATGGTTGAATTTTATATTACTTTGTGTAATTATTCACCATGTAATTCCATATCACTATATGGTTACACCTCCACATTGGCCACTTAAGACTTATCTCTTTGAATTTTATACTAAGTGCTTTGGATGATATTATTATCCACACATTATATTCTAATGCCTTTGCCACACATTATTAGCAAACAACCACACATTATATTCTAACCAAACCTCCTCCAAGTGCCAACTAATCAAATTCCACGGTCTTGTGGTTATCCTTCCCACAAAAATGGCTCTCTAAGCCAATAAACCACGAATATGCCTTACCATATAAAGCACTCCGTGGAAAAATGGTAGGAGGTAGGATTTGATCCCCTAACCTCATAGTTTTTAGGCAATCCACCCAGCCAATCTGCTAGGTGAGCACAACAAGTTATAAAATGGGTCGTTGCAACTTATACGAGGGGGCTAGGTCTGTGCAAAGGAGGATAATGAGGTAGTTCTCAAAAAATGCCATTTTTGAAGGCCTTGCACTCAGAATGGGAACTCAAAGTAAAAAGGTGAAATGTAGGGAATTCTGAGAAGATTCCAACGATGTAAGATTTGATGTTTTTTGTTGAGTTTTAACCTATTTTTGGAAGCTTTGAATACAATTTTTAATAGGGATCTACAAGACAGCTAGTTGGAAAACACGAATTTCAATGCACTTCTAGTCCGAAAAGTGACTTGGTGTAAGCATGAAAAGTGTACAGAATTTAGAGATTATCTTAGATATATGATTTTTTTTCATATTATGTTTGTAAATATCCATTTGTGGGTGTTTTTCTAACATAGTGTTAGGAAGATCACATTGTGAAAACACTGTAGGAGCCACAGATCATTCTTGGGACAGGTTTTTGCTATTTTTCAGAGTTCTTGGGACATTGATCAGCTCATTTGAAGGTTGTGATTCATTATTGATTGTTTGTAAGAGTTATTGTACTTACATTTCAATATTATTAATGGATCGGTTCAATCCGAACCCGGGGACGTAGTAATTTCCGAACCCCGTAAACAATCTTGTTTGTTATCTGAGTGTTTTCATTTTTCTGATTATTTATTCTTTACCCAAGTTTTCCGCACTTCTAAGGATGAATAATAATTAGAATTTAATCAATTTGTGAAGTTTAGAATACTTAAAATTGGTTAAGAAAATCACGATCTTTGGAAACTTTTAAAAGAGAAAAAAATACAACACACGTTTTCAGATCACTGTACCATGGTCGTAACTGTATTGTATGATTTTGACCTACTTTGAGTTCTACCACTTTTTTATTATGTGTGACTACTTTTGAGGATCTGAACCATATAAAAGCACGTTCCTTTATATGTACTATGTATGTAGATGTAGAATATATCTTGATGAATGCTCCCTTTTTTAAGGCACGTGTGATAAAGTATTTGAGCATGTGACTCAAAAAAGTAAATGGGTACCCATGTGTAATAAGTTTGATAATATGCATGAGATCAAATAAAAGGCTAGATTGGTGGTTATCATTCGGAACATTTACCTATAAAAGTGTTGAACATGGTGGAAACCATGGTGCATAGAGAAAACAACATGCAACATGCAACAAGCAAGGATACATGTGTATAAAAGTAAGAGCAACAATTAAAAGTGTCAATCATGTTATAAACAAGAATAACAATATCATATATACATCAAAGAATAAATCTAGCATGTCATAAACTAGAGTAGTATTAATATAGAAGCATCAAAGTATAAATCAATTGTGCTATAAACTAGAGTAGACCCAATATATGTAGACACCCTAAAATATCACATTACACATTCTAAATAGTGTTATTATTTCATAATACCACTTTCAACCACTTCTAATATATTCCACTATTTTACAACCTTTAATGGAATTTTATGACCATTGTCCCACAACTCCCCTAATCATTCTTATCCCTCACACATGGTCTAGAATAATTAAATATTCACACAATGGACCTTGTTGCACCCATATCTCAATCCTAGGATTAATTAGTTCATCATATCACTATTAATTATTCATTGAGTTTATTAGCTAATATTTAATATCACAATAATTTTATGATCCTATATTATTCATTTAGACTTCACCCCTTATTCAATTAATTAATATTAACTCACTAGTCAACATCTCAAGTTAACTAGAGTAAAAGGAGTTAATTAAACTATAAAATCAATTAAGTACGTGTGTAAGAGGACAAAATTAGAATAAAAAAAACATGCATTTGATTTAACTAAAGATATCTCAAAAAGCATGACATTCTAATACTAAATCAAATCAATGCAAAAGGGTAAAAGTCAAGTCCACTTTTGGGTGAATAGAAAAAAAGTCAAAGATTGAATATTTAATTCTAAATATATAAAAGATTTGCCACCTTTTCCAAGATCAAAATTAACTCATCCATGCAAGCTCAAGCAAGAGTTTATCTCCTCAAATAGATTGGAAACTCAATTAAACAATCCAATCTTTCTTCAATTAACTTCAAATCTAACAAGATAATTATACAAATCCTATATTTTATAATTCTCTTTCTTCCTCTATAAATAATCACTCATTCTTTTGCAATTATCATCTTTGGAAGCTTTGAGAATTGCATAATCATTGTGTTGGGTTGTCATCCAATATTACAAATAGATACGTTGTCCAATTGATCATGAATCTACTATCAGACCAGTCAATGAATATCTTTACTTATAGCTAATCTAATTCCATTCAGAACACTTTTGGAGCATCTGTAAAAAAATTTGATCAAGAGTTTCAATAAGCTCAATGTTCCATTCTAAGCTTTAGCACTCTCATTCGAGGTTGTAAGGAGATACAAAGGAAGGATTGATTTACTTTTATTTGCTTTATTTCTTTTGATATGTAGTTTTTATTTGTATATACAATATAGAAACATCAATGTAGAGACAATTAATCAATAATTTAAGAACATAGTCACACGGAGGCACAATGGGTCACATATAGAGAAACAAGTGCATATAAGAAATATACCCATTAGTTGTAAACATGGGATGCCTATAGTGTCACATGAAAAACAAGGTACTCACACCATATAAAGTAGGTAATAAGAGAAGTGTAATCAATAAAGACAATAGTCAACCATAGGAAAGAAGTCAAACAACACAATAGTCAATCAAGGAAATAATATGTATAAGAAAGTATAAAAAATAGTGATATTATAAATAGAGATAAAAATATAGGTTAGTGTTGCATAAGAAACACATGTTTTCATGTTAGCTCAAAAGATAACATAAACACTATATTTATAATCAAGTGTGATGTGGAAGTGTAAATTAATTGTAGTAAAATGAAAGCACTTGTTTAGTGTAGGATTTGCCCCAAAAAATCAATATCAATGGGAAGGAACCAAGCCAATATATGTCATCTTGTGTCATCATGTGTGTGTCCTACATCAAGCTCAATATACCTTGTGAACACATTTGTGTAAAAATTATATAGAAAAAATATGATATCTATCAAACCAACGTGAAAAACATGTATAAAGTAACAAGCTAGCCAATCAAACAATAAGCATGTCCTCATTTTGTAATTTTTTTATATATGTGAATTTATTTGCATTATGTGATTTAATTTAATGTTTTTGAACTATTTTGATACTAAATATGTACATAAAGGGGGAGAGCACAATCTATACCCAATAATAACCTCATAAGGAGGCACATAACACTGTGAGGGTGAAGGAAGAACATGCCCCACAAATGTCAGAAAACTTGAATGATTTTTTTGTATAATCTAAGTCGAAAATCATGGCACGTGTTGTAGAATACCTAGAGTGGGAAGACTTATGATGAGTGATATAAGTGTCTAGAGGCCTAATTGAAGGACAAAGGGGGCGAGATGATAACCTAATTGAAATGAATGGTATAATTGTACAAGAAATAAATATGTATTTTATAGTGAAAGGCGCATTGAAAAAATTAGTGTAAATACATGTCAGAGTATCCAACAAGAGATGAAGTATGGAAATGATAAATATAATAATGGAAATATGCCACTAGAAGTAATGTGTAGAAGACATATTATTATGAATCCCATAGGGAATAATCAATAGAACAAGAATATTCACTATATGTACCCCATTTTGCATAGTGCTAAACTAAAAATACCCCATGATGATGAGGAGGATCTCCAAAAACTTGATGAGATTTTTTTAAATGATCAAAACCATCACCTATCTCCCTCTTGACCCTTCAACCCTAATCACACCTCTTTTTGGCCCTTTCGAGCTCTCTCGGCACTTTATTTTCTTTCTTCATGAGACTTGCACGAATATGAGACATCGAAAAAGATTTTTATGAGAATATCACTGTGATATTTTTGCAACAACTCGGATGATGATGATCATAAGATTTAGCTCCATACATCTTCAAACCCTTGCTCAAAACCTAGGTCTTCAAACTCTCTTAAACTAGCTATTTATTCACTTCTCAAAGCTTCAAAACCTTGCACACATGATTTATTACATTCATAAACCTGTCACAAAATTTATTAGTTCTCAATTCATGCTCAAACACATGTAAAAGAACTTCACGTAGGTTGCACTTCTTGCACACACACAAGTGACTCATAAAAGCACCAAAAACTATGCTTTTATAAGCTCCTTCTTGATTATAATTCAATCTCAAACATTTTCCCTCATTTTTCTCGACCAATACATCTTAAAAAAAATCACATATTATTTTCATAATAGCTACAAGTGACCCATTTATGTTGGCCTAGACAAAACCCTTCATTTATGCACCAAAAATCCTCATATCCCCATCATTGGAATGAGAAAAATCTCCTAATTCCAAAACTATTTTTATTCATGATATAAAAATAAATAGAAATGTATAAAATAAAATTTAAACATTATACATGGTCTCCATTATCAGTAACCAATCAAATTATTTCTTTTAATGGGCCAAGTGGTTAATAGCCTTCACAAAACACCTGTTTCTAGCACCTTTTCTTCACTTTTTGGCTTCAAGTTCGTACTATAACACCTTAAATATGGCACGTGAACACTAAATGGAAATCTAAGAACATGTATAAAACTTATAGAAAATTTATAGCTCTTGAAGAAATCAATGGTTCAAACCACATAAAAGTTTTCCTTCACCAAATCAAGCTACCTAAAAAGCAAATGGTTAACACCCTTACTGACACAATCAAGACATATAAATGGATTCATTGGATTTCAAAGTCATCCCTATTTACATTTTATGTGTTTTTAAGCATCACCCAATCTATCTCATGTTATAACCAGCTCAATATTTCAACAAAAATAGTTCTGTCCTGGAAAGCCAAAAAACTTCTTGTCCACAAACTGACTTGGAAACTATATAAAAATTCATCATAATGATAAAAAATTTATTACATCACTAGAGATATATCTAAATTCTCTTTCCAACACTTGAATCACCTCCTAACTACTCTTGTAGCTCCTGCAATGTCCATTTTACTGAAGAATACTTTTAAGTACCACAAAAAAGCCCTTTGACTAGTCAACATAAATGGATCATACTTGAATCACCATGAAATAAAACATATTTATACATAAATTAAAACTCACATACATCACATAATATCTATTTAGTTTGCAACTATTGTTATCCAATTTTGTACACTTGGAAAAATTGGACAACGGGAGCCTATTGGACTCTGGACTGAAAAAAGGCCTTCATGAGACTTTTGGAACATTACAAGTTAATTTTTTATTTGAAAGGGTTTTCACTATACTCTGGGAGATCTCGGGATCATCATGGGCTACTTTTCTCTTTTTCGGGTCTGTAGGTTTAAGGTTTGTTCGGAGCAAGAAAATTGGTGTTGGGGCCCACTTTTAGTGAATATCAGGAACAATGGTCAGTCTAATAAATTCACATTTAAGGATCTCGTTGTGCTTCCTTCACTCTTTAGTTTCAGGGAAAATCTTAATATATTTAAAATCTGGATCAAAAAATCTAGTTTGGAGATTCAATGAGACCTTGATCTGAAAGATATAGGGGAAACTTGCTGAGCAGCTCGGCGAGCTCCTCAGTGAGCTGGCATTATATAGCTTACGGAGGTTGAATGAGCCAATGCATGGATCGATTCCTCTAGTGGATGAATGAAACAAGGTAATTTTTCTATCGAATTGATGGGTCGAAGCATGAATGAGCTCATGGAAGAAGTTGGCTCATGCTCGCGCAGAGGGATCAATGGAAATGGCTCAGATTGAGCCATATTCAAGAGATATAACAATGGCTATCAAAAATGGCATAGAATGAGCTTGACATAAACAAGGACGTATTGAGCAAGTCATTGTTTCAAGAAAATTTCATAGAAGGGACTGTAACAACTCGGTGAGTGCATTAAATAAAATCAGGGTTCCCATAGAGTTTGAAGATCAGGAGTTGAGCTCGTGAGATCAAGCTGTACATATAGCCGAGGCATGCAGGAGAAGCTAGGCCAGGGGAATGAATTATGAGTATCCCATTGTGACATGGAGGATCAAGGCTTTAGAAACCTATTTTCATGTTATACTGAGGTAGAGGAAGCCAAGATTGGGGTGTAATTCGGGCTCAGAACCTATTGTCCTCCCAAATTTCCCCACCTTTTCAAATCTAAATTCATGAAAATTGGAGCCCTTCCATGGAAGAAATTCATGTTTTAAACTGCTCATGACTCTTGTTTTCATTTCCCATGGGTTTTTAATAATTTTCCTCAGTCTGCTACCGTTAAAACATTTTACCTATTTTCAGTAGGTGGGAAATGATTTTGGTTCTCATTTGATGGGTTGGAACACGTGGGACCTTGCATCTTTTGTTTCTAACCTTTTTACAGAGAAAGAAATCCTTCATTGGGAGCAGAAATGGTGTTTTCATGTTTCCTACAACTCTCTACATTCTTTTCCCCATCAAATTCTTGCTCAGGAAGGCAAGGCTATGCGTTTGTTTCCCATTAGATGCGTCCGGGTGGGTTTCTTTGTGAACTTATGAATATTGGTGATTTTGGAAAAATGCCAGATTTTCCTCGCATCCCTGCCAGTCCCTGATCGGATGGAGCAGTTTTGGAAGAGCTTCGGGCAGAAGGATCCATTTTATTTTCTAAAGCATTGTGGCAAAGGGAAAATTTCTAAGTTGAGGCCCACAACCAATCAGAGAAGGACATGTGTCTACGTTGAATAGTCAATGGCGAGGACGTGAAATTTTAGGGAAAATATGGAATTCGTCCCCTTTTTCAAAATAGATAAAGTCTAAAGTAGAAGCACATCCTCGTAATCAATCACATGGTGCCACGTGTCCATGTTGAAAATTCAAAGTAGGCCGGCAGAGGTTTTTGATAATTTGAGCCTTTTTGATAAAAGAGTTCAAATGGTAGTTTCAACCTGCATTTCCTTACCACTGAGATGATGCCATGTGTCTGGCCTTTGACAGAGCTGTGGGGGAGTGGAGCAAATCGAGAAAATGCACTTTTTCTCCCAAATGTCAGGAAATACAAATTTCTTCCCTAGGGTCGTCGTTGCTTGGATCTTGCCATGTGCAGGGTCCAAATTTTGAGGTAAAAGGGGGAAAAGATATCCAAATGCCGTCTTCTAGTTTTTATTACCATTAACAAACCAGAGCTCTGTAAAACATGAAAAATGGCTCATTCCTTATTATTTTCTCTGTTTTCCTTGTTGTTTCTCCATGAGATGCATTTCTGGTTAGTTTTGAAGCCGAATTGATAAGTTTGAAGGGATGTAAAGTTTAATCATCAGAAAACGGATTTTATCAGGCATACGTGATAAAATGGGATAAAACTTATCAATAAGCACTTGAGTTCTATAGAAGTGGTTACAAGGTGGAAATGGCAGGACCATGTGAAGGAGAAAATCATGAGATGTCCTTTGCTAAAATAATCATGCTCAAACTAATGAGATATTCACCTTTTTGAACCTCTTGTTTTCATGAGTGTTTGTTTCATGTCACTTTCGAAAAGTGGATCTGTAACAAACATTATACCTTTCGGATATTATTTTCTTGGGGACAAAGTATCGATGTAAACATATTATTATAAATGTATGGCTTTGGCCATGGGAAAGAGGATTCTAGTTTTTCTGGGAAGGTTGTAAATTCTAAAGCAATTCAATACAAAAGTTATTTCTTTCTTATTTTCCTCTGTTACACCTTTCTCTCTCCTTACTCGATTCAATGGATATTTTATTTTGCCTTTAATAGAAACTTTGTGTTCTGGGTTGTGTAAATCTTTAGAACTTTGTGTCTGTAGATTTGTGCAGGTTGTCAAGTAATTAATCCTTTCTATATTTTCTTGGTTCAATGTGAGCAGGGAGATACTTTGGTATCTATATTTCCTAAAAGAATTGTTGTTTTCTTCCTTCTCCCATCTCTATATTATTCCATTCCTTCTGATTGATAATCTTTTAAGTATGAAAAAATTCTAGAATATCAGGGTCCAAACATTGAGAGTTGTATATCTACATATTTGTTTTTCTTGCTTTCAATAAGGGAACCTCTTCCATTAAAGAGGATGGACTTGTTCTCCCCTGACTGCGGTTTCAACCCGTGTTCCATTATGAAACCCAATATTTTTTGGTTACTCCGTTGGGGAATTCATTGCAAATGGATTCCAAGTTTTAATAACAACTTCTTGATCATCTTTGATGTGGAGACTCCAAGATACACTCGGGGTAGAAGAACCCTTGGGGAAGAAGACCCTCATTTAGAAATTTTGTATCATCAAGGTTTCTTCCTTCCTTCTTCATCAAGAAAAAGAAGAGGAACAAGATCTGCAAGCACTCCTCATGCTAGAGAAAAAAATTCTAAGAGTGACATCCCTCAAGATCAAATCAGTCCTATTTTTCACACTTTGACTCTCGCTAGTGTTTCAGTCTCTCTCCAAACAATATTTCCAAGGATGGAAGTTCATCTGCCTTGGGGCCATAGGGTTGGGCCTCTTGCTCTTCCCTAGCCATTGTATGAATTTCCTAGAGGCAACAGAAATAATTTCCCTAAATTTAGAGGTGATGGGAAGGTTCATCCAGATGAACATATTACAACCTTAATTGTTGCTTTTGGTCTCAGGGTTGAACATGAGGATATCTCTGTTAGACTTTTTGTGGAGACATTACAAGATAATGATGCTCATTGGTTTTATCATCTCACTACTGGATCCATCACTAATTGGGACACCATGACAACCCAGTTTGAGTAGCATTTCAAACATGCTGAGGATTTGCATGCCCTCTTGGCCTAGATTTTTTCAAATTAAGAAAGAGTCACATGAGCCCATGAGGGGAATTTACGGCAAAATTCAATAGGTTTGTTAACAAGATCCCACTAAACACACACCCTGTGGATCAGATTCAGAGATGTTTCTTCCTTAATGCCCAATTTCCTGGAGTGAGCTATGCACTTAGGAGAGACAATCTTGCCACCCTTGGAGGATGATTAGAGATTTTTTTTTTGTGTTGAATATGATTTGATCATGTCTAGCAAGCTAAGAAGAGATTCATCCAAATCAAAAGCATCTAATTCTTCCACGATCTTCTCCTGGAGCTAGTGCAGATCAATTGGTACAAAAAATTGCTAATGATTTTATTTCCCTCAAGAAGTAGTTCTCCCAACATGCTCCTTATCAGGATGTTATTAGGAAGAATTTTCAACCCAGAAATGGTTGCCCTCTACTCAGACCAGACTACCAATTGAGGGTCCACATGTTAAATTTATAGTCAATGCAGCATGTGAAGTGCTGGAGCTTGATGATGAGGAAGAGGATGTAATCTATGAAGAACATGAAGAGGAAGATGATGAAGAATTAGAAGAGTTGAATGGATCTCATGTCCATTTTCTCACCACTGAAGGTATAGATGAAGAGGATGATTATGAAGAAATATTTACAAAGATGAACAATGAATCATTTGCTGTCATGACTCGTGAGCAAGCCAACAAGAAGGAGAAAGTGGTGCAGCCTGCTAAAATATCTAAGGAGCCTCCTACGCTCATTCCAGTGATTGCAAAGAGAGGAGCCCCTATTCCAACTTCTTCCACATCCAAGGTATGTTCTGCTATCCCTTCCTCCTCTGTTTCTACTCCTAAAGCTCCTTGCCCTTCAAATGACAGAGTTGATAAGTCAAAAGTTTCATCTACTCCTATCAATGATGCTTCATCTACCTCTGGTTCTTTTGACATTTTTGACCATCTTAAGAAAACTAAGATCCAGATCTCAGAGGCTGAATTCTACCAAACCCATCCCAAGGCCTTTGCTAAGATGGTAGACTTTGTGAACTCCAAATACAAGCCCTCATCCCCTAGTTCCAAAGATCTCTTGCCCACTCCATCTCCTTCATCTCAGCCAAGCCTTGTGGCAGCAGTCAATTCATTTGGTGGGAAGATCTAACCGTTTTATGTCACCCTCCTCATAGCTGGCCACAAACTCAAAAATTGTGTTATTGATTCTGGTGCTTCAGAAAATGTGATGCTTGCTAAGGTAGCTCATGCCTTAGGCTTAACCCTAACCCACGCTTTTGGTTCATGTTACTCAATGGAACGTAGAGAAGTGCCATTTGTTGGAAGGATCAAGGATGCAAAAGTAGCCTTTGCTGCTTTTCCAGAGAAGAGAGTTTTAGCCACCATCTTGGTAGCTGATATTACCCCTTCCTATGGCATGCTGCTGAGTAGAAATTTTTGCAAAAATGTGGGAGGATAAATCATGATGAAGTTGGTCACATGCTCTTATTTCAGTGAATGGGAAAATGAAGAAGCTACTACCTGAGAAACAAACTGAATATATTGTGCAAAAAATAGATGACCCAAAGGCACAAATACTTTATGCAGACATTGATCTTGGTAACTACATGATCATGTCACAAGATGAGGCTAACCATCCTAAGGAAGTTTTTCTTGATCTTAATGGCATTTGGACTTTGGAATTTGATGGAAGCTGCTCCTCAACTAGTTCTGGAGCTGTTGTGGTACTTATTTCTCTTGAAGGGAAAATTCACCATTTCTATTTTAAGCTCCAATTCGAAAACAAAAATAATACAGATGAGTATGAAGCTCTCATCCTTGGCTTAAGCAAAAAAAAGAGATGGTGATCAAGAATCTCCTTGCTCATAGAGGTGTAGAGTTGATTGTAAAACAGGTCAAAGATCTCTATCAAGTGAAGAATAAAATGTTAAAGCATTACATGAACCTGGTTTGGGATTCCATTGAGTTCCTTGATGCCTTTTCAATTGAAGCCATGCCAAGGGAAAGGAACACTAGGGCTGATTCCTTGGTTGTCTCGGGGTCTCTACTGATCCCTCATCTAGATTTCTCCCAGGTGTAAATTCACCATTGAGATGATTCATAGGCCTAGTGTGCTGGACAATGCAAACACATGACATGTATTTAATGATGATCAACACTTGCTTTCCTTCCTTTACCTCATAGATAATTTTGACCAGTTGTACTTTGAAGGAGGCGGAAATCTTCCTAGAGAGTGTGTGCCTCCAAATGAAGGAGATAACAAAGAAGAAATGGATCATGATGTCTACATAAAACTAAAAGGTAATAAGATACCTAAAGGACTGGTAAGTTTAGAAGAGTTATTTGGTAAAAATTATGGGTACATCAAGTCCAAAGCTTCCAAAGGAACTAAATAGTTTGCTGACTATGAAAAGATAAACATAGGGGGTCTTAAAAAACCTATGCTGGTAAACATTAGAAAGTGTTGCACACAAGAGGAGAGGAAGAGAGAAACAAATGTTATTACGTATTCTTATAATGATCTCAAGGCTTTTCAACCAAAAGAGATGCAACATTTCATTACTCTAAAGCCTGAGATCAAGCCCTTCTAGAAAAAGTAGAGGTAGTATAACCCTAAAATTGCTGATACAATTTTTCAAGAAATCCAAAAGTTATTGAAATCTAAAATAATTTTTCCCATTCATCATTCAACATGGATTGCTAATATTGTGTATGTTAGGAAGAATAATGGTGAGATCTAGATTTGTGTTGATTTTAGGAACTTGAATCAAGCCTCTTTGAAGGATAATTATCCTCTCCATGTAATGGATCAAGTGTTGTAGGTTTTTATAGGTTCAAAAATGTTGTCCATGCTTGATGGACTCTCAAGATATAATCAAGTAGAAGTAAGTGTTGAAGACCAGCATAAGACTGCCTTTACCACTCCTTAGGGCACCTTTTCTTACAGGAGAATGCCTTTTGGAATCATCAATTCTGGTGCCACCTTTCAATGGGCAATGGACATGGCCTTTGGAAATCTCAAGGGAAAATACATAGTTGTATATCTTGATGATTTGACCGCGTTTTCAAAAACTAGAGCTAATCATTTCCAACACCTTGAAACTGTTCTCAAAAAGTGTAGAGAGCATGACATCTACTTGAATCCAAAGAAATATGTCTTTTGTGTCACCAAGGGAAAATTATTGGGACACATTGTCTCTAAGAAGGGAATCAAGATTAATCCAAAAAGAGTCCAGATGAAGCAAATCCCTCTCCCCATAAGCAAGAAGGGTGTACACTCTTTCTTTGGAAAGATCAACTTCTTAAGAATATTCATACCTGATTTTGCTGAAATTACTTTGAACATAGCCCACATGATGAAAGGGAAGAAATTTTTTTGTTGGTCCTCTGAAGGAAAGGTTACATTTGAAGACATCAAGAGAGCTATAACAAAGACTCCAATCTTGGCATGCCTTGATTATAACAAAGACTTCATTATCTATTGCTATGCTACTGAAAGTACTCTAGTTGTTGTGTTAACACAGGAGAATGTTGAAAGTCATGAACTCCCCATAGCATTCATGAGTTATATTTTGAAATCCCATGAGATGAAGTGCACCATGATGGAGAAACATGCTTTTGTAGTAGTCAAAGTTGTGAAACAATTTCATTTTTACATCCTCAACTCTCATTCTATAGTACTTGTGCTTGATACAACTATTAAATTAATTCTTACACAACAAGAATTTGGAACCAAGAGAGGTAATTGGGTAGCCAAATTTCAGGAGTATGATCTTGACATAAAACCCACCAAGCTAGTTCAAGGAAAGGGCTTATGTGAACTTATTGCTGAAGGAGCTAATGCCAAATTGTCTATGGAGGAAATTGATATCCATGTTGTTCTTTTCCTTAGCTCAACTGATGAATGGTATGCTAGCATTGCACACTTTCTTAATTATGGAGAATGTCCATCCCATTTGAGTGTCAAGGAGAAGAGAGCCATCAAATTAAGGTCTGCCCAATATGTGTTGTGGGAAAATGCATTGTTCAAAACGAGGCATAGATGGAATGTTTTTAAAATGTGTTGAGAAAGAGAAGCAAAAGAATTTGTTCTCAGCTTTTCATGACCATGCCTGTGGAGGTCATTTCTCTTATGCTATCACAACCCACAAAATCCTTCGTGCTGGATATTATTGGCCTACCTTTTTCAAGGATGCATCAAAGTGGGTAGGCAAGTGTGAAGCATGTCAAACCTTTGTTGGAAGAACAAAATTGGCTGCTTTACCTCTCAAACCAGTAGTGATTGAGGAACCCTTTCAACAATGGGGTTTGGACTTCATTGGAACACTCAATCCACCTTCAAGTGTAGGGCATACTCATGTTTTGACTACCATTGATTTTTTCACCAAGTGGGTGGAAGCCATTCTAGTTAAAAGTACTACTTCTAAAGTAGTATGCAACTTCATCAAGGAGCACATCTTAATAAGGTTTAGGATACCAAACATTATTGTCACTGACAATGCTTCCAATTTTTCTTCTGCTGAGATGATGGATTTATGCTATGGCTATGGCATTTCCCTTGCTCACTTTTCAGATTACTATCCCCAAGGGAATGGGAAAGCATAATCAACTAACAAGTACTTGGTCACCATTGTTTGGAAACTTGTTAATGACTCCAAGAGAAATTGGCATAAGAAACTATATGATGCTTTATGGGCAAATAGGATTACACCTAAGAGAGCAATTGGAATGTCTCCTTTTCAAGTGGTATATGGAGTTGAAGCTTAACTGCTAGTAACATTGGAACTCCCAACCTTGCATTTGATGAAGGCCATTGAGGATGCCAACTTTACTAATTCATTAGACAAGAGAATTATGTACCTCCAGAAGTTGAATGAAGATAGATTGCAAGTGGTTGACAAGATATCAGCTCATCAACTCAAGGTAAAAGCTCTGTTTGACAAGAAGGATAGACCCAGAACTTTTCAAGTGGGAGATAGTGTTCTTGTTCTGGAAAAAAGACATGAAACTCGAGGAAACCATGGTAAATTTGATTCCCTTTGGCTCGGTCCTTTCAAAATAAGACATTTTGATAGTGAGAATTTTCTTTTACCTGGACTACATGGATGGATCTCCTCTCCCACTTTCTTATAGTGGGAAATTTCTGAAGTTTTTCAAAACCTAGCAGCGTTGGCGGTCCCTCTGTACATTCTGTATAGTGTTTTTGATTTCCTTGTTTTTGTTTTGGTTGTTTCCCTTTCTGTGTTCTCTTTTGTGTTGGTTTTTATTCTTTTTGACTCCATTACCCAATGGCTAAGACACTAATCCAATTTGATTACCCAGAATTATCTAAGGTTCTTGATTTTGCCTCTTCCCTCTGCCAAATCATCCCCAGAAGGAGCCAGCTGTTGTCCTCCCAATTTTCCCTACCTTTTCAAATCTAAATTTGTGAAAATTGGAGCCCTGCCATGGAAGAAATTCATGTTTTAAACTCCTCATGACTCTTGTTTTCATTTCCCATAGGTTTTTAATCATATTTCTCAGATTACTCTTGTTAAAACATTTTACCTATTTTCAGTAGGTGGGAAATGATTTTGGTTCTCCTTTGATGGGTTGGAATGCATGGGACATTGCATATTTTGTTTATAACCTTTTTACAGAGAAATAAATCCTTCATCGGGAGCAGAAATGGCATTTTCCCGTTTCCTGCAACTTTCTACGTTCTTTTCCCCATCAAATTCTTACTCGGGAAGGCAAGGCTATGCTTTTGTTTCCCATTGGATGCGGCTGAGTGGGTTTCTTTATGAACTCATGACTTTTGGCGATTTTTGAAAAAATGCCAGATTTTCCCCCCATCCCTGTTGGTCCCTAATTGGTTGGAGTAGTTTTCGCGGAGGTTCGGGCCTGCGGATCCATTTTTCTTACGACCCCCTGTGCCCCGCATCTCATTTCGCAACCTAACCTCATCACCTAAACCTTACACAATTATTTATTAATTACCTTATTATTAATAAATCCACATCGCCATACCTGCCACCTCATTTCGCCACCTCATCATGACCGAGTCTTAACCCTAAACTAACCTAATTAAGACCTATAACTTGGTCCACATCCACACCTATGATTAATTACTCCTCACCCGCACCCAAAACTGACCTCATAATGACTTGACCAAGCCCACAACTAATCCCTCGGGAGAAAAGGAGGGAAAGTTGGCTATTTTACCAAAAATAGCCCACTTTGACCTGACCGATACCGGTTCCTACTCGACCGCCGTCGGTTGTGTAACCGCCATCGGTTCCCTGTAAATGACCACCTCCAACCAAAAACAAAGGATCGGATTTTCATTTGATCAAAAAGGAGGAGAAATCATTGAAAGGATCAGGATTTGCTTGGCCGAGCAGAGACAAGTGAAGAAACAAGAAGAGTTTGCAGAGAAGGACATCAAGCCCAAGACTGCAACTGCAAACTGTGACACTCAGCTGATCATCGTGAGGGAAGACATCTCAGCTTCTGATCGTCAGGACGTCCTATCTGAGTTCTGTCTTTGTCATCACAGTTCTTGGACCTGCATTCTTGTCAATAAACAGTAAGTAGAATCTTGTATGTTCTCTTTGATAACATTTCTTAGACTTTTTGAATCACAGCCGTCATAAATCTATTCCCAGATCTACTACCTAGCAACACATTACATCTAACTATCATTCTTCTACCCTCTCATCACCCCGTTACCTAATCCCACTCATCTACTACCTTACAAACAACACAACCACCCTACAACTGACCCTCACCAAAAGCCCCTAAAACATAGAACCTACCGATATCGGTATCGGTTACCTTGACTCAAAACCAGAAATCAGCCTTTCCCCCTACTTGTTTCAACGAGGCAATTAAATTGTCATTTTACAATCTTTTGTGTTAATTCATATTAGCAGGGGAACTGACCACCTTCGAAAGGAAGTTTTATATTTCCTGGGCCCAAGGCAGTTCCCTCATTTATTGTCTAATTAAAATCTTGTGGTCTTGTATTCTTATTTGCAGGTAGTCCTTCCAAGACAAAAAGGAGTTCTTCGCAATCAACCTGATCTCTCTCTACGGTACGCGCACACCATCTCGACATTCAACAGGTATTCCTCCTAGCCCTAACCCTTATCTGTTTCTAAAAGGAATGAAAGGATAGAAGCAACTCTATTCCCAAAAGTTGAAACATTCCGCGCGAAACATTTTGGCACGCCCGGTGGGACCCATTTCGGGTTTCTTTCTTTCTTGCTTGCTTTCATATAGGGAGCATACTTGCTGTTTTCTTCTTCTAAAGATATTCACAAGGTATTTTGTTATTTTGGTAAAAGAACTTGCTTTGCTTTTACATCTTTGTATTAGTGAAAGTCATCTCTTTTGCTTCATCGAATATCATTTTCGATTTGGGTTTAAAACACGTGCATCACATTCTTGCTTGCTGTTTTCAATTCTAGTGAACATAGATTAAGTAACAGGTCGTACACGTGGGGGTGATATCCACGGTATTGACAAGAAATTAATCTTACTTTCACTGCACAACACATACCGAATCACTTCACAATTAACACAACAGCTCAAACATCCCCCCTTTTTCCGCGGTATTCCTCCGCCCGATTGAGGTAACCTTATAAGCCAAAACAAACTTGACATTTCCTCTAAGTCTTCTGTTTAGGATTCTGACATCATTCTACGTCTAAAGGCATAAGCCCATGATAATTTAAATTAACCCTAGGGTTAGTCTCTGGATTTGCATGTGCATCTTGCTTGTTTTCAGTTATGTTTTCTCTGTTATACACTGTCTTCTGTGATCACCTTAGAACAAATTGATAAATGTACTAAGCATTGTTAAGATCAAATCAGCAGCTTCTTATATTTTCTCATACCAGTCTTATTACACCGACATCGGTTAAGTGACCGACGCCGGCTATAGTCTAACCGACATCGGTTATCAGACCGATATCGGTTACTGTCTTTTACAGTTCCTGACAAACCAGCAACCTACCAATTTCACCATTCTGAGGCTGTTTCTGTTCCTGATAGATTGAAGCCCTACTGTGTACTCTTGTCCATGGTTGTTATCACTCGGAAGCAAGCCGCCGCCATGGTTTCACATGCCTGCTCTGTGCCTTTACCTGAATCACCCCCTTCACATTCTATAGGGAACCCTATGGACACTAGTGAGATCCCCAAAATTCCTGTAGGAGATAAGGAATTTGCCAAATTTCTGGATGCTAATCCTAGCACCGTACAATACTATTTGTCTCATGCCCCTGACCGTACACCCGATGGTCAACTCCTTGTTGGCATGCCTATCAGTATAGCTGCTCATTTAGCTCCCACTCCGCCTGATAACACTGCCTTGCTTTCTGCATCTTTAGCCCCGTCTCCCAATCCGACTGCTTCAGAGGTTCATACGACACAGATTGGATTTCCTTTGGTTAATCTTGGACCCCACATATCATTACCGCCGACTGCTCCTACCTCATCTCCCTTGCAGACTGTTCCATTCATGACTTGCTCTCTGCCACCTATCCACACGAGCTTTCCTTCTCAAGCTCCGCCTACCTTTTCATTCCCATACACGTATCCAGTGACCTCAACATCTTATATAGGACATCCCTATTCGGTCGCCTCAACATATTCATCCTCCATACCTTATCAACACTTAACCCCACCATTGTCTAGCGGAGGCCCTTGGCCCAATTTGCCTCCGTTTACCACAGCCGCACCATCATCTCATCCAACCACGGATTTCATCAAACAAATGATGGACAAAATGCAAAATCTGGAGGCTTCTGTTTCAGGAAGTCGTAGCGCCTTGACATACGAGCAAGTTTGTCGGGAGCCTATTCACCCTTCTGTCCCCCTTCATTCATATCCTCCTCAATGGGAATTGCCAAAATTTACTCGTTTTAATAGTAAAGAGGATCCTCAACAACACTTGCGATCTTTTAGACATGCTTGTTATTTGATTGCTCATGATGATGCCTTGCTACTCCGCACCTTTCCCATGTCCTTATCAGGACCCGCCTTGGAGTGGTACAGTGCTTTAACCCAGCACTCAATCTTCTCTTTTAACCAACTAGCCCAATCTTTCTTGGATCATTTCTCCATTAACATTGCCAAGAAAGTATCTATCACCGACCTCTATGCCATCCGACAATTTGAAGATGAATCTATCGCAGATTTCATTGGACGATGGTGGGGCCTTATCAACCAACTTACATATGCCTTGCCTCAGGCCGAACTTATCAAACTTTTTACGTGGGCATGCGCTAAGCACATCTCTCCTACCCTTCAAATTCAAACTTTCCGCACATTTGACGAGGCCTTTACCATGGCTCGGAAACTAGAAATTCGAGCCTTAGAAGAAGAGAAATTGCGGTTGCGCAACAAAAACCCCAATTTCCAAACTCCAGATTCCACCAATAAACCAAACACCACCACTTCTCACACATCCACTTCTTCAAAATCAAAAGGAGCTGTCCACGCGGTGATGGTCAAATCTCAAGCACCGTCTAATACCCCACCAAAAACCACCTATAAATATAAAGCCGAGCCCATCAATTACACTCCCTTGGGGGAAACTTATGGTGTCATCTTGGAAAAATTGCTCAAAGCCGAGCTATCACCTTGCCTCCTATTAAACCTCACTCCGGGTTTGACTCCACCCGCGCTATACCTTCCTGGTACAAAGAAAATGACTTCTGTAACTTTCACCGCGTAAAAGGACATAGTCATGAAAACTGCAAGATGTTGAAAAACATAGTGCAGGAAATGGTTGATGCGGGGGATATAGCCCTCGATAATCCTAACGCCCCTGCTAACCAAAATTTGAAAATATTCAACAAACCATTCCCGAATCATTCTTCTAACAGTAATCTAAACCAAGATATCTTAGCCGAGGAGAGTGTTCATGAGATCCATGCGGTCTTCGATTCCCAGCCAAAAACCTCTATCGAACAAATTCTGAATCAAGCCTCTTCCCTAACGCAGGAAACCGAACCCCCTTCCTCACCATCAAGACAAGCTGAAATCCTTGCCGTTCCTTTACCCATCAAGGAATTAACTGCCCAGAGTTCCCTTCTCACAAATGAGCCTTCTTACACCACATCCTTACAAGACTGCAAACGGATGTTATCTAACTTATCTATTTCCCAAACGTCTCCTTCTACCACTCTTGCTGCACAAGAGGAAGGCTCGCCACTCCTTTTGTCATCCTTAGATGAGAAACCTCTTGCACCGACATCACCAAATTCTTTAACCATGACGGATCCTCTCAAACATGCCCTCCTACCTATTAGTTCTTCATCGCCTAAATCTTTTCAGCGACCGGTTGACCTCTTAACACCTATTGATACCGTGCCTCATCTACCTTCTATATCACACCCACAGTGGACCGGAATCACAACCCACCTTTCTTCCATACAAGAGTTCCAATTCACACCTGAAGACTGTCATTCTCCAGAAGATAGACGAGTCCTATGGGAACGTTTGAGTACCCCCTATTCTACTCAAATGTAGATGACCGATCCAGACACCTCTACCATATACCCAAAGTGTTTACAGAAACTCAAAATGCCTATGTCCTCATCTCCATCCCCCGCATCTCTACCAAGTATCTCATCCACCTCTATTAGCCTAACCAAATCTTCCCCTACACTTGGGACCGCACCAATACCCAGTCTAACACACCCGCCTAAGCGACTAGATTTATCTAAAAATAAAGCCGCCCCTCCACTTAGGAGACAAACTCAATCCGTGCCCCTATCACAATTAAAACCATCATCGTCACACCTACCTTCCATATTGGGACCTCATCCCTCCACCTTGCATCAATATATCATACCTCCTGCGTTTTCTTTAAAACCACCTACACCTTCTGCACACATACAGAGATCTAAGGGTATATCAACACTGTCATCCCACGTATCCTGTCCACCCATCAACCCTAAACAAATTTCATCATCAAAGGACTTGTTTGCCGTCACTCCTCTTTTGCCGCCGTTGTTTCCGGATACCACGTTATCTGGAGCCTCATCATCTAACCGGCTAAACGTAGCTCCTGCGACAAAGAAACCATGTTTAGTTAAAACCACGTGTCAACACCCCTTGGCTAAACCACCACCCGTACGAACCAACCACGCCCAAACATTACCGAAACCTGCTCAATCAATACCCTCATCCTCCTCCGATTTTGACCCACTCAAAGGATCTTACGCTAAAATCCTTGCTATGTTGGTGGAGAATACGACCATTTCCCTACCCCCACTTAGACCCTATGACCCGTCTAAACCTCGACCTATAGGTTATGATGAGTCTAAAATCTGCGCTTACCACCGCACACCAGGACACGATGTGGAGGGATGCAAAGCCTTAAAATCCATCCTTCGTCAGTCACCTCTCTCAGATAGAAAGGTTAAGAAAGACAACTTACGAAGGGAGAGACCTTTGGCTTCAATTCCCTCTCCTATACCACCTGTCCCCCGCCTCACCAATATCTGTCATTATTACAACCCCACCTATCGAAGCCCATGAGTCATCCCTACCATCTTCCTCCTCTTGTGTTCACGAGATCAATATGATCAGTGTTGCTACTCGAGCGCAGAAAAACAACGAGAAAGCGAAAGAAATCACACCTGCATCTTCTCTTTCTCCGTCCACCATCCCGATCGCACCACCACCTAAAGTGGTTATTCGTGGACCCGCTTACCCCGTTTCTAATGGCGTTGCCCACCGAGCCATGATCAAACAGCTTCACCAATCACCTGTAAAAATGACACTATATGATCTCATTCAGACTTCTGAATCTCATCGACAAGCTCTCGTTGAAATCCTTCAAGGGATTGAGGTCTTACCTAATGAAACCCTGCCTGTTACCTCCATTCTAACACCCAATCACATTGCTTCCCTCACTAAACAATCTACCGCCCCAACCACTTCTGTCTCTTTACAACAAGCTGCTGCTGTCAGTTTCTCCGAAGACGAAATTGTTGACTTTGGTACAGAAGATCCTGACCCTGCTCTTTTCATCTCAGCTTACGTCCGGGATATTCGGGTACGTCGTGTCATGATCGACGGGGGCGCTAGTCTAAACATCATCTCTTCAAAATCCTTCCAACAAATGAATATCCCTTCTAGCTACATGTGTGCCAACCCCATCATGTTGCGGTCATTCAATGATGCTATTACCTCTACCTTAGGCACCGTGATCCTTAACATTCGTGTAGGACCACGTACTTTACCCGAACTCTTCTATGTCCTTGAGGGAGAGTTCCAATACAATATGTTGTTAGGCCGCCCTTGGATCCGGGCTATGGGATGTGTTCCCTCAACCTTACATAGATGCATAAAATTTGAGTACGAGGGGAAGTCCTACACCGTAAAATCTGATCCTCCCCCCTTCAAAACCTGCAATATGTTATATCGCCCTAATGATGTGCTTGTGCCAATCAAGACGCCCATTCATTCAACCCAACCATCTACTTCAACCACACCTCTACCATTCATTTCAACAGCACCTACACCTTCAACCCATGAAACCACTCGTCGTAAAAACCACTTCCCTTCCCGCAGCTAACATCCCAACCGCAGACCCCTTAGTAGATGTTTTTCAGTGCCTTACGCTGGGGGAGTATCGCCTATATAACGTTAGTTCTTTCCATACCCCACAGGAGTATGGACAGGTACATGCACATCCTACCTATGACCGTCGTGTGGGGGAAGTAATCCCCTACGGACCACCTCATTGCCGCACCAACCTAACATATGGGGGTGTCGACGCACCTTCCGTAACCCCTGAACCTCCTCTTGGTGTGGTTCCTTTCCAATCCGACTTTTAATACTTGACAAATCATCATTTCGCCCTTACCTTCTTGACTCGCTGTGCTTGGAAAGGCTTTGGTTTTGGTCTTTATGAACAAGGCCGACATACAATCATCCCCGTAACTACACGCAAGCACAATGATCGTAGTGGTCTCGGATTTCCTGGAACACTTACACCAAAGGAACCTCATGTCAGTTGTCTCCTGGAAGATGATGATGTCACCCCTACCGAACCATCATCACCCATTTTGCCTTCGTCACCCACAGAGTCGATAGATCCTGAATCTATCCCTCCTAACTTTTTTTTTTCATAAATGCTATCTTCCTAGGTCCTCTCACTTATCAACGCGATAATGAGGACCCCTCTTCTATCCCCCTTCTATATCCAGACATGATTGAAGAGGACTCACCTTCAATTAATGTTGTTGAGTGCCAGGATGATGACTCCATCCTCACTTACCTTGGTGCGGATGACTCTTATATTCAACGCACCTTACCATCTGAAACTCAAACCATGCTGAACGAGTCTACTATAGAAATCAACATCCACACAGAGGAAGATCCTCACATTGTGAAGATCGGACAATCCCTTAACGCATCAGAACAAGTTGCCTTTACTACCTTTCTCCGTGCTCGCAACCAAGCTTTCGCTTGGTCCTACGCTGACATGCCAGGAATTGATCCTGACATTGCTGTCCATAACATTACCCTGAAACCCGATTCCAAGCCAATTAAACAGAAACTGAGAAAAATGCATCCACGCATTGCCCTCTTGGTCAAAGAAGAGCTTCAACGACTCCTTTCTGTTTCCTTCATCCTGCCTATTGACTATCCTCAATGGATTTCTAACATCGTACCTGTCACTAAAGTGACGGGGGGACTTCGGATATGCACGGATTTCTGAGATCTTAACCTCGCTTGCCCTAAGGATGACTTCCCCCTACCTAGTATTGACCAACTTGTTGATCTCACTGCAGGCCATGAGATGCTCTCTCTCATGGATGGCTTTTCAGGATATAACCAAATTTTGGTTGCCCCTGCCGATCAACATAAAACTGCCTTCATAACTCCTTGGGGAACCTTCTGTTATCGTGTAATGCCATTTGGCCTTAAGAATGCTGGTGCAACCTATCAGCGGGCTATGACCTACATTTTTCATGACATTATGCACACTATCCTTGAGGATTACGTCGATGATCTTCTTGGCAAATCTAAACATCGCAGTGAACATCTCGATGTTTTAACCATTATTTTTGATCACCTGTTACAATATTCTGTCCGTCTTCAACCAAAGAAATGTGTCTTTGGTGTCCTTTCAGGAAAACTTCTTGGCTTTATCGTCTCTTTGCGTGGCATTGAGGTCGATCCATCTAAAGTCAAAGCTATCCTAGAAATGCCCCCACCTACTAACCTCAAACAATTGCGTAGTTTACAAGGTAAGCTCCAATCTATCCGGCGTTTCATCTCTCAACTCTCGGATCGATGTCAACCTTTTCATCACCTCCTTAAAAAGGACATTGACTTTCAATGGAGCGAAGAGTGCCACCAAGCCTTTGAAGCTCTCAAAGCTTATCTCTTGCAGCCACCCATGCTTATCCCACCTCAGGACGATCGCCCCTTCTACCTTTACCTTTCCGCCACCGACCACGCTGTAGGGGCCATGCTTGCACATCGTGACTCGGCAGAATCGAGAACAAGTAGTTTATTATATAAGTCGTACTTTGGTAGACTATGAGACTAGGTATACACATGTAGAAAAGTTGTGCCTAGCCCTATCATTCGTGGCCACCAAACTCCGACACTACCTCCTGAATCACAAAAATTTCATCATCACCAACACGGACCCCATCCATTATATGTATGCCAAACTTCATCTAAACCAACGCATCGCCCGATGGCTTATGCTCCTCGCCGACCTCGACCTTGATTTTGTCCACCAAAAATCAATCAAAGGACAAACCATCGCAGACCAACTTGCCCCCTTTACCTGGGGAACAATTTACTAATTTTAATTTTCCTGACGAACTCATCGCCACTCTTTCCCTCAGGGAGGATTTGTATCCAATGACCCTCTTCTTCAATGGATCCAAATGCCAGCGCAGCGGAGGAGCCGGCGTTGTTCTCATTCCTCTCAATGCTGAGCCTATGCCTCTTTCATTCCGACTCGATTTCCCCTGCACTAATAATACAGCGGAATACGAGACCCTTGTTTTGGGTCTCCAGGTTGCGTTACAATTAGGTGTCAAATCTATCAATATTTTCGGTGACTCTAAATTGGTAGTCAATCAAGTTATGGGCATCTACCAATGTAAGAATGAGGAACTTCAAAAGTACAAACATTACGTGGATTCACTTTTGACCTCATTTACTCGTTATTCTATCCAGACCATTCCCCGCTCCACTAACAAATTTGCGGATACTATGGCTTGCTTAGCCTCACAAATTCCTGCCTCATCTAACTGACTCTGACATATTCATCTCGGTCCAATAACTCTTTGCCCCATCTTACTCAGCACCGATTGTTTGTATGATAAATAATGTGTCTGCTAATTCGCAGGATACATGGTATCACCAATTTCATGACTACCTTACAACCTCCGTTCTCCCATTTGACCTTACAAGTACCGGCAAATGCACTTTTCTTAAACTTGTTTCTTGTTATGTCGTTATGGGGGGACTCCTTTATAAACATGGCTTTGATGGCATCCTCCTTCGATGTCTAACCGACCCGGAAGTCACCTATACCATTCAACAGGTCCATGATGGTATTTGTGGTGGACATTTTAGCGGCCTTGCCGTGGCCAAACGAATCCTTCGCCTAGGTTATTATTGGCCTACTCTCAATAACAACTGCTACGAATATGTTAAGCGTTGTGTTATGTGTCAACAACATGCCAACCTTCAACATACTCCTAGCCATCCGCTACAGGTCGCATGAAATCTTTGGCCTTTCTCACAATGGGGTTTAGACCTTATTGGTGAGATTCACCCACCTTCTTCGCAACGTCACCGATGGATAATCACAGCAACCGAATATTACACAAAATGGGTGGAGGCTATTCCACTCATTTCAACTAAAAAAGAAAAAATTGTAGAGTTCATTAACCACCACATTATCTGTCGTTTTGGTGTTCCTCATCGCCTGATAACAGATAATGGAAAATCTTTCAAAAATAAGTTGTTGCAAGACCTTTGTGACAACTTTGGTATCAAACTTAGTTTCTCATCACCCTACTATCCACAAGCAAATGGACAAGCTGAATCTTGTAATAAAACCCTAACCAAAATTCTTATGAAAGTTGTCAATGAGTCCGGAAGAAATTGGCATGATCACATCCCCTTTGCCCTTTGGGCTTATCATACTAGCATTCGTACCTCCACTAATGCCACACCATTTTCTTTAGTATATGGTACCGAGGTGGTCTTGCCTCTCGAAATACAAATTACCCTCCCTCAGAATATATCTTCAGGATATTCTCACCAATGATGATTTCCACCAAGAGCGGTTAGCCCAATTAGAGCTTCTTGACAAGCGTCATCTTATGGCTCTTGATCACCTTCAAATCTACCAAAAACGCATCAAGCGTGCTTATGATAAACGACTTCATGAGCATACCTTTAAGGTTGGTGATCTTGTCCTCAAAGAGAATCAACATGTAACCAAACTAGAAAAGAGAAAACATGGAAAATTTGCTCCTAATTGGATTGGGCCTTACATTATCACTCACACTTATGGATCAGGCAATTATTGTTTAGCTTCACTTAATGGTAAACCTGAGCCTGAGCCCCTTAATGCCTTGCATCTTCGACCATTCTACTGTTGAAATTAGTGTTATATCACTTCTCATCTACCTTACGCTCGTCCCTTGAGCTCATTTACCACCACATACACTTTGTTTCTTACATCACAAAATCAAATCAAGCTCACATGGTTTGATTATCATCTCCCCTTTTTAGTCTAGTCCATGACTTCAAAGTATCAAAATAACAAATTCTTAATTAAAACACTTATCGGATTTTCTTGAGTCAAACTTCCTACAAAAAACTAGATGCTTATATGCCCAATGGAAATCTAGACCTCTAAATTATACAATAGACTTCTCCCTTGAAGGACAGCTATATGCCAAACTATTGCTGCTATTATATATAGACTGCTCCCTCCGAAGGACAGCTATACATAAATACCGCATCTGCTACTATACATAGACTGCTCCCTTAAAGGAAAGCTATACACAGTCAACCTTTATCAGAAGCTTCTCACATTGATCAGCTTCGTGAAGACCTCAAGAACAAAAAAATACATATCCCATGTAGACTTCCCCGCATCGATCAGTCTATATCTAGAAAAATAAAATAAAAAATAAAAGCAGTGTTTCATAACACTTTTGAGTCATGGACTTGTCTATTTAGGTCTGGTTCTCTTTTATTAGAATAATCATCTTTATAATAAGTTCTTTGCATCCTTTCCCACATCACCCACCTCACCGCACCATTTGTCAAAGCAACAAAACTCAAGGGACGTGACGTATATCCCATATATTGTGATTATACCACTCTTTTCACCTATTAACTTCTTGTCTATGCAGGGTACCTAGGGGTTCAACTTCATTCTACATTATTATGTGGTTTGTTTGGCTCTTCTCAACTACGGGACACTTTTGCCTCTTTTTCTTGACTCTGAGATTATGTGTTGACCTTAATCAAGATAGGATTCCCTACCAATTGGGTAGGCTAACTTTCGCTTCACCTATACCTATTCCAACATCGCCAATTCCTTACCGACACCAACAACATTACTCTACCAATATCAAATATCAATATTTTTTTTACCAACCAAAAAATTGCCTAACCATACCTAAATTACCTGAATTCACCTCTCCCTAGTTCTAAGGGAGAACTACATCGGTCTGAGGCCCCTCTTTGCTTTGTGCAATGGGCTATGTAGGCAGCACTTTGGAGACATGGGGTCTCCCAAGGTTAGCTCGACCATCCCCTAACATAAACCTATCATGTGTGGTAACTATAAATATTTTTGTGTATTTCTATTTAATCACATTCCTCTTTATCCTTTTTCAAAAACACAAAAAGGTTTCAAAACACAAGCATTCTTATTATTATCATAACTCAAATCAACATACATATTCAGTTTTATTTAGATGTTAAAAAAATACATCTTCTATATCATCAACATGCAGGTCGGCCATCCTTATTTATTCTTATACCTCGATACAATTTACTTAGACCCTCACGCCTCATCCCGAACCTGGTGATGATCGTGATCATTGACGCCTCTCACCAGGCCTCTCTGTCCTCAAAGGTACCACGGCTATTGGTACTGCACCACTGATCTGCAAATCTCTCCTATAACATCTGAATAAACTCCCTCGCATGGAGGTATCTTGCCTTCAGTCCCTCTGCTCGTGACTCCGCAACCGCTAACAATCCTCTTGTCTCATTCACCTATGTTTGGAGCTGATGAACTAGTCTTTGCAAACGATCTCTCTCCGCTGTAATCATAGCTATGTCAGGACGATCACGTACCCCTCATAGCTTTTTTACCCACCATAATCTATAGGCCTCTGTCGTTCCTGCATCCATCACCCTGTGATCGGATTGCTACCCTCCTCTGGCCCTTCTGGAGGTGTTTGGCCGGGGAGGCGAGAATGCTACCTCGGCGTTGATCCTCATATATGGTCTATAAGCCAGGGGTATATCCTGTACAAATCCAAATTGTCGCTGCACACGATCTAGAGGAATCCTCTCATACTCCCCTAGCCTATTCCCCGTAATCCACCTCAATCGCTCTACACCCCTCAAGTCCTCAGCTATATTCTCTGTTACCATATAGTTCCCGTAAGGCCTCCAATAGATATCCGCAATCGTCACCATCTCCCATACCTGCCTATAATACTCGATGTCACCCATCACGGCCTAGGATCTTACCTCTTTTTTTGTCTGGACCCATCGTCTGAATCCCAACCTCTACACTCCTAGTCTCTCCTGACTGGATGGGTCGGCCCTATTAGTCGCACACAAACAATGTGCTCATAGGCCCAACAATGTAATAAAAATGAACAATCTAGTGTTGTCCTGTGATTTCATCTACAAGCCCATAAACCCCTATATAGCTCCACCAAATATGCAGGTGCCCATGCAAAATTCAAGTTCCTTTCTATCATTTCCCAAATAACACACATCAATGCTTTTGGAAATCTTCCCCCATCCGCCCTCGGTAATGCATAATACCCTACCGCTATAATTAATATCACTGCTAACCTTGTCTCCTCAGGGCGTGCTGCATACATTATACCATACATGAATGTCAAACCACACTGTGTCAAATCTCGTGTGTAGGGATCAAATACTGTTGTTAATCACTCCCCGTGTTGCGCTACGGCAATGCCTGATATACTAGGTCTTCCTGTAATTGGGAGTCTCAAAATACGGAACACTTCTTCCAAAGTCACTGTCATCTCCCCTGTTGACAGATAGAAGGTATTCTTTTCTGGATTCCATCTCTCAATCAACGCCTGCAACATAGCATGGTTACGCATGATTCTTGAATAATAGCGGATTCCACTTAACCCTAAATGATTTATCAATGCCCATTCAGTTGGTGTTACATCCGCTCGGATTCGTGACAATAATGCTAGCACAATATCATTCATCCTTAACCCTGCTTTTTCCTGCATACATCAAAACGACACATAATTATTCGAAAAAAACAAATCTCTACGGGTTTTTTTTCTCAAGTTATGGAAATTCTTACAGTGACCGATATCGGTTATGAATAACTGATACCGGTATGCTAACTGATATCGGTTCCTTCTAAATGATACCGGTCACTATCAAAATATACCTACCCTGCATAAAAAAATATACCTACGATAATTATTTTTTCCCGTTTACTCCTACTTTTACCTAAAAACATATGTGACCACCCTGTTTACCTACCCAGCACTCACCCCATCCCCAACCCTTACCTATCACCTTTTCTTTCTCATCTTTCCCCACTTACACTTCTTTCATCCTATTCAAAAAACATGCAAGAATCAAATTACAACCAAATAGTTTACCTCTTGGGATGTAGCAGCTTGGGGCAGAACATATCTTCCCCCTCGTCCCTTCCTGCTGGATGCTTCTCCTCATTCAGTCATGTTCACCACCCTCTTCCAATATAATTTGCCTTTCTAACTTCTTAATCTCAGCCCACACTCACTTCACCTGTCTCTTTTCTCCTTATCACTCAATTCTTCCATGTAATTACCTGTAGCAGTCGTCAAGCAGCATCGCATTCGCATATTTAACTTGTTGCTTGACTCTAAAAATAAGAATGCTAAAAATAAGAACTTAAGTTGCCAACCTAGCAGTTCTATTTTTAGGGAAATAATTCTTCCATAACCGATATCGGTTGTGTAACCGATATCGGTCATATAGATACCGACACCGGTTACACAACTGATGTCAGTCACGTAACCCTTGTTGCTTAAACCTAAGCCGTTTCTTCATTTTTGCAAATTTTTGTGGCGCCCATCCCTTTTCCCTGCATAAACAACACCATTATCTATAATTTTTTCATCAAATCCATATCTCATCACAATTTCATCAACATCATCTATCCATATCACAAAAACAACCAAGCCATCAACAAACAATATCAAAAACCATCAATCTATACACCATTTGGATTCCAATTCAGTAGCTACATATGTTCAATTTCACAAACTAGCAACACAACACATCAAACATTTCATAAACACAACATGTCAATTAAACTCATCATCTATATATACATACATCCCATCAACAAAATACATCAACACCAGAAATATATAAACCATGTGGATCAAACTCATCATACATTGTATATCACAAACCATCGACAAAACACTTAACAACATTTTAAACACAGCCTGGGGGTCAAAATCATCATATCTATACATCCAACAGTTTCAAATATACAATGAGCCCTACAAAGGGGCCCTTTGTGAGCTCATACTAATACAAAGACGGCACGTAGGCCGCAACAACTGTCAAAATATTGACTCGGCACACAGGCCAGTCTCTCATAACAAAAATATACTCGACTCGCAGGCTGGTATCAACGGTATAACCCGTACTCAGCTCGCAAGCCAGTATATACAATCAATGAATGAATAAATGAATAAATGAATACATAATATGTAGGCATGTAGGCCTCTATGAACATAACCAGTTCGCAGACCGGTGCCCATATCCAATATACAAATACTAAAATATGCAGGGATCCCTTAGCTGTCTCCACCACCCTCTTGCCTATCTCCCTGCTGGTCCCTGTGCCGCCTCTTCACCTCCTACCTGTAACAGACCCACCGGCTGTGGCTTGCACCTCCCTGAGATCTCTGACTTCGAGAGGTCTCTGCTCTATGTGCCGCATACTGGCTGATAATCAGCCCCGTGGTACCATCAAGAACATCCTGATAGTACCAGGCCTCCACTGTCGCCTCCATATAGCGGGCCCGTGCCACCATCGCTGCTAGGGCTGGTCCCCCAACTCCTAATAATAGTGCCCCCTGTGCTGGTGCCGCTGCTGGTGCCTGTGGCTGGTGCCATTGGCTGTGTGCTGGTACCTGTGCCTATGCTGGTGCCACTGGTGGTGCCTCTACTGGTACCTGTACCGCTGGTGGTACCTGTGCCTGCTACCTGTACCTGATGCCTTGGCTAACTGCCCCTGTAAGACACTTATCTGTGCCTGTGCGGCAGTAAGCTACCCCTGTAATAGTTGTACCTGGCCCCTAAGCTGATCCCTCTCTACTATCACCACCGCCAAGTCTGGCTGTGCGGGCTGTGCTCTCCTCAATGGCTCTCTCTCCTGCCCACCATACCAAAAATGCTCCTATACACCCAGCGTCATCCACTATATCATCTACCTGCCGCTCGGCTACCCAATCTGGGTCCATAGGATGTGGTGTAAGCAGTGGAGCCTCTACATCATCCCTCCGGTACTGAGGGAAGGGAGGTGGCTCATCCCGTCGTAGCCCCATCTGTCGTCATAACCCTCTCCAGGGGTATTCGCTCGTACTCTCCCGGCCTCCATCCCGCTATCTAGAATGTATACTGGATCCACTGCAACTGTGCTCGGGCTCTTCCATGGGGGTGATGACCTCTATAAGGTCTCCATAGAATGTCTAACGCTGTCAAGCCCTCTAATACATGCTGGTAATATGCTATATCTCGTCTGGCGAGAATTGCTCATGGTTGGCCCATGACCCCCCAACCACCTCTGAAAGCCATATCTGTAGATCACCTGTGGCCCTGGCTACTGGGGCAACCCTACTGGTCTAATGCATATGATATGCTCATATGCTCAACAGTGTAGAAAAAACGTAGAGCAAATCCCGAATCGCCTCATCCGGCGATAGCCCCACAGCTCTCGGTATAACTGCACCAGGTATACTGGTGCCCAAGCATAACATGTATGCTCCTCGACCATCTCATGTAAAACCCCCATCAGCACCCATGGAAAGTGGCCTCCCTCTGAGTCCAGGAGGGAAAAGTAGGAGATCCCGATCATCATCAACACGGCAAGCCATGTCTCATGTCGGTGGGCCCGGTACATATCCCCATACGCGATGCTCACGCTGTGATACGTCAGTAGCGCGGCTGCATCCCCAAATACGTGTAGGATGCTGTCCATGGCTGTCTCTGCGTCCACCTGAAAGACTGCCTCTCTATCAATCGGTAATCGAAGGATGCGATACACATCCTCCAATGTAATGGTCATCTCTCCAGTCTGGAGATGGAACACATTGGTTGCCGGATCCCATCTCTCGATGAGGGCGACCATCAAACTGTGATCCCTATCGATCACTCTGTACCGCTGGACTCCGCCGAGTCCCACCTCGCACATGATACCCCACTGCGCTGCGGACACGTGTGGCCACATCCATCTCAACAGCGGGGGCATCCTGTTCCGCATCGTCAGGTGCTGACGTTCCTGCAAAACCAACTCACTACATTAGCCCTACTCTTTATCACAACATCTACTTATACCCTCTATACCCCCTTTTTTAATCCCCCCGACCACACCCCGACTCTCTAACAAACCCCTTTACCCCACCTATCTTCTACAATATCCCCCAACATCTTCACACCCAACACACAAAACCCAATCATAAACAACACCACACAACCCAACACGCCATCCCCAACAAGAACTTAACACCCAAAACCACCAAAAAATGACGCAAACAAAATCGAAAATCCTGCCCAGGGACCGGTACCGGTCACCCTTAACCGACCCCAGTCCCCTTTCCAACTGACGCCGGTCAATCCCGAATGACACCGGTCACCCACAAACCTGACCATACCCAAGAATTTCGTGGACTGATGACTGGTTGCTTAGTGACCGCCATCGGTCACTGGAAAATACCCGAGCCGAACCCGACGTGGCTACCCCATTCCATTTTTTCCCTATTTCTCCCTCTATACCCACCCAAACACCCTAAAAACCTACCCACCCAGCCGCCTTGGCCTATTTAACCTATCTACCCTCTCCTTTTTTCAAATAACTTCCATTTATTAATTATTTTATCAAAATCTAGCATTTCTATCCAAAACCCAAATACAGCATAATACACTCAAATCCACACAATGAGGGTTTTCGAACCTATCGGTATGATGACACATCGTCGTGGTGGGATGGGTGGTGGTGGTCCAGCTGGTCCAGCACCTCCTGCTCCTCCTAGCTGTGTCATGGCTCTAACTCTCCTCTGTTGGGTCCTCCACTAATCAACTGCTTGCCTCCTACTCACTCGGGCCCACTAATCACTCACCTCCTTCACTCAAATAGCGCCACCTCAACCAACAAATGCTCCAATCTCAACACTCCACCTCAAACAACTCAAATTGGTTTTCAAATTGACAATGTGACAATAACAGGCTGTATTTTTTCTTTTTATAGGTTTTTCACCTATAACCGATATCAGTTTTATTGTGCCCTAAGGAACCGGTATCGGTCACCTAACCGATATCGGTCATGGACAATCGATATTGGTTTTATCCCACCTCTTCCCTAATTTCTACCCTTCTTTACTAGTCACCCTTTCTCACCACCTCGCTTATATCCACCTTGGCTGAACACCCTTTGTTACTTACCATTTGGCCCGACCCAAGGCCATAACCTACCATTTGGCCTGACCCAAGGCCATAACCAACCTAGCCCGACCTAAGGCCGTAACCAACCAATTTGGCCCGACTCAAGGCCATAACCTACCATTTGGCCTGACCCAAGGCCATAACCAACCATTTGGCGCGACCCAAGGCCGTACCTACCATTTGGCCCGACCCAAGGCCATAACCAACCATTTGGCCCGACCCAAGGCCGTACCCACCATTTGGCCCGACCCAAGACCACACCCAACCATTTGGCCCGACCTAAGGCTGCACCAATTAAATACCTCGCCCAACATCAACACAATACACTTTTATCCACCCATCATGTCTCTTTTGGTTCAATCGAGCTCACATGTTCGTGTTTTAGCATGATTAGGGTCCTTGACTTGATCAGACAACCAACTTTTCCTAGACCAAGACCGTGACGTTTATCTCAACCAAACCAACCATTTGGTACTGCCGAACATGCCTAAACATTCCTGTACCTTACCTCGTTATATCCCCTGGAGCTACTTCCTATGCCTTGGATACCAGGATTATATCACCCTTGTTTGGATAAACTATCGACCTTTGCCTATGAATTGCTTGTTTACTCTTCAAATCATGTACCCCTAGTCGCACTACTGCATTTCAACGTGCGTCTGCTTCCTTGGACCTACCCCACCATCTTACCATCATATAAAAACCATTTACCCTTTATTAACCCTATCCCTGATTTCACGTTGCCTCAATCTGTGATAGATTTGAGGGGGATTACCTATACCCTTAACAGGGGTAACCACTTCTTATTATTGTCTGTGCAGGCTTTAACAAAGACAAGCTACACGACAACAAGGGGCTAATGTAGACACCCAATTTGTGTCTTACGACCCCCTGTGCCCCGCATCTCATTTCGCAACCTAACCTCATCACCTAAACCTTACACAATTATTTATTAATTACCTTATAATTGATAAATCCACATCGCCATACTTGCCACCTCATTTCACCACCTCATCATGACCGAGTCTTAACCCTAAACTAACCTAATTAAGACCTATAACTTGGTCCACATCCACACCTATGATTAATTATTCCTCACCCGCACCCAAAACTGACCTCATAATGACTTGACCAAGCCCACAACTAATCCCTTGGGAGAAAAAGAGGGAAAGTTGGCTATTTTACCAAAAATAGCCCACTTTGACCTGACCGATACCGGTTCCTACTTGACCGCCGTCGGTTGTGTAACCACCATCGGTTCCCTGTAAATGACCACCTCCAACCAAAAACAAGGGATCGGATTTTCATTTGATCAAAAAGGAGGAGAAATCATTGAAAGGATCAGGATTTTCTTGGCTGAGCAGAGACAAGTGAAGAAACAAGAAGAGTTTGCAAAGAAAGACATCAAGCCCAAGACTGCAACTGCACAACCAGAGCCCTGTGACACTCAGCTGATCATCGTGAGGGAAGACATCTCAGCTTCTGATCATCAGGACGTCCTATCTGAGTTCTGCTTTTGTCATCACAGTTCTTGGACCTGCATTCTTATCAATAAACAGTAAGTAGAATCTTGTATGTTCTCTTTGATAACATTTCTTAGACTTTTTGAATCACAGCCGTCATAAATCTATTTCCAGATCTACTACCTAGCAACACATTACATCTAACTATCATTCTTCTACCCTCTCATCACCCCATTACCTAATCCCACTCATCTACTAGCCTTACAAACAACACAACCACCCTACAACTAACCCTCACCAAAAGCCCCTAAAACATAGAACCTACCGATATCAGTTAGAAGCAACCGGTATCGGTTACCTTGACTCAAAACCAAAAACCAGCCTTTCCCCCTACTTGTTTCAACGAGGCAATTAAATTATTATTTTACAATCCTTTTGTGTTAATTCATATTAGCAGGGGAACTGACCACCTTCGAAAGGAAGTTTTATATTTCCTGGGCCCAAGGCAGTTCCCTCATTTATTGTCTAATTAAAATCTTGTGGTCTTGTATTCTTATTTGCAGGTAGTCCTTCCAAGATAAAAAGGAGTTCTTCGCAATCAACCTGATCTCTCTCTACGGTACGTGCACACCATCTCGACATTTAACAGGTATTCCTCCTAGCCCTAACCCTTATCTGTTTCTAAAAGGAATGAAAGGATAGAAGCAACTCTATTCCCAAAAGTTGAAACATTCCGCGTTGAAACACTTTGTGTCTGTAGATTTGTGCAAGTGGTGAATTAATTGATCCTTTCTATATTTTCTTGGTTCAATGTGAGTAGGGAGATACTCTGGTATCTATATTTCCCAAAAGCATTGTTGTTTTCATCCTTCTCCCATCTCTATATTATTACATTCCTTCTGATTGATAATCTTTTAAGTATGAAAACATTCCATAATATCAGGGTCCAAACATTGAGAGTTGTATATCTGTACATTTGTTTTTCCTACTTTCAATAAGGGAACATCCCCCATTAAAGAGGAGGGACTTGTTGTCTCTTGAATGTGGTTTCAACCCATATTCCATTATGAAACCCAACAGAACCTAGGGATTAACTCATGAAGAGTTCGGATGGGAACATGCATTGATTCATGGCTTGTCATGGTTGCACAGTGTAGGACTTCTCAAGCTATGGAGCTAGTGATTCACTTGCAGGGAGAACTTAGGATCACTGAACCAATTCAATGGTAAAGCCAAAGGATTTCCTATGTGCTTTAATGGATGAAATTCAGGTGGCATTATAGTATGAAGCTCGAGCTAAGTTTGGAGTTCACTAAGAAAAAAGAGCAGGTGGGTTTCAGATCAAGTTAGGGAATCACCTTTAAGTCCAAAAATGGATCAACATTGGAATGGATGACATGTTGATTGAGCTTGGAGTTAATGGTGTCTCAGGTGGAGTGCTCAGTTTGAGCTCACTGACATAAGGATTGAAGATGTATAAAACAATGTGGAGCATTTTCAACGCAATACGTAGATTTTTAGTGATGAGAGTAATGGTTGAGCTCTGTCAGGTTGATCGCAAGTTGACTATATGAAAGGGGAACAATTCATGATGGGAGATAGAGTAGCTCAACTTGAACTAGATGCTATGTTGGCTCGATGCTAACATTAAGAGAGTTTTGGAGGAGCCATCTTGAATATCTTGGGATGATATCATAACACACACCCAGGGAATAAGTTGTTGCAGATAAGAAAATGAGGTCGGCTCGACAAAGGGAAAGCTTAAAAATGAGATCAGGTCAGTCATGGGAGAAATCAACATTGCAAAGAAAATGACACATTATCTATTAAAATCGGAAGAAGGAAAATTGAAGTTTTAGCTCGAGCTAGATAGGTTGAACTGGAATTTTGCACATTGAGGTGTTTCCGTTAAGTTTGACATAGGAAAATGTGATGAGGCCGAGTTATTATGATATCTCGAGTCAGCTATAAGCTACTAAGATGAGTCTAGAATGTAATATGATGTAGATAAAGGTGGAAGATCAGGAAATACAAAGGAATTCATGGCTAAGGATGGAACTTGATGAGCTCACAAATGAGGTAAGTCGAGTCGCAGTATTATGGCAAACTATTGGGAGGAATATTTCAATGTGTCTATTTCAAGTTTGAGCTCGAATAATTCACAAGCGTCATGTGAGGTGATAGCTCGGGAGTATTGAAGGCATTAGGAGCTTCAGGGGTCATAGCTCATGCAGGGATCAACTTGGTTACTCAAGTGAAAGAAACAACGAGTTGCTTGCAGGGATGAGTTAGCAAGATGAGCTCAAAGTTTTAGACGTAAATGACTCGAGGAATTCAAGATTGAATTGATTTAACCAGAGAAGGAGTTTATGGATGTTGGAGCTCAACTCATAATGAACTTGGTGAGAATTATCTCACTCGATTGAGTTGAGCCAAATGTGGGAAATTCATAAATTGTTGGTTCACCTACTGGGTAAGTAGTTAGATGACTTCAAAAATCCCACACTCAAAATATTGACATGGAAAATTTTCAAACCCACCGCTGACGGGGAGTTTCAAATAATCAAGGCCAATGGGTGAGTCAAGGCCATTCAGCCAAGGCAATATGATGTGGGAATCAAGGGGTTTTTATGTCCTGAGATCTGAGTTGCCAAGATGCAGGGATTTAATGTACATGAGCCAAGAAAACTTGTGATTCTTCTCTTGTGAAGAGGTTGGATCTTCCATATAAATACACCATCAAGCAGATGTTGGTAGGTGATGGGGTGGAACTCGATCAATGAGTCATATAGTGGAAAGACTGATTCCATTGCCGAGTCATCGTTGGTAGTTGGTGGTTGGGATAACAACCCAATGCGGTAAAAGAGTGGTGAACAATTCGAGTAGAGTGGGTACGTAGTGATCAAGTAACTTGAGTAAAAGTGAAGTGCTCAGAACACTTCCGAAGAAGCTTGACATCATGGGTGGAAAAGGTCTTTGAGCTGTGAATAACTTGGAGGGTGGTTGTTGAGCATTGGTAAAAGAGCTCATTTGAACTAAAATAAAGCGACGTTCAACTCAGAAAAGTAAATTCCTCTCTCTTTCTACAGGTTTTGTGGATTGGGGAACTTTCAAGCCTCTCTTCCAAGATTGTAATGACAACCATTTCCTCCCCTAAATGTAATGATGCATTGTACACGTGATTGAAGTAATAAAAGTGTGTGTTTTGTTGCTATTATTTGTCCTTTCATCATTCTATTTACTTTGTTTTTCCTTTCTCATGCTTGTAGGTACACTATCCAAAATTCAAGTTTCCATTGCAGATTTTGGGAGTTCTGCACTTATCTGGTAGTGATGTCTTGTATGTGGTTGGGTTGTGGTGTTCATTCATCCTTCTTAGTTTCATCCTTCTTCACTAGAATAAAGAAAAATTTCTTATTTGATTAGGTTCAACAAGGGAATGCGCATTTCATAGTCTTTGGTATTTTTTTACCCTCTATATTGTTGTAGTAGGTGAAGTTGGTCTGTGGTGTATTTGTTCACCCTCTTCGAATCAACCCTTCTCTATTTGAAGATCATAAATTTTTATAGCAACATCCCTTTCTCTTGGTGCATCACCATCCTTAGTGTAGGTTCTATTTCTTGCAAAATATCTTTCACTAATCCTATGACAGGTTAATATAGTTCTAATTATCTTTTTTATTACACTAAGAGTAGTACAAAACTTAGTTTAAGAAGAGGAATCCAAACTTCTCTGGAGGTTTACCTCAAACACAAGTCCCACAGCTTGAGAGGTGATCCCATGTTACCAAATCACACTGAATGTCTTGTTCACATTCTGGCCATTCGGGGGATGTAGTGATTTAGCAATAACAATTTTTGGCATGTCCGGTGGGACCACAAGAGTCATATCTTTCATAGGTGTGTGTATTGTGTTCACTTCATTTTATTAAGTTGTTGTGCTCTTATTAAAATTTTAGACAAGCACAATTGGACACTCCATTGGTCAAAGTAACCCACTCTCTGTGTTGCAGACTTTTAGTTTTACCCATTTCCATCTAGTTTTCTTCCACATCTTTCCATTTTTCTACCTTTCATGAAGTTATGCAATCATGGCTTCATTCCTATAGTTGAATTCCCACTTACAACAAATACAAATATTTCCATCTTCGGGCTATTATAATCCACCTCCAGATTGGTTTCATGACAAATATCAGTTTGAGCATGCATGCCCACATGAGAAATATGTAGATCAATTTGGTCATCCACAAAACTGGGGGGCTACTGTAGAACAATGGCATGCAAATTTTGGAATCTATCTTACACCTGAAGAAGACCACTTATAGAAGAAGGTTTGAGAGTTGGTGCAAATAAGGATCAATGAAATGACAAAGGCAACCTAGATTGGCTTCAACATTCCATACCCATGGAATGACCCTATACTATGTGAGATTAATCCTCAACAAAAGCTTCAATTCATAATCAAGACGATAAATCAAGTTGGATAATGGATCAAGAAGAGGGATGCTCAAGAATGTAATGTTAGTCAAACGTGTAAATGGGAGGTCACAACATTACCGCATATTAACACTCTTTCCATGTTTCCATCCATACAGTTTTAACTTGATCCCCATGGTCCTAACTTTCAATTTGCTACCCCTATGGTGGAATTCACTACTTCATCTCCTATTCCTTCATCTCATCATGAATCTTTTGTGCCTTGTTATTCTAAAATTCCTTCTTTTATACAAAGGCCATCAAGATGAGAGGATAAAATTCATTCATTACTTCAAGCGGTGAATGAAACTGTTGAATCCCAACCCACCCCTCCTCTTGCATTTAAGAATACATTTTGGAAGGACCAAATAGATGATAGTAGTAAAGAAGAGAAGGATATGTTTGGTGAGACCAATAAAGGAGAACTTGCAAATAATATGAAGGAGTGGGCAGTAAAACTTAACATCAAGAAAACTTCATTCCCAACTAAACCTTATGTAGAGGTTAAAGCTCTAAAACAAGTGGAAAAAACTAGTTTTGTACCAGAAACTAATACAAAACTAAAGGATAAAGACCAATAGTCTACCTATTCAGAATGTAGTATCCATATTAGTTCCACAACATTAGAAGAGATTGAATCACCACGAGTGGAAAAACCAGTTGTAGAAGAGTAGAAGTTAGCTCCAAATCTGCCAGAAGAAGATCATGTGCAAGACGAAGAATAAATACTCTCAAGTGTACAAGGTGTTCCTAATGAGTGCAATGATCCTAATTGCCAGGAATGCCAATAATTTGAAAAATTAATGGAACATTGCATCATTTTTCCAAGAGATTCATTAGATGTTAAAATCAGCCATAAGGAGTTTCACGAGACTAAGGCAAACTCAACAGTCATTAATACAGATGAGGTCATGTAGAGACATTCAATTCTTTTCCCCTCTCCACCTTCTCAAAAATATGATTTTTTAGATGAATTTGATCTTTCTAATTTCATGTTCGAGAATGAGGAATATTAAGGTGAAGGAGATTCTAGTTAGAATTATATCCAGATTCAAGAAGAACCTTTAACACAGTCGGAGAATGAAGAAACAAATTATCTATCAGATTTGGAAGAATTTTTTGATGGACAAGATCCTATGGAACTTGAAAATTTTCTATTCCGTCACTTCTTTTCCAACACAAAGTGCCTATTTCTGTGGAGGGAAATTCTCAAGAACAACTTATTTCTCATAATTACCTTCTTGAGCTAAGATTAGAGGAATTGGATCTTCCACATCCCTCATGGAATGAAGAGGAAATTGAACACATTGGAAAATCTAGGACTGATTCAGAAGCTTTGAACTTCATGGGGAGCTTCTTGTTTTTAGTTACAGGACTTGTTTTGGTTAATGATTTTGTGGTGAAGGAAAGTATTCTTGATTTTTTTCCTTCCCCTAACAATATTCAAAAGATGCAAATAGGAGGGTTTGAATTTTCAAATTCCATGTCGAATGAGGGAGATGTCACTACAATACCATATGTCTAGGTGGAAGATCAGTTGCTTATAAATGGGCAACAAGAGGGGAATCAGGTCGTGAACAACCATCTTTTTCAAGGATGTCTTCAACTAGAATTTCTTGTTAAAGTTGAAGTTTAGAACAACGGTAATATTTAATGGGTTAGACCATGCCCCATAAGGTATCTAGCTTTGTTGGATCCAAAAGAGTATCCAGAACCAGTCACATTCGCTTCTGAATGTGAAGATGAGTTTCATAATCTCAAGGACTAGTTGTAATGCCTCTATAAAAAAATAGAGAGAATTTCTAGTTGATGCCTTGGTGAATCAAGTGGAGGATTGGGATCATTTCAATTTTCACTCTTAGTCTCAATAATTTCCATTATAAAATCATCTGCTTGGCTACCCATTATGAGGAAGGGAAGCTATTTTTCCCAAGCAGTTACATGGTTTTTCTAGCTCACTTTTTCTTCCAGTTAGCATAGAGTAGGAATAGGTTTGGTTTCAGCAGAATAAGTGCCTGACACACTTTGCATGTTTCATTTGAAGCATGTATGGTTTTTTTAGTTTTGGTGTGTGTCGTGTGTTTTTGCCACCCTTGCACAATGTATCGAAGGTGGAAATATTCAAGAAGGGAAAAGGTTCAAGTTTCAATAAGAGTTTATGATATCCCCAATTCAGTAGATGTTTAATTCAAAATTCCATAGCATGCCATAAATGTCAAGAATTCATCAGTTTCAATATACTTCCCATTTAGCATTAACGGAAGGTCTAAGATCAGCAATGCCCAAGGAGACTTCAGAATCCATTGCAAAGAATAAGATCAACTATGTGATACTAAAAATGACTCCATAACTAATGGATGTTATAGGCCTCTAGACTGGTGCTTAGCAGGAAAGCATCCCCAAGAGGTCGCCAAAAATGTTATCCAATTTCACACACTTGGAAAAATTGGACAATGGGAGCCTATTGGACTCTGGACTGAAAAGAGGCCTTCATGAGACTTTTAGAACATTTCAAGTTAATTTTGTATTTGAAGGGTTTTCACTGTACTCTGGGAGATCTCAGGATCATCATGGGCTACTTTTCCCTTTTTTGGGTTTGCAGGATTAAGGTTTGTTCGGTGTAGACACTAAAATTAGGTCACACTCCCCTTTGGTCCCTTGACAAATAAACACCCTTCATCACATTAACCTAGCCATGGCCCCCTTCACTCCACTAATATTAATTTAATTTAATTAATTCATTATCCTCACCATATTTATTATTTAAATATCTTAATTAGGGATAATGTCCACATACATCTCACTTAGACACCTCATCAGGCCAACTCACCCTAAGACCTATTCTTAGTAAGTTGCTATAACTAACTAAGACTTACCCAAAACCTAAAAATCAATGCCTACATTCTCTCTAACCACATTCCTGCATGCGTACAAGACGCTTCAAGTTTGATCCGTGGGTTAACGACATGATATCCCAGAAAATCAGGAGGACATCCCTAGTTTAGTAAACCTAGGAAATCCCACCTTGACTGATGCCAGTTACCCCTAACCGTCATTGGTTAAGCTGGAACTACCATCGGTTAAGACAGAACCACTTTCGGTCACCTTTTAATCCCCAAAACAACCTTATTTTGGAGGTTGGAAAACATTGGCACATTCTAGAGAGACATCACATCTTCTGAGAATGAGTTTTAGCAAGAACACACATGCAAGGAAGGAGATCAAGCATTTTCTCCTACACAGTCGCTCAACACTCACCCCAGCAAGGATTTGATCCAACCAAGCGAAAAGGAATACACATGCAGCCCATGTAGAAGCTTTACTATGATTGGTGATTATCTGCAGCCTTCAATCTCTTACCAGCATCTTCATCCCTCACTCACAAGTGTCCAGGACTAGAATCCAAGTAAGTGGAATGTTGTATTCCTTTGGTTCATTTCATTTCCTCATTATATTGTCACCCTTTTATTCTCTTGGCCACCCACAGACCTCCGTTAATACTCACCCATCCATATACCATTTAAAACCTCATCAAATCCCATCCAAACCACCTAATACCTCATTCTGACCAACCAAATTACTTTGTGCGATAAAAAAGGAGACCTAAAACTCATTCTGTGGTATTCCTGGGTTTTCATTGTAACTTGCACTGGTTACACCCAACCACCGTCGGTCACCCTTAACCAACATTAGTCTCTGTATGTGCCCATACAACCCAGAACAATGACCTATTCACTTAATTCCACATCAGCCTAATTCACCTGTGATCTTCCTGAGACCTCTGTCAGACCTGCAGAGACCTAAAGCCAGTTGTTTGACCTTTGGATCTTATTTTAACCTAGCCTGTTAGATTAGATATTTCTTATTGTGTTATAAGTGAGATACCTAAATCATTTCAAATTACAATAGGATTTATTTTACTACTCACATTAAATTGTTTTAAATAGTGGACCTACAGCTGTCTAGGAAGTATAACACTTCCCAGATCTAGAACATGCTAGGCAATTCACTGGACATATTGTTTAACTCTTTTTGGTGGTCTTTCTTTCCATTACAGGTAGTTCCTCCTAGCCAAAAGGAAGCTCTCACAATCAGCTATGGATTTATAAGTTATACGCGCACAACAACCCATCAACCAACATTTCAATAGGTATTCCTCCTACACCCGTTACCGTATCTGTTTCGTCAATATTTCAAAGAAATTTCTAAGAATCAGGTGAAACATTTTGGCATGCTCGGTGGGACCTATCTGGGGTTCCTTGCATTTTATTCATTCTTAGGAAAAGGTGTGTGTTTGTTTCCCTTCTGAAAATCATACACATTAATTTTCTCCCTTGCTAACCTACCTTTTCTTTCTATTTGCTCTAAAAGAAACCTTTCTTTTGGTGTAATTAAAAAGAACCATTTCTTCTCATTTCTTACATTTTAGTGAAAGAAAATCCCTCTTCCTCTTCATCTATTTATGTCATCCAACTTTACATTTTGATTTGGGCTTAAAATAAGTGCATTGCATTCTGATTGATCACATTAGGTCATATTAATTGCGGGCAACCTATACATTGGAATTAATTCCCAGCTGATGGTTGACAAATGAATCATAGAAAGAACATCTCTCTCTCTCTCTAAGTCTTGCCACATTACACAAAATTCAAAACAAATACATATTCTTAAACAACATCTTTCCTGGGAACAACTGTCAACGATCGCCTTGATATGAGGATTTATAGGTACTCCCTAGCTCGCTGCTTTGTCAAGTCATACTTCAGAGCGAAGCCTTCCCCTACCATAACATACCTGAAACCTCACCTTTTAGATCTCCTTATTTGTAGGAAGCCATCCTCACCAAAAAAATCTATTCTACAGTTCATGAGTCAGTCCTTAAATAACATAAGATAAATAAACATAATAGAAAAGCAACTCTTAGGGTCGCATTTTTTAGTGTTTTTACTTAGCTTGTGTTTTGAGGTGAGAGGTCATGCTCTTAATTTATTTATTTTTTCCTCGCACGCTCCTCATCATAGTTGGTGTATTTTGACTCTTCTTAAGTGTGTCTAGACCATATTCTCATCATTCTCAGAATTATGGGTTTGATTACTCATCAGATTTTAATTCACAACCACTTTTCTTTCATCATTGTTTTAATTTCACAGTGACCAGTGTCAGTCCAGTGACTGTCATCGGTTACCCTCTCATTGTCGTCAGTTATACCAAATCAGCATCGGTTCCAGGTCCTTTTGTTAACCTACCCAAAAGGACATTTTATTCATCTTCTTAATCTTTTTAGAGTCCCTGTCACAGCTATCATTCCCATTTGGCCTTGTAAAGCTCATCAGATTTGGCATACCTACCAGATTTGACCGTATACCTTGTTTTTCACTCACTGTCCATTTCCCATAGTGACCAAGTGTGGTTACTTGTAACTGGCATCGGTTTACCCTTGTTGGCATCGTTTATCCTGTGTCATTTGCAAGCTAACATTTAGTACCTAATCCACTTTTTTCCACTTATTTCACCTGTCCCTGTTGTTTTTCTGTGTCATTTACAGAGAAGTGGCCCAACTTGATCAGTACTGGTTCACATGGTGCTGACTCAAAGAAAAGAAAGTATGCTCGTACTCCATGCCAGTTATTGACCATTCCCACCTAGTCCTTCACCACCATCCATCTTATCACCCACCATGGATCCTATCCAACCTATCACTATCGCTATCGAAGATGAGGAGTTCACACGACTCCTTGACCAAAACCCTTCCCCCTTACAGTTTTATCTTTCCCACTTGTTCACTCGAGATGCCTTGGGTCAGTTGATATACAACATGCCCGTATCTATCCCCCTGACTCTCATTCCCACTCCTACATCAACCCCGTCTAGCTCCACGCTGCCTGCATCTGCCTTACCCCTAGTCTTTTTATAGTTAGGGCCTATACCCACTATGACTGCTACATCTGCTACATCCGTGACACCCGCCACATCCACCATATGTTTGAAAACCACCCAAAACACAACCTCATCTGCCCCTAGGGTCTCGCATATACCCATAGCTACATTACCACCTCTAGTGTCGGTGACCCCTACCCCTTTTCAGAATGTGGTACTTTCCATTCCACAATCGTTAGCCCCCATTTCCACTAGGGTTACCATGACCCTTCCACCTCCATATACATACTATCAGTAGCCTCTTGTTTCATCTATTATTCACTCTGGATATGTACCCCCTATTTCACTGCCTTCTTCTCAATCAACCTACACGACAACACCATATACTGGAGTGCCACCCCCGTTATATGCCCAAAACCAACCCTCTCACACTACAGGAGGCACCCAATCATTGCAACCTACCAACAACTTAATCAAATTGATGTTGGACAAGATGCAGACATTGGAGGCATCAGTCTTTGGCTCTCGTAACACTCTCACATATGACGAGATTTGTAACAAGCCCATCCAACCATCCATTCCTATTCGTCCATACCCTGTGCATTGGGAAATGCCTAAATTCAACCGCTTCAATAGCAAGGAAGACCTGTAGCAGCATTTGCAGTCGTTCAAAGACGGGTGCTACCTAATCGCTCACGATGATGCTTTTCTCCTAAGAACCTTTCCCATGTCTTTGACTGTACCTGCATTAGATTGGTATAGTGGGTTACCTAGACACTCTATTTTCTCATTCAATTAGGTAGCCCAAGCCTTCTTGGATCACTTCTCCATCAATATTTTCAATAAGGTTACCATGACCGACCTATACTCCACGCGTTAGTATGAGGATGAATTTATCGCAGATTTTGTCACTCGCTGGTGTAGCCTGATCAATCAACTCACCTTCCAAATACCACAAACAGAACTCATTGAGCTCTTCATGTGGTCTTATGCTATACATATCTCACCAACCCTGTAGGTCCAGACCTTCCAAACATTCGACGAAGCATTCACCATGGCGTGAAAGTTAGAGATTTGCACCATCGAAGAGAAGAAAATCCAATTACGCAGTAAAAATTTGGCATTCAAGTCGAATGATACTTCTTCTTCTTCCAAACCACAAAATAATTATTCAAAAGCTAAGGGCACCATTAACGCAGTGGTACTCAAGGCCGGCCCAACTCATCCATCAAATTAGGCTACCCCCTCATCTAATGTCTCACCCATTTAGACTTTTCAATTCAGACGAGAACAACCGAAATACATCCCAATTGGGGAACCTTACTCTTAAGTCTTAGAAAAGCTTATCAAAGCCGGGACCATCACCCTTCCGCCCATAAAAATACACACTGGTTTCGATCCTGCTCGCCCCATGCCTGCATGGTATAGAGTACATGACTTTTGTAATTATCATTGAGTAAAGGGTCATAGTGACGACATTTGCATCAATTTAAAAAACATTGTCCAATAAATGCTCAAGAAAGGTGAGTTAACCATGGATAATCCCAATGCACCTACCAACAAAAACCTACACGTCTTCAAGAAACTATTTCCCAATCATGCCCCTTCATCTGATCAAACCGGTGAGGCCTCAACTCATGATAGCCATACTTGCAAAGTCCACACTATTTTTAGTGATGCACCTGTTGCTTCCCATATTCCATCCATAGAGGAGATTCTAGCCCGCAATCCTCCTTCCACATCGAAATAAACCTCCCCTGTTCCTTCACCCACAAAGGAACACCTTTCACCTCCTTCCTCACATATGGATAAGTCTTCCGCTAACATCGAGACCATTTCACCTTTGGCTTCTCCACCTAGAGAACTGATATCCACAATACTTCTTTAGTCCATGGAGGATACTTATTTACCTCCTCCACCCACAGAGGAGCTCTCGTCATCTCCTCCCCCTATCATAGACCCAATTGAGATACCCTTACCTCTTGGCGAGCATTCCCCATCAGCTACCCAAGATCATGTGGACCTACTTTCAGCTCTCTTACCCATAGAAGATGAAGCTAGCCAATTACCCATCTCTAAGACACATTTTACAGGAATTTCCATTAGGTCCTCATCAACTCCACCTAAAGACGTGTCGTTATCACATTTGGATGATTGCTTAGATTATGTGGATAGGTCCTTACTTTGGGGGTGCCTTTTGCTTCCTGTCTCAATGCAAATGTAGATGTAACTTGCTGATATCTCCACTATCTACTCAAAAATATTTCAGTCAATTGAACTGAACACAACCACCTCTATCAAAACTTCTTCCACGACACCCATCATAACTCAACACACACCCTTACCCATAACTCAAACTACATCTAAACCCAAACCCACACCTATAACATATTCCTCAACTAAACATGTTACCACCTTAGTGGTCACCCCAACCGCTAGCCTTACTCATCCACCTATCAAACTGGATTTAGCTACATCCTCCAAAGTCAACGCCACACCTACTCGGACACCCAAATAGAGAAACAAAACCCATAGACCTCGTAGCCTGGCTGCGCTGATCACACCTGCACCTGTCCCGTCCGTCTTAGGACCTCAACCCCCAACATGGTTAAGAAACCTCTACCTGTTATTAAACCAAAAGCACAACATCCCATCCCTTCCTCGTAAACCTATAACCTACCCAGGTGCCCAACATGACTTACACCCACACCTGCAACATCTTTACCACCCATACCTCCAATACTCTCCATAACTTATTCACTACCCACTACACTTCAGTCTCTGTCCCTCACACCCCCTATAGGACCCGTATCATCTACCTTCATAGCACCTCCATTATCCCCTGGGTAACTCGTGCTCTTCCTCCATCTGCTTTTCTTTCTAGACCTTGTACACCCATATCACCTTTACAAAAGATGGAACAACCTAAAGCCAAAACTCTGCTACCTCCCAGTAAGGTAGTCAAAACAACCACGCACCCTCCTACCCGTTCATCTACCATACCCCTAACCAAACAAACACGACCGACACCTAAGACCACGCCAACACCCAAAACCATAGCTTGACCTATTCGCCCTCCTGCGAGGACTGTTCATCATTAATGAGTCATACCTACACCCAAACCCACTTTCACCTCTCATTGTGACCCACTAGCAGGGTCCTATGCAAAAATTTTAACCAACCTCCTTGAGACTTATGTCATTACATTACCGCCACTCAGACCTTACGACCCCCTCAAACCCAAGCCAAAAGTGTTTGATGACACTAATATTTGTGCCTACCATCGTGTGCCAGGGCACGATGTGGAGAACTATAGGGCCTTGAAAACCATCCTTATCTAGTCTTATCCTCTGGAAGCCAACTTTGATGACGACAACCTTCTCGATAAGGACCCTACCTCAACAAAACCCATTCCCACACTATCCACTCAACAACCACAACCTCCACCCCCACAGCTCCTAGAACAACCTCCACGATTTGAAATTAACATGGTTCGCATTAGAGAACTTGCCACACCACCACCCAAATGTTGTACCAGCTCACCTCATAAGGTTTTTCTCCTCTGGTAGGTTTTTTTCCATCATGTCATTATATCACTCACCCTACACCTTCTTTATTTGCCAACTCCCCTCAGATCAACATGATCCATGTTACTACCCGTGCTCAGAAGGATAAAGGTAAAGAAAAGGAAATCAACCCACCAACCAATCCTATACCCAACATACCATCTGCACCCATACCTAAAATCACTATTTGTGGCCCCACATAACCCATTTCTAATGGAGTCACACATCGTACCATGCTAAAAAAATTACACCAGTCTCCCCTCAAAATGTCCTTATATGACCTCATTCAAACCTTAGAATCCCATCGTCAAGCTGTCATGGAGGTTCTTAAATCTATTGAGGTTTTTCCCAATGACCATACGCCCGTAGCCTCCATCATCACGCCTCATCATGTAGCTTCTCTTACCAAATTACCAACTTCATCTTCACCCTACCCTATTCACCAAGAATCCTCCCTTAATTTCTCAGAGGAAGAGATCGTGCCACACAAAAATGATGACCCAGACCCAGCTCTCTTCATCTCTATCCACATTTATGAAATATGAGTGTGATGGGTGATGATTGATGAGGGCACTAACATTAACATCATTTCATCCCATGCATTCGCTCAAATGTGCATACCTGATAATTGAATGCATAAACATCTTATCATGTTGCATTCATTCAATGATGCTATCACCTCTACACTAGGCACCATCATCCTCCACGTTTACGTAGGCCCCCGCACTATTCAAAAATTATTCTATGTCTTGGAGGGGGAATTATAATATAACTTGTTTCTTGGTAGACCTTGGATTCGTGTCATGGGTTGTGTTCCTTCCACTTTGCATCGTTGTGTAAGGTTTGAGCATGAGGGGCACACCTACACTATCCCAACTGATCCATCACCTTTTAAAACATGAAACATGCTCTATCGACTCAATGATGTGCTCATACCCATTAAAGCGTATACCTCTGCAACCACCGCCACTTTGTCTATGCCTCCACTTACCAATACTGTTGCCACCTCCACCGCACATGCTTGTTCCACTCCTATCGATTCCACAACCTCCAAAACCAACCCATCAGCTTCCCAATCCGTTAATGGCACCTCTACATCAACCTCTAACACATCATCTATTTTAGCTACCCACATACCGACCACTAATCCTTTAGAAGGCATTTTTCAATGCCTGAATCTAGGGGGAGTACCGCTTATATAGCGTCAACACATTTCTTACTGTACAAGAGTACGAAAGTCTTCACCAACACCCTTGCTATGATCACTATATAGGATAATGCCTCCTTTATGGTCCTCCTCACCTTCATACTAGTCTCACCTATGGGGGACTTGATACTACCACTTACACACCCGAACCACCGTCATAAACCCACCCATTTTCCGCTGACTTCTAGTCTCTCACCAATCACCATTTTTCCCACACCTTCCTTCACCGATGTGCATGGAAGGGTTTTTGTTTTATATTTTATGAGCAAGGCCGCCATACCATTATTCCATGTACCACCTGCAAACATAAGGACCGTAGTGGTATCAGATTTCCTTAACCACCTACCAAACAGGCCCACATTGAACTCATCAAGGACATCAACTCTTCTCTACCTTCTTCACCCATTCCACCTTCATCACCACCTTCACCGATGCAGTTGATGGATGCTGATTCTATCCCTCCTAACTTTTTTTTTCATAAACACCATTTCCTTGGGGCTTTTGACTTATCAACGCGAGGACGAGGCCCCTTCCTCTCTTCCCTTCCTATATCCTAAAATGATCGATGACAATACACCTTCAACTAATGTTGTTCAATGTCAGGATGATGAATCTATACTCACATACCTTGGTACAGAAGACTCATATATTCATCAGTCATTACCTTCTGAGACATAAACCATGTTAAATGAATTGATTATCGAGATTAACATTCACACTCAAGATGACCTGCACATCCTAAAGATCGGTCAATCTTTAGATGCTACTGAACAAGAAGCCATCACTTCTTTTCTCAAATATCATAACCATGATTTCACTTGGTCTTATGTAGACATGCTCGGTATTGACTGCACCATAGTGGTCCAAGATATTGTCACTATTCCTGATGCCAAAACCATTAAACAAAAGCTGAGGAAAATGCACCTTCACATTTCTCTTCTCTTTAAAGAAGAGATTCAACATCTTATTTCTGTTTCCTTCATACTACCCATTGATTATCCTCACTGGATTTCTAACATTTTCCCTATCACTAAGGTGATAGGGGGACTCTGCATTTGCACAGACTTCTGTGACCTCAACCTAGCTTGCTTGAATGATGACTTTCCCTTACCCGGTATTAATCAACTGGTTGACCTTACTATTGATGGTGAATCACAACACCCCTAAATGTCTGCAACTCGATGGGTTGAGACTCTCAGTGTGATTGCATAACATGGAGCTTTTTCCAAGTGTGGGATCTTGCGAATCGGGAAAGCTCTCCAGATGAAGTCCGGTTCCTATTCCTCTGTTCATATGCACACATAAAAATGTAGATGGTTTACTCAAAAACCTAATCTAACTTGCCAAGGAGATAGGGTAAGAAGATGCATACAAATAATCCTAAACTAACAAAGGTGATGCACCAAGGAATGAAGAACACCTGTCTTGCCAATAAACACAAACCATTAAAATGCAATGCAAGATCATGCATAGATAACCAAAATTGTAGTGAAAGATCAGGAGAATGCAAATAAACACAGAGAGGGTTGAGAATCATCCACATACATGCATTATCTGCTCCAAATATTGATACAATACACTACAAAATGCCAAGAGGCAAAGTTGCATTACAGTTTTTAAATGGGAGGTTTGAACTCCACAAACTCACTTGCCAAAGAGAAGAAGGGAGGGGCAAAACAAGAATGTCCAACCTTTAGAAAGAAGCCCCTCCTTACAATTTATAGGAAGAATGAGAGAGGGAAGAGAGAGGAAATCCAAATCTACCCCAACCACCTCTAGGTTGCATTTAATTCATCTCATTATGGTGGTAGGTGAGAACCCTAGCAAATCCAAAAAGTGGCAAATTGTATTTTGCATTTTTAAGAATTTTTTCCGACCCAATTAAAGATATCCAATTGTAGTTGGATAGAGGATCTCATAAGATTTCCAAAAATTCTGACCTTGCATGAATCCGAGATCCTTGTGAAAAGTTATGGCCATCTGAATATCTGCGCCAAGGTTTGCTTCCTGTCAGCGCTCAAAATGTTGCGCCTCCCGAAGATGCACCATAGGTGCTGAAAATTACATGTCAAAACTCTTTTTCCTATGCCTTGGTGCAATAAACATCGGGATTTGAGTTTATTTGATTTCCATATTCTTCTGCTTGTCTATATCTACCTGGGGGGAAAGATATATACAACAATTTGGTGACTCAACGGGATCACCTGCCTGCTAGGTAGAAGATCAGTGGCCTTTTAGCAATCCATTGGGCATGGAGTCATAAGCAATAACCTAAAACCAACCTGATATCTGATCCCAAGCCTGATACGGCAACTTCTTCTCCGATGGCACGTTGAACTGTAGAAATTCAACCTGAGAGGAACAAAACCTGTGCCGAAGCACTTAGGGAAATTGAAACCTAACTAGAACAAGACAATGTGTATATGCACTTAAAGGAATTAAAATCTAAGCTAATATTTACAATGTGCATATGCACTCAAACCACCTTTTTACTAAGGCCTGGTCCTTTTCAATCGTCTGAACTGCATGCTTTTGATTTCTTCCAATTCCATCAACTCTGCATATCTAGTCTCCATTGGTTCGAACTCAGAAAACTCTAACTACTTCATGAGCTCCAATGATAGCAATTTTAATGATATAGGCAATACTACCTATTTCCCATAGACCAACTTGTAGGGAGAATTACCAGTAGACCTCTTTGGCGTTATTTTGTTAGCCCACAATGCTGATTTTCACATGGTATGCCATGTCCTTCGGTTTTCATGTAGAGTCCTTCTGATGATCCTTAGCAAATTCTTGTTCATGGACTCTGCCTGTCCATTACCCTGTGGGTAATAATTTGAAGAGGTGTTCAAATAGATTCCATTCTTAACATCCCATTCTATAATCTTGGAACCTATGAATGCCAATGCATTGTCTGATATGATAGTGGCTGGCACACCGAACCTGGTCACTATTCCCTCATAAAAGTCTAGTATGTTAGACTCATTTACTTCTTTGAGCGCTATTGCTTCGGTCCACTTGGTGAAATAGTCTGTTGCCATGAGAATCCACTTGTGGCCTTTACTTGAGTTTGGATTTATGACCCCAATGAAGTCCAATCCCCATTGCATAAATGGTTGGTCAACCAAAATTGGGTGTAATAGAAGCATTGCTAGTCTTTCTTTGCCTGTGAAGAGTGCACATTTCTTACACTTTCTTATCCATGTATAGCAGTCGCTGAACACTGTGGGCCAATAATACCCTGCCTTTGAGAGCTGTTATTCATGGGGAAAAATGTCCTCCAGAATCTCCATCATGAAAATCTTGTAACACCCTCTCAATTTGACTTGTCCCAATGCACCTCAATAGAACTCCATTGATGTCTTTCTTAAACAAAACACCATCGACAAGCACATATGGAATGGCTTGTAATATGAAGTATCTCCTTTTTGCTTTGCTCAATTCTGGAGGCCATAGGCCTACATGTAGGAAGTGTATCATATTCTAAGTCCAACAAGGAGTGGGCACATCATCATTTTCCTGTTCTTGACCATCCTGTAGTACCAAGATAGTCTCTTTTTCATCACCTGCTTTAACTTGCCGACTCAAAGATAGTTGTTTACATAGTCCTTTTCCACGTACTAGTTTTGTGACCTTGATCTTGATGTCATATTCCATGACACGAGTTATCCATCCTACATGTTTCTCATTCAGATCCTTGTTTATAAGGAAGTCCTTGACTCCTGCATGAGAGACCAATAATTGGATCTTGTTGTTTGAGACTAGGTGCTTGATTTTCTTTAAGCTCCTGATCACTGCAAGGACATACTTTTCAATGAAAGAGTACCTTGTTTCGTATTCCTCTAGGCCTCGACTGAAGAAAGAAACTGGTTGTTCTAATCCTTCTTTGTTTTGCTGTACCAAGATTGCAGAAATTATGTCTCCACCACTGAAGGCATATAACACGAAGTCCTTGGAGAAGTCTGGATTGACGAGAGTTGGAGCTTGAGATATAGCCTCTTTTATTGCCTCAAAACTTGCCTTGCCTTTAGATGTCCACTTAAATGTCATGCTCTTTTTCAACATCAGCGTTATTGGCTTTACGAGAGCTGTAAATTTTGGAACAAACCTGCGGACAAAATTGATCCTTCCCAAGAAGCTTTGAAGAGCCTTCTTGTGACTTGGCAATGGCAACGCTCGAATTGCTTCAACTCTTTCTGGGTCAATCATCAACCCCTCCTTTGAAACAATATGGCCTAGAAGTTTTCCCTCGTGAGACAATAATATACATTTTTTGGGATTTAATGATACCCCAAATCTTCTACACCTCTGAAACACCTGCCTCAAATGGAAGAGGTGATCCGCTAGATTTTTTGAGAATACAGTGATGTCGTCAAGATATATCAGAACTATTTTATTGATCAATCCCTTGAATTCCATATCCATTGCCCTTTGGAAAGTGGCTCCAGCATTTGATAATCCAAATGGCATCTTATTGTAGGCATAGGTGCCCCATTTGGTGGTGAAAGCTATCTTGAACTGGTCATCTTCTTTCACCATTACCTGATTATACACTGAGTAGCCATCTAGGAGAGATAATCTCTCCGAACCAGATACTACTTGCAATATTTGTTCCATTGAAGGAAGTGGGTAATAGTCTTTGAGAGATGACATGTTTAGGTCTCAGAAGTCCACACACAACCTGATTTCTCCACTCTTCTTTCTAACCAAAACCAAGTTTGCAACCCATCTTGAGTTCTTGATCAGAAATATAATGCTTGCCTCTATTAGCTTGCTTAATTCTTTCTTCATTAGAGGCTCAATGTGAGGGTTGGCTGGTCTCTGCTTCTTCCTGATGGGTTTAGCATCTGGATCCAATTCTATGGTATGTTGTGCCAACTTCAGATTGAAACCTCTTAAGTCTTCATAGCTCCATGCGAAGACATATGGAAATTCTTGGAAAAGTTGTATGAAATCTGATTTCTCCTGCTCAGTGGCCACTTTGCAATCTTGAAGTGTTTTTCCTTCCCTAACTGAAATTGGCTTTGAATCTTCTCTCTTGACCTATATGTTAGCCTTTTCCTTACAGAATTGGTCGTTAGGGTTGAAGATAGACTCCAATGTTACTAAACCCTTGGGAAGCTTGTTTGTCCGCAGCTACACTACTTGATCCCCATACTACTGCTCTCATCTGTCTTGATTCCTAGCTGAGAATTCAGCCTCTTCTTGTAAGATATTGATGATCTGTTGATAGTTCTCAAACACCTACCAACTTGTGTTATTATCTGGAACTGTTGGCCTCACAATCACATGGATACGTGGTTGCATTTTTTCCCTTTTGACGTTTTCAACCACATCAAACGTTGCTCCAACTGCTATGAGCCTATCCTCTGCTTCATTTTTCTTCCTGGGTATGGACACGATATTGAAAGCTTCAAAATCCTCAACGAGGTCCCACACCCTGTTCTTGTAGTTCTTCAGTAGTTCATTCTTTGTAGCATGTTGTCCCCTGACTTGATTGATGATTAGCTCACTATCCCCGAACACCTGCAAGTTCTTTATGCCCTTTTTCCTGGCCCAATGAAGTCCATGAATCAAGGCCTCATATTCAGCTTGTTGTTTGAACAGGAAAACTGGAAATGAAAATTTGAATGATATTTGATTCCTTGAGGTGAAACAAGCATAGCTTCTCCTCCTGTGCCTTGCCTACTCCTTGATCCATCGAAAAATAATCGCCATACCTCATTGTAATCCTTATGGTCTGGTTTGGTGATGTTAGGAATAGGCTGGTTTTCTTCATGTATGCAATAAAATCCTAGCTCAGATTCTTCTATTTCTTGGTAGGGATCAAAAGCATGTACCTTGCTTGCCCATTCATCAAGAGTCAAATCTGGGATGCTTCCAACTTTGGTGTCAGCTTCATCTGTGCTTGGATAATCTTCTTGATCAAATGCTGAACAATTGGCATTGATTTGGCTTGGAGTATGAGGCTTAATATGAAAGTTTTCAATTGGTTCAGATCTGATTGTGACCTTAGTACCATATCTTGTTTTGAACAACATGTGTGACTAGTCAGCAGATAAGTAGCCTCCAATTCTAGCTGTGAAATCCCTTGATAAGCATAGGGCAAAGAGTGGTGGCAAATCTATCACTGATACATCTTGCAAAACGGTAACGTTGGGGCATGCATGAAAGATAAGATTCAAACCTTTAATCACTCCCACCATTGTTACTGCTGTCCGATCCAATTACACTACCCCCTTTGATATGACTTCATATTGGAGACCCAGCTGATCAGCTATTTGCTTGGGCATGACAGAACTACTTGCCCCAGAATCAATCATGCAATTGTGTACTAGTTTATTGCCAATGATTAATGAAACATAGAATGGAGGGGGCTTCAAAACTTTACCTTATTGTCCTCCATGATTCCCTTCAGGCTGAGTAGCATTTGTGAGGACCTTCTCTTGCATATGGACATGCTAGTTTGAAGTTGACCAATTCTTCATGGCAGCTTGTAGAAGATCTCTTTGGCCTAGGATGGATAAAGATTCCCACATTGATATATTCACATTTGTCTTCTTCATTTGATCAATGATGCTAAATGGGGATGAAACATCTCTTTGTTGTCCTTTAGGCTGCACATTCCTTTCTTGTGCATAGGTAGCAACAACTGGCATTTGAGTTGGTTTAGAAGGTGGTTTAGGCTGTCCTTGCGTGTTTGGAACTATATTTTGCTTACCAACACCTTGTGGAGTGATGGAAGGTTGTAGATCACTTGGAGCCAATGATTGCCCTTCACCAATATTCCTCTTCTTTGATCTTATGTTAGCTACTACACTCTAAGAAATTGTTTGATTCATGCCACAAAAATCCTCAGCTTGCCAATTCACAAGTGCGGTATCATTTGGAGCTGTGTTTTGTTGAGATGTACCTTGTTGCTGATTTGTTTCTTGACTCACTTCACCCTCTACGCTAGTAGTTGTCACCATCAAGGCTTGGTTCAAAGCACCATTGAAGCACATAGATTGGTTATGAGGTTCATTACATGGGAAACACCAATCATACTCTTGAGCTATATTGTTTTGCACTGGCACTAATTCTTTAGAAGCAAATACAACATTGGGGTTATAGGGCTGAAATGGTCTATTGGCGGGAGGCCTTACTTGGCTTTGATTTTGATTTGCAGCCTGAGCTGGTGACCTATTTTGTTGGTATGGGGGCCTAGCTTGGTACTGCACTTAAGGCTAATACGGTCTAGCACTTTGAGCTTGTTGTCTTTTGATAGTCACCAGCTCATTTCCAAGGTTTTACAATTGTTTCATAACCTCTTGTAGTTCATTTGAAGCACTAGAGGATGAAGTATAAGTTTCATTTGAACTTTGATTTCTAGGAGTGGGAATAGGAGCCAAAGTGGGTGCTTGACTAGTGCTTGGATTTTCTAAGTTTGGATACAAGGGCATGGGAGGCCTGGGAGCTAGCTTACCAGCTTGAATAAGATAGTTTTTATCCCTAATGGCAATGCTATAAGCAATAGGTAAAGTTTTGCCTCCCATAGATTGAATTAACATAGAAATATCAGAATTCAAAGCCTTAAGATAGTATAGAAAAACACCTTCAGCTGTTGGCCTAACGGCCACTGGAATTCTATCCCAAGACCTTTGAAATCTGAATTTTAAGTCAGTCAGCTACTCATGGGGAGCTCTCTTGATAGTCATCAATTGTTCTAGTAGAGACAAATTATCTCCCTTTTCTCCGAACTGCTCATGGAGAACTATGCATAACTGATTCCAATTTTGGATAGAACCAGCTCCAAGGCTTCTAAACCATTGCAATGCCTTCCCTTTGAACGAAGATGCCAAAAATTTGACAGCAACATCCATTTCATTATCTTGTGGATTGCACAAACGTTAGCAATTTCTTTGACATGATCACTAGCAGTGGTATGATTTTCTCTAGTGAAAAATGGAATTTTTTTCAATGTTGCAGTTGGAACTGGATTTTGTGCATTGAAGGAAAGTGGGCTGCTGCCAGTGAAATTGACAAAGGGATTCAGTGGTAGATGTGCCATTATGATTGGCCTAAGAACTTTGGTTGATGCGAGAAAAGGTCTACCAGGTGGAGGTGTAGACAAAGTCTGGTTAGGTGGAGATGGTGACCTTTGTGGTCTTCTTCCTCTCCTTCTTCTACCTGGTGATAGCTGCAAGTGAACAAATAGCCCCTCTTCTCAAGTATCAGACCTGGTTTGAATTCTTCTCATGTACCTGGGCAACTTGTGCTGCAATAACATTGAATTCTATCCCTTCGGAGTCACCAGATGTGTTAGAAAGTGAACCTCAAAAGGCTAGATTCTGCCAAGTTACACACCAAACCTGACAATATTAAAAAATAATTTAAAACTTTGAAGGAAACGAAAGATACAATTCTTCAATTCGGTTATCAGGTATTGTTGTGTAGTTACTAATCCCCGAAAGGTACAGGTGAAACTCAGGTCATGCAAGGCAACTGGGAAAACCTAAAATACTAAAAACCATGAAATTTTGAAAGTCAAAATATAAAAAATCTAAGAATACCATTTTGAATATTATCCCCCAATCTATCAACTGGTGAAATTTTGACTTGTTTTGAGAAAGTTAAGTCCTTGAAAATCGATTTCAAAGTTCAGCTTAGAAGGTGAAAAATTTGAAATTGTAAAACCTGTAATTTTTTAGTCCAAATTTCTTGAAAATTCCTTCAAATCTTGTGGAATGACCTCTTGTCCCACCAGGCGTGCCAAAACTGTTGATGGAAAATCATAGCACCCCTAAATGTCTACAACTCGATGGGTTGAGACTCTCAGTGCGATTGCATAACATGGAGCTTTTCCCAAGTGTGGGACCTTGTGAATCGGGAAAGCTCTCCGGATGAAAGCCGGTTCCTATTCCTCTGTTCAGATGCACACATAAAAATGCAAAGGGTTTACTCAAAAACCTAATCTAACTTGCCAAGGAGACAGGGTAAGAAGATGCATAAAAATAAGCCTAAACTAACAAAGGTGATGCACCGAGGAATGAAGAACACCTGTCTTGCCAATAAACACAAACCATTAAAATGCAATGCAAGATCATGCAAACATAACCAAAATTGTAGTGAAAGATCAGGAGGATGCAAATAAACATAGAGAGGGTTGAGAATCATCCACATACGTGCATTATCTGCTCCAAATATTGATACAATACTCTACAAAATGCTAAGAGGCAAAGTTGCATTACAATTTTTAAATGGGAGGTTTGAACTCCATAAACTCACTTGCCAGAGAGAAGAAGGGAGGGGCAAAACAAGAATGTCCAACCTTTAGAAAGAATCCCCTCTTTAAAATTTATAGGAAGAATGAGAGAGGGAAGAGAGAGGAAATCCAAATATACCCCAACCACCTCTAGGTTGCATTTAATTCATCTCATTATGGTGGTAGGTGAGAAGCCTAGCAAACCCAAAAAGTGGCGAACTGTATTTTCAATTTTTAAGAATTTTTTCCCACCCAATTAAATATATCTAGTTTTAGTTGGATAGAGGACCTTGTAAGCTTTCTAAAAAGTCCAACCTTGCATGAATCCGAGCTCCCTGTGAAAAGTTATGGCCATCTGAATATCTGCACCAGTGTTTGCTTCCTGTCAGCGCTCAAAATGTTGCGCCTCTAGAAGATGCGCCATAGGCGCTGAAAATTACATGTCGACACTCTTTTTCCTATGCCTTGGCACAATAAACATTAGGCTTTGAGTTTCTTTGATTTCCATATTCTTCTGCTTGTCTATATCTACCCGAGGGGAAAGATATATACAACACTTACCACTGGTCACGAGATGCTATCACTCATGGATGGCTTCTTGGGTTATAACCAAATCTTGTTTGCCCCAGAAGATCAAAACAAGATCTCATTCATCACCCCTTGGAGGACCTTCTACTATCGAGTCATGCCTTTTGGCCTTAAAAATGTTGGTGCTACATATCAACGGGCTATGACTTACATCTTCCATGACATCATGCATCATATATTGGAAGATTATGTGGAAAATCTCTTGGAAAAATCTAAATGCTACTCCGAACACCTTGCTGTCCTCAAAACCATTTTTGACCACCTCATTAAATATTACATCCACCTTCAACCTAAGAAGTGCGTCTTTGCGGTCCTCTCAGGAAAACTCCTTGGCTTCATTGTTTCCTTGCGTGGTATAGAAGTTGACCCTACTAAAGTCAAGGCCATTCTCGAAATTCCTCCACCCACTAACCTTAAACAACTCCATAGCCTACAAGGTAAGTTGTAGTCTATTCACCATTTCATTTCACAATTATCTATTCGGTGCCAACCATTTCATCATCTGCTCAAGTAGGATGTCTCCTTTAAATGGGATGATGACTGTCATAAATGATTTTGAGGCCTTAAAACAATACCTCCTTCAACCAACCCATGCTCATTCCACCTAATGATGATCAAGCTTTCTACCTATACATCTCAACTATCGATCACTCCTTAGGAGCCATGCTTGCTCATCACAATGAAGAACATAGGGAGAAAGCGGTTTATTACATAAGCCATACTCTTTTGGATTATGAATCCCGATACACCCATGCCAAATTTTTTTACTTAGCCTTAGTTTTCGTTGCCACCAAACTCCACCATTACCTACGAAACCACAAAACCTATGTTGTGACCAACACTGACCCCTTACATTTCATATATGCCAAACCTTATCAAAATCAACATGACACACACTGGCTTATGCTTTTAGCTGACCTTGACCTCGAATTCATCCATCAAAAGTCCATCAAGGGCCAAGAAATCGCTGAAAATTTTGCTGACGCACCTATTTCCGGGGATCAACCCTCTAATTTTGACTTTCCAGATGAGTCAATTACTACCCTTTCCTTGGACGAACCCCCTTACCAAATGACACTCTTCTTCGATGGTTTAAAGTTTCAGTGTGGGGGTGGGGCTGGTATTATCCTCATTCTACTTGATGGTGAACCCATGCCTTTGTCTTTCAAACTCGATTTTGAATGCACAAACAATGTCGTCGAATATGAAGCACACGTATTAGGTCTCCAAGCCGCCTATGCCCTAGATGTCAAATCAATCAACATCATTGGTGATTCTCAATTGGTCGTAAACCAGGTCAATGGTATATACCAATGTCGTAACGAGCTATTTTAAAAGTATAAAAATCATGTAGACATACTTTTTACCACCTTTGACCATTACACCCTTCAAACCATCCCACGTTTAACCAACAAATTTGCAGATACCATGGCCTACTTGGCTTCCCAAATATTTGCTTCACCCACCGATTCTAAAATCTTTGTCACCATACAACTACTCCAATCACCTTTTTATTTACCACGTGAAGTTTAATGTATCAAAACCACTACTTCGGACCCAAGTGACCTTTGGTACAAATAATACTCTGACTATCTTTCTCTCTCCATCTGACCTCCTGATCTCACCTGTAACGGACAATGCACCTTCCTTAAAAAGGTCTCTCATTACATTATCTTGGGGGGCCTCCTCTATAAGCATGGTTTTGATGGTATTCTCTTACGATGCCTCATAAGTTCAGAAATTCCTTATACCATTAAGGAAGTTCATGATGGCATATGTGGAGGTCACTTCAGTGGCCTTGCTATTGCTAAACATATTCTTCACCTAGGCTATTACTGGCCGACCCTTAACTATGATTATTGCGACTATGTCAAGCATTGTGTCAAATGCCAACAACATGCCAACCTATATCACATACCCAGTCACGCCTTACAGGTCTCCCATGACCTTTGGCTGTTCTCTTAATGGGGTTTGGATCTTGTCGAAGAGATCAACCCCCATTCTTCCTAACGACATCAATGAATCATCACCACTACTGAATACTATAAAAAATGGGTTAAAGCTGTACCAATCATCTCCATGAAAGCTGAGAAAATATGTGAGTTCATCAATCATCACATCATTTATCGCTTTGGTGTTCCTCATCACCTCATCACTGACAATGGAAAACAATTCAAAAACAAAACATTACAAAAAATTTGCGACACCTTCGCCATTCAGCTCAGTTTCTCATCACCTTATTACCCACAAACTAACAACCAAGCTGAATCCACTAACAAAACCCTAAACAAAATTCTTATGAAAGTGGTTAACGATAATGGGAAGGATTGACATATACACATTCATTTTGCTTTACGGGCATACCGCACTAGTATTCACACTTCCATTGCCGCCACACCATTTTATTTGATCTATGGTACCGAGGTGGTTCTACCTCTCGAAGTCCAGATTCCTTCACTCCGCATTTCTCTCCATGACATGCTCAATGATGATGACTTTCATCAAGACCATTTAGCAAAACTAGAGTTATTAGAAAACCATCGTCTTAACACTTTGGATCACCTTCAAATTTACCAAAAATGTATCAAACGTGCCTATGACAAGTGTGTCCATGAACGAACCTTCCAAGTTGGTGACCTTGTCCTAAAAGAAAATCAACACGTAACCAAAGTAGAAAAAAGTAAACGGGGAAATTTTGCTCCTAATTGGCTTGGACCATACATCATGACTCATACTTATGGATCAGGTGCTTATCATTTATCTTCACTCGATGGTAAACCCAAACTTGAGCCTCTTAATGCCTTGCATCTTAGACCATTCTATTGTTAAATTTTAGTCCTACCTCACCTTTTGTCTCTTTTCATGCTCATCCCTTTAGCGCTATCCACTTCATACACCTCACCAATGATTAAACAAGAATCATGTGATTCCTCTCACTTGTTATCTTCTCTTGAATATGTGTACCACAGTGCTGCATATAGCATGGTTCTCATGGATCCTTTTCATCTACCTTTTGATGAGATCCCATGGTTGTTTCACCTGAAGTTTCGAAGAAGAATCTTCTTCTTCAGCTTGGTCTTGTCCATGAATTCAAATCCCTCACATGGGACCCAACTCTTTGAGTCAAAATTTTAATAGAAAATATGACTCCCTCAAAAGGACAACTTCCTCTCGACAACCGCTGCTATAAATAGACCTCTCCCTCGAAGGATAGCTATGTAAAGCCCTTAACAAAAAAAAATTAAGCGAGATAATTTGAAGCTTCCCGCACCAATCAGCTTCATGAAGACCTAAAGGAGTTAAATTCTTCAATCCATATAGACTTCCCACATCGATCAGTCTATCTCAAATATAAGTCAAAACAGAAAACTTTTAGTCATGGACTTTCCCATTGTGACTTGGATCTCTTTCCCAAAGAGCATGCTACCTCATATCATATAAAATTAACCACCTTTCACCCTTCTCACTATTACCACTCCCATTTTCTACCACCTCAAGGGACCTCTTGGAAACCTAGACATTTGGTGATCATGTGACTACTTTTCACCATAGAACAATCAATCATGCAGTGTCTTTAGGGTCTTACGTTCATCACTTCCTCTAAGGTATGATCTACTCAGTATGATCCTAACCAATTAGGTGGTTGTATTTCCACCTCTTATCTTTTGACCATCTTTATTTATGTTTTGATTACCTTATATAGGATTTGTTCCTCGACACTTACCTTTGGGGTATTATTCTTCTTTTGCCACAATCGGCATCACCTCTACCAATTTTCCTATAACCCACCCACACCTAACAGACCTAAACCCACAACACACCTAAAACCTACTAACTCATTTTCATACCTCATCATATTCTTCCCTAGCTCATGGGAGAACTGCATCAGCTTGAGGTCCCTTTTTTCTAGGACTATGCAGGCACCACTTTGAGGGCATGGGGCCCTTAGAGGTTAACTCAGCCACTCTCTACCCTAACCAATCCATCTTTCATCTTCCTCAAATACATTCTACCCCACCTAGTTTATTTTTTATATCAACAATTGTAAATTAAACCACATACATAACACATTGCTTCATATTTTAATCCTCATCACAACATACATTTATTACGCCTACCATTTCACTATCATCATTATGTATAGATTATACCACATCTCACATATGACCCATATTATCATTCATTACACAAAATAATAAATCACAACTTCACCTACTTTGAACACAACCATGCCTAAAACCTGACTCGATCCATGCCTAAATCTTGACTCAATCCATGCAACCTGACTCAATCCATGCCTAAAACCTGACAAAACCATACCTAAACAATCCTGACTCGATCCAATCCTAAAACCTGACTTGATCCATGCCTAAAACTGACTCGATCCATGCCTAAAACTTGACTCAACTATGCCTAAGACCTGACTCGATCCATGCCTAAGACCTGACTTGATCCATTCCTAAACCAACATGACTCCATCATGCCTAAATCACCTAATTTCCATCCATATCAAAACAACAAATCAAAAATCTCATCAACGCACCAATAAATTGAAAGTCTCATCAAAACATCAACAAATCAAGAATCTTATGTATCTCATCATATAAATAAATGTGTATCTCAATACAACATACATGGACGTCCCATCATATCCATCATCTCAGAATCATTAGCACATAGGCTGATACTCAATACAAAATGTCATTGGCACGTAGGGCGGTCTCATATCCAATAAAATAATGAACCAATACAAAATAACTTCGGTGCGTAGGCCAGTATATGCTCACAATATACAAAATCTCTCATACATCCTTGCTATCTTTGGCATGCAGGCTGGTATGTGAACAAAAATACAACTATATCTTAGCACCTAGGCCAATATCTATCAAAAAAATGACTATCGTACATCAAATATCAAAAGCCCCATATCAGGCATCTCGGCGGATATCCTCCATCTTTGTATTGACTGTACCCTCTGCCTCCTTAGCCCCTGTCTGGCGACCTCCTAGCATATCCCCACCCATCATAGGTGGTGGCTGAGTCCTTGCTAGCACCTCACCTAGAGCTGGTCTCTGTGTACTGGTGGCCTCTCACTAATCTGGCCCCAGAGCTCGATGGCCCCTTGTTCTCTCTATACTATGAGTGTGGGATCTAGTTCTCTCACTCGATGCCTACTGTGCCCGGTAATCTCTATAGGATAGAAAGTCTATCCCAGCTACCATTAGCTGGTCCTGGTAGTATCTAGCCTCACCTAGGGAATCCCGTAACCTGGATATAGGCATGGTCTTTGGTGGTCCCATAGGTCCCGGCCCCTGTACCTATCTTGTGGGACCCTATCCCACTCCTACCTATGAACTGGGACCTGATCCCGGTGCCTATGGTGGTGCCCGCTGCCCCTGTGCCTATATCTAGGCCTGTAAGGCCCCAATATATGCTTGGGATGTGGCCAACTGGCCCTGTAAACCTACCACATATGCCTGTAAGGCCACTACCTGACCATCATCACCCTCTCCATCTCCTTCCCCACCACCGACCATCTGGGCCTACACACTGACCACCTATACATGTAGCTTTGCTACCTCTACCTCTGTGCTCTCTAGCTGTGTCTACACTATACCTAATTAGGTAATCAGAGTAGCCACCTTCCCCTGTAGGGCTTCTCTCTACACTATGATGGTGGCTAGATCTAGCTGCCCTGGTCTAGGTGGTATGGCTCGTAAATGGGCTGCCCACCACTGTCTATACCTTTCAGTGACCCTGACATCATCTATCCACCGGTCCACTGCCTGCTCCTCTTACCCTATGGGAACTGTCGGCTGTGGTGGAGGTAAAGGACTCTCCACGTCATCTCTCTGGTATTGCGGGAAGGGTGGAGGTACATCCTGATATACCTGAAATCCTACTGGACTCTGTCCACCGGGATCATCTTATGCTCCTTGACACGGTGACCCTATATCCATCTCAAAAGCTAGAGCTCTGCTAGCTCCTCATGCATATGCCTATATGAAGGGAATCTCACATACGACCTCCATATAATGTCCACTCCAGAAAACCCCTCCAATAACCACCGGAAATAGGCCACATCATGTGTGGGCCTTTCTGATCTCCGATCTCTAATAGTCGGCACCCATCACCTGTACCCCACCCGCACAAATCTCGATGGGAATGCATCTGCTCGGGGCATCCCTACTGGCCACACACAAGCTATGTGCTCATAAGCCCAATAGTGTAGTAAGAAGGTACAACATAGGCTGCACCTACGCAGCCACCCATAGGCCCATAACTCTTTGTATAGCTACACCAGGAATGCTGACACCTAGTAAAATCAGGTCTCATCTATCATCATGTCGTGGAGTACCCCCATCAACGATCAGGGAAAACGTCCACCCTACACATCTGGTAGTGCAAAGCAACACACTGCCTCCATCAAAAGAACCACTAGCCTCATCTCCTTCGGACGAGCTAGGTACATCTCTCCATATTGAATGCTGGCACTATGGAATGTTAGCTTGACCATCCCCTTGCCAAACACCGTCAGCATCAGCTCCTCTGAGGCCTTGAAGGAGATAGAGTAGACTTGTGTACCCAATATGGGTAGCCATAGTATCCTGAACATGTCCTCTATAGTGACTGTCATCTCACCTGATGGTAGGTGGAATGTGTTGGTCACGGAATCCCATCTATCGATGAGCGCAACCATCAAACTAGGCTACCAGACTACATGCCGATAGCGTTGAACTCTAGTTAGGCCCACCACCTCCACATGTTGTAGCTCCTCTGGGGTCGCTACACCATGTACTATCATAAGTAGGGGTGGAATCCTATCCTGCATGTGTAGCTGATCTCTCCCCTGCATCCAATACAAACAATACATTAATATACATTTATCACACCCATACTTGCCCCCTATCGTTTCCCAATAACTTATTTTACCCCTACCCATCTTAATCACCCAGCCTGTGGCACTTTTGGACCCTTATCCCCCAAAATCTGACTGGTTTCAATCCCCTTTCACTGACCTCAATCACCACTTAACTGGCATTGGTCTCTTGTTTCATGACCGATACCGGTTACACACTACCGATGCTGGCCACTCTTGACTGACATCAGTCACTATTGCAGTAAAATCCCGCGATCCCCAAAACCCCCCTTTTTAAAAAAACTTCCTCCCTTACCCCGTTTACCCAACTAAAATTACCTAAACCTCCCTTGCACCTCATCCCATCCCCTCCTCTCCCATTTATTGCCCTCCCCATTCCTATTTTACCCACTTTCCCTCTCATTTCCATTTTTTTTTTCATCCACCCAAAAACAAAAACCACAAAATAATTTACAAATCCTATAATCTGTCTACCTGAATACAACTAAAGTTGGACACTTACCTCATCGTGCTACCGTCGTCATGGTGGCATGTCTTGCCATTGCATCGGTGGCCCACCTGATCCCTCTCCGGCCTCTGCCATCACTAACTCTCCACCCGCGTCTCCAACCGATCGAATCACTTGCACCGATCATGTGGACCCACCTCTCACCAACCAATCACCCACCATTCACACCGCCAACTCAATTCTCTGTTTCATCCAGACACTCTTCTCTCTTTTCTCTCTCTTTTGTCATTTTCTCAATTCATTAAATTACAAATGTATAGCAAAAAACATGGATTTTTTTTATAAAAAACCTGTCCTAACCGACGCCGGTTCATCTTCATCGACATCGGTCTCGTGCCCTACCTTATCGTGGTTGGTTGCCCTATACCGGCATCGGTTCCCCTTGACCAGCATTGGTCACCCTATCTTGTACAAAACCCAACATTTTACCCTATTACCCTGCCTATCCCTCCTTTACCCTGACCATTTACCCTTTACCCTTTACCCTTTACCCTGACAATTTACCTCACTTACCCTTTACCCTGACTATTTACCTCACCCTCCTGACCTCATCATTTACTACCTAACTTTTTCCTCCTTTAGGGACTCATTATTCTACCCCTCCCTCGGCCTTACTCATGCCGTGACCTAGATTTTTGGCCCTGGACCATTGCTAGTGACCTTTGACCTCATGTGTTCACTATACCTTGCAGCAATGTTACCTGTGTTGTTGACCTAATGACCTTACCTAGCCTATTTCCATGACTGTTCATCCTGACCCTAACTTTGGTGTACCGGAACATACCTAAACATTCTTGCACCTAACCTATGTTGTGTTTCCTGACCATATCCTATACCTTGGATACAAGAATCACTTCAACCTTGTTTGGATGAATCTATCAACCTTAGACAATGTGGAGTTTGACTGCTCTTTAACTTGGTAGTGTGCTACAGTTTATACATGTACGTGAGTTTGACTGTTACTACCTTTGACACTGATCCATAACCTAGATTACCCGAGTAGACCTTTAATCCATTTTTCCTCGTTCCCCACCTTCCTATTCATCACATTCACCTTTTAATCGATCCATTCACCACTTCTGCCTTCTGCCTCGTCAGTTCCTAGTTTGAGGGGGATCACCTTCACCCAGATATGGGGCAACCACATCTTATTTTTGTTACCGTCGCTTACCAATACAAGCTACGCAACAAAAAGGGGAAAAATGTAGACACTAAAATTAGGTCACACTCCCCTTTGGTCCCTCGACAAATAAACACCCTTCATCACATTAACCTAGCCATGGCCCCCTTCACTCCACTAATATTAATTTAATTTAATTAATTCATTATCCTCACCATATTTATTATTTAAATATCTTAATTAGGGATAGTGTCCACATACATCTCACCTAGACACCTCATCAAGCTAACTCACCCTAAGACCTATTCTTAGTAAGTTGCTATAGCTAACTAAGACTTACCCAAACGCTAAAAATCAATGCCTATATTCTCTCTAACCACATTCCCGAATGTGTACAAGATGCTTCCAGTCTAATCCACAGGTTAACGACATGAGATCCTAGAAAATTAGGAGGATCTCCATAGCTTAGTAAACCTAGGAAATACCACCTTGACCGACGCCGGTTACCCCTAACTATCACCGGTTAAGCCAGAACCACTGTTGGTCACCTTTTAATCCCCAAAAAAACCTTATTTTGGAGGTTGGAAAACATTGGCACATTCTAGAGAGACATCGCATATTACGACAATGAGTTTAAGTGAGAACATGCATGCAAGGAAGGAGATCAAGAATTTTCTCCTACACAACCATTTAGCACTCACCCCAATAAGGATTTGATCCAACCAAGAAAAAAGGAATACACATGCAGCCCATGTAGAATATTTCCTATGATTGGTGATTATCTACAACCTTCAATCTCTTACCAGCATCTTCATCCCTCAATCACAAGCATCTAGGACTAGAATCCAAGTAAGTGGAACGTTATATTCCTCTGGTTCATTTCATTTCGTCATTATATTGCCACCTTTTTGTTCTCTTGGCCATCCGCTGAACTCCATTAATACTCACCCCTCCATATACCCATTAAAACCTCATCAAATCCCATCGAAACCACCTAATACATCATTCTAACCAACCAAAGTCCTTTGTATAATCACAAAGGAGACCCAAAACTCATTCTGTGGTATTCCTAGTTTTTCACAGTAACTGGCACCAGTTACACCCAACCGCCATCAGTCACGCTTAATTGGCATCGGTCTTTGTATGTGCCCATATAGCCTAGAACAGTGACCTATCCACCTAATTCCACATCACCCTTATTCACCTGTGATCTGCTGAGACCTTTGTCAGACCTATAGAGACCCAAAACCAGTTGTTTGACCTTTAGATATTATTTTAACCTAGCCCGTTAGATTAGATCTTTCTTATTGTTTTTTAAGTGAGATACCTAAATCATTTCAAACTACAATAGGATTTATTTTACTACTTGCATTAAATTGTTTTAAATAGTGTACCTACAGCCGTCTAGGAAGTATCACACTTCCCAGATCTAGAACATGCTAGGCAGTTCACTGCACATATTGTTTAACTCTTTTTGGTTGTCTTGCTTTCCATTACAGGTAGTTCCTCCTAGCCAAAAGGAAGCTCTCACAATCAGCTGTGGATTTAGAAGTTATACGTGTGTAACAACCCATCAACCAACATTTCAACAGGTATTCCTCCTATGCCCATTACCCTATCTGTTTCATCAATATTTCAAACCAACGTCTTAGAATCATGTGAAACATTTGGAGCAAGAAAATTGGTGTTGGGGCCCACTTTTAGTGAATATCGGGAACAATAGTCGATCTGATAAATTCATATTTAAGGATCTCATTGTGCTTCCTTCACTCTCTAGTTTTAGGGAAAATCTTAATACAATTAAAATCTGGATAAAAAAATCTAGTTTGGAGATTCAATGTGACCTTTATCTGAAGGATATATGGGAAACTCGGTGAGAAACCCGACGAGCTGCTCGGTGAGTTGGCCTTATATAACTTATGGAGGTTGAATGGGCCAATGCATTGATCGACGTCGCTATTGGATGACTCAAACAGGGTAATATTTCTATCGAATTGATGGGTCAAAGAATGAATGATTTCATGAAATAAGTTAGTTCATCCTCGCATGGAGGAATCAATGCAAATGGCTCAGATCAAGCCATATTCAAGACATCTAATGATGGGTGTCAAAAATGGCACAAAATGAGCTTGACATGATAAAGGAAGTATTGAGTTAGTCATTGTTTGAGGACAAGTTCACAGAAGGGATTGGAACAACTTGGTGAGTGCATTCAATCAAAGTAGGGTGCCCACAAAGTTTGAAGATTAGGATTTGAGCTCGTGAGATCAAGCTATACATATGACTGAGGCATGCAGGAGAATCCGGGCCAGGGAATGAATTGTGAGAAGCTCATTGTGACATGGAGGCTCGAGGCATTAGTAAGCTATTTGCACTTAATACTGAGGTAGAGGAAGCCTAGCCTAGGATGTAATTTGGGTTCGGAACCTAGGGATTAACTTGTGAAGATTTCGGATGGGAGCATGCATTAATTTATGGCTCATCAGAGATACATAGCATGGGATGTCTCAAGCTATGGAGATGGTGAGTCACTCGTAGGGAGAAATCATGCTCAATGAAGCGATTCAATGTTAAAGCCAAAGGAGTTCCTGCATGCTTTAATGGATGAAATTCATGTGGCATTACAATATGAAGCTTGAGCTAAATTTGGAGTTCACCGAGAAAAAAGAGCACATGGGTTTTAGATCAAGTCAGGGAATCGCCATTAATTCCTAAAATGACTTGGCATTAGAATGGATGACATGTCGATCAATCTTGGAGTTAATGGTGTCTTAGGTGGAGTGCTCGGTTTGAGCTCACTGGCATAAGGCTCGACGATGTATAAAACAAGGCGGGGAATTTTCAACGCAATACGTAGAGTTTCAGCAATGAGAGCATTGGTTGAGCTCTGTTAGGTTGATCGCAAGTTGACTATATGAAATGGGAACAACTCATGATGGAAGATAGTGTAGCTTAAGTTGAGCTAGAAGCTATGTCGGTTCGACGCTAGAATTTGGTGAGTTTTTGAGGAGCCATCATGAATAGCTCAGGGTGATAACATAACACACACCCAGGGAATATGTTGTTATAGATAAGAAAGCAAGGTTGGATCAACAAAGGGAAAGCTTAGAACTAAGATTAGGTCGGTCATGGGAGAAATCAAAGTTGCAAATAAAATGGTGCATGATCTGTTGAACTCTACAGAAGGAAAAATTAAGTTTTAGCTTAGGCAAGATAGGTTGAGCTGGCATTGTGCACACTGTGGTGTTTCTGTTAAGTTTGACATAGGCAAATGTGGCGAGAATGAGTTATTGTGATAGCTTGAGTGAGCTACAAGCAACTCAGATGAGTCCAAAATGTAATCTGATGTAGAGAAAGGTGGAAGATCAAGAAATAAAAAGGAATGCATGGCTACAGATGGAGCTCAATGAGCTCATAGATAAGGTAATCTGAGTTGCAGTATTATGGAGATCCGTTAGGAGGAATAGCTCAATGTGTTTATTCTAGGTTTGAGCTCGAATAATTCACAAGCGTCACATGAGGTGATAGCTCAAGAGTATTAAAGACATTTTGAGATTCGGGGGTCATAGCTCATGCAAGGATCAACTTGGTTACTCAAGTGAAAGAAACAATGAGTTACTTGTAGGGATGAGTTAGTAAGACGAGCTCAAATTTTTGGACGTCAATGACTTGGGGAAGTCGAGCTTGACTTGAAAAATCAAAAAAGGAGTTCGTGGATGATGTAGCTTAAATCACAATTAACTTAGTGAGAATTAGCTCAGTTGATCAAGTTGAGCCAAATTTGAGAAATTTAGAAATTGTTCATTCACCTACCGTGATAGTAGTCAGATGACTTCTGAAATCCAACAGTTCAAACATTGACATGCAAAATTTTTGAACCCACCACACATAGGGAGTTTCGACGAATTGTGTCTAATGGGTGAGTCGAGGCCATTTGGCCAAGGCAACATGATGTGGGATCAGGTCCCGAGATCTAAGTTGCCAAGATACAGGGATTCAATGTACATAAGCTAGGGTAACTTGTGACTCTTTTCCCGCGAAGAGGTCAGATCTGCCAGAGAAATGAACCATCAGGCGGGTGTTAACGGGTGATGGGGTCAAACTCATCCGGTAAGTCATATAGTGGAAATCCCAAGTCCATTATCAAGTCATCATGGGAAGTTAGTGGTTGAGACAATAACCCAACGTGATAAAAGAGTGGAGAACAATCCAAACAGAGTGGGTACGTGGTGAGCAAGTAACTTAGGTCAAAGCAAAGTGCTCAGAACACTTCCAGAGAAGCTAGGCATCATGGGTGGCAAAGTCTTTGAGCCATGAATAACTCAAAGGGTGGTTTTTGAGCATTGGTAAAAGATCTCGTTTGAACTAAAATGAAACCACGTTCAACTTAGAAGAGAAAATACATTGCATGGAGCTAACACATTTGAGTTAAGCGGGGAGCCGATCGATGGTGCACGTGGGTGGATGTTTATAGAAGTGGGAAATAGTTAATATGGCATTGAAAGGTGGACCAATGCATTCAAAGACCATAAAAAAATCACTCTCCTGAATAAGGAGCTCATCAAAACAAAATCAGTACACAATAATGAAACTAGGAACTCACCATGTTTAATAAAGGGCTTGCTAAAAAAATGTGAAGAAGTAGCTTGCCAGCCAGTTTGGTGAGCTGGCTAGTGAGCCATTTATCAAAGCACTACACTAAGACCCCATCAACACGATTTCAACTTATGGGTCCCACCACAGACGTTGAATTTTATTTTTATTAAAAATATTATTAATTTTAAAATATTTTATTAAAAAAATTATTAATTTTAATATATTTTATTAAAAATATTATTTTTAATTAAATGGAGAATAGGTTCAATTTTTTGAGTTTATTAGGCATGATGGGTAGGTGCAATTAATGATGTAATTAATCTTAAAGGCCATCATGTGCTATTATTGGCCCAAAATTTAGGGATTCTTCCTCTCTTCTCTCATAAGGATGGATTTTCTATAAATGTAAATTGGAAACTCATTCCAAGGGGTTGAACAAGTTGGACATCTTTTCCAGATTCCTCTCTCTTTCTATAGGTTTTGTGGATTGGGGAACTTTCAAGCCTTTCTTCCAAGATTTTAATGGAAACCATTACCTCTTCTAAATGTAATAATGCATTGTGCACATGATTGAAGTAATAAAAGTGTGTTTTTTGTGTCTATTATTGGTCCTTTCATCATTCTATCTACTTCGTTGTAAATTTCTCATGCTTGTATGTACACTGTGCAAAATTCAAGTTTCCATTGCAGATTACGGGAGTTCTGTGTTTATCTAGTAGTAAGTATTCTATGTGGCTTGGTTGTGGTGTTAATTCATCCTTCCCAGTTTCATCCTTCTTCACTGGAATAAAGAAAACTTGCTTGTATGATTAGGTTCAACAAGGGAATGCATGTTTCATAGTCTATGGTATTTTTTTTACCCTCTCTATGTTGCAGTAGGTGAAGTTGGCCTGTGGTGTATCTATTCACCCTCTTAGAATCAACCTTTCTCTATTTTAAGATAAGAAATTTGTCTAGAAACATCCCTTTCTCTTGGTGCATAACCATCTTTAGTGTAGGTTCTATTTATTACAAAATCTCTTTCCATAATCCCATGATAGGTTAGTATAGGTCTAATTAGCTGTTTTATTGCACTAGGAGTAGTATAACACTTAGTTTAGGAAGAGGAAGCCATCCTTCTCTGGAGGTTCACCTCAAGCCCAAGTCCCACAACTTGAGAGGTGATCCCATGCTACCCAATCACACTGAAAATCTTGTTCACATTCTGGCCATTTGAGGGGTGCAATGATTTGGTGATAACAACTCCTTTTGATAACTTTGTCCCAAACTGAAATTCTACAGAAACTAACTTGTTTGAATGAGGTCCACTATTCACCATAACCTATACCATACCTTTCTAGAAATTTGGAGGATTCCTCTATATGTTCCAATCATCATCCATGTGTAGACACCTAGAATTTGGTCAAGATATTTTAAATACCTAAATTACACTAACTACCCTATTTCTCATAAATTGATGACACTTCGTCAATAAACCACTAGTGTCCCTCTATCATCATTAATTAAGTACATTTTTATAATTCATTATCCCTCCTATCACTCAGGATGCTGATTAATGAAATTTTGTTAATTAACCTCCACTTCTACCTAGGTCAATTAATTATTCTTAATTAATTAGGACTGCTAATCTAAATCAATAAAATCATCATTTATTAAACCATTTCCTGTCTTAAAACCTCCCAAATCATACTAAATTTCTTCTAAAGCCTCTATAGGCATACCCCCTTCTATTAATTAATCACCTTTGATTAATTAAACCCCCTTTCAACTCTTAGAAAGTGCACACACTTTATTAAACTTACATGACTTTGTATTTCCTCTTTACGGTTTATTCCACATTCATCAATTGGCTAGCCTTGCTAGTTCAGAAAATATATATATTAAACCCTCCTCCCAACCTTTCTTATTACACCTTATTTTCCCTAGGATAAACTATAGGAATTTTGATCTTGAGCCATTATCCATTGAAGGAAATATCTTCTCCATCTTGCATCCATTCTCTCAAATTGAAGAGCATGGGAAGATTGAAAAATGGCCTTGTAGCCATGTTTTGGTGAGATTCCATTTTCAAACCTTGAGGAAATCACTCCCTTTTGATTGCTAATGTGATCTAAATAGGTTCATTTATTATATTAGCAATATAAAGAGTAAGAAATAACTTAACATTTGATTTGAGATTGTTCATGCATTGAAGAAGTTGTTTCTCATAATCTCTTATCTTGATGGTTCTATAATAGGTTTGATTGATTTATTAGAAGCTACTAGGTGTTAGCTTTGTTTTAACATGGAAAATTTCTATATGTTCACATTTGGGATGCCCGGTGGGACGAATCCTTAGTCCCTTAGAAGTTGATTTTAAGCTTTGTTGTTCTTTATCTCAATTTGCACTAACCCTAATCATGCACATGTTAAATATTTAGAATTCCTTTGGGTATTTTGCTAACTTTACATGCGTTGAATTTCTCTTATAGGTTTAATTGTGATGGGTTGTTAATTTTGTGTTAATAGATCAAAGTTTTAACCTTTTTGAAGTTGCCTGTGTCAGTCTACCATATTTTTGATGTCATTCTAGGTAAATGAATAGGTGCTACTGTTGTAAGGCCTGCGTATGTGTATTCTATCCTGCCCAGGTGCTTCTTTGGCTACACATATGTTGCATATCTATCTGAACCTCTATATAAATTTTCTAATGCCATGCATATGTTTATAGGTTCAAGCAGGTGCTTTTCTGTCTGCGGATGCATCATCTGTATCTTTACAGTCTATTTTGTTATAAGACCCGTGCATATGCTTGTAGGTATTCATTTTTGTCTCTCTAGCCACGTATATGAATCAATGTCTGTGTGTTTTATCAGATCCGCACATATGTTGTGTATTATGTACTACAACTATTAGGGGCACGCATGTTCTCTATAGTCTGCGCAGGTGTCCAGGTCCATGCAGGCATGATCTATTGGAGTTTGGGTACCTTTTCCAAGTTGTACAAAATTTGATCTCTATTATTTCTGACATCTTACATGTTTCTAAAGCTAACTCTCGTGTGCAAGATATATTGATTCATGTTTTTTCTAACTTGTTTGGATGAGTTTAATGAATGTGTTGTTTTCATTCACTAGGATAGAGTTGCGTATGCTATTCCCTCGCACCTGCTACATAATCTTGGGAATAAAAAATAACCCTAGGAATTTTTCACGCTTTCAAACACTTCATTAAGATTCTTGATTAAGGGAATGAATTTTTTTTGGTTAAAATGAATTTCCTTTCACTTTGATTTCACAAGTATTCTCCATTTTCGTTATAGTTTGGTTTTTTGTGTTGCGTAGACTCTTTCCTTGCACCAATTAGGTGATCTTGGGAATAAAAAACAACACTTGATTCGTCTTTTCATGATGTTTTGATCCTTTTGGATAACTACCAATATTTCATGTGCAAGACCTAATTCCTAAGTCAAAGAATCATGATCTAAACCCAATACTAATATAGTTTTATGCAAGTTTCCAAATGGTGTAAAACAAAACCACACTAAGCTAAAATATTAAAAAAACACCACATTCAAAACACTGTATTTGTAGGTTCGGTTAAGAGCTATGGATATTCCAATTTTAACTGGGAGAATTTCCCTTAGCATAAGACTTAAAATCACAAAAGGGATACTCCCATGAACCCCAAAGTATTCCACACAAGAGGAAACCTTGTGGATGAAACAAGAAGCACTCCGCTTACCTACTTGTCTAGTATACACTTGTGAGATTTAGAGTCAAAAATATCTTCATAAAACCCCAGTGAAAATAATAGTGAACACATTTATTACTCATTGTATTGAAGGGGGTAAATTAAAGATGAGATACTCGAAGGTTTAGTTAGTGTGAATTCCTTGGCAAACTGCGCTTGCAGAGGTAGTTTGTGAGGCCTAATTGAGAGAACCAATTAGGAAGACATTTCGTCTTAGATCCAACTTGACCAAATCAAAGACAATCGTGTTTCAAAAATATTTCATGAAGCAAGAAATTTTTTGGATTCAAAAACTTGTTATTCAAATAATGGGAGAGTCCATTAAAGTTTGAGCCAAACATCATTCATCACAATATTTTTGAAGCATTACTTTGTCTTAGTTTTTCACTCACTATAAGGTGAGGTGAAACTTTTCTGAAGTGAAGCCAAGTATTTTTCAACCCCACTTGATCTACTCCTTTAATTTCTTATTGATATTTTGGATCAAAAGAAGAGCAACATACGTGTGTGATTGATTGATTATGTCCACCACTTTTTCACCCGTTTACATTCATCCTTGCTTAAGACTGGATGGTAAACATTAAAAGTGTGTTGGTATGTCTTCTCATCTTGATAGCCATTTGATCTCGATACCCACGTCAAGATATTCATCATATCTAGGATTGATTCATCATCGACCTTCCTTTGAAGGGATACATTTCTCACATTTCCTTGATACAATTTTGATACTTATGTCTTGTTTCTCCTAAACTTGATCTAAGTGTCTAAATTGTACAATTATGCTACTCGCATCTTAACAATTCCTTGGTATACTTTGACCTTGATTCTTTTCAAAAATTACCTCAAAAATTGAAAGGTGCTATTATTACTTTTTTAGCATCGTATCAATACTATTTCTATACTAATATCTTGCTTTTCCAAAAATCTTGGTTAAACTATCCAAGTGGTATTGTTGCATTTATCGCATTTGTAACTTCCAATTTTTGGGATTTAGGTCTTGTTTGTATCTAAACGAGTTATAGTATACTTTGATTGGAAGTCACATAAACCCCTTGTTAATACTTATGCTTTGTTTATCTTAATTTATAATTAAGTGTTGACATTGTGTTGATCATCTTACATCAAACTACCATTGAATTTTTTTTTCATAGGGAGTGGTTCCTTGTTGATTGGATTGGTTCACTGAACTTGCATGATTGTTCCTTGTGATTATTTATCATATTGACTTATCTTTCTAGGAAAATCCTATTTGATCCTTTGATTCCTTACCATTCATTATTCTTTAACCATTGTTAACATTCTCTTGTAACCTTTACAACTATCGTGTTCTAGGTTTTCACTTAGGTTTGTTATACCCTTGAGTAAATTTGATAGAAAACCTTTGTAAAAAAATCCTTGCTATGCCCCCATTAAAAAGGATGACATCTAAAAAATTATAATGGGAAACATCTAACAAACAAGGATCAAATATTTTCATTGGTCATGATTTATGACCCCTCTTCTTCACGGTGAAGGAAACAAAGGAAATGATTGATCATAATGGGTGATGAAGTAGAATCACCATGAGCAGAGTTTGAGTTTTACCCCGATTAATTGGATGAATTCATTTTTCTCAACAAAGATAAATTAATTACACGAGTTGTATAATTAGGTGCCAAAATGCCAAATGAACATGAATTCATTCCACCTACCAATAATACACATGAGGAATAAGAGGAAAAATATCCCCTTATTAATATGGATGACATTTTAGGGCATGGACAAGCTTCCACTTCAAACCTTCAAAATGACAACATGTGCGGTTATAAATTACCACTCATCAAAATATCCCGCAAAGATAGAGTGGAGCATGAGCACACAGAAAAACCTCCTCCACATGAGAATTGTTATCCAAAATTCCCCCCCAAAAATTTTGTTCATAACAAGCCTTACACATAAAGAAAACATGAAGGGAAACAATTTAGACCCATGAGCTCGAGTTCCAAAACCAGGAAAAGTTAAAATAGAGGCCCGAGAAAGTCAAATTTGACCATGCACAAGAAGAAATAGAAGAAACGGCTCTTCTGGGTGTTTCCATGTCTTAAATATATTTAAAGGGTCAAGGGAGGACTCAACAATGGAATTTCAAGGTTAGATTAGAAGGGGAAGTGCCACAAGAGAGGCCAAGAGCAAGAAAGGAAAAATGGCAAGGATCCAAGGTCTTCGGGCTGAAAACCCTTCAGAAAAGAATCCAAAATCGACTAAGTATGGAAGAGCTAGAAAAGGGAACCACGTGTCTTAATGGCACTCCTCCAAAGATGAATCCAAAAAGAGAATCTCAAACAAGCACTACATCTCCACGTGTCTCAGGACGAAATGGAGGTAGAGGCAAATGGTCAAGCAGAGTCAAAGGTGGAGCTTCAGGGCCGTGGGGGTTTTCTGAGTTTTGTGTTTCTTGAAAAAGGGGAAAAGGTAAATTACGGACCCATAAACCCAAATTTTTACTCTAATCTGGCTACCATGTGTCCCATCTCAAAAGGGGGACCCATTTTCAAACTATTTTCCCCGTCCATTCGTACAGATCTGATACAAAATTCAAAGGGGTATATCTTTGGACTCAGGGTCCAAAATATTACAAATCTGACACCATTGGAAAGATATCAGCCTTAGCTACACCATGGAGGTTAGAGGATTTAATTTTGAGGAGGTTAGGTAAAGAAAAAATGGAGGAAATGTCTTTGGGCCTTCAATGCAGGATCCATCTGTCTCAACAACCAGATCGGATTTGATTTGTTTCCACTATCTCCTCTTCTTTAAAGGTGCCGAATCAAGGAATCATGTTGTAAAGATGGATTTGGGGCATATTTTATCAGAAGCATTATTAGTAATGGTTGAGCTTCAACCCACTTTTCCCACTTCCCTCTCTATTTCTTCTCTCCGATCAAATCTATAAATACAGGGGCATGATTCATTGTAAAGAGTTGTTCATTCTTCTTCCCTGCCTCACTCTCTCTTTCTTCTCCAGGGTTGAATGAGGAGTTTAATCCTCCTCCCTTGGCTTTGTAATGGCATTTTCTTTCCTATTTCCCATTAATGGTGTACTATGTGAACTCCTAGAGAAATAAAATCTATTTCGTGATGTGTTTTGTCCATCCTTTGTTGATTCTGTTGTCTCTTCTCACCTCTCACCATTGTAGGGTATACTGTGCCTATCTCTGATGTCCATTGCAGGTTTTGGGAGCTATGTTTAAGGGGTTTGAAATGGTGTTATGTGTGAAATTTATCCTTGGTCTGTGAGTGCATCTGTCCATCCTCTCCATTGCGCACCTCTCTCTATTTTAGGCAGTTGGGTTTGTAATCAGTAGTTCCCTTTTCTCAGTGCTATAACCTCTGTAGTGTAGGATTTATTTATTTTTATGCTCTCTCTCTCTCTCTCTCTCCCCCTGGAATTATTAGATTAGGAGTAGATAGTCACATTTCCTTCCTTAGAAGTATAGTTTAGTGCTAGGATTAGGAAGAGGAACCAGCCTTCTATGGAGGATCATTCCCATTTGCAAGTCCCACAACTTGGGGAATGATCCAATGTTATGAAAATCACACCAAATGACCCTTCCTTAGAAAAGTAGATCCATAACTCATTTGGGGGTGCTGTGATTTTACACTAACAACAACCAATAAGGACCTCCAAATGATGAAGTCACTATACAACAACAAATACAAATCCTTAGTAGAAAATTAGCTCATTTGGCTTCCCATGTGCTAAAAGAAGAAACCAAAAACACACATCAAGAGAAACCTAAGGCTAAGAATAGTGAACTTCACACTGAAAATCAAAGGGAGGAAACATAAAAACATATTCAGGTATACATGTCAACTTTCTCTCACAAAGATCAAATCCTCACAAAAGAGTTGCAATCTATAAAAATTATACTCACAACCCTTTAGGAAAATAATGTCAGACATCGTAAAAATTACCAATATGAAGAACTATGTCCTTACCCCTTTGACAAAGCTACGCTACATGCACCATTCCCTATGAGTTTTGACTACCCAAAATTTGACAAGTATAAGGGGAAAGGTGACCCACGAGATCACGTCAAGTACTTTCGCATGGCGTGCCAAGAAGTGCCTTATAGTGACAATTACATTTTATGCTTATTCCCAAGGAGTCTATGGTGTCAAGTTTTGGAGTGGTTTCTTCATATACCTAAAGGGTTTATCTTTAACTGGCCCAAAATAGCGGAAAAAATTTGTACGTCATTTCTCATTCAATGTAGAAAGTGACGTCACCATGATAGACTTATGTAGCACAAAACAAAGATGTAATGAGACCTTTACTATTTTCTTACAATGATGGTAGGGGTTAGCTATCCGCTTCCCTTGTTCAATCACAGAAAAGTAATTGATTAGCATTTTTGTCCCTAATTTAAATCTGGACATTGTCTTCCATTTACAGATGCATTATGTCAATAAATTCAAAGAAGTCATAGAAAAAGGAAGCTAGATTGAAAAGGATTTGATAGATAAAGGGACACTGGAACCATTTTTAGAAGAAAATCAAACATTAAAACCTACAGAAAAACCAAGGTTCTTTAACAAAAACAATTTTTTTGTAGGAGATGGTATCATAGACTCTAAGTGTATACATGCAGTTCAAATAGGTCCTCCTTTCAAACTTACTAAAGGTCCTTTTCAATCCCCAGTCAAACGTTGATTGTTAACTCCCTCATAGACTCTTTGTCCATGATTATGAAACAATTGAATGTAGTGAACATGTTACAATACCCTACTACAATACAATTTAGTGATTACACACCTAAACCATCATGGTACAAAGAACATGAATATTGTGATTACCATCATGTCAAAGGTCACAAAAGAGAAAAGTCCCTAAAATTGAGACACTTTTTCCAAGACCTCATTCAGAGTGGAGAAATTAAGGTTGATTTTCTTGAGCCCCATCAAACACCTAATAAAAAAAAAGGAATATTCAAGGAACCTTTCCCTAAGCATGATAAACAGGAAGAGAAGAAGCCAGATCAGGGTCACTCTTCTAATATCTATAAAACTACTAATTATCTTTACTCACTTATTGGATGTGTTCATTCTTCTAATGAGCATGCAAATACTATTAGAATCAAGAGAAAATACTGTGTTGTGGTAACACGATGCGATCATCTCGCGATTCCATAACCTTATTTTTCCCCTTAGGATAGTCAGTATGATCTTTTAGAGAAACTCGAGAAGACCACTACTAAGATCTCAATCTTAGATATTCTCAAGATATAAAATGTAGAAAATGAATTCCTTTACAAAAATTTCATGGGTTAGGAGTGTTAATAGATATAGATCCTTCCCACCTTCAAACTATGGTGGAAAATCTTGCACCAAGAAAAAACATTACCTTTAGTCATAATGAGATCTCAAATAAATATCACACCCATAACTTACCTTTTTACATCAAAGTATTTGTCACCTAAAGAAAGATAAAGAGATTGCTTGTGGAAAATGGGTCTAGGTTGAACATATGTACATTAAATCTAATTAAAAATTTATGATGAATAGAAATAGATCTAGAATCCCACATCATTACATTCACAAAATATGAAAATGCAGAGCATGAATCAGTTAAAACCATAACATTTCAGATGGAAGTAGGACCTACCTGTCATAACACCAAGTTCCATGGCCTAGAATTGGAGCTCCTGTATAACATGCTTCTTGGCCACCCATGGATTCATGCCATGCATGCCATATCGTCGACCTTCCATCAGTGCATTAAAATTAATCATGAGGGACACACCATCAACATTCAAGGAGATCCATAACCCTTTTCTCATTGCATAGCTCTGAATAGTTTTTCAAGTAAGGGTTCTTATGAATGTCCTTTTGACGACGTTACTATACCACTACAATCTAAACCTCTCACCTCAAGTGTGGTTTCTGACACACTAAGTTCTTGTGGCCATGGTGCTTCTACGTTAATTTATCCCTTTGATTCATGGGAGATGAAGGCTATTGAATATGGCTGCAGAGAGTATGATATCTAATAGGCCCTCTTGGTTTCAGATATATCTGTGTTTCCTACAATAAGATGAAATCCCAATTATAGATACAAATGACCTAGAGATGAGAAAACCGTTGGGAAGTTCCTACTAAGTGGCTTATTAGTAGAAGAAAATTTTTTTGACCCTCCCACAGTATAGGTCCCCGAAGTAACTATGCCTTATTTCTACCAAAATCCAGAATACACCAAATCCAACAGAGTGATGTAGTCCATGAGCTATGCAGGAAACATGTGTGGTAAAAATGAACAAAGTATCAGAGAGATAGTTCCAACACCACACTTTAAAAATAAATGATATGACACCAGAATTATACATTATGGATATTTCCCCCAGAGCAAGATGCTACTTCCTCTAAACGTGAGAATAGATCTTCTCATTCAGATAGCGACATAGATTCCTGTCATAGCCAATACAAGGATCTTACCTCAATGAAACTATTCATGGACACCGCTCTCTTTACCATAACCCCTGCTAAACCCCAAGTTGACCTTTTTTATCCTACTCTCATTGATTGAGACCAACATATTCATGCACCCATGGAACTCTTCGAAAATGATGAAGTAATTACAGAATTCATGAGTATTTGTGACAACATTCCTATCAAGGACCGTATAAAAGGCTTCTTCATTGACATTAATACCTACACATACTTTGGGGAGGGGGATGAGTTACGTGTTCAATTTTTTTAAAGAAAAATTGAGGGAAAAAGTTCCTCCAAAAAGGCTCAGAAAAAATAACATTCCAAGTCACACAGTGAAAACCTCTTTGAGGCGGTGGCTCACAAACAAATCGAAAAATATATGGATTTAAAAAGTGATCACACCAAGGGTGAAAATATCATTGAGATGCCCTTGGAAGAAGATATTAACCTCCCTCCCAATCCTATGCGTATGGAAGATACATCCAAGATGTTAGTAGAAGAAACCATTGATGTCAAAATTGGCACAAAAGAGCAACCTAAGATAGTTAAGATAAGAGCTTTGCTTTCAACACAATAACAAAAGTATTTTGTAATTCTTCTTAGAGAGTTATTAGACATATTTTCTTAGTCTTATGTAGATATTTCTAGCTTGGATCCATCTTTAGTGGTGCATAACCTTGTTGTGCATGTAGACGCAAAGCCCATCAAACAGAATCTCAGAAAAATGCATTTGTGGGTGGCCCTTCTAGTCAAGGAAGAGCTTAAGAAACTCTTAATAGCTAGATTTATTAGACCAATTGATTATTCAGAATGGATATCCTATATAGTATCAGTGCAGAAAAATCCCATAGGAATCAAAATTTTTACCAACTTCAGACACATCAACAAGGCATGTTCAAAGGACGACTTCCCTCTTCCCAACATCAACATGATTGTTGATTCAACCATTGGCTATGAAATGCTATCTCTCATGGATGGTTTTTTTGGATATAATCAGATTAAGATCATGGAAGAGGATTGACATAAGAATGAATTCACAACCCCTTGGGGGAATTTTTTCTATCAGGTGATTCCCTTCGGCCTTAAAAATGTTGGTGCAACATATCAACGGGAAATGAAAGTAATATTCCATGACATGATCAATGACATCATAGAGGATTATGTGGATGATATCTTAGGAAAATCAACAACAAGAGAAGAACACTCTAAGGTTTTGAGACACATCTTTGAACGTATTAGAGAGTACAAAGTCAGGTTAAATCCAAAGAAATGTGCCTTTGGGGTATTATCAGGTAAACTATTTGGTTTCATTGTATCTAGAAGAGGGATTAAGGTTGATCTTGATAAGGTAATTGCAATTATTCAAATTCCTCCCCCAAAAACCTCAACAAGTTACACTACTTGTAGAGAAAAATCCAAGCCATTCGCCACTTTATATTGCAGCTCACAGAAAAATGTCATCCTTTCACTCATCTGCTGAATGTTGACTTCTTTTGGGGCCTTGAACAACAACAATCATTTTCCTTGCTCAAACAATATTTGGCCAATCCTCTAGTCCTTATGTCGCCAACCCCAGGTGAACCACTATTTCTATACACATCCACTATCTAATTTTTTATTGGTTCCCTAATTTCTCAATATGTTCTTAGTCAGAAAGAGAAAGCGGTTTATCATCTCAGTCGTACTTTGATCGCTTATGAACTCAACTACTATCAAATTGAAAATATTTATTGGCTGTCATTTTTACCTTTTAAAAAATTCACCATTACCTATTGAATAATAAAACAAATATTAAATCTAAAATTTGACCCTCTCAAATACATGTTATCAAAGCCAACACTTACGGGTAGGATGGCTAATTGGATCATCCTACTTAGTGAGTTTGACATTTTGAGTATCGTGCATTAGTAGTCAGTTAAAGGATAGGTACTTACAGACTAATTAGTTGAGGCACCTTTTCCTAGAACATAGCTGGTGTGTTTGGATATGCTCAGATGCATCATTAATGTATATTAAAGAAAATTGTCATTGTGGCAAGTACACATTGATTGGATCATCCGACTTTCCACGGTTCAGGAGCAGGAGTAGTGCTAGTCAATCCTATAGGAGACTTTATACCTTAGGATTTCCGACCTCAAATTTCCATGTACAAACAACATTGCTAGGATATGAAGTGCTCATTGCTAGGATGAAGTTAGCTATAAAATGGAATATACACCAACTTAAGGTCATCATGGATATTTGTAATTAATCATCAAACAAATAAAAAATGAATATAAAGTCAAGGATGAGAAGCTCATTCCCATATAAGAATTTGGTAGAGACTCTAAAATACTATTTTGTGTGTATCACTTTTGAACAAGATTCACAAGAGCAAAAAATAGGTCCACAGATGATATGGTGACAGTGGGTTCCATGCTACAGATTCCTACCGAGAAAATAATGACATGTCATTCTTTGTTGAAAATATATGACAACTTGTATATGACATGCCATAATAATGCATGGCCTGTGCAGTTGTTAGTTCCTTTCTCCCCATGGTATGAGCCTATCTTTAACTACCTCATAAAACAGTATGTTCCCCCCAAACATAACCCACTCTAAATTACAGGATCCTTATCCAAAAAATAGGTCCCATTATACCCTCCTATGAGGCACCCTAAATGATTTCGTGGCTATGATGAGAATTTGTTATGCATTGTCTAGATGTAACAGAGTCATTCCTACTGAAATCAAAAAAGTAAATGAAGGAGTGTTTGTGGAGATCCCACACCAATGGAATGGTATTGGAAAATAAACTATTGAGAGTAGGCTACTATTTGCCTACCATGGAAGACCAATTACTTCAACTATGTCAGAATAGATTTTGTATTGTGCCAGAAAGTACATGGGAACATCATTCATGTGCATCGACATAACCTTCGCAACCGATCACAACACCATGGTCATGTTCTCTAAATGGGGACTAGATCTCGTAGGGAAGCTCACACATACCTCCTAAAATGGCCATACATCATATCATAACTAGCCACAAAATACTGTCACCAAATGTGTGGAAGTTGTTCTCTCTCACATATGTTACTCGGGCCCACATATCTTAGAATTCATCATGAACCAACTCATCTATCATTGTGGCATTCCTTATGTCCATTGTAGTTGATAATGGAAATTCATTTCAAGAACAATACTGTGAAGACCTCTATGATAACAGCTTTCAAATATTCTTAAATTGGTCTACTCCATATTAACTTCAAGGTAATGGACAAACAAGAGGCTGTCTAAGTATAACCCTTGTTCGAATAATGTAAAATATTGTGAGTAAAACTAGGTCGCAATTGGCATATGCAGATCCATCCCACCCTCTAGGCGTCATAGGACCTCCATTTACACTCCTACTAGTGTGCAACACCCTATTCCCTAGTTTTTGTAGCATAAATCCATCATCCCCCATGGAAATTGATCTTCCCTCCTCCGAGAATATCTCTTAAGAGACTATCTGGATAAAGACGAGGATTACCGTGTGGCTAGATTGGCAGAGCTTGGAACTTCTAGATGAAAGACACCATCCAGTGTACTCAACCACTTAAAATTGTAAATTAGAACCAGAGTGTCCTAGAGATACAAAAAATAGATCATACCTCATTAGTTTGAGGTTGGAGATTTGGTGCTGAAGGAAAATTAGTTCAACACAGTGAAAGAAAGAGAGAAGAAGGGAAAGTCCAAACCTAATTGGTTGGGACCTCACATCATAGTGGAAAAATATGAATCAAGAGCATACAAAATTTCCTATCCTAATGGAGAAGAGTTGTGCACGATCTTATGAATGTCCATCCACCTGAAGTGGTTCTATGCTTAAGCTTGGCATGCAAAATTCAAAAACAACCAAAAAAGTATAAAAAGATCAATATACAAAAAAATCAAAATATCTAAAATCGAGAAAAAGATAAAGGGAAAACAAGTTCGTTCAAATGTGAAAACCACGTAATTGTGGCACTTTTGATAGGTCCCTTGGTGAAAAATGGTTTCCAAATCCTTGGGAGGATTCCTTATTGACAAGAATCTCATATTTAGGAGGTACATTTAATTTTTTCTAGAGTTAGTTCGTCACCTACATCTGAGATTCCTTTTGAGCCTATCTTTGTCAAATCCTTTATCTGACTCAATCCTCCTCTAGTAAATCTATGGATGAGATTGCCTTTATATATTCCCATATAACAATGGGTGAAATCTTTGCATATCTTCATTTTCTCTGTACATAAAACATGGCATTCTATCCCTTGTACATTCCCATCTAACTGCTGGGGCATCCACTTTTCCCTGTTTTTCTGTACATAGCTTCAGAATTTTTTTTAGATAAATCACAAACAACATTTAAATATGTTAGAAAATTTGCCAAAAACATTCACATATGGTCCAAAAATCCCAAAACATTAGAAAACCATCTCACAGAAAATACAAAAACAATAGAACATTGTTCCCAAAAACTCCCAAAAACAACATAAAACGGTATCAAAAACTATCTCACAAAAAACATAGTAATGCTTTGCTTACTTGTTTGTTTATTTCTCATTTTTCATTGTTTGTTTGTACATTTTTTGTATGGATTTACTTGCTTGCTTGTACATTTATGTATAGTGTGTTCCTTAACATAATTTTTATTATCAATCTTTTCTTACTTAGATTATATTCATTCTTGCTTGTATATATCATGTGTGTTTTTCATGCTTTTTTATATTTATACATAGTTGTGTTGTCAAGTTGTTTAATGTGTAAATTTGGTAGATTTTTTTAACCTTTTGTGTGTATGCTTGCTTGTTACTTGTACATTGTTTATTATCACATCATCATCAATATCATCTATCATCTACACATCACATACATCATATATAACATCAATAACAACTAAGCTACAGTCATCATGAAAATAAACATCCAACATGTATGCAAATATAGCTAATCATCAAGTACTGTATCATCAATGGGGCAATAGGGGTCACAAATATATAATTATATCCCCCCCACATTAGTATCATAAATAAAAACATATTCTAAATCAAAAGTATCTCATAAAAATTAATGTGATACCATCTAATATTATCTCATAAATCAAACACATGTGATACAATCATACATCATAATAAAATTCCATCATCATTTACATGTGAACATGTTAGAATATCAATGTCCATATACGATAGTGTCTCATGTACAAAATCATTAAATACAAAGTATGTCATCACGGGCATCTATCAAAAGATATGCCCTCATATTAAGGTGTAACAAAAAATAATACATATACATCATGTCATAAATGTGCACCTTCAATATCGAGGCGTACATAAAAAATGAGTACATCTATATATACATAATCAATAAGAGTGTCATGGATGACTCTCACCCACACTTGAGTTGCCTAGCCTCAGGATCAGGTGGTGGCCCCATTGGCTGAGAATGCTACGGTGCGCAGAACGCTACTTGACCTGAGACAATGGTTGCTGCACTCGATCTAACTGATTTGAGATGACCTATAAGATATCAGATGGTAGAACATGATCATAACTATGTTGACTAAATGGAATCATGTCCCCTTTGTCCCTATGGGGACAACTGCATGATACAAAGCCCTGTAGTAAGATGAGGTCATGCCAACTGGCTGTACAGCTAAAACCATGAATACATCTAGTGTACCCACGATGCTGCCGACCTGTCTGACCGACAGTAGAGGTAATATCCATTGTAAGTCCTAACCACATCTGCCTAAGCCTGAGTCTACTCTATGATCCACTGTACCTGATCTATCCACTAATTGATATAACTTACTCTATAGCCTAGTGAGCTCTCTAAATCAGTCACACTAAAGTATCTTCTGCATCAGCGCAACCAAGTCTCTCTTTACGATTAATCCTGATGACTCTCTCTAGTAGCCCAATGATGCCTCCTTATAAGCATCACCAACTAATCTCTCTCAGTAGTGGGGATCCATGGAGCTTAAGAGTTATCACCTATTGTAATTTCTACCTCAAAGTAGCTACCTCTCCACCATGGCCCTCATCCTTCCCACCCATCCCTAGACAGACTGTGTAGTGGACTAGCTACACATGGTGGTGACAATGGCGACACCTGGTATCTACATATATACTGGGCTATGGTGGGATAACCTATTGCTAAGGGTCTGCTATACGTGAATTTGTTGTACTAGTGGACCATGTACTGTTATGGAACCACCTGGACCTGTGTGCCCTGATCCTATCCTATGGACACCATCTACTAGAATAGTTGTTGTGCCCTAGCTCTATGAGATCTACCCTGTAATCCCTCAGAAGCTGCTGGAAATTCCAACATCAATAACGCACCCTACATAATAGTCAGTCTCCTTAGGAGCTGGGATGATATGTACCACCCATGATAATCTAGCGGTCTCCCTTGGATCTACCACATGTAGTAAGGGAAACCCATGCTATGGGGCAACATCTGCTCAAAATTATATCTGGCTCGTGCGGGTTCTAATGAGAGGACCGATATCAAAGGTCTACCTAGAGTAGCGACTGTAACACATATCGTCATCTCAGGGATACCTTGTACTATGACCGAAACTGGTGTTTCACACGTAATCTAACCATGTACCACTATATAATTTAGTCATCAACTTCCAATTACTAAATTTCTTTGCCAACTACTGACTACTAATCATCTCTACAGCATCATCTGGCCACTGATAGGATCTTTATAAGGGTGACCTAAGTAATCATGTGCATAACTATAACTCATCAAAATATCAGTGTCTATATAAATCTATATCTTCTGACATGTGACCCTGAATATCATGTCCAATCGGTTCTCATCCCTTCATCAATGGCTCATCTAGAGAACGAGACTCTAAATTACTCCATGTAAGGTGACCAATAGCAATATGGACCCACACACATATATGAAGCAAAGTGGTACAGATCCCACATACTCATCTAGCTATGGAAAATGGTAATAAGATGTAGATCCCAATATAGGTGAGCTGAGTATACATTGTCCCCAATAGTATTTATCTCCACTGATAAGTCAATCCATGAATGACATCCAATCAAGCCTAACAGAAAAAAGGTACCATATCTTGTCAGGAAAAAGAATTTCTGCTGATAAAAACCATCAAGTAAATAGCTACACGAGATAGCTTATGATCCCGAAATACACATGTGTAGCTATACCATGCCATCCCCTTCTGGGGTTTGTCCTCAGAGAGTAAAACATCTCCATAAGGCACTATGTAATATGGGAAAAATCATCCTCATCATACTCTATAAGCCTTGCCCTGGTTGGGAAACTCGTAAGAATCGTCCAGATGTCCTCTAAAGTAATGGTCATCTCACTGGTGAGAAATGAAGTGAAAGTATTGACTCTCAATTGTGCCACCTCTCAACTAAGGATGTCAAGGAGGTTATGATCTAAGGTGATTGGAGGCATCTATCTCTATGTAGGAAATTCCTAGTCACATCTATGGTCATCTCTAGGTAGATCTACTCATGCTAAGTGAAGGTATCCTAGAAAGAGTGAAACCTCAAATGCTGCTCATGTGTCTCCAAGATAGGTAGGTCGCTTTACAAGATCATGCAAAAAAATCATTAACTTCATTTCTCCTAACACATAACATCTAATTTTCTTCTATTCATCTCTATGTTCATCTAAACATATCACAATTTCTTCTAATATAGCCTAAAAACTACTTTCCCAAATATTATACTCGAACATAAAATATTTTCCTAAAAAACATATTTCTTTAAATCTCTCCTATTCTTGTGCACGACTCATAGATCATTTGGATCTACTCTCCATCAACAAAATCTAGTTTTCTCACTATCTCTATCTTCCTGTGCACGAACGTGTTGCTTGGGGTAGTTTCCTAGGGTGTGATTTCTTTTTCACTAGATTTTTTCATCCTCCGCTTATCCACCTGGCATGTATCCTTGTTTGGGGTGCCATTCTTAACCCTTGTCATTAATTCATACAGTTCAGAATCAAATATTGATAGCAAAAAAATTTGTGCAACTGTCTTGAATGTTGTTTGTTTGAGTATTTGTGTTTGTACTTGTTTCCATGTTAGGTTAGCTTGTTTACTTTCTCGTATTGAAAGTAATTATGTATGGTGCATTGAGTTAGTGCTTTGGAAATGAACAAATGGTCATATTATGGATTTTCATATCATTTTACACTTTTTTTGTATGCATATATTTTAAGAAGGATCGATGACATAGATCACTCAAGAAATATGATGGCATAATGTGGTTTTTACATCAGCTGGATGAAAGCTATTCTCATCCCCTTCATATTCATTTTTCTTCCATATCATTCTCTTATAGTAAGACTATTCTTCCAACTCACTTGGGGCAATAGAGATCACATGTTATTAAATAATTTCTACAGATATGTTAAGAATTTTTTTTTTTGCCTTTACAACGATACCCACATGAAATTTTCAACAAAAGAGTTTGTAATGGTATTATGCAAGGATTAATGCCCACATCTCTACTCTATATTCATATTCATTATATATCTTTCTATCTTCCATTGCAATGGGATTTCCCCCCACTTTGGTCTTTTCGATCATCAATTGACCTCTTTCATCACCCCATCGACACTCGAGGGGGCATCCTTCATTCTACTAAATTTCTTCTATCCCTTCAAAATTCACTTATATGTACTTGTCTACTATCTTTGAAATGACATCTCTTATGCCACCCCAAAGAGGGGGAAAATTTAGACAACTAGAATTCGGTCAGGCAATTTTAAATAACTAAATTGCACTAAGTATCCTCTTTCTCATAAATTAACGACATTTAATCAATAAACCACCAATGTCCTTCTAACATCGTTAATCAATTACATTTCACTAATTCATTAGCCATCGTATCGCTCAGGATGCCGATTAATGACCTTTCGTTAATTAACGTACACTTCTACCTAGGTCAATTATTTATTATTAATTAATCATGAATGTTAATGTAAATCAATAAATCATCATTTTATTGAACCATTTCATCTCTTAAAATCTCCTGAATGATACTATATTTCTTCTAAAGTGTCTATAGGCATACCCCATTCTATTAATTAATCGACTTTGATTAATTAAACCTCCTTTCAACTCCCACAAAGTGCACATACTTTATTAAACTTACATGGCCTTTGTATTTCCTCTTTAGGGTTTATCCCACATTCATCAATTGGATAGCCTTATCAGTTCATGAAAACTATATAATAAAACCTCCTCCTTTCCTTTCTTCTTAAAACTTATTTTCCCTAGGATAAACTATAGGCATTTTTATCTTGATCCATTCTCCATTGAAGGAAATAACTTCTCCATCTTGCATCCATTCTCTCAAATTGAAGAGCGTGAGAAGATCAAAAAATGGCCTTGTAGCCATGTTTTGGTGATATTACATCTTCAAACCTTGAGGAAATCAACCCCTTTTGATTCCTAAAGTGATCTAAATAGGTTCATTTTTTATATTAGCAATCTAGAGAGTAAGAAATATCTTAGAATTTGATTTGAGATTGTTCATGCATTGAAGAAGTTGTTTCTTGTAAGCTCTTATCTTGATGGTTCTATAGTAGGTTTGATTGATTGCTTAGAATCTATTAGGTGTTAGATTTGTTTTAGCATGGAAAATTTATATATGTTCATACCATGCACTAGGAAGCAATCCTGGCCAATTAGGAAGAAACTATCTTAAACCACTTTCAAGTTAGGGTTTCAAACTCATAAAAAGTTGTTTACCTTCTTGAAATTCATTCATAAAAATGTGACGATAAAATGAACTCATTATTTTTGTGAAGCCTTATAAACTAAATATAGAAACATCCCTAAAATCCACATGGTCCCATGCAAATCACACAATTCAGGGTGAGCATCATAAGACCCAATTTGAGTTGGAAAATGGTCTTGTTATTGACCATGTTTCACCAAAACCTCATTTCTTGAAAAATTTACATCATTACATCCTAATTTTTTTATTAAAACACCATGACACATCCTAATAACATATATAATCATCAACATGAAACAAAAGACACTCCATCACTCTAGACATCGAGACTTGCATAGCTAGCCCTTCGGGTTTCACACTGTCTATGCTAGGGTAAATGGAAAAAACCTCATTACTCACCATGAAAAATATTTGAATGGTCCTAAAATACCCGGTACATCATGATACAATTGAATATATTCATCCATAAGCTCATAAAAATCTATAGCTCATCCTCAAACCTCCTAAAATCCATACCTGTTGCAAATGAACACCTACAACATGTTCACTAACCTGTATCTTCACATTGAGTCCCATATGAGTGCCCAATAAATCTAAAAACATGATATCCATCATGCCAAAATGCTTCTCAAGTCACCAAGAAGCTCCATTCTCCATGCACCATCAGCTAAGCTAGTTGGGTCACTTGAATAGGCTTGCATGAATAAGCAATCCTCACTGAAACACTTGGTATCATCATGAACACCTTTGAACCATCATGTCATCATCATCCTTAACATAATATAACCATACTCCATCATCCACTTTGTCATTAATGGGGGTTTTCATAAGTGAAAACACCTAAAGTACAACATGCCAACATGTCCTAGGTGCAAGACAAGAAAAAACTGATGGTAGGTTTAGGTATTTTCTTAAAGTGATAAGGATATTATAAATTGGAAAATACTTGATTAAGAAGGAAGTATAGAGTAAGGGTTAATAAATCACTGTAATATGATAATTTAGGTATAATGAGTTTCTGCCAAGTAATATAAGTGTTATGGGATAGCTATAATAGTTATTATGATTAAATATTGTATTAGTATGTATAAACCATAGGACAAATTTTGAATACAACTACACATCATTTTCATTAAACACATGGTTTAAGAAAATTTTATTTTAATTTTTTTCTTTCAAATGGTAAATAAACACAATTATTCAATAATATGACACATCTCATCATTTTGGAAACAATACACATATTACATATTAACTACATCTTTAAAATCAAATCCCTTCAATTACTACTATTTTTTGCGTTACCTGCAACCTATACAACCATGTAATCATGAGTCAATGAAAACTGTTGGCATGGAATCTTCCTACAATCTAACACAATTCACGATTTCATAGTTTTACATTCACAATCACAACAACATTTAACACACAATAAGAGAGAGAGAGAGAGAGAGAGAGAGAGAGAGAGAGAGAGAGAGAGAGAGAGAGAGAGAGAGAGAGAGAGATAAATATATTTATTTCATTTCATTTCCAAAACTGGAGAGAGAGATAGATAGAAAGAGGAGAAAGTGAGACACCTTTTTCTTCACAGTAAAATTTCTCAACACAAAAAAACAAAGGAGGTTCCATATAATTATATGTTATTATAAACATGTTTTCTGGTCGACATTTGACTTGAAAAAGGTCTCATGACAATTTTTCCCAATTTTCTACAAGCTTACAAATATATCTAATTTAGCCAAAGTGGTTATGGAACTGTGCTCAAAAACCAATTTCCAAAGCTCACACATACAATGTGACAAATCATATCTACTCTCCTATATACAAGGAAACCCTTGGAGTTGATGGAAGTCAAATATGGTGATAAGGGTTTGAATGTCGACTATCTTTCCGTAGCTACCAATAGTAATTGCATCAATTTGACTTTATCGCCTAACAAATGTAGGCCTATAAGACCCACTTGTAAACTAGCTCGTGAATTGATATTATCAACACTAAATATTGATAGTGATTGCCATGGAGAAAAAATAAAGTTATGTAGAGGCCAAATTATATTTCTCCACCTAGGGCCTAAATTATGAGCCAAAACCAAACTAAACTATCAACTATCAACAACTATCCAAAGCCACAAAAAGTTCCAGCAGGCTCCTAAACACGTGATGATAATCACTCAAATGAACATACAGGGTCATTCTAAAGCTTAGTGTAACACTCCATATGACATGGAACAAAGTCCAAACTTGGATTTCCCATTACGGGGTTAGACAAAAAATTGTGTTTTTTTAAATTTTGTAAGGTAAACAAATGGTATGTTTAACTAGGAACTCAAACTCAACTTTGCAAATCAAATGGTTTTATATATTCAGTCGTGTTATCTAATATTTACCAATCAACACCAGGCATGGTTTGAGAGTAAGGTTAATACTTTAAGTATTCATTCTAGTTGCGTAGAAAAGAGGTCATTTTAATTGTTCATCACTACATCTCATTTAAATTTATTGAAAACATATCCATAATTGGTTTGATCTTTAATAACATTGATAAAGGAAAACTAGAAACACTAAAATAATGCAAGGAAGAGGTAAGATAACAATTCCTAGTAACTAAAATGACGAGTGCACGAGGATCAAACTGAGCCCATATCACAACCATTCACAACTTTAAGTAGTTCTCCTACCAAGTCCACACTTCCACATTTTGTACAAAATATAACAGAGCACCTGCAACTACATCATCTGAAAACTATCCTCATCTAGATGTGGGAATGAGGATATTGTTAATGTTTTGGTGTTGTCTTTAAACATGCCAAATGGATTTTTTTATAAAGTTTCTAAAGGATTTCAATAACTCCATCTTGTGAATATCCTACTATCATTACTTTTAGCTTGAATTTTTTTTTTTTAAGGAATTTTAATAAATCGATTTTGTGCACATCTTAAAACCATGGCATTCCATACAACCTCATTTCTTTCAAAAAAAATTTCAAACTGTTCACATGATTTGCCTAATCTTAGAGATATTTAGACACTTAGCATGTCAGGATCACCTCTTTGCAGTAGGTCCATACACAACTACAACTGATAAGGGAAGGGGACTCCCAAACCTGAATTCATTGAAGGTAGGGACCCACTATTTTAAATGTCTCATGGATTAGTCTGCACAGCCTCTACAAACCCATTTTTTCAACTCTACCTATTGTCGGCATGATAAAGGCCCCGTAAATCTGCAAATCTAGATCCAACCGCCCCTAAATGACTCTATTATGGTGTATTACTAGGAAATACGGTATTTCTCCTATGAAATCCTTTGGCTCAGATCGGGGAAAATATTAGAGTAATGCATATGCCTAAAACATCCCTTACATTCAAATAATAAATATATACCTTTTAGTAGATCATGATAGAATACATATTGGAAGTTCGTCAAGGGATATGCCAATATTGACAGTACATTTGATGAAGCTCTTTGCATAACAATATAATGATTTGACATGAACTCCAGGAGTGCACAAAAATTTATTCAGCTAGCTGAAACCCACCACTAAAATGTCTCCTTTTAGCATGACAACTAGTCATTAGTGCATACAAGTGACAAAATAGAGTAATAGTTTACTCCCCATCTCTTAATGTTGATGCATCATGGGATCCATGTTACTACTTATGTCAACTGAGACATAGGGAGATTTCAAGACCATTCCAAAGTCTCTATGGCTTCGTCGAGTAAGAATCTATAATAAGTACAAAAAAATCCACTTCAAGTATGCTAATGAGACCATTACAATTAAGTCTCATGGATTATGGGACTTCGCATTCCTAGAATTTTTGCTAATGATGACATTATAATTAAGTCTCCCATGCCTAAAGTTTATGTTTAGCAAAGCTAGAAGTTGGTATAATTTCATGCAATCCGTATGGTGGAGTTGGGCTTACATAAATCGAGTTCAATTCTATTTTAGGAAATAAATTTAATTTTTCCCCAAGAAAAGCAAAAATGAAGCTTGTTCTTTTTACATGGACTTTTGCCTTTTGAGTTTAGTTTTAGTTGTTCTTAAGTTTAGGAAAATTAATTAAAGAAAATAATTAAAAATCTTTGTATTACACAAAAGCATGTGATTTTTATCTCTATTTTTATGAGTTGAGTGTTTTATTGTTAGATGAAAGCCATCTATTTATTAGAGTGTAATTGTAAGTGTTTTGATATATCAAACACATTCAAGGAGATTGTATTGAGCTGAAGCTCTGTGAACAGAAGAAGAAATATATGCAAACTAAAGTGTTGATAATGAGTTTGCAATAATATGTTTTATTTTCAATTATTTATGTTTATTTATACTAGTTTTTATTTAATGTGCCTAATTTCTACAAATTGGTATCACAAGCGTGGATTTTTTTCAGCTAGTTATCTAATTGACAACATGGTATGGCTTCTATATCTGGTCTGCAGACACCACAATTTACATGGAAAGAATTATGAGTATTGGTCATTAATACATGAAGGAACTATTTAGATCCCAGGATGTGTGGGAAATTCATAGAGAATGGGTACACAGATCCTATAGATGCAACAACATATAACTACACTCTCACAGGAAGAGAAAGACACTTTGAAGGAATTAATGAAAGAAATATGGAAAAGGCTCTTTTCTTCATTCATCAAGCCATGCATGAAAGCATCCTACCTAGAGTGGCAGTAACTAGTAAAGCAAAAATTGGATGGGAAGACTCTCCAAGTTGTGTATCAAGGTAAAGAGAAAGTAAAAACCACCAAGCTACAATTACTTCGTAAGAGATTTTGAAAATATTTCAATGAAAGATTCAAATTCCATAGAATCATTCTTTACATTTGTAGTTGGTTTATCAATCAAATTAAATCTCATGGTGAAAACTATTGAGGACAAAAGGATTATTGAAAAATTACTTAGAAGTTTTCCTACAAAATTTGATCCTTTGGTAGTTGTTATTGAAGAAACTAAGGATCTAAGTTAGTTTTCAATTGATGAGTTGCATGCATCAATAATAAATCATGAACAAAGGTTGAATAGATCACATGTAGTTGTAGATCAAGATTTTTTCATCACGTGTATCAAGAAATCATGGAAGAGGAAGAGGAAGGTTCAGCCCTAGAGGCATAGGAAGAAGTTCATCTAGAGGATACGTAACAATGGTCCATCAAACTCAAGTGGAAGAGGACATAGAGTCAAGAGCACAATCATAATCATTTTTCAAGTCAGAGAAAGGATAAATCTCATGTGCAGTGTCACTATTGCAAGAGATATGGACACTATGCTTTTGAATGCAAGAAAAAAAATAGTATGATTAGAATAAGCAGAATCAAAACAAGGTTGGGAACTCTAATCCAAGATCCATGTTTATTGCATGCACAATAGATTGTCTGAAGCAATACCTTATTTGTTACCTATTGAGTGTAATCTATCCCAAGAGAGTCCTATCTGATGTATGGTATTTGGATTCTAGTTGTAGTAATCACATGTCAGGTAACTTAGATTTATTTTCTAATTTGGACTGAGTCAGTAAAGATAAAATGTTACCCTTGGGAATAATAATACAATGATCTGTAAAAGGAAAAGGAACAATCAACATTCTAACAAAAAAGGGGGAGCAAAAGATTATGCAAGATGTTTATTATGTTGCATGTTTGAAGCACAATCTTATGAGCATTGGTCAATTGGTACAAAAGGGATACAGAGTTTACATTGAAGACAATGAATGTGTGATCGTGGATAAAGCTCCAAGTACCTAGGTGATTTGTAGTAAAGTGAATATGACAACCACGAAAAAATATAAAATTTCCTTTGAAGAAATTATACCAAATCATGTGCCACATCCGGAGTCTCATACTACTAAGATCAATCCAGAGCTAAGGAGATTGAATGTGCCAATTTAAGTCAGTTAAAGAATTGAAAAAAGATGAATCGTGGCTAATCATGGATGTGGCATCTCAGGTTTGGTCATTTAAAATTTTGTGGAATTTTTTATTTATTACACAGGAAAAAATATGGTCAAAGGTTTAGCTTTGATTCAAAAACCAAATAGAGTTTGTGAAGGTTGTATTTTGGGGAAGCAACACAGAGAGTCCTTCCAAGTTGGAAAAACAAAAAGAAAAAGTGCACCACTTGAAATTGTTTACTCAGATTTATGTGGACTAATGCAAACAAATTCTATTGGAGGTTGCTCATATTTTATGACATTAATTGATGACTATACAAGGAAGACATGGGTGTACTTTTTGATACACAAATCAGATGCTTTTGATATATTTTAGTAATTCAAGGCTTTAGTGGAAAAGAAAAGTGGGTATTACATAAAGTTTAAAGACAACAACCATAGGAGGTACGAGTATGTTTCCAATGCTTTTCTAATTTTTGTACAAATATCATGGTATACACAAGCAATTTACTTCCAGGTATACACTACTGCAGAATGGTGTGGCAAAGAGAAAGAATAGAACCATCATGGAAATGGAAAGAAGTATGATGAAGGTAAAGCATCTTTCAAATGAGTATTGGGCAGAAGTAGGTAGACAACTTCTGTTTACATCATAAACAAGTGTCCAATGAAAATTGTTCAAAACATGGTTCCTCAACAAGCTTGGACTAAGATAGAAACATAGTGTTTCTCATTTTATAATTTTTGGTTGTGTGGCATACGCACATGTGCCTGATGAGATAAGGAAGAAGTTAGAAAGTAAAGGAGAAAAGTGTATATTTGTTGGATATTCAGAGAATAAAAAAGCTTACAAGTTGTTTAATCCAACTACCAGAAAGGTCATAATCAGTAGAGATGTACCATTTATTGAAAATGAGGCATGGGATGGAAGTATTGAGAAAATAGTCAATGTAACAGTAGTTATTCCTCATGATGATATGGTGGATGAAAGCATAGAGAAACAAAGGTATTATATCTTCTTTGAATCTTGGACATGCACCACAAGTTGTAGCATAAGTATACACCTCCATCTACAACCTAGGAGATCTCTAAGATTTCAGATTCATCTTCAACCATCTCAAGCAGACACCACAAAGAAAACCAAAAGCTACTCCTTCAATACAAACCAATCCATCATCAGATAGCCCTTTGCATGTGGAAAACAAGGAGTCTTAGTGAGATTTATAATGTTGATACAACTAATGTTTTTTCAGTTTTTGCATTGTTTTCTCAAGATGTAGATCTAGTATACTTTGAAGAGGCTATAAACAATGAAGTTTGGGTTCAAGCCATGGATGATGAGATAGATGAAATAGAGAAGAATCAGACATGGGAATTATGATAGATCTTCTAGAAGGAAAAGGACCTGATAGGAGTGAAGTGGGTCTACAAGACAAACATATACTGTTGATGGTAAAGTATAGAAATATAAAGCAAGGTTGGTCTTACACGAGGTTTTTCACAGACAATATGGAGTAGATTACAATGAGACATTTGCACCTGTAGCATGTTTAGACATGGTAAGAATGGTTTTAGCAATTACAACTCAAAACAAATGGCCTATTTATTAGATGGATGTAAAATCAACATTCTTGAATAGTTTTCTTGAAGAATAAGTTTATGTGAATCAGCTAGAAGGTTATGAGATTGAAGGTCATGAAGGAAAAATGTATATAGGTTGAGAAAAGATCTCTATGGTCTCAAGGCAAGAACCTAGAGCTTGGTACAACAAGATTGATTCTTATTTGATACAAAATGGTTTCAGTAAAAGCAGCAATGAGCCTACATTATACATCAAGATAAATGAGAAAGGTAAAATTTTGATTGTTTGTTTATATGTGGATGATTTAATCATCACTAGAAATCTATCTACAGATTCATTCAAATCAGCTATGAAGAAAAAATTTGAGATGACAGATCTAGGCCTCATGCACCTATTTTTTGGGCATAGAATTTCAACAATCAGAAGCTGGAGTTTTTATTTCACAAGAAAGGTATGTTAATGATGTTTTGAAGAGATTTAACATGTTGAAATACAAGCCAGTCACCAACACCTATTGCAGTAGGTTTTGAAGTTAAGTAAAAGATGACAAATGATCATTTGTAGATCCAACATTGTTCAAAAGACTAGTTGGAAGTCTCATGTATTTGACAACCACAAGGCCAAATATTATGTATGGTGCGAGCCTCATCTTAAGGTTTATGGAATCTCAAAAAGATTCACATTGGAAAGCTTGAAAAAGGATTTTGAGGTATATATGTGGAATTAAGAATCATGGAATTTTTTATTCAACATCAGATGAGTTCAAACTCATATGTTACATAGATAGTGATAATTTCTGGAAGTACTGATGACAGAAAGAGGACATCCGGTTATTATTTTCACTTTGGAACAGGTGTAGTTTCATGGGCATCGAAGAAGAATCCCATAGTCACACTATCTTCAACAGAAGCAGAGTATGTAGCAGAAACATGAGCAACATGTTAGGCTATTTGGATGAGAATACTATTGAAATATTTGAGGAAAAATAAAGAGGATGCTACATAATTTTTTTTGTGACAATAATTCAACAATAGAATTGTCTAAAAATCATGTTTTCACAAGAGGAGGAAGCACATAGACATGAGGTATCACTTCATCAGGGAGTTGGTTAACAACAAGGAAATTTGTCTTGAATTTTGCAAATATGAAGATTAGTTTGCAGATATCTTTACGAAAGCTTTAGGAAATGAAGTTTTGAGTATTTGAGAACTTTTTTGGGAGTTTTTGATTTGGAATATGTTAGATCTGGAAGTGCACACTTAGCTCTAGAAAAATAAAATCTTGAAGGTCAAAATTAAGGGGGAGTGTTAGAAAAATTTTAATTTTTCCCCAAGAAAAGAAAAAATAAATTTACTTTTGACATGCTTTTACTTTTGAGTTTACTTTTAGTTATTCTTAAGTTTAGGAAAATCTATTAAAGAAAATAAATCAAAATCTTTGTATTGCACAAAAGCATGTGTTTTTTAGCTCTATTTTTATGAGTTGAGTGTTTTATTATTAAATTAAGCCATATATTTATTAGAGGCAATTGTAAGTGTTTTGATATATCAAACACATTCAAAGAGATTATATTGAACTGAAGCTCTAGAACTAGAAGAAGAAATATATGCATAGAAGTGTTGATATGAGTTTGCAATAATATGTTTTATTTGTAATTCTTTATTTTATTTCTATTAGTTGTTATTTTATGTGCCTAATTTATATAAATAATAGACTAAAATAAAAAACTAGAGATACATTATACCTAGCACTATAAACTACATCATCTTTAGGTATTCTATCAAATAGCTCACATGCCAAGTGCATTTTACACACTTTCAATGCTGCAATATTAATCTTAAAATACCAATGCCATCCATTGCCAATCTCAATCTCAAAGCATTATGTAATGGGAAGCAGTTGGAGGAGGTGCTACAAATTCTATGTATAACACACAATCCCACCTTCTCAATTACAATTTGGTGGATGTCCATACTCTGTTATATAGATCCTAATTCATACAAGAAGGTGGAATGCTGACAAAGGCAGCTGAGAACACGTCTGCCTTGTCACTTGTAATTACAACATATGAAAAATTTAACCACTTTCTACATTAATCCCATTTTCCCACCACCATGTCTCATCACTCCCAACCAACACCTCTCTCCTAGCATCCCACATAACCATTTTTTATTTATTTTCATTAATTTTTTCTTTATTGATTATTATTTAGTTTTCCTTATTTAAATTATTATTATTATTATTGTTATTTATTGATACATTATTACATCATCGACAATGCTAATCAGTATCATGACTCTTCCACTTGTATCGATACACATTCCTACCTTAGAATGGGCATATGAAACAACACTACATTGATTTGATCAACTAAACTTGCATGAAAACATCCATAAAGGAACAATAACCAACTTGATGGCCTTCAAATGGGCTTGTAAAAAAGAACGAAAGATCTAGGCACTACACACTCTTTATCAATTATCACTTAATTTACCTTAGCACACAGATACTTTGTTTTTTAAATTATGGGATATCAAATTCTTGTAGAAACACATCTTTAAGGTTATCATAATCCACCACATTTTGTTCTAGAGCATACTTCTTATACCAAGTGTGTGTGCGATCTAGTAGAGTGGTGGAAAATTGACTTCCTTTGCACTTAGGTATAAAAACTCTCTTTGCACGCCAAATCAGCTCACATGTGTGAATATTCTTAGTATCATTCTCGATTCCATGATACTTTGGAAGGTGTAAATCCATCTTATATAAATATTTTTTGTGCTTAAAATTTTGGTTTCATTATTAGCACTCTTCCCTAAATTATTGAAGGAGCTCTAAAAACTCCACTACCTCCACCACTCACACTTTTCATAGTGTTAATTGTAGCTTTTGGTATTGGCATGACTATTCATGATGCTCTACCCTTCACACCTCTTGGTGCTTTCTTATTTTTATTACCACTCATTATCCCAAGTTTTTGTACTTTGGGAGCATTCAAATTTTGTGTAAATTATATTCTTATGGGTGTTAGTGTAATTTATTGCAATACAAATGAACAACTATTATCTAATGCTTCCTTTCCTTTCATTGTATTTACCTATTCATCTATATTTGTCTAAATAAGCACTTGATATTTTATACTATGGTATTTAGTCTTATAATCAAGCATGAAAGGTCGGGAAAGGATTCTATCTATATTGTATTGTTCCTCCTCATCATCTTGAGTTGTTGTGGAACATGTATTATATTTATCATGGTCCTCTTCATCATTTCTTTCACCCTCATACCTTAGAAAATGCTACATGTTTTCCATGGAAGTTTCTGATGTTGAATCTTCCCTTCAACATAGTTCATTTTATTTTATTTCCTTTTGTCAAGAATCTTCATATCATAGTCTCTTCAATGTTTGTTTATCTGAGGGATCCATGGTGCAAATTTTTTTTTTACCTTCCTTTCCCTAACCTTATGACCTAGTGTGTGGAAGATGTAGCCATCCATAGAAAAAAAATTAATTCATAAATCCACCATCAACTTCTTTATTTATAAATGATAATGTTTCATATAATATACACATGACTCACAAAGGAAGTTGAACTATGCTTTTTTCCTAGAGAACATTGATACTGTGTAATCAAGAATGTAGTTGTAAATTATAACTCTCCACTTGTAATCAAAATCTCACATATAACTTGTGTCATACCTCTTAAGTATTATTGTGTGCTCCAAAAGCCAAGTGTACTTATCTATGAGATTTAATCTGTTATCCAAAAAGTAGGCTTCTAAAAAATCATATATGTTTGTTATAAGTTCACTAAATAAATTTTTATAGAGAACATCATAAAGATACTTTTCTACCCAAGTTCTAGGAGGAAAATTCGGTGACCAATTATTTTGAATGGGATCTCTTTGTGAATAAACTTCCTCTACTCTATCTTGTCAAAGCTAAATATTCTCATGTATTATTCAAAACATTTTGAACCCACTTCACTATCTCCACATAATTATGATGGGTAATGAGTACAAAACCATAATGTTGATTGTCTATTTTCACCATTTTTTCATACTAATACATGCATGAACCTATACCATTTTGTCATTTACAAATTAAGATCATCATCTCACATCGTTATATCACACTAACACATAAACCGTAGTTAGTTCACATGAGGTTCGAGAGAGTTATTGTCCCCATCATGCTCCACATCAATAGAAATTGTTCGCATAACAAATGGAAGAGAAGAAAATCTTCAGAATAAAAGAAGGTGAATAAGTAATAAAAACATACTCATGCATAAGAACAACTTAGTGACTCCATAACACTTCATATACATACTAGATCCAAATAAATTCTCTCCCAGTCTATCTATATTTTTCAATCCAAAGATCATCATAAGATAATATGTCTTATAATCATTCCCTAAGGGGTATATATATATATATATATATATATATATATATATATATATATATATATATACTAGTGGGTACTTTCCCTTCACTAGTGAAACAAGATTTATAATTAGCCCTTGGGTTCTATTTTTAACAACTAATTATTACATAGAGGAATTGTTTATACCATACTTCACTATATCTTAACTTCTTGCATGGGAGTCTTATTTTTTCCAATGGAATTTTGTTTCTTTGGATTACTGCTCCTTTACTCTACATTCCCCTCTAGCTATTTTTGGAAAAATAAATATGTTCTTAGTTGTTATTACACATGTCGCTTATTTCAATTTAACATGCATGTGTCAAGAACTAAAACTATGTTTCTATTCTTATCTCATTTGTATTTTTTTTGTGCAATGAACTTATTTTCCCATGAAACTTCCTTGTGATTAGATACTATATACACGTGTCTCCTTTCTCCACTACATTCTTACATGTCTAAATATTACTTCATGCTCTATAATTGTGCATGGATTTTCCTTTGTTTATTCTAAAACCCGCATGAATGTTTTTATTCTTATTTTACCAAATGTGGGTGCTTCAATTAATTAGAAATAAAAAAGAATAATTTTTTTTCCTAATGTGAGACTTAGCCACAAATGAATGAGAATTATGGGTTCAAAAAATAGTTGAGACAACTAATTGGGAGATAAACTATTGAATAGCTTGAATTTTATCATGTAGACTTTATAGTTACTTAATATTTTGAGAACAAATTTCAATAATAGGTTGGAAATTTGGCTGGATAGATTTCAATACCTTGCCGAGATACAATGAAGACCAATGGTTTTCAAGTTGTGACCCCAAAATCACACTTCTTGGTATTAAGGTGGGCCTTGTACTCTCTTTTCCCGTCAATAATATTTCTTACTGTTGTAAAATGATCATCCAATGTTTTGAATTTTCCTTAAATTTCATCAACACAATCTTTGATAATGTCATGCATAATATCATGGAATATTTCTTTCATTACTCTTTGATAAGTAGCACAAGCATTCTTCAATTTAAATGACTTTAATTGATAACAAAATATACCTCAAGGAATGGTGAATGTGGTATCTTGTTGATATGTAGGTACAATTCTAATATGATTGAATCTAAAACATTTTTCCATGAGGAATAACATCTCATATCCTATTATAGAATCTATGATCATGTTGAGGTTTGGCAAGGGAAAATAATCTTTCAGACTTGTTTTGTTGATATCTCCAAATTCGGTGTAGAAACGGATGTGGTCATCAGGATTGTTGATAGGTAAAATGTTAGTTATTAAGTCTCAATAGTTGATAGGGTGGATGAATCCCATATCCAAAATATTTTCTAGTTATTATTTGAATAGAAAAGGAAATTTATTGATTCATTTTCCTTAGTTTTTGATTGACTAATTTATCTTCATGATGTACCACAAGGTGATAGAAAACCAGTGGTGGGTCTAGGCCTTAAATATATACATATGGCCATGAAAATATAGTGGCATATTATTTGAGTAGGGAAAGGAATTGTTCATATTCTAGTAAGTTGAGGCTAGCCCCTAGCTTTAGGATTTTTGGTTCTATTTATTGTTTATATTAATATCAATTGTATCTTTGACCAAGGATGATGATGTTTCTTATATTTCCTCTAAGTTATCCATGAGAAAACGATCAATTTCATTTGATTATTTTGATATGAGAGATTCATCTTGTTGTGTGTTAGGTCTTGGAGGTTATTAATTGTTGTATTAAGAAGAAAAGTGGTTTTCCACATTCATTAGCACCTCAAAGAGTATTTCGACAATGTACATCTCTTTATATTTATTATTTGAATTTTACGTGTTTTACCAACTAGCGCCTCATAGAGGTTTTCACTATAGGGCTTAAAATATTAAACTTCATTGTATTTTTTACTTTTTTATTGAATAGGTAAATCCACTTTTTCCCTAAAATAAAAACAAGTTTCAAATTTGATATCAAATCCATTTTTATGATCTCCTACAGGGGTATGATTTTTGAGTCCCTTAAATTCTATGACTGCATCATTCTAAAATTCATCCAAGGATGAATGATCTTACTAGTCCCAATGGATAAGGGAAAGATGATGGGGGTCAAATTAGATGGTTGGTATTTCATTTTTAGTGAAAAAATCAATTGTGGTAAGATATTTTTAAACACTATAGATGGACCATGTTTCAATATCGGCACTAAAAGAGGTTTTACCAATTTTTGAGGAATTGTTCATGATGTCAGCTTGTGGTTCACCACTTGGTTGTTTTTATCCTAGACTAAGACATGGTGGATTTTATTCAATAGACACAATTTCCAAGATGCTTTGTTCCCATGGAATGAGGCTCTTTCCTTCATATTTCATGAGTTAACACGTGATTATCTTTTTGTTACTCAGGATGTTGCTAAGAGGAAGCGTTTTCATCGAAAATAATGCAAATCCATTTAATCCTTCAATCCTTTCCTCATTTATCCACTCGACGCAATAGAAAGTGGATGAGAAAAGTTGATAAGATGTGTTATTTGGATTTTTCATGGTGGGTCTCCCATAGCTCTTTGGAGATGTAGGGAGACAAACAATATATAAGACATCTTGGATTTTATATTGGCCACATTCTTTTAGGATTACCCTAGAAAGGGGTTCAATAGATGGAGCTGTAAAAGTGGATGAGAAATCATATGATAGATGTAAGATGCTGATGATGTTGTTGGTTCGAGATGGTTTAAATAATCTTGATCTTAGGATGATAAAAAATGCTATGAAATCTTACTTACAAAAAATTGTAGTCTTGAAAAGGTTGGGGATCACCAAGGATGGAAACCTCTAGACAAAAATGAGGGAATTACCCGCATTGATAAAGGGTAGATGGGACAACTTGTATTTTATGGATCCATAATATTCTTAAAATAATGTTATAAGGGGGGTCTACATCCACCACATAGATTAATATTTTATGTGTGATAGGATTCTCCATGATAGGAAGACGGATTTTACCAACTGATTTTCACTCAATACCATCATAAGCTCTGCTAGTGATGATGTTTTGTGTTGATGTTGTATTTGAATAACCCAATATTTTGATGAGAGTGAGGGTGCACAAATTTACACATGATCCATTATCTACAAACACATGTTTGATATTATAATTGGTGATGAGTACCTAGATATATAATGGAGAATTATGGGATGTAATTAAATGTGGTAGATCATTTTTTTTCAAAGGTAAGTTGTTGAATTGATTATAGGTGTCCCAAGAGATCTTAGAATTGGTTAGGGTTTATATCTGTATGAAAATAATTCCTCAATGGATTTGTAAAGGATAACCATGTGGATAGGGTCTTTTTTGAGAAGTTCCATTATGAATATTTGGGATGGGTTTTCTCAAATTTCTTAATAAAATTATATTGGTAATTAAGAGTGGGAAAAGGATCCTTTGGGATACTGAGCTTAGGTGACACTCTTGATATTGTGAATTCATTACTTCACATGGAAACATTGTATTCAGGTGATTGAAATTTGATTAAGAGAATAGGGCGACTTTGAGGAGAAGGTCTCTCAAAATACTTATCTTTCATTTTGATAACAAAAATGTGATGATTGATAAAACCTATGAGAAAATCATAGTTGTAAGGGGCGATTTTACAATTTATATGATTGGTTTGGGAAGCTTGACCTTGGCGTTACTATATTGATTTTTTATTTTGGGTGAGATTTTGGAATTGATCTTAAAAGATTCTTAGCTACTATTAGTCCTTAAATTTGGAAGTGTCTGTGTATATTTCAATGTTTCCCTTATCAACGAGGTCCTAAACATAGTTTTTTAAACCACATCTATCTATTAGTGTTGTGTCATTTTATTTAGTGGAGTTCATATTATTCTTCCTCCTAATACCATGATGGGTTAGGAGTATTTTCATCAAAAGTATTAGTGTCCACAAATTCAATCATGTTCATTGCTAGGAGCTTGTAAAAGATAGATTATAATGTTTTTCCAAGTGGTGTATAGGTCATATCCTCATAATATTTCTGTGGTGTCACCTTGGGTTCATAATGTTTGATGGATTAAATGAATTTGTAGAAATTTTGATGTATGGTTTACTAGTATTTTGGATGGTCCAAACATGTTTAGAGTAAGTCAGGTCATCACCAAGGACATATACTTCTTATTAACAAAATTGGAATTTTCTAATGTAGAGGTGGATAGTTAACGATCTTTATTTGAGTAGATCTTGATTACGCCATAACAATAAGATCCTTTTTGATTTGGGTACCTTTATCTATGATTTAATATAAAGTGTTAACACAATGTACTTGTAGATGGAAGGCCAATTCTTGATTAAGGTTATTAATGAATATATTAACTATGATTTTTTGGAAGGGTACAAGGTAAATGGATAGTAAGGCTTCTCCATATCTGTAAGAAGGATGAAAAGGTCTCTCCATTTATTTGTTTAATATCGCATAGATATTTCATCATGATTTTGATTTCAATATTATAGGAAAAGTGTTTGAATTTTTTTTCAGATAGGTCGAAAAATGTGGTGATGGATCCCATGGGTATATGCATAAAACCAATTGAGGGCATGGCCACCTAGAGCACGTGGAATAATGCATCACTATATGCCATATCTTAACAAGCCATAAAAAAATATTTAATATTCTCCTTAGGATTTCCCTTGTCCCTATCTTTTTTAAACTTTTAAACAATTCAAATATAGGGGAAAGGGTAATCAAAGTAGCTTGATGTCGAATGGATAATGAAATAGGTATTCAAAGTTATATTGTTAACCAAAATAACCATCTAATCTTATTTTAGGCAATAAGAAATTCATTTTTTAGACTTAGCAAAAAAAATTGGAAAAATCCGTGGAACATTGCTATCCAGTGTTCCATGGACTTGAGGAACCTAGTTTTTCATGGGTTCTCCTAACCTGCGAGACAAAGAAGTTAGCTTGGAGGTAAAAATGGAGGCCTTAGTGGGAAAAGTGATATTCATTTCCCAACCCAAAAATATAAGACATGATTTTCCCCCCTTATGCCGCGATGTAAGATTGCATTTGGGCTCAAACAACAATGATGTGATTTTGGTGAAGTTTTTGAGGTACAAGGTTCAAATCCATGTAGAAAAGGTTTTCAATCCTCACTCTCTAAAGTCATGGAATAAGATAGATAGGATTATATAGGTACGGTAAAGGTGTGGAATTCAATGGAGCTAGAGAAAAAAAGTAGAAATCCGCATAACAAAGGCTACGACTTCCGTAAAGGTGTGATAGATTATAAATATCTTTGGATAGGTTGGGGAACTTGCCAAAGACAAGAAAATATGCCCAACAAGAAATTTTTTTTCCAAATATTTAGAAAAGTTTTGGAACATTAAAAATTCCAAATATTAAAAAATTCCATGAACCAACTAAGGGAAATGCAGGTTGAATCTGTGGGACATGCAAAATCAGTTTTTTTGGCAATAACTTTTGATGCAGCCAACCAATATTGAGAAAATTGGTAGAATTTGGAAAGGTATAATCAATGGCTACATTCTAGGATCAAAAATTTGATAATTTTATGTATTTTTAAGGGGTAAATGATAAACATAGGTTCAAGGTGAGAAATGACATTTTTGGCATGCAAAAAAGTCAAATCAATCCCAACTACCAAAACTGATGAGGAATAGAACCCCTATATCCTTTTTTAGGTCAAGGATAACATGTAAGAATGAACCTCCCAAGTGACGTTTGATTTTTATGTAAATTTATGATTTTTTTTGTATGGTTGATGATAAAAAATTAGCGCACTTCCTCCCTCTCCCTCTCCTTTCCTTCCCACTCTCTATAACTTTTAAAAACATCTTTCATAAAAAGGGATAGATGTTTAAAAAATACAAAGGAACCATGTCAAAATGGTTTTCCTAAGCATCTGTGAGTTGGAGACCTCATTTTGGGATTGGAAATTCATTTTTATGTCTCCTTCTTCACATGTAATGGTCTATGCATACCTCTATTGTAATAAAATTTAGTTTTGTGGTGTTTTCTCAACTCTATTTGTGTTTTATTTATAACCTTCAAGGTCCATTCTTGTTATTGCATTAATATTCATGTATTTATCCTTTGTAAGTGCATTTGATTTTGTTTCATGTAAGAATAGATAGTGATTTTGGGGCATGTAACTTATGTTTGGATTATCCTTTTTCCATTTCCTTATCCCTTCTCCATAATATAGTGTTCATCCACTCTCTTTTGGTGCTACCACCTTTTTTTATCTTAGGGTTTCATTTTCATGCATCTCTCTCTCTCTCTCTCTCTCTCTCTCTCTCTCTCTCTCTCTACCCTTGGTCCTTTGGAATGAGTATATTAGGAGTAGATAATTATGTTTTCATCTTGAGGAGTAGTTTTAGCATTAGGACTAAGTAGAGGAACCAAAATTCTTTGGAGGTCTTTCTCAAGATGAAAGTCCCACAAATTAGAGACACTCCCATATTAGCAAGAATTAGGGAATTGTCATGAGTAAATCATAGGGTGCTAATTTTTGTAATAATAGTTTTGGCATGCTAAATGAGACTATAAAGAACAATTCTTGTCATTTTACCAAATTTGATGTGTTATTGGTAATTATTATCCATATGAGATAGTTTATTTAGCACATATAGTGAATCCACTAGTCCAACTAACCCATTTTCTTAACCAATAAGCCATTTCATTTCTTTTCCATTATTTCATTTATTTTTCCATGAACTTGTGTAATCATTACTTCATTTCCTAAATAGAATATGTAATTTCAGTAGCAGTGTCACCCAAATCCACCTCCAACTTTCCAAAAATCATCTTCAAATTATTTTAACACACCTTCATTTTGATTTTGTGAAAAAATATATGATTGAGAATGTATATTCTTATTATCCAAATGCATATACAAATTCATATGGTTATCTAACTAACTATGGTGTTATGCAAGAAGAAGAGTGTGCAAATTTTGGGTGTCATCTCACACCTATAGATGATTTTGAAAGAAAATTTTAGTGAATGGAAGAAATATTACAAGTTGTCAAGGAACAACTATGAATAATGTAAGCTAAAAAACCTGGTTTTAGGCATCCTTATCCATGGGGAGGTCTTATACCTAGTTGGTTTAGTCTACAATAAAAGCTAGAGGTAATGAGTGAATATTTCATTCAAATGGTGTATTTTATTACATTAATAGAAGCATTAAAATCTAATAAAATTAATGTATAGGAACATTATTAATGGGATGTTCCTACATTCTTTCCATATCAGTAGATTATGCCCATTCCTCTCCAAATTTATCAACCTCAGCCTAAGGTTTAAGTTCCTAGTTTTCTCAAATATTCTCCTTTCATCTCCTCTCCTCCACAAAAAGAAATCACACCTCCCAAATATTTACAAAAATTGGGAAATCAGTTTGAAACCCATCCCAAAACTCCTCTCATGTTCTTAAATCCATTTTAGGAAGAGAATAACAAAAAAATCAGTTTGTGGGGATCAACCAATTCAAGAACCCAACAGAGAAGAGCTATTGCAAAATACAAAGAATTGGAGTTCAAGATTTGAATCCAATCAAATGACACATCTGGTTAAACCTATAGTAGGGGTTTAGTTATTTGAAGAACACAAGGGGAAAGATAATTTTGTGTAGGAACATAAAAATTATAATGTTTACCAAGTTTCTCATTCTTAATGGGGGTTAATACACTAGTTACTAAAGAAACTAAAAAACTCAGAAATGTAGGAGGGTTTATGTTACCCTCGGATACTATGTGATACGGGTGCAAGATGATGTTGGATCCCACTACTGAAAATCAAATCAAGCCTATAGATAAGATTGAAAATGATATTGATTAGATGGATTTATGCAGGGGCTGCCCAGAAAATACCGACTCTAAGAAGATTTTGGATTCCTTTCATGGATGTAAACCTCCGTTGCTTAGAAAGGATGAAATAAAGAAAGTAATGTAGATAACATATAGAAACAATAACAATATTAAATCTGAAAAATGATTAAAACTAATACGATTGGAATAACTATAAACTAAGGGCTACCTAGTCTAGGTTGATGGTGACTTGGGAAGGAAGATCTGGATTGTAGGATAAATATGAAGACTTGGAGAGTTTTTATTCTAAATGGAAGATGTTAGGGATATTTATATGATGTGATTAGTTTGCATGGAGATACCAGGGACATAAAACTCTAGTAAATGACATTGGAAGAAGTTTGTTTGACAAACTGGGCCTGGGTCAACGACTATCTGGCAGGGTCGGTGAAAACTATAGAAAAATTAGATGAAGCTAAGGATGAATGGATGATAAAGACAACATACAAGTAAAAATGATAGAAAGTAAGATTGTTGGAGAAGCTGCGAGTGTTGCTGAAGCTGATTTGAACCTGTAAAAGATTAGATACAAGAAATACATAGATAATTTGATAAAAATATAATAAAGATATACAGAGTGTTGGTGAGAAAATTTGTTTGGAGAAACATTTATGGGTTTCTTGTCAACGCTATGGGAATCTAAGTCCCTCTACTTAAATAGTTTTGCTTTCATATATGCATGTGCGAGTGAAGTGAGTGTTATCCTGGTTGGCCTTGCGGTCGAGGATCCAACAGGGGCACTCTACTGACCCTGCGACAAAACTAGAAATATCTTAATAGAGAGGATTTTGTTAAGAGAGCAGGAAAGGGAGTGAGAATATGAGGTAGGGGAACTAATGCTGCAAGTAGAAACTCAAAGTCTTGCACACATTATTTAGAAGATTCATCACATGCATTAGAATTAAGAACAAAAAAATATGCAAATAACAACAAAACAAATTATAATTTATGAACACAAAGTATCAATGAATCCCTCAGTAAAAAAATGCTAGAAAATCTTTCTTATTGTATTGATGCTTAGAAAAAATATGTACATAGTGAAGGAATGAAGAAATTAGAGAGAAAAATGGTTAACTCTTTTCACTCACAAGTAAGTAAAATCTCTCTCTCATGAACTTACAATAATAAAACCAAGCTAGAAGAATCTTCCGAATTAGAAGCCCCACAGAATGAGGAGCTCATTACAATTTATAGAAGAGAAATGACTCTTCATCTTCCCAAAAATTTTCATATGTCACATTTTGACTTTAGGTTGTTCATATTCCTATCAAATATTAAGTCCTTTTATAAAAACAAGGAGACTTAAGCTTTACATCATGTTTCAAAAGTCACTTAAAGACATATCAAAAAGTGTAAACCCCAACACGAAATTATAACATTGAAGAGAGAGAACGTTGGGAGGGAAGAGAAGAGAGAGACAAGGAAAAAGAAGGAGGTTGTTTCTGATGAATTATGTTCACTGGTCCTCATCGATGGAAAGCTCCAAATGCAGTGAAAACTTTGAATCTTCAAACTCCTTGCACCCTGAGAAACTCTTTCAAATTGGCCCACACATGCTTTAGATTGAGTGTTAAGAAATAATTGTTGAATGTTTCTACTAATGACCACAAATTTCAACTTGTGTATGATATACCTGTGACCCAAACCATGAAATGAGTGTTGAAAGACACTGTCAGGGTCTCTCGAGATGATTTCTAAAATATAGACGAGAGACTCCCAAAGATGCTTCTTGTGAAAATTTACCCACTGAAGAAGATAGTACATTGAGGAGACAGGAATTCATTCTTAGTGAAGTAAATATTCAGTGACAACACCCATTCTATAAACTCGATTCCCTTCATCTCTTGAACACTTACTATTTTTGGAAAAAACAACTTTACTATTTTTATTAATTGTGGAAATTCACCTTTGAACCCCAACTATAGCTGCCAATCTGAATATTCAACTCTCATAATGCTCCCTTTATGTGAAATTCACCCTCTGGAATGACTTAATATTTTTAGTAAGTGTACCGGGAGACAATTTACTATTTTTAGTAAGCATGAACAAAATTTGACTCTTTCGAACCTTGACTGGATGTCGAAATTCAAATTCTTTCTTCTCGTGTGTTACCCACACCTTTTGGAAAAGTTTAATATTATTAGCAGGTGCTCGTGAGACCACTTACTACTTTTAGCAAGTGTCAATTCTAGACCAACACAACCATTTATATTATATTTTCCTTCAATATCTCTTCTTTGTTTATTGCCTATTTTGCATCTTCTTTAGTTGAGTGACTTACCCAAAATAACAGTCTCCCATGTAGAAGACTTGTTATTTTTATAAAAATGAGATTTCTGGGGGTCGGATCACGGCGGAAAAAACTATTTCTGATATGGGTTTTTTCCCAATATCACGCCTATGAAATCTTATGCTTACCCGATCACCAGTTTCTGAGATTTTAAAATTTCAAAATTTTTACCTGAGCGGCAACTCTTAGACACGACCACCATTGATGGAGCTTGAAAGTTGCATGTTTGGTTTTCTTCTTTGTTCCTGAAAAAAATAACATTTTTGTTATGGGTTTTTGTTTCTAGTTCCACTGGTGAAATTTCTCTTCAATTTGATTGTCGATTTGATGGGAAATCCAATTTTTGTCTTCGTTGAGATGAAGAGGGATATTTCTTCACTATTTGTGATTTGTGTTGTGGAATGGGGATTTAAAGGTGATGTTTTTATATCCTCTAAAAAATAAGAAATCAGCAAAAAATGGATCTTTGTTTTGTGCACCAGTTTGCAATATATCTTCGAATCTTCGTCTCATGACAATGGAGGTTTTCTAACATGGATTTATCTATTTCTATCTTCTGTTCTTCGATTATTCAACTCTTTTGATCAATATCTTCTTCTGAAACCCATATGTTTTTCATGAATTTTATGGTTTTGTCACCACATGGTAGATCTAGTTCTGGAGAAGCAATGGTTGAACTGAGTGTTTTCTACAACTTTCTTATGGAAATGGAGAAGTAGTAAGAAGTAGTAAGAAACTAGAAAAGGAGATAGAAATTACTTTAAATTTTGAAGTTTGGGTTGGGAAATATTTTGTGTCCCTGACATCCCTTAAGTATTAAAGGATGAAAGGGACCTCAAATTGCACGCCGTGCATCAACGCGACACTTGTCCAAAATCCAACAGTTGATCATTGGGGCTAAAAATCTTGAGAGAAGCACCTGAGGGCTGGAATATGGTCGTATGAAGAACCAAGAGACATACCTAGGGATGGGTGCATTTTTCTATCCCATTATATCCCTTATTGCATTAAGGGATGTAAAGGTACGTCAATTAACACATTGTGCTTGGAGTCAACACTTGGGAAAATTCCAACGATCATGCATTTGGCTCCATCTAGCTCCTGGGGGCTGTAAATTTCACTGTGAAGGGTCACATGGATGACCTGAGGGATTCAAGGGGCTGGGTAAAATTTTCATGTCCCTCACGTCCCTTTGAAAAAGGTACAATAAGGGTCATAATTTTTCACATTGCGCCTGATTTCACCACTTGTCATGACCTCAGACGATTGAGGGAATATGCTCTGACAAACACTTGGGGGCTGAACTAGAGATCCGAAGGGTTCTCTGTGACCAAGAGGGCTTATTGTGGCTTGGAGACATTTTCTTATCGATAATTTCCCTTAGCTTTAGGGATGAATGGGACATCAAATTGTGATAGGCTCCCTAAGCCGACATGTGACCTCACTGAAATTTGACTAACTCCCAAAGCTCTTACCTTGAGGGCAACTTGAAATGGTGATAATTTGAGCTTTCGATGGAATGTTTTGGAAAAATATTATCTGAACATTGACTTAAAATTTACTTTAGAATCCTTTGGTTAGGGTATGAGATCTTCATTGATCCATTTAAGACCCTAAAATTCTGATTTTTGATCTGGATCCCTGAATTAGCACAGAAAAAACTAGATATAAACCTATTGCGTCCAAAGTGTTGTGAAAGATAAGATTTCACCATATTTTATAGATTTCTAATTCTCTTTCTTATGATGTATTTTTTATCTCTTAACTCCATCCAGAGATCCTCAGAATGGCCTTCCTCGAAGCTCAGCAAATCTTTTGGCCCTGTGCACTGTCAAGGCCTGTGAACCCTGTTTTTGATCAAACTACCCTAACTCCTCTAAAATATTTCCCAAATCTTCCAAAACAAATTCCATAATGTTTACTATACCTTCAATTCACCTCCATTTTAGATTTTTATCCTTCTTTCTACTCTAGGGGGTTGCATCATTCTTGGGAAGGCCAGTGGTAGCCCTTCCTGAACACTATCCAAAAATAGTATAATTCAAGAACTCCTAAGGTCACCTAGGGAGGTTGACTTGACTTTCCTAATTTACTTAGGGGACTAAGTTAACATTAAAAAAGAGGTCATCGGATTGGTTGGGTAGACCTGGGGTGCCTTGGTAGGGAAAAACTTGAAAGTTTCGAAATAGGGGTGTCGTTGTCATGCTGGAAAATTTTCAATTTTCCTGTTACACATTGGCATGAAAATATATGGCTCTAGCTTGGGGACATGGTATGGATTGAGTGCAGAAAATACATGACATCAAGAATCCCATAATATCAACTTATGTTGACTAGTGCCTTATCCATTAGGCTCTACGGAGTCATGTACAACTTACATAGAAAAGATATAACAAGAAGAACACACACACACACAAAAAGTAACAAAAAGGAAACAAACAACACAAAAAAGGAAAAAATGCACACAAAACGGAAAGGGGAAACAAACCTAAATAACCTATAGTACAAGGTAGGGGAAAACCCACTTTCGTTGTAGTGCTCTTCTCTTCGCAGAGGTTACCCCTGAGTGGGCAAGCACTTAATGATGTTGTTCCGTGCAAAGCCATTGACCGGTTCGCGAAAGTAGCCTCCTCTCCTTAACTTTTTATGAAAGCTAGGTGCTTTCATAATTATATGTGTACTTTGTAGGAGTGATTCTACATGAGCTTCTTGATGCTTAGGCATTCGCTTAGAAATTCCATTGTCTTTCATTCCCTTTGAAATCAGTTTTATAAGGCCACTTGTAACATTATGCATTTATCCACATAGTTGATTCTTCAATGAGCATCCCATCACTTCCCCAAGGCTGATTTTCATTCCAATTGCTTGAATATTTTGATTTCTTTTCTTTCCCAGACTCTATGCATATTGACCTATTTTTCATGAGAAACCTTGCACTTATCTTTTATCTCTACTCCACTACAAGGTGCTTGAAGATTAAATAGAGGATCAGAAGTTACCTCATACTTGTCCTGTATAGAAATGGCATGAGCCAAGAGATCAATAATTTTCTCAGGGTCTTCGGTACTTTCTACCGACATCCAAGATTTATTCCACGGAGTTATACTTTGTTGCTTCCTATAGTTCATATTTGTACGTCCTTGAAGAATCTTCATTTTTAACTCAATGAAACTATCTGGATGGATTACTTCATTTCCCTGAAACTTATTACATTCCACTACTTATTTCTCAAGGGGATCTTCGCCTTAAATGAATTCAACACCATCTATTTCATATTTTTCATCATGGAAAGAGTTTTCTTCTTCAAATGGGAAAGAAAATACCTCCATCTCATTTTTGTATCCATCAACTATTGGCTCGGGAGAGACATCAGATTTCTCATCTTGCTTTATTTTGACATGGCCAACCTTCACACTGATTGAGGCTTCCAAATCAAATTCACTTGTTCTTGCATATTCATGGCTTGCATCGAGAAGTTCAAGACTAAGTTCAGGGTCTTCTATTTCTTCAACATCTCTTAGGATATCTTGCACAGATTATTCTTTCGAACCTTTCGTGGCTCATCACAAGCAGGTCTTGTCCCTCCATGGATGGCATGATTGAAATCATCTTCATCTCCAAATGGGAATGAGAACATCTCCTCTTTATGGATAAGTGTACAAGTTGGTTTCTCCTTTGTAAATCATCAAGAACAATTTCCTCTTCTTCCTTGGTTCCAACAATCCAGGAAAATCAGGTATATCCTCTTAGAACTAAAATTTCTTCAATGCTTATTCAATATTTAGTTATTCTCTGGTGAAGTAATGTTTGGTCCTATCAAATTGGGAATATCCTCTTCCTCCTTAGTCATTATGAAAATATTCATCCACTAAAATGCTATCTTGGTACAAAATGGTTGGCTTTGCAAACAATCAAGATTTCCTAATTCTTCATGGCACGCATGTATCTCATCTTATTCCTTTAGAAGTAATTCCTCAATGCTTCTCCCATAACCGAAGGATGGTTGGTAGAAGACCAGTTCATCTGGATCTTACCTCCTCCTATGACAAAACTCCTACTTAGCAACATTCCAAATGAAGTTGGAATGTCTACTACCAATATCATGTAAACCTTCTTGTCTGGAAATTTGGCAAGAGCCACCTGTGACATCTTTGACCTTCCCTATAAGCCAGGACCTCTTTTGACTCCAAGGAGTAAATTTGGAAGAGCCACTGGTGGAGTCAATGGTGAGTTTGAGATCCTTGACGACCTTTACAGAATTACATTGTTGGAGGCACCAAAATCTATTATGCAATTGTTCAATACATATTCTCCAATGAGAAGGGAGACATAAAAAGGTTCAGACCTTATCAGTCTTGGATGCACTCAAAGAAAGCATGTTCTGTGATGGAGGTGTAGGTGGGTTTGGTAGTATTCCTTTAGAACTAGGAGTTACAAAATTGGGTGTTAAACTACCACTCCTTATATATTGAACGAATCTCTCAAATTGTTCGGGGTGAGTCCACAAATATTCAGTTTCAGTAATCTACACCTTGGCTTTGTTAGCATATTCTACGAAGTCAAAAGGGGCAGATGTGGACAAGGGGGATGAAGGGAATACTTTTGGAGTTGGGATAGGTTTATGACAAGGGTTTGATGTTTGGGGAATGGATGGTATTTTGAAAGGCACACTAGGAACTTTTGAAGCACTAGATTCTAGAGAAGCAGATTTAGATTTAGAATTGGAGAAACATTGGAATACTTACTTGGAATAGTGGGTGACCTTGTGCTTGTTACAGGATATCAAGGTTTCTCCAGTGCAGAATCCATACAAGGTGGGAGTGGAAGATCCTTGACTAATTATTTTGTTTTGTGGAGTCACCACAGGAGGATCATCAGCCTTCTTTTTCTTTGCAGCAGTGGAGGGAGGTGCTCCTTTCTCAGACTGAGAATGAGTGAATACCACACATGAGAAACTGGGTGCATCTTCTTTGTCATCTTCATCACCTCCAGAATACTCACAGAATCTGATTTTTGTATCATTCTCAAGTTCATCAACTTCTAGGAAATTACCACCTTCACTTTCTTGTTCAAGCTCTTCTTCATTTTCTTGAATCCTACAACTTGCATTGATGGGTGGGGCCTTTAAGGTAAGCCTTCTTGGGTTCTCTTGTAATCTGATTTCTATTGTTTCTTTGAGAATACATTCATTCAAAAATTTCCCTCTTCAACGATTCTATTTCATTTGCTAAATTTTTGCAATAAGGGATCTGTTCTCTCATCTCCAGGACATTGAGCCTTACCCCTTGAGGGATTTTTGATCTTTCTAGAGAGGATGAGATCATCATCAAGTTCAATGGCCATCCTTTGTGCTTTTTCAATGTTCCTTGGTTGAACTATTCAGTATGAAAAATCCTACCTCCAACGATTGAACATTTATGAAGAACCTCTTGACATTGTTTTTCAGATGGTGAATCTTCTTCCGGTATCCTATAGAGAAACCGGTCGAAATGAGCCATGAAGTCTCTCATAGTTTTGTTTTTTTCCTTCTTCATTTGAGACAATTGAACAAGGAGATCTTGAAAATCCTCAGTAGATTTGAATATTTCCTCGAACTTGGTTTTGATATCATTCCAACGAGTTATTGATCTAGCGGGGTAAGAGATAAAACCATTCTGTTGTACTTTTTCTTAGAGATATTCCACAAACAATCTTATAGCAACGTCCTCATGTGCAACTCTGAGAATCCTACATGATGTGGTGAAAGTGGTGATGTGTTCTTCAGGATGTTGTGTGCCATCACCTTTGAAATTTGGAAATTTCTTGTGGGAACCTATTTCGTAAATCATGAAGAGGGGGTTCAAGAGCAAGCAGGCCTATATTTCTTCCCCATGGAAAAATGGGTTGAGGTCTTTCTTCTTCATCCACCATTGTTTTTTCCCACTTCATCTCTTGGCTTAAATTCTACAAAATTATTCTTTCAAATTATTCTTCCTCCGGGAACTCAATTCTCAATGGTGGTTTAAAAATGGGAGAATTTTGAAGGGGGAATCAATAGAAGTTTGGATGGGATTGTCAAGTGAACTGCTTGAAGAATATGGGGATGAGGCTTGAGAAAAATAATAAGGGTTATCTCTGATTTGTTTAACTTTTTTGGAAATCTTTGAAAGTGGAATCAACAACACCTCTTAACCTACTCAACCTGGTATATCTTCTTTCAGCCATATTTTGAGATTTTATGATGGGAATATGAAAGGACATGATGGAATGTGAAAAGTCGCGTGTAGAAATCAGCATTGTGTTTTTAGCAATGGATTTTTTGTCAACTCCTTTTTCTTTTTTTTTTTGGATATTTTATTTTCTGTAGACCTTGTAGTTGTATTTTGGGTGCAGATGCATCTAAATCTTCCCCACAGTGGGTGCCAAAAGCTGTTGGCGAGAAAATTAATTGGGTGAACAAATTTGTGGGTTTCTTACTGATGCTCTAGGAATCTAAGTCCCTCTACTTAAACAATGCAACTTGACGTATATGCATGCATGAGTGAGGTGAGTTTTATCTTGGTTGGCCTTGTGGCCAAGGATCCAATAGGGGCACTCCACTGACCTTGCAGAAAATATAGAAATATTTTTCTAGAGAGGACTTTGTTAAGAGAGTGGGAAAGGGAGTGATAATATGAGGTAGGGGAACTAATACTGCAAGTAGAAAATCAAAGTCTTGCACACATCAGTTAGAAGTTTCATGTCACATGCATTCAAATTAAGAAAGAAACAACTATACAAATAACAACAAGAACTAATCAAATTTATGGCACAAAGTATCAATAAATCCCTTAGTAAAAAAAGGGTAGAAAATCCTTCTTCTTGTATTGATGCTTAAGTACAAAAGTTGTACATAGTATGAGAATGAAGAAATTAGAGACAAAAATTTTCTAACTCTTTAATCTTTTCAGTAAGGATCTCTCTCTCATGAATTACAAAAAAATAACTCAGCTAAGAAGTCTAAGAAGAAAACCTCAAATGAGGAGTTCATTACAATTTATAGAAGAGAAATGACTCTTCATCTTCTTGAGTGACTTTTCATATGTCACATTTTGACTTTAGGTTGTTCATATTCCTATCAAATATTAATTCCCTTTTATAAAAACAAGGCAGACTTAAACTTTACATCATGTTTCTAAAGTCACTTAAAGACATATCAAAAAGTGCAAACCCCAAGGTGAAATTAGAACATTGAAGAGAGAGAACATTGGGAGGGAAGAGAAGAGAGAGAGAGAGGAAAAATAAGAGGAGATGTCATTCCTGATGAATTCTGATGGTCCTCGTTGATGGAAAGCTCCAAATGTAGTGAAACTATGAATCTTTGAACTCCTTGCACCCTGAGAAACTCTTTCAAATTGGCCCATAGACACTTTGGATTGAGTGTTAAGAAATATTGTTGAATGTTTTCAGCCAATGACCACAACTTTCACCCTGTGTATGATATACATGTGACCCAAACCATGTAATGAGTGTCGAAAAGACACTACCAGGGTCTCTCGAGATGAGTTATGAAAGATCCATGAGAGACACCAAAGATGATTTCTTTGAAAATTCTATGACCCACTGATAAAGATAGTACATTGAGGAGATGAGAATTGAATCTTAGTGAAGGAAATATTTAGTGGAAAAACCCATTCTATAAACTTCAGTCTGATCGTCTCTTGACACTTACTATTTCTTGAAAAATTAACTTACTATTTTCAGTAAGTGTGAAAATTCTTCTCCGAACTCCAACTGCTACTACCAATTTGAATATTCAACTCTCAGAATGCTCCCATTTTTTGAAATTCACCCTCTGGAATGACTTACTATTTTTAGTAAGTGTCAAGGAGACAACTTACTATTCTTAGTAAGCATGAGCAAAAATTTGACTATTTCAAACCTTGACTGGATGTGGAAATTCAAATTATTTCTTCTCCCTATGTTCCCCATACCTTCTGGACCAGTTTTACTATTTTTAATAGGTGCTCGTGAGACCACTTACTATTTTTAGTAAGTGTCAATTCTAGACCAAGATGACCACTTCGATGATTTTTTCCTTGACGATACCTCTTTTGTGTTCACTTGCCTCCTTTGCAATTTCTTCAATTGGTGACTTACCTGAAATAGAAGTCTCCCATGTAGAAGACTTGTTATTTTAGAAAATGAGCTTCTGGTGGTTGGATCATGGCAGAATAAAGTTTTTTGATATATATTTTTTTCCCAATATCACCCCTCTGATATCTTATGCTTTCTTGATCACGAGTTTCTGAGATTTTAAAATTTTGACCTTTTGACGGATAGCACTAAACACATGAAACCATTGATGGACCTTGAAAGTTGTAGGTTTATTTTTGTTCTACGTTCATGAAAAAAATAACATTTTTAGTTTTCGGTTTTTTTTTTCTAGTTCCACTCGGTGAAATTTCTCTTCAAACCGATTGTCGTTTTGATGGGAAATCTAATTTTTGTGTTTGTTGAGCCGAAAGGGATATTTCTTCACTACGAGTGATTTGTGTTTCTGAATGGTGATTTGAAAGGTGAGGTTTTTATGGCCTACAAAAAATAATAAAGTAATAAAAAAATGGCTCTTCGTTTCGTGCACCATTTTTCAAAATATCTTCAAATCTTCGTGTCACGACAATGGAGGTTTTTAAGATGAATTTCTTCACTTTTCTACTTCGTTCTTTATTTCTATGAATATTTCAATCCATATATTCTTTGAAACCTATGCATTTTCATGGATTTTATGGTTTAGTGGCCATGGTGGAGCTAGTTCAGGAGTAATAATGGTGAACTATGTGTAAGCATCAACATATCTATTTACAGGTACAGAGCTTTGAATAAGAAGTGATCAGGAAAGAAAGATGAGTGTCATCTTTAAATCATTTCAAAAATTATCATCAAGGGTGGGGAGAATTTTTGTGTCCCTGATGTACCTTAATCATTAAGGGATGAAAGGGACGTCAAATTTCACATCGCACCTTGGCATCGACACTTGGCAGAAATCTAACGACTGAGCACTTTGGCTAAAAAGCTTGCTGGAAGCACCTGGGGGTTGGAAAATGGTCGTATGAGGAACCAGGAGAGAAACTTGGGATGGGATCATTTTTTATACCCTATGTCCCTTAATTAATGGATGAAAGGGACATCAATTTTAACATCATGCATCACACTTGCTGACAATCCAACGACTCTGCATATAGGCTCCACTAGCTCTAGGGGTTGAAAATTTGCACTAAAGAGGGTCACATTGATGACCTAAGGGATTCAAGGGTTAGGGTTAATTTTCATGTCCCTCATGTCCGTTTTCCAAAGGGGACATAAGGGTCATCAATTTTCACATTGCACCTTCCATGTGACACTTGTCACGATCTGAGTGAGTGAGGGGATAGGCTCTCGGTAAGCACCTGGGAGATGAATTGGCGATCCAGAGAGGTTCTATGTGTGACCAGAGGGCTTATTGGGACTGGGAAAATTTTACTTGTCCCTCATGTACCTTATCTTGAGGGACGAAAGGGACATCAAATTGTGCCAAGCTCTAAGAGTTGACACGTGTTCTCACTGAAATTTGGCTAATCTGCGTTAAGCTCACCTTGAGGGTGACTTGAAATGGACGATAACTTGAGCTCCCGATGGATTTTTTTGGAAAAAATTTTGATATGAACGTTGACATAAAATGTCCTTATGAATATCCAATGGTGGGGATCTATCATATTTTATTCCTCAATTTAATCCCTAAAAAATTGGGGTTTGTTTCTAGTCTCTCTACCTGAGCATGGAAAACACCCAGATATAAACCTATTTCGCCAAAGTGTTGTGAAAAATATGATTTAATCCATCTTGTATAGATATGAATTACCTTTCTGAAAATGTCTTTATTTAGCTCCTAAATCCATCTAGAGCTCTCAGAATCACTTCCTGAAGTTTAGTAGCTCTTTTGGCCCTGTGCACTACCTAGGCCTGTGAACCCTATTTTTGATCAAACTGCCCCAACTCCTCAAAATCCTTCCTGAATCTTCCAAAATCAATTTCATGATGTTATTATACCTTCATTTCACCTCTGTGTTGGATTTAGTTCCTTTTTTCTACTCCATAGGGGTTGCATCAGTCTTGGGAAGGCCAGTGGTAGCCCTTCCAACAACTGCCCAAAAATAGTAGTCTTCAAGAACTCCTAAAATCACCTAGGGGGAGTTGACTTGAATTTCCTAATTCACCTAGGGGACTGAGTTAACATCCATTGGGAGGTCATGGGATTGACTGGGTAGACCTGGGGTGCCTCAGAAGGGTAAAAATTGAAAGTTTCGACACAAGGGTATTGTTGTCATGGTCAGAAATTGTCAATTTCCATGATGCACATTTACATGAGAACACAAAGGTACAAATAAATATGCAAGCACACTGAGACAATTTCTAAAATATCTGTGATTGTTGCAGAAGCATTTAGGTGAGAGATAAAGTTCACATATCACAAGAGAGATAAGATGTTTTTGCACGCATCTGATTCTGATTGACAATTAGAAAGGAAGGATTTAATTTTATAGGGTCAACAATGACTGGGCTGGTTCACCGCCAATTACAGGGAAAGTTTCCCCAATGGGACTGGATTTTTGTGATTTTGGTGTGATTTTATGTTTTAAGGGTTATTCGAATGATTTAAAGCATATAGGCGGGAAGATGATGAGATGTGGATTGGTAGGGCATATAAATAGATTAGAGAAAATCTTAGAAAACAATAAAAACATCCTAAATAGTAGGTTAGTTAGTGCAAGATGAAGGGTATTAATTAATTAATAATAATAAGGATTAATATGGATGCGATAATTTAGCATGTAAGATATTAAAATTATTATTTAATTAATGTGGCTTGATTAATTAATGGGAATTGGATGAGCATTTAAATAGATGAAGGGGATGAATAAAATAAATATACGCATGCAGGTGATCAAGGGTATAAATACCAAATTTAGGTGTCTACATTTTTCCACTTTTGGTTGAGTGGTTTAAGCTAACAAGCCATTAGATGAAAACGATAAGGGTTGGATGAGGATTGACAAAAAAATATTGATGATAAGCTCCCCCTCAAATGGGGGATTGATGACGGGAAATCGATGACACATTTGAAAAAGGTACATGAAAAAGGGTGCGTGGGTGAAGAAAGGATGGGTAAAATGATTACCAAGGCAAGATGCCCCAAGAAAATAGGATCACAATATCAATAAAAACTATGGTGATGACTCCAATATCACATAGGTAGAGGATGATTGCGGTCTCAATAGATATGAGATACAAGGTTCTATGGACCAGTGAGTGGGTGAAGATCACTATAGTATGGATGCAGGATGGGATGACCAACAAGTCATAGGATAGTCATCAAAATATGTGTAACTATATGTGTAAAGGTATGTAAAATCCTTCGTACATGAGGAATCGAGCGAAAAGGTATGCATCCAAAAGGGATGAGGATGAATGATATGGTGCCCAATAGGACATAAAAATGGTTGAGAAGGAAAAATGAAAAAGACAAATGATAAAGTAATATGTCCCAAATGGAAAGTATGGTGTAGAAGGTGAAAATAAAATATGCCCCAAGGGGGGAAAGATATGGCTGTGAAGGAAAAAAAAGAAATTAAATATGCCTCAAGTTGGGAAAGTATGGCCACAAAGGTGGACTTGATATGATGAATATGGTGCCTCCAATAAGGGAAAAAATATGGCCACAAGAGTGGATTTGTTATGATAAACATAATGCCCAAAGGGGAAATTGAATATGGCCTAAAAGGAGCCCTTTGTGCATGGGTTAGATAGTATCGTGAATTAAATATAACCAAAAGAGAAGTTATTATCACCAAAATGGTGGATTTTGAGATTAAAATATGATTAACATGCCCAAAGGAACAATAGAGAGTATGTATGCATAAACGAAGAAATGGTTTTAATGTTGGATCAAAAAATTCCCGGAGGGAAAATGATTATGGCCATAAATGTGGACTTAAAGGTAAACAATAGATGATGCCCTAGGAAAGGATACAAGGCAAGGGGAAAAAACCCAAAATTATTATTTCCAAAGAGATTCAATGACTACTATGTCCAATCAATGATGACCCAAAGGAGTCGACGATGACCAGATGTCGATTAGTGGTGTCCAAGAAGCTCCACAGGGGTTGGGACATGTAGCACCTCATGACATGATTTATATGGATAGATACAAAGCACTAGCCACAAAGGCTAGATATTATGAGGGGATCTTATTCGAGGAGCTTACGAAGACACTGCACTACTGAGAGCACATATAGAGGAGAATGACAGGAGGATCAGGGTTTTTCTCTAAGAATGACGAGTGTGTCTCAACCACACTGAGTAAAGGGATTCCATGAGGATGGCGAAGATGCACAGGGATAAGGTGTTGTGCCTTCCTTAGGAGATGAGGACATGAGAGCCTCAAACATTAACTTCACAAATTTTGATAGGAATTCTTCTTTGAGTGATCCTCCTAGAGGGTTATGATGTATTGATACACTTTTTGATATATGATATATGTTTTTTTTGTGGATTATCATGTGTTTTCATTATGTGATGTGATGAATTTTAATTTTATGTGATGATAATTTTGTATTATGTGTCATGATGATGGATTTTAGATTGTATGTTTATTTTATATTTAATGATGATGGTGAAATAAATGTATGATTAGATGCTTATTGTAAATATGTATGTGTATGAATACAACGGTGATATAAATGTGTGATGTGTTAATGAGGATTAGGACTATATGTTTTGCGTTTAATTTTTATCACGATGATTAGAATGCAATGGGTAATATGTGATGAAAACAAATTTAGAATGAATGTGACAGATGTAAGTAATAATAAATGTGTTGTACGATAGATAGATACTATATAGGTAATTAAGATTAAGAAATACGTGGTGAAAGACAAATGTGATATGATTAGGATAAAAATGCCTCGCAATGGTGGATACCTAAAGGTGTAAAAATCACTACATTATAGTGAGGAACATACAAGGAAAATGTGCCTTCAACTATAATAGAGGTTAAAAAACAGAATCCTAGCAATGCAAGGCACATGCGACCAAAACAAGTGTTAACAAATAACTAATGATAGTTAGTTGTTTCAAAGATCAAGAGGAAACAATGGATGAAAGAAACTCATAAACCTCAACGCGACATGATAAAGGGGTTTGAGATGTAACTGTACAAAGGAAGAGGGTTCTCCAGAAGTAGTGTTCCTTAAAACTATGCCTTAGCTCTGGGAAGGGAAAAGAGCAAACTTGTCAATACGGGAAGTCTTCCAGAAGAATGCTGATAAATGTGGGGAGCTTTCTTAGGATGCCAATAAAATGGAAAGATGATAAATGTGGGAATCCTTCAAGTGCCACAAGGAGTAGCCATCCTTAGAGGGTATGGTCTACTTTATACAATATATGGATAACAATAATAATAAATGATAGACATCCTTCGAGAGATCAATATATTTATTTGATTTTGATTTTGATTTTGATATACATGATATTTTTTTACATGAACAACTATCCTTTGAGGGATCAATCTATTTTTGATAATTTTGAGCTTTTTTATAAGAGTATCCATGATGGGTTTTTTTTTGATGTAGAAAAGTTGGGAATAGCAAAGTAGACCACTTAGGAGGGGATAAATAATGTACAAGAGACACCCCTGGATCATTTTCATGATGCCAATAGGTGAATAAGAAGGTGATGGATGTGATGATCAAGAATTTCTCACCAAAGGGGAGAACCTATCCATAAGTAATATGCTATGGGAAAAGCCACGGTGCCCATATTTAAGGTCACATCTAGGCAATGACAAAAGACCACATAATCCAAATCATCAAAGTGATAGATGGAAGGGGCTACGATGGAGGAATGATCCAAGGATATGACTAAGGGTACATTGGTAAATGTGATATAGATAGAATGGTTGTAAGTGCAATGCATTAAGTGGTTCCACTTTCGATTTATTATCAAGGGAGGCCAAACAATAGGATCATGATCCATACTTATGCATGATAATGTATGGTCTAATCCAGTTGGGGGAGAAATTTCCATGTTGGCTCATTTCTATAGTGATAACATTCTGATAACGTCACAAGGCTGCCGACATTAATGTCACGTTAGAGAGAAAGGACAAGATAAACAAGTAAAAATAAGAGCAAGTGCTACCTATTAAGGGAGAAAAAGGTATGCGTTTAAGATGATTAAATGATCCCCCTAAAAAGAAAATATAAAACAAGACTAGATGAGATGAGTTAAACAAAGATCACAAAACACATTCCTTAAATGGTGGATTTTAGATAAATCCATGGTACTTCCGAAGGGAAGCACAGATAATGCCATGAAAGTGGTCGTAGGAAGAGGAGATGAAAGTATGATTGGATGGACCAAGGTGGATAAGATAAGATGAAGTAGAATATGGAGAGGAGATAATATTTGAACAAAAAATTCCTAGTAAGAATTCCCCCTAGTGTGGGAGGATGAATCAATGGAAAAATAAGGATGCTAAAAGATCAATAATGGGGGAAAGATGTTCCCCTAGTGAAAGAGATGTGGATAAGATAGTGGATGCCAAAGGATATGAAATAGATGTCAGGAGGATGGTGTAACGATGTGAACAATATTGATGAACAAGGTAGGAGCCTCATTAGGAAGAATAATAGGAGATGTTGTAGATTGGTGAAGATACTCAGGAGGTTGATCAGATGGAGGTGTGGTAAAAAAGGATTAGATGGGCTATAAATGATGTAATAGATGGAGAAGGGGACTAGTCAAGGAGGTCCTCTGACTCAATAAGATCATGAATGATAGTGTTGAGGGCCTTACAATGCTTAGTGTTATGACCTAGAGTGTGATGATAGGCACAACTATGATAGGGGTCAAACTAAGAGGACTTCTGATGGTTTGGGTCAAAGGCCCTGATCGATGGGAGTGTGATGGAAGAATTCTAAAGTAGATATTGGAGGACCTCTGGATATGATTCGATGTAGGTACCAGGTAAGGTTTTGTGAGATGGTGTGCATGGCGAGGGTGAAGGTGGATTAGGTCGAGGTCTAGGTGTTCTAGAAGAAGGCATAATGGTGGATGATTTAGGAATGGAGGGATGGACAAGTGTAGGTGTTTTTGATGAGGGTTTTGGTCCTAAGAGGGAATCAAAATTCTTAGATTTGGATTGGTTGATTGGTTGCGATGGAGGAGAGGGTCCTAAGACATAGGGATATGGGCCCAGGATAGAGGATGTAGATCTTGTCTTGATAGGCATAATTTTGATCTTCTTATGAGGATGCTCAAGGGATATTTATGGAAGGATGCTAAGGTTTTTGGATTTGGGTTGTTTAAGAGTGCCCTTGGTAGGGATGAAAATGATTTCAATATGCAGATCAAAAGGTGGTTTTTTGGTGGATGGTGGGAGTAATGGAGAAGGTTGAAGTGCTTTCCAATATTTCTAAAATGATGAAGGTGGTTTGGAAAAAGAGGGGGATAATGGAGATGTGGTCACGATAGTTGATGCGGTAGGTATGGGATGAAGCATAGAAAGGGGAACTGGTAGGGTCTCTAAGGATGGCACAATGGGAAAAGGTGGAGGAGATGTGGATGCGGGAACAAGGTTTGAAATAGTGAATGGAGTAGATTCAAGTGTAGAATCAATGACAGGAGTAGGTGTGGTTATGGAAATAGAAAGGGGTGTTTGGATTATGTGATTAATGATTTTTATGTGAGATACGAATGATGTGGTTTGTGAATGAATACGTATAGAAATGAGGGGTTTTGTGGTAGAAATATGAATGTCTTTTGTGTTTTTCGTGGATGTTTCAAGAGGCATTGTGGATGTAGATGTAAATCGAGAAGGCGCGATTGGGGATGTAGATGTAGGAATGGTAGATGTTAGACGAGTGGATGATGTGGGCATCGGTAAATAAATATGTGATAGTGATGTCAAGGTATACTTAGATGGATTCGTTGATGTGGAAGAAATAATTATAGTGACAGGTGTGTGTGGGAGAGATGTAGATAATGGTCTAGGTATGATAGGTGTGTATAAAGAGGTAGATGTAGATGAGGCTAATGTGGATGTGGTAAGAGTAGGAATATCTGTAGATGAAATGGAAGAAATGGAGGTCAGGGGGGTAGGTAATGAGATCGTGGGTATAGTAGATGTGAGGATAGCCCTTGAAGGGGAAATAGGCACAATATATAGGATAGGGGAAGATGATGAAGATGGTAAAATAGATGTGGGGGAAGATGTCTGTTATATGGTGCTGATTAAAAATGGGTTGAATCGATATGATGTAGGAGGTGAGGATTGAGCAAAAAAATAAAGAAAACAATTATTTTCATGTTTTGATTAAGAATGTGGAAAATAAAAGGGGGATGGATAACAAAGGGCCTAGAATAAGTCAAACTATGTCTAGTTTTAGGTAAGTTATGGCTAGTGAGTGTCTGAGGTGCCGTCTTGTTGGGTGATCAAATCCTAATCAGTCTACCAGGAAAGGGAGTTATTTGATGTGTGATTTTATTTGTGAGTTTCAAGTCATGTGTGATAAAATGTGATATGCAGTAAGTTGGACCCCTACTTAAGCTATATGAGCAAGCAAGATGTAAAAATAACATTCTTTTTAAACCCAAAACAAAGTGTGATATTCGATGAGCACACAGAAGAGAACGAAAAAGTATGATGTAAAAAGAAAGAAATAGGGAAAAAGGGAGGAATACCTGGATAGTGCTTTTCCTATTTATTTGTACTTTTCAGCCATGAGATATCTAAGCCATGAACCCAACATGGGAAAATAATAAAGCAGAGCCTCACCCTGTTGTGTTAGTGGAAGACAGAAAAAGAAAAGAAAAAAACAATAGATGGAAGAGATCACCAAAAGGGTGGTCCCACTGGGCATGCCAAGAATGTTTAGCAAGTTTCTTGTTCTTAATGGTGGCTAATGCACTAGTTGCTAAAGAAAATAGAAAAATCAAAAATTATATAGGGTTTATGTTACCTCATATAAGATGTGATACAGGAAAAAGATGATGATGGATCTAACTACTGCAAATCAGATCAAGCTTGTAGACGATACTAAAAATGATATTGATTAGGTGGATTTATGTGGGGGTTACCCAGACAATTCTGAATCTAAAAATCTTTTGGATTAATTTTGTGGACGTCAACCCTCGTTACTTAGAAAGGATGAAATAAAGAAAGTAATGTATATAACATGCAAAAAAAAAAAAACAATGAATATGAAAAATGATTAAAACTGATTTAAGTCTGATTCAATTAGACTAAATGTAAACTAAGGTTACCTGGTCTAGGTTGATGACAACCCAGACTATGTGTAGATAGGTCGACGATGACCTAAGAAGTCATATCTAGACTGTAGGAGAAATATGCAGACTTGGAGAGTCTGTATGCGTACTAGGTGATGTTAGGGATCTGTATATGTTGTGAGTAGTATGCAGGGAGATACCAAGGGTGGAAAATATAGGAAATGACTGGAAAGAACAACAAAAGAAGTCTATTTGACAAAATGGGCTTGAGTTGATGTTAATCTGACAGGGTCAGTAACATCTGTAGAAGAATTAGATAAAGTCGAGGATGAATTGATGAGGACAACCTATAAGCAAAAAGTCTAGAAAAGAAGGTTGCTGGAGAAGCTGTGAATGTTTCTAAGACTGATCTAAACCCATGAAATATTAGATATGAGCAATACACAGATAACTTGATAAAATATTAATAAATATATACATAGAAAGAAATATATATCGTAAAATATGATCGTGGGTGATGTAAGCACACCGAGATGATGTTAGGCCTATCTATGATTATTGCAGAAGCGTGCATATGAGAGAGTAAGTTAACACATCGCAAGAGATCTCAGATGCTTTTGCATGTATTTGATTCTAATTGAAAATTAGAAAGGAAGGATTCAATTTTATAGGGTCAACGACGACTGGGCTGGGTCACCATTTATTGCGGGGAAAGTTTCCCCAATGTGACTAGATTTTTGTGATTTTGGTGTGATTTTATGTTTTTAAGGGTTTTCTGAATGCTTTAAAGCATATAGATGGGAATATTATTATATGTGGGTAGTTAGGGCATAAAATTAGATGGGATAAAAGATTAGAAAAGACAAGGAATGAATTTAGGATAAAATCATCCTAAATAGTAGGTTGGTTAGGGAAAGATGAAGGGTATTGATTAATTAATAAGAATAAGGATTAATATGGATGGAATAATTGGGCATGTAAGAATTTTAAATTAATTAATTAATTAATGTGGCTTAATTAATCACTAGGGATTGGATGGGCATTTAACTAGATGAAGGGAATGAATAAAACAAATATGCACATGCGGGTGATCAAGGGTATAGATACTAAATTTAGGTGTCTAAATTTTACCCCTTTTTATTGAGTGGTTTGAGATAAAAAGTCATGAGAAAAAAATGATAAGGGTTGGATGAGGATTGATGATAATCTCCCCCTCAAATAGGGGATCAATGATGCCAAAGGAAATTGATGATGTGTTTGAAAAAGGTAGATTGAAAAGGGTGGGTGGGTAAGAAAGGATAGGTAAAATGATTACCAAGGCGAGATGCCCTAGGAAAAAAGGATCGTAGTTTCAATAACAGCTATGGCGGTGACTCCAATATCACATTGGTAGAGGACAATTGTTGTCTCAATGAAGATGGGAATGAATGTTATATGGATTAGTGAGTGGGTGTAGATCACTGTAGTATGAATGTAGGTTGGGATGACCAACATGTCATAAAAATATGTGCAAGTATATGTGAGATCCTTCGTAAATGAGGAATTGAGTGAAAAGGTATGCATCCACAAGGGACGAGGATGAATGATATAGTGGCCAATGGGACACAAAAAATGGATTAGAAGGAAAAATGAAAAATATGAGTGATGAAGTAATATGTCTCAAAGGGAAAGTATGTGTGAGAAGGTGAAAATAAAATATGCCCCAAGTGGGGAAAGGTTGGACTTGATATTATAAATGTAATGCCAAAAGTGGAGAATGAATATGGCCTCAAAGGATAACTTCATGCATGGGTTAGATAGGATTGTGAATTAAATATTCCTAAAAGAGGAGTTATCATCACCACAAAAAGGTGGATTTTGAGAGAACAATAGGATTAACATGCCACCCAAAGGAACAATACAGAGTATGTATGCTTGAAGGAAGAAATGGTTTGAATGTTGGATCAAAAAATGTCAGATGGAAAATTATTATGGTCACAAATGTTGAATTAAAGGTAAACAATAGATGAAAAAATAGGAAAGGATATAAGGAAATGGGAAAAATCCCAAAATTATTATTTCCAAAGGGATTCGACTTTGACTATGTCCAATCGATGGTGACCCGAAGTCAGTTAGTGGTATACAGGAAGCTCCACAGGGGTTGGGATAGGTAACACCTCCTGAGAAGATTTCTATGGAAAAATACAAAGCACTAGCCATAGAGGTTAGATATTATGAGGGGATCTTATTCAAGAAGCTTTCAAAGACACTACATTATTGGGAACACCTATAGAGGAAAAAAATAAGATGAGAAGGGCTGTCTAGTAGCATGACGAGTGTGGCTCAACCACAACAAGTAGAGGGAGGCCAAGAAAGTGGCAGAGATGCACAAGGATAAGGTGTTGTGCCTACCCTAGAAGATGAGGACTTGAGAGCCTCAGACATTCACTTCATAAATTTTGATAGCATTTATGCTTTGAGGGAGCCCCGTAGAGGGACATGATGTATTGATACACTTTTTAATATATGATATGTTATTTTTTCATGGATTATCATGGGTTCATTATGTGATGTGATAAATTTTAATTTGATGCGATGATGGTTTTTTATTATGCGTCATGATGATGGCTTTTAGATTATATGTGATTGTGATTTTAGATTATATGTTTATTTTATATTTGATGATGATGGTGAAATACATGTATGATTAGATGCTTATTCTAAATGTGTATGTGTATGAATATAACAATGATATAAATGTGTGATGTTTTAATGAGGATTAGGACTATATGTTTTGTGTTTAAATTTGATCATGATGATTGGAATGTATATGGGTAATATGTGATGAAAAAAAATTAAGAATGAATGTGACGAATGTAAGTAAGAATAAATGTGTTGTAAGATAGATAGATAACATATAGGTAATTAAGATGAAGAAATATGTGAAGAAAGACAAATGCGATAGGATTAGGATAAAAATTCCTCGCAATGGTGGCAACCTATAGGTGTGAATAAAACTACATTGTAGTGACAAACATACAATGAAAATATGCCTTTAACTGCATTAGAGGTAAACAAAAAAGGATATCCTAGCAATGCAAGGTACATGTGACCAAAAAAAGTGTTAGCAGATAACCAACGATGGTTAGTCATTTCAAAGATCAAGGTGAAAAAAAGTATGAAAGGAAGTCATAAACCTAATTTCAACATGACAAAAGGGTTTGAGATGTAACTGTACAAGGGAAGAGGATTATCCAAATGTGGTATTCCTTAAAACTATGCCCCACCTCTGGGAAGGGGAAAGAGAAAATTGATCAATGTAGGGAGCTTTCTTAGGATGCTAATAAAATGGAAGGTTGATCAATGTGGTAATCCTTCAAGTGCCATAAGGAGTAGCCATCCTGTAAGGGTATAATATATGTTATAAAATATGTGGATGACAAGAATAACATATGATAACCATCCTTCGAGGGATCAATTTATTTATTTGATTTTGATTTTGATTTACTTGCTCTTTTTTTGCATGAACTCTCCTTTGAGGGATTAATCTGTTTTTGATAACTTTGATCTTTTTAATAAGAGCATCCATGATGATTTTTTTTGTATGGAGGAGAGATGGGACTATCTAAGTAGACCACTTAGGAGGTGATGAAGAATGTACAAGAGACACCCTTGGATCCTTTACATGGCACCAATAGGTGAATAAGAAGGTGATTGATGTGATGATCGTATAGTTCTCACCAAAGGGGAGAACCTATCCATAAGGAATATGCTATGGGAAGAGCTATGGTGCTTATATTTAAGGTCACATCTTGGCAGTGATAGAAGACATCATAATCCAAATCATCATAGTGAGAAAGGGGATACGACGGAGAAATGATCTAAGGATATGACTAACGGCACATTGGTAAATGTGATAACAATAGAATGGTCACAAGTGCAATGCTTTAAGAGGTTCCAATTCCTATTTACCATCAAGGGAGGTCAAATGATAGGCTCTTGACCCATACTTATACATCATAATGTATGGTCTAATCTAGTTGGGGGAAAATTTTCCATGTTGGGTCCTTTCTAGAGTTGTAACATTCTGATAATGTCATAAGGCCACCGACGTTAACCTTGTGTTGGAGAGACATGATGAGATGAACAAGAGAAAATAAGAGCAAGTGATGGCTATTAAGGGAGAGAAAGGTATGTGTCTAAGAATAACAAATGACCCCCCTAGAGAGACAAGATAAACCAGGACCAGATGAGATGAGTTAACAAAAGATCACGAAACATGCACCTTAAATGATAGATTTTAGATAAATCCATGGTGCTTCCGTAGGGATGCACAAATATGGCCACCAAAGTGGTTGTAGGAAGAGTAGATGAAAGTATGATCAGATGAACCGAGAACGATAATATAAGATGATGTCGAATATGGATAGGAACTAATATGTGAACAGAAAATTCCTAGAAAGAAGTCCCGCTAGCATGGGAGGATAAATCGATGGAAAAGGAAGGATGCTAAAAGATCAATAATGGGGGAATATGTTCTCCTAGTGAAAGGGATGTGGAAAATATATTGGATGCCAAAAAATATGAAATGGATGTCATCAAGATGGCGTAACAATCCGAATAATATCGATGAACATGGGAGGACCCTCATCAAGAAGAATGATATGAGATGATGTAGACGTGTGAAGATATCTTAGAGGCTGATTGGATGGAAATGTTGTAAAAGGGATCAAATGGGCTATGGATGAAGTAATAAATGGAGAAGGGGACTTGTCAAGGAGGTCCTCTCACTCAATAAGATCATGAATGATAGTATAAAGTGTCGTACAATGCTCAATGTCATGACCCAGAGTGCAATGATAGGCACAGATGCAGTAGGGATCAAACCAAGAGTGCTTCAGATGGTTAGGGTCAAATGCCTTGTTCTGTGGGAGCGTGATGGAAGAAGTATGACGTAGATGTTGGATAACATCTACATATGATTCGATGTCAGCACCAGGGAAGGTTTTTTGAGATGGTGTGGATGGTGAGGGTGAAGGTGGATTAGGTCAAGGTCTAGATGGTCGAGGTGTAGGTGGTCTATAAGAAGGCACAGTGGTGAATGATTTAGGCCTGGATGGCTAGAAAAATGGAGGTTTTTTTTATGACTAGGAGGGAATCAAACTATTTGGATTTATATTGGTTTATTTCTCATGATGGAGGAGAGGGTTCTAAGACTGAGGGATGCGGGCCCAAGATGGAGGGTGTAGATCTAGTCTTGATAGGGGGAATTTTGATCTTATTATGAGGATGCTCAAGGGATTTTTGTGGAAGGATGCCAACATTTTTTAGATTTGGGTTGTTGAGGAGTGTGCTTGGTAGGGATGAAAATAATTTTGATAGGCGGATCAAAAGGTGGTGTTGTGGCGGATGGCGGGACTAATTTTTTATGACAAAATCTTAGGAAGGTGAAAGGTGGGTAGATGCAGGGATGTCTGATTATGTGGATGAGACATGATGATCAACTATAACTATGAAAATTTTAAGTGCTTTCCAATATTTCTTGAATGACGAAGGTGGTGTGGAAGAAGAGGGGGGTAATGAAGATGTGGTCATGATAGTTAATGCAATAGGTGTGGGAAGAAGCATAGAAAGGGGAACCGATATGGGCTCTAAAGATGGAACGATGGGAAAAGGTGGAGGAGATGTGGATGGGGGAAAAAGGTATGATACAATGAATGGAAGAGATTTAGGTGTGGATATGGAAATAGAAAGGGGTGTTTGGATTATGAAGTTAATTATGTCTATGTGAGAGGGGGATGATGTGGGTTGGAGATGAATAGGTATGGAAATGAAGGGTTATGTGAGATAAATATGAATGGATTTTCTATTTTTCTTGGAATTTTCAAGAGGCATTTTGGATGTAGATGTAAATTGAGAAGGTGTGATGGGGGATGTAGATGCAAGAATGAAAGATGTTGGAGGAGTGGATGATGTGGGAATGGGTAAAGAAATATGTAATAATGAATTCAAGGTATATTTGGATGGATTCATAGATGTATAAGAAATAATTGTAGTGACAGGTGTGTGTCAGAGAGATGTAGATAATGGTCTACGTATGATAGGTGTGGATAAAGAGGTAGGTATAGATGAGGCTAATGCACATGTGGTTATTGGGGTTAGTACACCGATTGTATAGATGATATATGAGATCTAAGCATACATACAAATAAAAGTAGATATTCTACTAGAATAAATACACAAAACAAGAGACATAAATCAATACCAGATTTAACGTGGTTCACCCAGTGTGGGCTACGTCCACCAAAAAAAAAGTTAATCTATTATCCAAAGCTTTGACAAGATATACAATGAATATTTACAATCTTCCACACCTCTTAGATGTACAACACTTTCTTTCTTTCAAACTTATTCTTCCTCTCCAAGAATTCTCTCTCTCACAATTATTCTCACAATAATCATCAAATTTTGCAAGTTATTCTTAATTCTTACTTCCAAAAACTAGATTTCATGCTTATATAGGCATATACAAACTTAGGGAACTTAGCCATGCAATTACAATCAATATATCTACTTTAATACCAAAAATAGATCAAATTCCCACGAGTTAATAAAACACTTATACACAGGTAACTAACGCCGGTTAGACCTGACTGATGTCAGTTCCTCCTTTCCTGACCAATTTTTGTCCCTCCATAACCGATGGTGGTTATTGTGTTTTCAACAAGATTCACATTGCATGCTAATCCGAAGTAATTGATCTCCACAACTCAATAATATCCCACTTGGAGATTAATTAATACACCATACCTATACAACGTCATTCTTGGATTCTTCCTTATCTTTGTTTCTTCTTCTTCAAGTCTCAAACTCGAAGACCAACAGAAGTGGAGTATAGCTCCAACTTCTCCTTTACTAACGGATTTGTTAGCATATCCGAAGGGTTCCCAGTCATATTTATATTTTCCAGATTCAACTGCCCATCCTCCAATACCTGTCATATGAAGTGATACCTCAACTAAATGTGTTTTGTTCTCGAATGAAATGCTGATTTATTTTCCAAATGAATTACACTCAGACTGTCACTTAAAAATTTGCAATCATCTTTCTCCTTTCCCAAATCTTTCATGAACCTACTCATCCATATTATCTCCTTGCTAGCCTCTGTAGCTGTAACATACTCTACCTTTGTAATAGAAAAATCCACAACCTTTTGGAATCTTGAAATCCATCTAAGTGTCATCCCACCTACTATGAAAATATATCCAATAGTGCTCATCATACCATCTAGATATCCAACCATATCCGAATCAACATAGCCAAATAATGAAATATCTGAACCTCCATAAAATAGTTTTGCATGCTAGATGTTCCTTTGAAATAACCGAGTATCCATTGGACTACTTTCTAATGCTCTTTACCTGGATTGGACATATATCTACTCACAACTCCCACTGCCTGTATTATGTTTGGTCTGGTACAAACCATAACATACATGAGACTCACAAATGTTAAATCATATGGCACTCATGTCATGTATTTGACCTCCTCATGTGATAAAGGATAGTGATCTTTTCTCAATTTGAAGTGTCTAGCCATTGGTAAACTAACAAGTTTTGCATCCTGCATCTTAAACCTTTCTAACACCCTGTAGATATAATCCTCTTGAGACAAATACAATTTCTTGTTTTTCCTATCTCTGTGTATTTGCATGCCAAGGATTCTTTTTTCATATCCCAAATCCTTCATAGAAAATGTGTGAGCTAGATTTCCCTTAAGCTCACCAATGTCCTGCATACTAGATCCTGCAATAAGCATATCATCCACATACAATATCAAAATAATATAGCTCCCATTTTCAAGCTTCTTGAAATAAACAAAATGGTCAAATTAACATCTCAAGTAACCATCCTCATGCATAAAACTATCAAACCTCATGTGCTAATGTCTTGGATCTTGCTTGAGCATATATTGGCACTTTTTCAACTTGCACACTAATTTATCCTTACCCTTGACTTCATACCCAAGTGGATGTTGCATATAAATATCTTCATCCAAATCACAATGAAGGAAATCCATCCTCACATCTAGTTTCTCTAAATGCAAATCCTCTACTGCAACTACACTCAATATAGTACGAATAGAAGTCATCTTAACAACAGGAGAAACTATTTCATCAAATTCAATACCTACTTTCTATGAAAATCCCTTTACTACAAGCCTTGCCTTATACCTTTTCTGTCCACCCTCTTCTTCCTTGATCCTATAAACCCACTTGTTCTGCAATGTCTTCTTACCTACTAGAAACTTAACCAAATCCCAAGTCTGGTTCTATTTTAAGGAGTCCATCTTCTCATCCATGCCATACTCTCACTAGACATGGGTATCATCCTGCATTGCTTCTTCAAAACTCTCTGGTTCACCATTATAAGTCAATAATAAATAAAATAGAGGTGTAAATATTTCTAGAGGTTTACTTACCCTTTGTTACCTTCTCACAGGAGTTTGGGGTACCAGAGGCTCATTCTAGACCTCCTAGACATTTGTATACAAATCATCAATGACCGACGCTGGTCACCTGTAACCGATGTTGGTACTGCTGACCGATGTTGGTCAGGGGTCAATCAACACCAGTTACTATTTAACCCTGTTGGTATTAATTTTAAATTTGAGAGTTCGTTTTCACTCACAAACTTATTAACTAGTTCGTCCTTGGCTACCAAAATTTTATCCATGTACATTCTCTTTTCATTTCATTAAATATCACAACTCCTAATAATTTTAGAATTCTCTAAATCTCAAAAAATAAATTAAAAATCACTAGATCAATAACTAATGAAAGTGCATCTCTTGGATTTTGCATCCATTTTTTTCATATTTTCCTTATCAATATGCACAAAATCTTCTAAACCAAAAATTTTTAAGAAAGGAAAGATCTACCTATTTTCCAGTCCAAGATTCCTCATGTATTCCTCCATCTAATGAACTTGAAGGCCCATGGTTAATCAAATAAATTGCTATATCAACTGCTTCTACCCAAAACTGCAAGGGAAATTAGGAATGTATCCTCATACTTCTAACACGTTCCATGATTTTCCTGTTCATTCTCTCTACAAAACCATTCTCCCGTGGTGTTCTTGGAACCATTCTTTCTCTATGTATCCCATTCATTGAACAATAATCATTGAAATCATTAGTATAGTATTCACCATCATTATCAGATCTAAGGCACTTTAACTTTGAATTTGATTCATTCTTAATAAGGGCTTTCCATCTTTTAAAAGTTTCAAAAACATCAGATTTATGTTTAATACAATAAACCCATACCTTTCTTGTAGCATCATTAATGAAAGTAACATAATACTAGGATCCTCCATGAGAAGCTACCTGAGCTGGTCCCCACACATATGAGTGTGCAAGCTCCAATTTCTACTCCTTAGTTGCCCCAACTCTGAGAAATGTCATTCTCTTTTTCTTTCCAAAGATACAATGCTCACCAAAATTAAGATCTAATTCTCTCAAATCTGATAACTTACCCTTAACCTTTAAGATTTGCATTCCTTTTTGACTCATATGGCCCAATCGATTATTTCACATGCATGAATATGAATATGAAGTAGATAATGCAGAAAATGAATCAATAACACAGGTAGATAAATATAATTTTCCTACCTTCTTACATCTTGTCACAAAAAATCACCCTTGGTGACTTTCCAAGAGTCTCATGTAAAAGTAACCATGTAACCAACTTCACCTAGTTTCCCTAGAAAAATATGATTTCTCCTGAGGTTTGGGACACGCCTCACATCTTTCAATACCCATGTATTTCCATTCTAAAATTTAAGATGAACTTCCCATTTACCAGTAATACTGCAAGGTTCATCATCACCCAAATAAACATGCCAAAATTGCCCTGGACATAATTTCTGAAATAACCCTTATTAGGGGTTACATGGAAAGAAGCTTCTGAATCTAAAACCCATGATTCAATTCTATTATCTAAAGAAATAATAAGATCATCTTGCATTACCTTTGCTGTAGCAAGATTTTCTTCTTTACCTTTATCTGGTTGTTGGTTCTCTTCATCTTTTGACCAACAATATATCTTTGGATGTCCTTTCTTTCCACATTTCCAACAAGTAATTCCCTTACCTTTGGATTTGGATCTACTATCCCTTGACTTTGATTTCCCATTACTCTTACTCTTTGATCTCTCCTTCTACATGCCCCTGCTTTCTACATTCAAAGAATTCCCAGATGATGATTCATATGTACTCTTCCTGTGAATTTCTTAATTCAATATTATACTAACCACATCATCAAACTTCAAAACATTATTAGCAGATGTATTACTAATAATCATTACCAAGTTATCCCAACATCAGGCAAAGAACATAAGAATAAAAGTGATTTCACTTCATCATCAAATGGTATATCAACCAATTTTAACTGATTTACAAAAGATTTGAAATCATTCAAATGACTAGATGTAGATGCACCTTCATGCATCTTAGAACTAAATAGTTTTTTCATCAAATAAATTTATTTGAAGCACTAGGTTTTTCAAATAAATTAGCAAGATATTTCATTAACCCGACCATAAAAGTCACTTTTGTAATATTGGAAGCCACGAATGCTGTCAGGCTTAGTCTTATAGATCTTAGAGCCTTTCTGTCAAGAATATTCCATTCTTCATTAGTCATCTTCATAGGTATAGAATTATCATCCAATGGTAAATAAAAATCTCTTTGATACAGATAATCCTCAATCCGCATCTTCCATAATTGATAATTTTAGCCGTCAAATTTCTCTACCTTGTATTTATTTTCTTTTATCATTGCTATATCTCCCACTTGAAAGAGAGATATGCGAGAACTGATATCAAAACAATGCACCAAAATGAATTGTCACTCCGATGGTAACATCATAGCTCTAACGCAATAAGCAAGATTTGAACAATGGAAATAATATGTAAATAAGAAAACATGTCTTCTCATACTTATAGATAAAAAAAGGAGGTACAAATAGGGGTGTTGTGTAACCCCCATGCCTAAAAAAGGAAAGAACCCCTATGACGCCACTACCATAGATTACGTGATTGACACATATGATGCAACTAAAGGAGGAGTTACAATTATAAATAAGGAATGTAACTCGTATGACACACTAACAAAAATGACAATAACAGATTCTATGACAGAATTTGACACTTGTCATTTGACTCCCTAAGACCTATGACTCTCGCAAGGTGAGATGACTCACCATGTGATATGGACAATGACTAGGCAGGTCACACTCACCAACAACACTCAATTAGAAAACCCTCAATGAGTAAATCTTTCAGCATACAAAACCCTCAAAAAAATCTCTGATACCAGTTGTTGGGGTTACCACACTAGTTATACAGATAATATATCAGATCTAAGCATGTATGCAAATAAAAGTAGATATTCTACTAGAAGAAATACACAAAACAAGAGACATAAATCAACACCAGATTTAACGTAGTTCAGCCAGTGTGGGCTACGTCCTCTAAGAAACAAGCCGATCTAGTATTCAAAGCTTTGACAAGATATACAATGAATATTTACAATCTTCCACACCTCTCAGATGTACAATACTTTCTTTCTTTCAATCTTTTTCTTCCTCTCCAAGAAGTCTCTCTCTCACAATTATTCTCACAATAATCATCAAATTTTGAAAGTTATTCTTAATTATTACTTCCAAACCCTAGCTTTCATGCTTATATAGGCATATATAAACTTAGGTCACTTAGCCATGCAATTACAATCAATAGATTTGCTTTAATACTAAAAGTAGATCTAATTCCCGTGAGTTAATTAAAAAACTCATACACAGGTAACTTACGCCAATTAGCCCTAACTAATGTCGGTTCCTCCTTACCTAATTGATGTTGGTCATATATGACCAATGCTATTCCCTCCACTACCAATGACAGTTACTGTGTTTTCCAGCAAGATTCACATTGCATGCCAATCTGAAGTAATTGAGATCCACAACTCAACAATGGTAAGAGTAGGACTAGTTGTAGATGAAAGGGAAGTAGTGGAGGTCAAAGTGGTAGGTAATGGGATCATGATTATATTGTATGTGAGGATATCCCTTGAAGGGGTTCTAGGTACAATACTTAAGATAGGGGTCGATGATGAAGATGGTCAAATAGATGTGGGGGAAGATGTCTGATGTATGGTGTTGATTGACAAGGGGTTGAATTGATATGATGTAGGAGGTGAGGATGAGTTTGCTAGTGGTAAATTGGGAAATGATTGTATGAGGATATCAAGTGGTGAAGATTGGATTTGTTGGAGAGATATATGATGGGGAGAAGTAAGATCATGGTAAGATGATAGGGATTGGACGATAAGATATGATGTGAGGGAGACAAAAATATCAATAGGTTGGATAGGCATAGTCACGCTATGTGAACAAAATATGATAGAAGAGGGTAGGGATAGAGAGGAATCTACTGGTTGGCATGGTCCGAAAGTAGAGGGTATATGGTGAAGATAGTAATAGATATGGCTGGAAGAAGGTATAGAAGTAACCAAGGGTTTGGATGGGGTAATGGTGGACTGTTGAGAACTGTTAAAGCAAAAGTTTGGTTCCATTGTTAAGAAAACAATTATTTTTATGTTTTTATCAAGAATGTGATAAAGAAAAGGGGGATGGATAATAAAGGACTTAGAAGAAGGTGAATTATGTCTGGTTTCAGGTAAGTTATGGCTAGGGAGTATCTGAGGTAGCTTCCTGTTGTGTGATCAAATCCCAATCAGTCTACCAGGAAAGGGAGTGTTTTTTATGTGGGATTTGATTTTTTAGTTTCATGTCATGTGTGATAAGATGTGATATGTAATAAGTTGGACCCCTACTTAAGCTATATGAGCAAGCAGAATGTAAAAAGAACATTCCTTTTAAACCAAAAACAAAGTGTGATATTTGATGAGGACATAGAAAAGAATGAAAAAGTATGATGCAAAAAGGAACAAATATGGAAAAAGTGAGGAATACCTATATAGTTTTTTTCCTATTTATCTACACTTTTAAGTGATGGGTGATCTAAGCCACGAACCCAACATGAGAAAACAATAAAGTGTAGACTCACGCTGCAATGTTAGTGGAAGACAAAAATTAAAGACAAAAGCAATAGATGTAAGAGATAACTTAAAGGGTAGTCCCACCGGGCATGCCAAGAATGTTTACCAAGTTTCTCGTTCTTAATGGGGGTTAATACAACAGCTACTAAAAAAACTAGAAAACTCATAAATGCTGGAGGGTTTATGTTACCTCAGATACATGTTAGGGTTGAACACACTCTTCTTGTATAAATCTATAATAATAATTAAGAATAAAAACAATAAATACAAAAATAAACTAGAAGAACAATACACAAGATATAACATGGTTCAACCAGTGTGGGCTACATCCACCAAGAAACAACCAATAAATTATTCAAAGATTTATAAAGGAAATACAATGAATATATGCAATCTTCCACACCTCCTAGATGTATAGTAATTTCTTCCTCACAAGCTTCTATTTTTCTCTCTCTAAGAATTCCTTCTTGCAATTCTTCTAATTATATCTCCTAACCCTAACACTCTAGCTTATATAAGCATATACAAAATTAGAGCACCTTAGTGATGTAGTTATAACCATTAGATCACCTTTTAATCAAAGGTTAAATATGATTCCTGTGAATTAAATAAAAGAAATCACGCATTGGTAACTGATGTTGGTTACCCTAAACAATACCAGTTCCTACTTGCTTGACCAATGCTGGTCCCTAGGTGACTGACGACGGTCACCCGATTGATGCCAGTTACTATGTATTCCAGGAATTTTGTAAAGCATGCTATTTGTGAAGCAATTAAGCTCCACAACCCAACCATCTCCCACTTGGAGATAAATCACTGCACTATACCATATAAATCAATTCTTGGATCCTTTCTTTGGCCATTTTCTCCCTCTTCAAGTCTCTAATTCGAAGACCAAAAAAAGTGGAGTGAAGCTCTAACTTATCCTTTACCAATGGCTTCATTAGTATATCTGTAAGGTTCCTATTCATATGAATTTTATCCAGTTTAATTTTCCCATCCTCCAACACCTGCTGTATGAAGTGATATCTCAATTGAATTTGTTTTATTCTTAAATAAATGCTAAGTTCTTTTCTAGATGAATCACATTTTGACTATCACTGTACAATCTATAATCCTCTTGTTCATTTTCCAACTCATCCATGAACCCTTCTCATCCATACCATCTCTTTTCTAGCCTCTGTAACTATAACATACTCAGGCTATGTGGTAGACACGACCATAACCTTCTGCAATCTAGAAACATAGCTAACTTTCATGCCACCTACTATGAATACATATCCAGTGGTGCTTCTCCTACCATAAAAATATCCTTCCATATCTTAATCAACATAGCCACGTAAAGAAGTCTTTGACCCTCCATCAAATAGATGCATGCTGGATGTCCCACTCAACTACCTGAGAATCCATTGGACTTATATCCAATTCTCTTTACCCAGATTGACCATAAATCTTATCACAATTATCACTTCATGTGCAATATATGGTCTAGTACAAAACATAATGTATATAATACTTCTAGCTGTTGAAGTATATGGAATTTGTTCCATGTACTTGATCTCCTCATGTCATATATGACATTTATCTTTTCTCAATTTTAAGTGTCTAACCATAGGTGTACTTATAGGTTTTGAATTCTGCATATTAAACCTTTCCAACACCTTATTTATATAATGTTCTTGAGACGAATACAATTTCTTGTTCTTTCTGTCTCTAATAATTTTCATGTCAAGGATTTTCTTTGTAGCTCCCAAATCCTTGATTGCAAATGTATGAGCTAACTTTTCTTTAATCTCACCAATTTCTTGCATACTAGATCCTACAATAAGCATATCAGACACCTACGATAAAAAATAATAAAGCTTCCATTTTCAAGCTTCTTGAGATAAAAAAAAAATGACCAAATTCACATCTCATATAACCATGCTCATGCATGAAACTATAAAACCCATATACCATTTCCTTGGGCTTGCTTGAGCCCATACAAGATATTTTTCAACCTGCACACATGTTTCTCCTTACCCTTACTTCATATCCGAATGGTTTCTGCATATATATCTCTTCCTTAAAATCATCATAAAGGAAATCCGTCTTAACATCAATTTTATCTAAATGAAAGTCTTTTACTGCACCTAAACTCAATACAATACATATGGAAGTTATTTTTACTACAGGAAAAATATCTCACCAAAATCAATACCTGATTTGTGTGAAAATACTTTCACCACAAGCCTTGCCTTGTATCTTTTATATCCACCCTCTTCTTCCTTGATCATGTAAACCCATTTGTTCTGTAGTATTCTCTTACCTTCTGAAAACTTGAGCAAATCCCATGTTTGATTTTGTTTCAAGGATTCCATCTCCTCATCCATGTTATGATCCCACTTAACATTGATATATTGCTACATTGCTACTTCAAAAATATTGTTTCGCCATTATCAGTTAATAATAAATAAGATAAGGAAGGTGTAAATCTTTCTAGAGGTCTACTTACCATTTGTGACCTTTTCACTGAGATCTAGGGTTCCAGAGGATCAATCTGTATGTCTTGTACATTAGTATCCACCTATGATAGTGACCCACACTAGTCACCATTAGCCCACATTAGTCCTGGTAACTGACATAGGTTGTAATCTTCTACCACTGACGTCGGTCCTAACAACTGATGCTAGTTTTGTTCAACCGATACCGGTTCAGGATGACCGACACTGGTACTTGTAGATGTATTTTCTAAATTTGAGAATGAGTTTTCTTCCACAAACTTTCCAACCCAGTTTGTATTTGGTTACCAAAACTTGATCCCTGTATAATCTCTTTTCATCCCATCCAATTTCACAACTCCTAACAATCTTCAAATCTTCTAAATCCTAAAAATGAAATCTGAAATCACCAGATCCATAAGCAATAAAAGTACATCTCTTGGTATTTTTTTTATGAACATGCACAAATGCTTCTGAATTAAATACTCTAAGAAAAGAAAGATATACCTCTTTTCTAGTCCAAGCTTCTTATGGTATTCCACCATACAGTGCACTTGAAGGACCACAGTTAATTAAATAAAATTTCATGTCTATTGTTTCTTCCCAAAAATGCAAGGGTAATCCAACATGTATCCTCATGCTTCTTGCACATTCCATGATTTTCCTTTTCATTGTTTCAGCAACACCATTCTCCTGTGGTGTTTTAGGAACCATTGTTTCTTTCTGTATTCCATTCACTGAACACTAATAATTAAAATCCTTGCTGCATTACTCACCACCATTATCAAATCTAAGGCATTTTAAATTTGAATTTGATTCATTTTACAAAAGGGTTTTCCATCTTTTAAAATTATCAAAAACATCATATTTATGTTTAATACAATAAACCCACGCCTTTATTGTGGCATCATCAATGAAAGTCACCTAATATTTTGATCCTCCATGAGAACCTACCTAGGATGGTCCTCACACATCTGAGTACACAAGCTCCATTTTTTTCTCCATCTTTAATGACCTAACTTTGAGAAATCTCACTCTCTTTTTCTTTCCAAATATACAATCCTCATAGAATTAAAGATCTACATATTTCAAATATGATAACCTACCCCTTGTCCTTTAAGATCTGTATTCCTTTTTGACTCATATGGCCTAGCCGATTATGCCACATGCTTGCATCTGAATCTGAATTAGATAACACATCAAAGGAATCAGTAATACATATAGACAGATACAATGTTCCTACCTTATTTCCTCTTGCTACAATAAGATATCCCTTGGTAACCTTCTAAGAGTTAGCTGTCAATGTAAACATGTAACCAGATTTACCTAGTTGTCTTACAAAATTAGATTTCTCCTGAGACTTGGCACATGCCTCCCATATTTCAATATCCATGTATTTCCAATCTACAATTGTATATGAACTTCTCCTTTACCAATAATATTTCATGGTTCATTATCTCCTAAATAAACATACCCAGAATTACCCTGGACATAATTTCTGAAATAACTCTTATTAGGGGTAGTATGGAAAGAAGCTCTTGAATATAAAACCCATGATTCAATTTTACTATCCAAGGAGAGAATAAGGGCATCTTACATTACCTCAAAAGATGCAACATTTTCCTATTTACCTTTCTCTGGTGAAAGGAATGATAACCAGATCGTACCAAGCCAAGAACACAGATGCTAATCAAACACCACAATCAATAAGATGAAAGCAATTCGCCAAAATAAATTTACATAAAACCTTTGCAAATAAATGAGCAACAATATCAAATTTTATTATGGAACTCAATGTAATACATTGAGAATGGGCCTTAATTAAATAGGCAAGGAATAACAATCTAAGAACCAGTCAAGGTCATAGATCAAGCCATAAATCAAGGAAAGAACTATACCTAACAACTAGATAATATCTCCCTAATATCTAAATAAGATAAAATAAATATCCACACACATAAGTGGGTGAGGATAAATACAATAAAGGTAAATAAAATACCTAGCTGAACATGAGCTAAGGTAAATACCTACTCTAACACCCCCCCTTAAGTGAATCTAGGGGCCAAAATAGATGTGGCATGTCCACAGTATGAGTCCCAGTAACTAGGCTTGATGAGGTACTCATGTACAATAACTAGGAAAAAAAGGACAACGCAAGGTACCCAAAACCAGTAACAACAAATTAAAAGAGAGTAAAAACCCCCTCCAAGGCATCCCAAGGAGCTCAGCTCAAAAAACTCATACAATACTGAAGAAGTTTGGTCTGAATCCACTACTCGATCACAGAACTCAAAAACAACTGACACTAGGCTTCACCAGAATAGCTCCATATAAGGAGACTGTCAATGGAGTGATGTCGAAAGTGTAAAAAAAATACCAAACATAATTCAAAAAACTACTGCAAATAGGTGTGCCACGATCCAAGAACAATAACCAAAGCAACAAGGCAAGGACACATTCTCCAAAGTGTCACGATCCAAGAAAAGCCAAGGTAATAAGGCAAGGACACGAAACCCGAAGAAGTAGGATCAACACCACACCCTCCCATACTGTTGAATGAGTGGAGTGATGCTACAAAATTTGTACGAGTTGCCCAAAATAAACTACTCGAACACTGACAAAATAACACTGGAATTCACCATAATAGATCCCTTATAAGAGATATTGTCAACATGCCAAAAGCGTCGAAATTACATATACAAAATATCTCAACAAATAAGAGAGATACACTACACCTGCTAAAGAAAAATGCTCAAAACAAGAAGTATCACAATGCAGAAGGTATAGAAAATGGAGCAAGAGGCTGAATGGTGGAGGAGCCACGCCTGTAGAGTCCTCTCAATGAATGCCTATGTCACCACCATGAGTGTTCAGATATCCATCCCAAATCAACATGGATGGATGAAGAAGCTGTTTACATATGATTTGGTGCAAAATGCATAATGGGTGCATGCAAGAGAATATCAAAATGTGTGTCAGGTTGATAATGTCTGACAGCTGAAATCTTAGGTTTCTTAAGCCTGAGTGAAGGTGCAAAACTCATGCATTGCTCATGATCCTCAGAAAGAGTCGAGCGAACAAAAAAAGAAGATCTGTCAATTTGTGATCCCAATGAAGTATCTGCTTGAAAACCAATGTCATGACGAGAATTCCACTTAACATGTGGAAGAGAGGAAACAATACCTTGTGAATGTCTGCTAATAACTCTGCTAGTGAGACCCATAGAATAGAGCATGTGAGATCTAAATGCAGTGGTATGCTTCTCAAAAAAGTAATGTAGCTGAGAAGAAGTAGGATACACAACATGTGGTACTGTAATAGGCACAGATGTGAAAGAGCATGCAGTAACAAGGCTCACAGGTTTAAAAGCATCAAAAATAGGTTCAGGCTCAAAGACTGGCAAATCAATGTCTGTGGGTATAAGAGCAACAACTGTAGGTGGACTAGGAGCATGGATATGGTTGTCCACAATATGATGGTGATGTTATAGGCTAGCATGTTTGTTTTGCAGGGAGTGTATTATTGTATCCTTATCATAAATGAGTGATTGTAGAAGAGAATTTCGATTCTTGAGTGATATATTTTCTTCTACAAATTTTACAATATCCTCTTGAAGTTCACACACTTCAGAGAAAATAATATCATTCTCAGAAATCCATAATAGGTACAAATTGCAACTCCCAAAATTTTTAGGACGTCGGGCTCAGCCGAAATTACGTCCACAATTGATTACAACACTCCTCCATATTTGGCACTTTATAATTATAGTTCAAGTCTCAAAATAAATATTTCCAATGGAAATATCATGAAAAAATAAGAACTTTTGCAGAAAATGGCACTCAAAACCGAGTTACTGATCAAAAGATACAAGCTTTTTAATATTTTGATGTGTTTAGTTGCCACTGAAACAAAATAAGCTGTTGTTGCCTTCACCACACAAATAAAATTAAAGGGGGCTGAAGTTAAGAACCTACTAGTAGAAATCAAAAAATTTAAGCCCTCATATGACCATACCATATGACCAAGGGCTAAGAATTTTAATGGGTTCATCTGGTGTGGGACACTTCCTCTAACAAATAACCAACAATACTTTCTTCCTCACAAGATTCTCTTTTTCTCTCTCCAAGAATTCCTTCTTGTAATTCTTCTAATTCTATCTTCTAACCCTATCTTTCTAGCTTATATAAGCATACAAAAAATTAGGGTACCTTAGCTATGCAATTACAACAATTAGATAACCTTTTAATCAAAGGTTAAATTTAATTTCCGTGACTTAAACAAAAGAAATCATGCATAGGTAACCAATGTCGGTTACCCTAACCGATACCGGTTCCTACTTTCTTGAACAATGCCAGTCCCTAGGTGACCGATGACAATCACCCGACCGACGCTCGTTACTGTGTATTCCAACAAGTTCATAAAGAATGTTATTTGTGAAGCAATTAAGCTCCACAATTAAATAATACGATGTGATACATGCACAAGATGATGATGGATCTAAGTGCTGTAAATCAGATCAAGCCTACAGATAAGACTCAAAAAAATAGTGATTAGATGGATTTATGTGTGGGTTTCCTAGAAAATGACAACTCCAAGAATATTTTGGCTTCCTTTCACGGATTTCAACCCCTATTTCTTAAAAAGGATGAAATAATGAAAGTAATGTAGATAACATGAAGAAACAACAACAACACTAAATTTGAAAAATGATTAAATTGATTTAAATTTGATTCGATTAGAATTACTCTAAAATAAGGGATACTTGGCTCTGGTCAACAGTGACCCAGACTGTTTACAGGTAGGTCAATGGTGACCTAGGAAAGCAACTTTGGACTATATGATAAATATGCATACTTAGCAAGTCTATATGTCAACTAGATGATGATAGGGATCGGTATATGCTATGAGTAGTCTGTAGGAAAATACCATGAGCAGAAAACTCTAGGAAACGTCTGTAAATAGAAACAAAATATGTTTGATTGAAAAGTTGGGCCTGGTTTGATGACGATCTAACTGGGTCAATGGTGACTATAACAAAATTATATATAAGCTGAGGATGAATGGATGAGAAAGAAAACCTATAAGAAAAAAGGCTATATAAGAAGGTTGCTAGAGAAGCTGTGAGTGTTGCTAAGATAGATATGAACCTATAAAAGATTAGATATGAGAAATAAAGGGACAATTTGATAAAAATATTAATAAATATATACAGAGATACTAATAAATCCCACGAAAGATGATCGTGAGAAATGAAAGCACACCAAGATGATGTCTAGGATATCTGTGATTGTTACAGTAGTGTTCATGTGATAGAGAAAGTTCACAGATGAAAAGAGAGCTCAAATATTTTTTCAAGCATCTGATTCTGATTGAAAATTAGAAAGGAAGGATTCAATTTTATAGGGTTGATGATGAATGGTCTGGGTTTCCACTGATTGTGGGGAATGCTTCCCCAATGGGACTAGATTTTTGTGATTTTGGCATGATTTTATGTTTTTAAGGGTTGGCTGAATGCTTTAAATCATATGGGAAGATGGTAGATGGGAAGATGATGAGATGGGGGTAGTTAGGGCATAAAATAGATGGTAGAAAATATTAGAAAAGAAAATGGATGAATTTAGGATAAAAGTATCCTAAATAGCAGGTTAGTTAGGGAAAGATGAAGGGTATTAATTAATTAATAGGGATTAATTAATTAATAAGAATAAGGATTAATATGGATCGGATAATTGGGCATGTAAGATATTAAAATGATTAATTAATTAATGTGGCTTAATTAATCAATGGGGATTGGATGGGCATTTCACTAGATGAAAGGGATGAATAAAATAAATAAGCACACGCGGGTGATCAAAGGTATAGATACTGAATATAGGTGTCTACATTTTCCCCCTTTTCATTGATTAGTTTGAACTAACAAGCCATGAGACCAAAATGATAAGGGTTAGATGAGGATTGATGAAAAATATTGATGATGAGCTCCCCCTACAAGGAGGGATCGATGACGTAAAAGGAATTCGATGACGTGTTTGAAAAAGGTAGATGAAAATTGGAGGGTGGGTGAAGAAAGGATAGGTAAAATGATTACCAAAGCAAGATGCCACAGGAAAAAAAAATCACAGTATAAATAAAAACTATAGTGGTTACTCCAATATCACATCAGTAGAGGAAAATTACAATCTCAACGGATACAGGCTACAACATTCTATGAACTAGTGAGTGGGTGAAGATAACTACAGTATGGATGCAGGTCGGGATGACCAACAGGTCATAGGTAAGTCATTAAAATATGTTCAACTATATGTGAAAAGCTATGCAAAATCCTTTCTACAGTAGGAATCAAGAAAAAAGGTATGCATCCATAAGGGACAAGGATGAATGATACGGTGCCCAACATAACATGAAAAATGACTGATAAGGAAAAATGAAAAAGATGAATGATGATGTTATAGGTCCCAAATGGAAAATATGGCCGAGAAGGAGAAAATAAAATATGCCCCATGTAGGGAAAGGTATGGCAATGAAGGAAAAAAAAGAAATAAAATATGCCCCAAGTGGGGAAAGAATGGCCACAAAGGTGGACTTGATATGATGAATATTGTGAGGTTGATCTTTTAAAATTTGTGCTTAAGAACAAGGAAGATATAACAACCGCTTTTTTCACTTCAATTCTAGGGATTTTTTTCCTTATTTCATGCTTCATTGATTTAAACACCAATATATTTAAATCTACTCTAAATATTAAGTTCATATCTCATGCTTCCTTGTTCTAAATTAACCTAATTTAGAACTAGCATCCATCTAGATCAATCCATCCTATAACAGTCATAAACCATGCACAACTACATAAGAGTATATAGATTCTACTCGACCCCACTCAAACACTCTTTGCGAGTGTGTTTACTCTTTATGACTCTGTATATAGAGTATACTATGGTTTCTTTCATATATCAAGGATAATCAAGTGTCCTAATCTAAATTTCTACTTGGGAATCCATCACAGAATCCTATTTGACATCTTACATCTTAGATCCCAGTTAAATTGTGACAGTGTATTCAACAACATTACACTACTCTGGCTAGATTTTTAAGTCATGTTTTCCATGCTTAGTTCCTTGACGGCACACATTTCAGTTGGAACTTGTCTTTCACCATCACTTAATCACTATTACAATAGATTAGGATAAAATTTCCTTATGTGGTTAATGTATTCAGACATATGGATTCTTTTCCATCCTATTATGTTCATAATTGAAAAATTAAACATTATTTTATGTCCTTAATTCATTATTAAGTTGTTTCAAATTGCTAATGCTGATAAGTACATTTGTAATAAACTAAATGATCATGATGTACCTTGTTACTTTGCTCTGTACCATCGTGATTTGGTCATCCATCGATTGTGCTTAGCCTCAAAATTGTATATTGATGTTGTTAGAAGATGGATTGCCTTATCAGATTGATGCCAATCATAGGCATTAAAAGTCATCATAAAGTTTAGGTTGGGTTCTACCCTGTAAACATCCATAATTCTTTTGATTATGGTTCTTGTTATTTTCTATTTCGATGAATCATGGCTCATGGGTTAACTAGGAACATCATAGTTTATCCTTACTATGAGTAACATGTATGGTCTTCTTATGTTACCTAGATGGAAAGACCTTTGTCAATGCTGACATGCCATCAAGATTATACTCAAATGAGCTTCCATAACCTTTTATAGATCTACTAGGTGTAGTAATGTCAATTCTATAATTCAAGATTACCCCACCCTTTTTATGGTTGATCTCTTTTCAGTAAGGGAAACACTATCTTTCATGTAACTTCATACTTAGATGATTTATTAGTGAAATTTATAATGTAAACATAGTCTTCATTTTATACATGTTATGTTTCTTTTGTTAAGTTCATAAGAATCCACTTTGGAAGAAGATCACTTTCCCTGATAAAAATTATCTTAATTTTATAGTAACTTAGTTATGTATTGATCATACACAACAATAATAAATGCTTCATTACTTAGGCTTTGTAATACCAAATTACTTTCAACCATACTTTGGAAAATTCAGTAATACTTACTTATTTTTTATCATTTCCTCTTTAGAAACACCTTGTGTTGTTACTTCATTAGAGTTTATATTATAACTATTTACCTCAATAATATGCTTAACCAAACCTATAGATGTTGAGGTCATAAATCAACATTATGAGTCACACTCATTTAGTGCTTAGGAAAATATTTTGTTTGTGTAAACGTGTCAGCCTTCAATTTGTACCATATTATATATGTTAGCTTACTATTACAATACCATTAGCTATTTGTAAAGATGTTTTAGACAATAATATTATAACTAAAATATCAAATCATAGAGATCACTTGATTGCCAATAGCAGCACCTATCCAAGTATTACATGTGAAGAATAAGCTATGTTCTTTACTTGATAATTCATAAATTTATTACATGATACATAGTTGTAAAGAGTCTATTGCAGATATAATTTGGCCCATAGACCCTTTCAGTCAATCAGAATGAATCTTTCACTACCAATAAAAAAATAGTATAATTTATTCATTGCAATGAATAAGAAAATCAATTCGTCCTTTCTTTATACAACAACCAAGAGAAATTCCACTTTTAATTTCAGGTAAATAGTACAACAAGCCATCACAATTTTTTTGTGAACCAATTGTTAATCTTTTTGGTGATAAATTTCAACCTGCAAGATGGAAAACTAAGTACAAAAATTGTACATGTGTCAGTTCACAAGAACTGGCACGAAAGTCCCCTTCTTTTCAGCTTAAGAGATTATGCCATAAAGGATGTGAATAAATGAAATTCTACGTTATTAAACTCATATTAATAACAAAATAACACAGAAATTCAAAAATTCAAATACTTAGATTAATTTTCCTTGAGCATACCAAATGACTAAACACTGCCTTAAGTTCTTAGTGCCTTATTGACAGAATGCACATGGTCCACAATATTAACCGTTTAACAAAAGAAAACAAATCATTCAACAAACTTTTGAATAATTTTGTATATTATAGTTTATAAATCTAAGTCTTCTTATGTATAATTTACTTTTCTGCAACAAACTAAGTTTATAAAAATGAGATTTTATTTCTCCCAAAGTTAATAATAGGCTACTGCTAAGGGTAGTACTTCTATCTTAAACAAAATAATCTTCAATCATTGCAATATTATGTTTGAAGATTAGGTCAGCAAGTATGATTCAAATCTCCAGGAATCATTTCAACACATTCAATGAATTATCAACAAGGCATTAATATTAACATTCATAGGTGGATGGAATATTGTAAGTCAATGACTATTATAGATACTTGTCTAAATTAAGGCAAGTATTACTACCTTAAAATCCCCAAATGACATCTAGGTTCTCCCACAATAATACTATTCCCTTATGAAACTATCAACTTTTCACGCATCTCATATTTCTCTTTTAAGGCAACAAATGAATCATAAATATCCATTCTGTTCTATAAGGTGATATTCAATACGCAAGTCAATCAGATAGTTATGATATTCCTCTTTTATTATAATAAAATAGAGAGTCCTAATTTGTTGTTGTTTAGTCCCGTAAGGATACTAATCATCACATTGTAAAGTTGACACCCCAAAACCAAATAACATGCAGATTGTGAATAATAAGGTATTGGTGATTACCTTTAACTCAAGGATGTTTACCCAACAATTTATAAACTTCCTCCCAATGGGATCCACTATCAACTCATAACATCATTTAAATTCAATATGTCACAGGATATAAATATACAAAGTGTAGGCCAGTATGCTAAAATCCTACGTGTTCCCAATATGGCATTAATTACCGTAATCTATTTTTCAAGTTGCCAGAATCACATGGTATCCTTACCTAAGGTTACTAGGATATCCTCCATAAATCCACTGACTTGTGTTAGATTTATACCACAACCCGTATACCTCGATACCCCAAATGGGTTGAGGATAAAACATAGATAAACTCAGAAACTATAAATCGACCCATACAAGTCTAGCAATCGATAATTAGGGGAAAGATTAGGTACCCATTTCTATCAAGCTGTTCCCACACACATTTTCATTTTAAAAAATTGAGCCAATAGAATGTTTCGTCTATCTCAGACCCTCAGTTTATTCCCAAAATATCAATAAAATACTCTGCTTCTATTAAACATAACATTTCCCATGAAAGATATTCAATAAACCAAACAAATAGCAAAACACTAACTCGTACAAGAAAGCATAGAAACCCTCAAACCCATTACTACATGAATGAACACATATTTCATAAAACCCATCCTAACCAAGATCCATTTTCATTCCAAGATTAGTTTGAAAGAAAACTAGATCACAAGGTTTCATTAAATGCAAATACATTATGGAATAAACTCAAAGGAGAAATAAAGGGACAATTCATTCTAGAGTGCACTTCTTCTAGTATCAAAACCTGGAATGTTCCTATGAGAATATCTTGACAATCATTTGGGTAAGTTAGAACATTCCACCCAAAACTTCCATTTTCACTCTTACTCGAGATTTATAAAACCTCTTACTCAACTACAATCCCTGTTCCTTTTTAAAAATTTATTCCATCCTCTAATAAAATGGACTTAACTAATAGTAGTAAGGAAAATGAAATTACCCAACTGGAAAACCACTCCTCTACTCACATGCAGAGGATCTTAATGAAGATAATCAAAAACATTGTGCTAGAGCTAAAAACATCATATCCCATGCAAGAAAAAATAAAAATGAAACTAAGCAATGCTGAAGATAACTTCCCAATAGAAACTTCAAATTCCAAAATATACATTAATGCAATAAATATTCACTAATTCCACATAGATCCAATTCCAAAAACCCTTGCTCAATCCATTTCCTCATGCCAAACTTGGTAGGGAGGCATTTGAAATAAATACCAATAATTCACCCATGGCATGGCCAATTGTTCAATAATTGCCATTCATTTTTTCATCAAAATCATTGCATGGTCGGTTGGCCATTAAATTATAACCTTTTTTTTCAAAATGTTATCCTTATAATTAAGCATGCATAGGTCTCTATATTGACCAATATTATTATTCATCATACAACAATAATGTTAGCACGAGGCTATGATTTACCCATATGAATCTTTATAATCCAACAATACCTATTGAATTTAAAATGTACTACATTTTGATGGTGTGTTTAAAATATCAATCAATCCAAACCTCAAGTTATTACCTTTTCCATCGTTAGTGGCATTACCTATTGTCATTTATAATATTCCTTATACGACAAAATAACATGCCCCTAATCCTAAAAATCAGCTTGGAGTTTTGCAGTCTTTGACCATCACAAAAAATAAAGACAGGTTAGTTTCATATTATCAACCATATTTTTCAATACTGAAGTAATTGTAGCCATACCATTAAATGCAGTCATTATTGGTAAGTCAAGATTTCCAAATCAGAATATAAAATCATACTTCAAATTTCAACCATCAAGTAACGTAACCTAGCAATAATGTCCTATTGCATTATATCTATAGCCCAATTTTAAGGTAGGTTTCAGTTTAATGACAAAATATTATGCCCAATGTATACACATAAAAATCAAGTATAATAATGATCTAACCTAATTGCATTGAGAAAATCATAACGTAAAGGTAAGTACTCTCTACTTCTGTGTTGGAAACAAGGGTAAGCTATAAATTTTAAGTATATATTACGGACACTGGGAAATAAGCATTGTTGTGCGGTTACATGTGCAATTATGAATTCGGGTGTATTTATTTTTCAAGGATATGACATCCACATGAAGTTGCAAACACAGCTATCATGACAAGGCTTATTATATTAAATTCATAAATCATTCTATATTTACGACACATCCTCCCCACATCACAGACTAATTTGCATGGGATGTGACATACTTCCCCCCTTAATGAATCATCATCCAGATTATTTTCTCTCAAATGTAACCCGAATAATCAAACACGGATGTATATATATTAGCCATGGAGAAACGTCATTACTTTCCTAAAAAAACTTGCAATTTTCCAAATTTTAGTCAATCTCAATTCAATTTTATTGATTGTAACAACCTTTCAACTAGCAAAAATTATCACACAGTTAAAACTATGACATAATTTTTTTCATTACAGCTTATAATATCATGCAATAATATTTAATATATGCATCAGATAGTCAAAATCAAGCTATATAAAGCAAAATCAATCTAGGAAAGCATTGTTTTTACTTTTCCATGTTCCTTTCCTAGTCTACAAAGTTCATTAGGGACACTTGCTTTTTCATCTAAACAACCAATTTAATTACTACATCTTAGGTTCCTATCTGAACTTAAGTATGTCATCAAATTTCATAATGAGGTTAAGAAATGTTAATGTCAACTGACTGACATAATTTCATAGCTCAAACAAACCTCTTATCATATGCTAAAGAAAATCAGAATTCTCTTTCAGAATTACAACTTATTTTATCATTGTGTTTCTTCCTGGGAGTTCTTATTTTTTTCCCTTTTCCTTTCCTCTCCATAGAAAAAATTGGTATGTATTATCACCTTCAGTCCCTCCAAAATTATGAAATTATGTTAATGTAAAATTTTCCGTAGATGTTTAGGGCTTATATCCATGTAGGGATTTTTTGGATAATTAAACAGAAGAATTTTTTTATTTAATATTTTGTAGAAGGTAGTTTTGTTTATCAAATAAATAATTTTGTAATATAGTAAACATTTGTTAAAGAAGTGAAAGGGGACGGAATGTAGCACATCTTGACAGCAAAACCAAACAGATTAATACGTAATAAAATGACAAAAGTTTCAAAAACCCATAACACCTACCAAGAACTTGTTTTGTTGTGTCTTCAAAAAGAAGCCTGGTTGTATGGATGGTGGCTCAATTTTCACACTAAAAAATGGAATATCAGAATCGATTTATTGTCATGGTGGTGCACAAGAATAGATGAGTAAATGCATTTTATAAAACTGATATTATTTTATTTTTATTATTGTTGTCCGCAAATAGTCCTCCACTGCACATACTCAAGAAAATTCAATGGATACGATGTCATTGACATTATCAATGACAATATTTTAGAATATATTCATGTTAAGAATGCATTTCCATTCAATGTGTTGGTGTTTGATTACAGTGACTTATTTGCAAAAAAATATGGTAATGCAAGAGTAGGAGAACCAAACAAATTTTAGAGAACAAAAGAACGGATACAAATTTGTGAAAGGATAATTTGAAGAAAAATGAAACTCTAAGATGGTGATACTATGGAAGCAACATCTATCCTCAAAAATTTTTGGAAAATGTAATTTTTCTCTATTTGGGTCGTGACTATGTGGATTTTTGTCTTTGTTGCCTATGTGATTTCTCTCTTTTATGCGGGTCCTTTCAAAACCCCCATATTCACCCTTATACAAAAAATAGACATAGTTTTTGTACATCGAAATATGTTGTTGTTATATAACCTAGCAAAATCTATGATGACAATATCTTACTTTATTTTGTTAAATCCTATCGATCGATAATATCTAATTACTATGGTGTCACATAAGCTAGCAGATGCTAAGCTAAAAATAATATTCTTTGACTTGTTAAATTCTAGTGATCTATAAGCTCAAAATATTATATTGTGGAAGTATTAGGTTACCTTAGTGGGAGCTAAGCTCAAAACATCTTACTTAAAATTTCTCCTCAATCCACTAATCAAAATAAAAATATTCTATAACTTTTCAACTTTCTAATGTTTATATTTTATTTAAATAATATTTTAATCTACAAAAATTAATTATATTTTTCTTTATTTGCTAGATACTATTGATTTGACAAATATGAGGCCTTGTTGCAAAATTGATTATTCTATTTAAGAAAAGTAATAATTCTAAGAAAGACATTTGTCCAATCTTTAAATAAGATATGAGATTTAGAAAAAAATGTTAATAGAATATTCACTGCATGTAATTTTAATCCAAAAATGAAGGTGTATTTGCATGCTTGGACAAATGGCACATCCATAAATGTACAATATTCATAAAAATTAATAAATTTTATTTAACAAATCACATTATAAACAGTTCTAAATTAAATCCCATCCCACTCCTTATATATTTTTTACTATTTTGGGTTTTCTAGTAAAAAATTTTAATCTTTTTTTATCCCCATTTGCAATAAAAAATAGACTTGTAAGTAAAATTTTATAAAATGCAATTTTTTCTATGTTTGTATTAAATTTTTTAACCTATTTTTTTATACGAATTATATTGTGTTAAAGACAAGAAAAATAATACTATTATTAGTTACTACTATTGTGGTAAATATTTTAATTGATTTATTTCGGCTATTACATTTAATAGCAAACTTTTATCTTTAGGTAGACATGTTCAACTTGTAAAATTGTGGTGGTTTTTTTTATTACACCTAAAAATTCTATCATATTATGAATTTCAAAATGCCACTTCGAGTGCTGCATTATTTTCAAGCATAATATGATTCTTGGTCACTCTATGTTTTTCCAAAGAATTATGTATTTGATGCATATTTTTTTTTGTTTTCTATCTAAATTTTAACCTGGGTATTTACAATATGTGTAACATTTAAATTAGGTACTTACAGTATATACATATTTTATGCATTCAAAATCATTACATAGGGGAATTCTATTTTTTAGCATTATGTGGATGTCGTCATACCGTATGTGCATAGTTTATACATTAAGTATTGGTACATTGTACTTTCTATGAAAATTTGAAAGTGGTTATTCTTAGCAATATAAATCATGTAATCCAAAAAATTATAAAAAACTTTTAAAACAATTACACAACTAGCACATCTCCCAACTGTGAGGTATGAACTTTACACTCTATCTTATTTAATTTAAAATGTCGCCAACAAAATTATTATTAACAAGGTTTATTAAATATATGTGAAGATAATGATTGGCTACATTATACAAGGATTAAGGCACTTAGAAACCTTACAATAGAATGCATCGTGAGTATCATTGAGAGCGAACAAAAAAGAAATAGGATAAAAAGGGCTAAAACATCTTATCCCAAACTACAATCCAAAATATCAATACAAGGAAAAATCACAAAACATGGAGGGGAAATCATCCCAAATGATACAATCCTCAAATAGTCAAACAAAATCTTCAAGAGCCAACAAAATAGTTTGTATTCAAACATTTTTACTCCTTCGGTTGATACTCTTCCTGACATTTCATATGAGCATCATGCTTTCTCATGATAGGGATGTTGTCTTTAACCTGATACTCCTCATCAGAAAAACTGAGGTGGAGATTGTACCTAGGAAATTTGTGTCCCTGCTCTAACTTGACCACACGCCCCTATAACTCCAAAACCACAATTTTGATTTCTACCATGTCAGCCTCGATAGAGTTTTGGGTGATTCAAATTTTCTTAGAGAAATCGATGCAATGCATGACACTGTTTCCCATATCCATTCGAACTTCACCTAAGGCCTCCATATCCATTTCCACCTGAATCACCCTAGGAGAAATTTTATCAAAATCCACATTCCAACCCATCTTCGCTCTCTCTTTCCCTTTGTATGACATCCCTCTTGTATAAATTAGAGAACCAACAACCCCAATACCAATATTTCCCTTCCCCTGAGGAACCTTGCTCTTCTTTCTCCTTAGTTTTTTCCTACGGTCTGCAAGACCAAAATTTTCATCTGAATCCCGAGATTTGGGATCTAACTCCCTTACCACCACTAATTTAACATTCTTAAAAAGAAATATAATTAGTCCATGGTGTATCAAGGTATCAATCTTTCCCTTTTGAAAATCATTCACCGACGCGGAGAGCGACATAAACTAGAAAAAGGGAAGGATCATAGCAATATTATGCCTAAACATATCAAGCATAGTAAGATGGTGAGTAAATACCTCTCTATAATTCGCTTCAAGAGTAATATACCTCATAAGGTGGAGGTAGAGCTGTATTCCAAATATCAGGGATGTAGAATCTAGCTATATTGTCTACCAGCAGAGTAAACCATTTCTTTAACACATGGAATAAAGTCTCAATTTTGTGCTTGTGTCTGGTGCGGTCTTTGAATATATTTAAGCCCTTCATCTCCTTGCCATTTAGTCTCTTGCGCTATCAAATCCTCTGAAACCTAAATTTCCATGTTGGGGATCACCATGTTTCCATTGTTCCATGCCCGACCAAATTCCAACGCAAGATAAGGATCAGACCCCATGATTTTTGAGATGAAATTCCTAAACCCCCGAATTTTTAGAATTGCCACAAGGACAGGGTGTTATCCTTCAGGGAACAATAGATCATGGGATCAGTTCTCAAATGACCACCTCCCATGGTTTTAGTCAACTCGAGATTGAAAATGGAATGAAATAATGGCCAAAATGAATTATAATAGAAAAATTAAAACAAATCCCACCATATATCTTGCACATGTGGGAAGGGTCGTCTATTAACCATAATTACAAGGATGACATCCCAACGAGGGAAAATACCCACCAGACACATCAATATTTAATGTTATTAATGAGATTAATAACGTTGTTGATATCATATCCCCTTCTCACACACTTTAAAATTACTACCTTTAGCCCCCAATTTGACAAGATAATCCTACACATTTATTACCCTTTCTTGGGGTGTGAATAATTAATTACATTTATCAAACTCTTTCAGACAAATTTTCTTTAGTATCTTTAATGATATTTCTTATGGTCCAATTATTAATTGTATCCTTTCTCACATTGTCATGGTGTTGAAATCTTGTTTTGAACAGATAACCAGAAAAAAATGTTGACATTGGTGAGTAAATCCTTAATCAAAATTTTCCTTTACAAATCATTCGCAAGATAACATATGTTTGGAAAATGAATATGGTTGGTCCAAGAACTGTATATGTCAGGTGTTATACTTAAGAATTATAGTCATTGATCTCCATAAACATATGTAGGAAAAGTATTTATTGTGAAAATAATTGATCTAGGATGTTTAAAAAACATCAAATTATTTTAGAAACATGTTCAATATTTTTCATTCAAACAACAACATATTATAAGTACAACATAAAAGGTATTTTATAGTAAGTAACAAATCTTTAAAATAAATACAATTTTTGTCCTCCAATATTTACAATTCAATTCCAATTAAGGCAAGTAGTACTTCATGTTTTTGACCTTGGGGAGTAAATCCTTAGTCCAATTTTTCCTCCAGAAATCCTTTGCAAGACAACATATGTTTTGAACAATGAATATGTTTGGTCCAATAATTGATATGGCACATGTTATACTTAATCATTGTAGTCATTGATCTCCATCAATGCATGTAAGAAAAGAATTTTTGTGAAAGCAATTGATCTAGGACGTTTAAAACACACCAGACTATTTTAGAAACATGCTCAATATTTTTTCATTTAAACAACAACATATTATATGTACAACATAAAAGGCATTTTTTAGTAATTAAAAAATAATTCAATCATTCTCAATAATAAGAAAATTCTAACATCCATGATACGTTAGTCACACTTCTGTTTGAGTAGTAAAAAATTTTTAAAAAATAGGTTACAAATTTCACTTCAATCCCAAACTACTAGACCTTTTATTGTTATATCAATTCAATACTCCAACTAGGAGGAAGTTCATTATGATATTAACACTAGAGATACTAGTGGAAACTAAACTCAATATGTCTTTATTTTTCTTGTTAAATGGTAGTGACTCTTTAGCTCAAGATATTATTTTCTTCAAATACATTCGCACTGCTAAGCTCAAACTAGGTTGATTTAGTTTGTTAAATCCTAGTGACCACTAAAATCATAAGTAATATCTCACTTTCTTTTGTCAAAACCGTGAGACCACAAAGATACAAATATTATGTTGTGTCATAAGATAGCGAGATGCTAAGTTTAAAATATCATTCAGTAACTTGTTAAATGAAAGCGGACCACTATGCTTGACGTAATATAAAAAACCAGCTACCGACTGTACCTGTAACAAAAAAATATTGATTCAAGTTAATATATATACCCACACCAGTCTGAAGTCACGTAAGGGTTCAAAATAAGAAGAACTTTTAACATCCATAAGGCCATTTACATAGATGAAAAATTATATTATTATTTTCATGTACCTGTCATTCTTAATGTAGTTATACTTGTAAGAGAACACAAACCCAATAAGCATATTATTCTTTCCATGTACATGTAATTGTATCTACATTTAAATTGATCTTGGTCTGAAGCCTAAACACGTTGCTCTCTGTTGAAAAAATCAGACCCCGGGATGGAGAGGACTCGTGAGGATGCATTTTTTTTCAAGACAACACCATCCCCATATCATTCCAGTCAAGCGGTGCTTTGCAAAATCACCTCACCAAATATCGCAAGAAAATTCCCATTGCAAGTGCTCCTTTTACTCCTTGTAACATCTCTGTGTTTACCCACTTCATTTCCATGTGTAGAATGAACAACCTTGAAGAACTTAAATGCAAAAATATATGTGTCAACAAAGAAATTATAATAAGATATTGCTTTATGATTTTTTGTTAATGTATTAATGTGAAATTGATTACCCATTACAATGAAGTGTTGCAATATTATACATTGTTGGATAGATGATATATAGACAATTATCCTGTGTTGCACAAGTACAACCAAGAACACAACTGATTCCAATATTATATCTGGGAAGCACATAATTGTTATAACAATTATACAAATTATACCATATGGAAATATTAGATAAATAGGGTTTTAAAAACCATATAACAATAAATAATTAATTAATAGTTAATTAATCATATAATGCATAATTAGAATATTAGGTAAATTATAATTAACCTAACATTCCCCCCCTTAATTGTGCATTGTATCAAGGGATGAGGAGAGGAACTCTCTGAACAACTCAAACTTGTCACGTGCAAGTGACTTCATGAAGATATATGCTTGTTGTTTAGTTTTTAGACAATATTGAAGATGGATGTTGTGCTTCAACACTTGTTCATGTATGAAATGAACTTATACCTCAATGTGCTTTGTTATCTCATGAAAATACTAGATTACAAACAAGTTTGAGAACACCTTCATTGTCAACATACATGGTGGTCAGTTTGTCCTGTGGTATTCCAAGTCCTTTTAGTATGCAACGTAGCCAAATCACTTCAAAGATAGCTTCTCCTACTAGAACGATACTCAGACTTCTGTGGAAGAGTGAGAAATGAAGTGTTGTTTCTTGCTTCCTCATGATATTGGTCCAGATCCCATAAAGAATACAAATCCAGAAGTGAATTTTCTATCATCAATGTTACCTGCATGATATGAATTCGAATATCTAGTCAAGAAGAAGTTGTCATTCTTCTTGTATTCTAGACCAAGATCCACTAATCCTTTGAGATATCTCAAAATGTGCACCTTACTGCTTTCCAATGACAAACTTTGGGTTCCTACATGAACTTGAATAAATAGCTCACTGCAAAGCTGATATCTGGTCTAGTGTAGGTCAGATAAATGAGACTCCTGATCATCTGCTGATAGAGAGTGACACTTATCTCAGGAGATGGATCTGAATGAGATAGCTACAATTTTTTCTCCATGGGTGTAACAATTGGTGTGCAATCCATCATCTTGAATTTCTCAAGAATGTAGACCTGGTATATTTCATCTGAGATACAAAAATATTGATTCTCTTTCTGTCATACTTCCAATCCAAGATAATAGTGCATCAGCCCGACATCGGTCATGTTGAATAGATCGATTAAGATCTTTCTTCATTACATCGATCATCCTCACTAAACTACCAGTGATGAATAGATCATCAACATAGACAACGAAAATCACAATCTCCCCCCTTGCTTTTTGAGGTAAAGATTTGGATCATATGGATTTCTAAAAAATCCATGTTGTACGAGATGCTCATCAATCTTGATGTACCATGCCCGGGGTGCATGTTTGAGGCCATACAAAGATATTTCCTGAGTCAGCATACCTTTGCTTCTTTACCAAGTACTACATATCCCTTAGGTTGAGTCATGTAGACTTCTTCTTGTAAATATTTGTTTAGGAAGGCACTTTTTACGTCCATCTGGTGGACTTTCCATCCAAATTGTGTAGCTAGAGAAAAGATCATCCTGATCATTTTGATCTTAGCTGTGGGAGAAAATGTCTCCTCATAGTCAATGCCTTCTTTTTGTGTATACCCCTTTGCTACAAGTATTGCTTTATACTTTTCCACTATCCCATCTGCTTTGTACTTTATTTTAAATATCCATCTGCATCCAATGGGTTTCTTTCATGGTGGAAGATCGACAAGTTACCACAGTGTTATTTTTCATCACTGATTGATATTCAGAGTCCATGACATCTTTCCAATATTTTGACTGTAGGGATTCCTAGACTGTTGAGGGCTCATCTAATTTAATAACTCTACTCATCAAGGAAAAGTTAACTTCTTCTCTTGCTTTACTGTGAGTCCATGGTCCAGGGGTGGATGTATCTGGTGGAGAATCCATTCTTGCATCTCGTAATGTACTTGTACACCATTTAGGCATACGCTAAAGTGTTCCCGTGGGTCTTGGTTCTATATGATCAACACCAGTCATCCCCATCATCACTTTCATCTTCATGAGGGAACATCAACTTCAATTTTTATAACTAGTGGAAAAATCTACTTCTTGTGAGTCTAGATGAGGAGTCTCTGCTTCCTTCTTCTAAAAAAACTGAACATCTCTGCTGGTGTAGAATTTTCTAGTCTTAGGATACATCAATCTATACCCAAGAGTCTCTTCACTGTACCCAATGAAGATGAGTTTATGTGACTTCATGTCCAATTTCTTTCTATTCTATTTGGGTATGTGCATGCTTGCTTTGCACCTGAATACTTTGAGATGTGCAATATATGGTTTCTATTTTGACCATGCTTCTTATGGTGTTATTCCATAACAAATACACTATTGTCTTTGCTGCTTCCACCTAGAATGTCTTTGCAAGTATAGATTCATTGATCATGCATCGCAACCATTTCCATGATAGTATGATTTATTCTCTCAACAACACCATTTTGCTGTGGTGTGTGTGGAGGAGGAATTTGTCGAAAAATCCCGTGAGTTTTGTAGGTAGTCTCTAAACTCATCACTGGTGAATTCCCCCCTTGATCTAAGTAGAGAGTTCTGATGTGATGACCAGTTTATTTCTCAACTGCTACTTTGAAATTTTTGAAGGTTTTAAAGGCTTCACTTTTCTTACAAAGACAGAAAATCCACATTTTTCTCGAATTGTTTTCAACACAAAGCATGAAGTACTGGAACCCATAATGACTTGGCTACATCGGATCGTAAAGAATGGTATGAACCAGGTCAAGTTTACCATGAGCTCAAAAATGTACTCCTCTCAAACAAAACTCTGTGTTTTTTTCCTTCTAGGTAGTGAGGACACTTGTTTTATATCCTTCTGAAGAGTATGGTAGCCCATGTACCATATTACATTGACATTTCGAGATATTTGAAACTTATATGACCAAATCCTCGATGCCACAAACTATTTTGAGGTGGAGGTTATTAGCCACAAGCTCTTGATAATCTCTGTGAACAAAATCAAGTTGGAACATGTGTCCCACATTGGAGGATTTTGCAATTATTTTTGAGCCTCTTGATTTGTCTCGAATCAATCACGTTTTCTTGCCGAATTGACTATCAAAGTCAATTTTTAGGTTGTGATCTAGGAGTTGACTGACTGAAAGTAGATTCTTTGTCAAACCGAGGGACATATAGGACATCTGATAGTCTGCATTTGCATGAACCAAGGGGTAGAGAAATGTTCCCAATCCCCTGAACTGTATAGGAAGAATCATTTCCCAATGAAACATGGTTTTTTGATGGTGTGTCCCCTCATTGAAATAAACCAGTATCTTTGGCCGGTCATGTGTCGAGTGGCCCCTGAATCAACATACCAAACATCACTAGATGACATGGATGGTTCACTTGATCGAGAAGTGAACAAGAAGTATTCATTGTCTGATCGTTCTTGTTGCTCAGTAATATTACCTTGCTAGTGGGGTCTTCTTTTCCAGTTTCCATTTTTTTCCCTTGATTTTTGTTACAATGTCCCTTGTAAGATTGTTGTTGTTGAGGTCTAGAGTTGTTGGATGAACCTTTCTTGTAAGTATTATACCAACAATCTTGTAGGTTATGTCCTTTTTTACAAATAGGACATTACTTCTTTTGTTGTCTGTCCCCTTGATACTGGTTTTGATTTTGGGACTTCTGATAGGAATTAGGTTTTCCTTTACCTTTTCCTTTCCATTTTTGATGTGAAGACAGTGCCTGCTCCTCTTCATCATCCTTGTAACATCCCCATTTAAGATACCAGAATAAGGGAAATTTTTTTTTTTTTTTGATAACGTTCTCTGTTATGAATTATAAAATTCAAACACACGTTCAAGTTTTAATAATTGTTCTTTGCCCAAACCACACAGTTTGGATCACACAATTTCTTTTAAAATGAATGTTCTCTGTTCACATATTTACAATATGGAACACACATTCAATGCCATTCAATCTTATAACAGATTCTGTATGCTGCTGTAACTGACTCGAGGAACTACCGATCTTCCATTTTCATGGCTCGGAGTTTCAACGATCCTTCATTTCATGACTCGGCAACAACCGATCCTTCATGTTCGTTTATGCATAGTATATTATATATACCTATTCTCATAACCGTTCCCGGTTATCGAAGTGATCCATTTAAGAAGCCTATCTGAATATTTGTTACTGATATTCATCTGACATCCTGCATCTTAAATTAAGTGATAAGGACAACGCAACCAGCAATTGCGATACTTTGGCCAAAGATTTTCACATGCTTTGCATGATCATATTCCTGGATGTGATACACATCAACGGAATACGTCCTTCACCTCACTTCACCTGTTATCTAGAATGGTCTTTCTTGGTTCCTACCAGTCCTCTTCGCTTAAGGTCAGTTTTAAACTTCCAATTCCAATTAGTAATATGAACGGGTATAGGAAGGAACTCCTGGTAACTAAAGATACGCAGACATACGGTGTCATTTCCCCATGACTCCGTGTGTCTAGTTATCTTTAGTATTCCAGGGTCACTCCGTATACCAGATCATACTCTTATCCCCTGCTAAGAGCTTCACATTCAACCTATGTATTCTTGATGTTTTAATTTGGGAGGGCATTGCAATATGTCAGCTGCAACATTGTGTCGTCATGAAGACCTCATCTTCATAGAGACACCTTGCTGTAGCTGGCGTATGCCAATGTCCTACAGAATTCCCCCATCGAGAATACACATCCTGCTCAAGTGATTTGGATACGATTTAATAATTAAAATCAACTTTCAGCATCCACACTGATCCCTTGATCCTCGTTTCCGTTACAGTTGTACAGGGCTAAGAGGGACTAAATCCATCCATTAACTTGCTATGCATCTTCTCCTTCGTGTCGAAGGGCTGAATTTCCCTACTTGGTTCACTTCTTAATCATTGGATTAAGCGGTCCGTACCGACGGACGTGATAAGTTTAACCTATTAAACTTAGCCAAGATTTTCTCAACTGCAACTAAATTTAGAATATTAACTTATTAGACGTCATTCATACGAGGTCTAAATTTTGAGAAATGTATTCATTTGTTCTCCTTAACGTCATATAGTTAAGGTCCATTAGTTATGGATATACTTATCCTATATCCTTTATTCTGAATTCAGCATACGAGATCATTAATGGAGTTCGAAAGTGAAGTTCGATTATTCCAAAGTTAATTGATATTCCTTAGCTCCTAAGCTAATCCTGAATACCTTCCGATTATGGAATCATATTCTTCTTAATCCTTTTTAATGTCAATTAAAAATTCATCTTTACCCAAGTATGAACTAATTGCATTTTTCAACTTAAAAGTTGCATTTAGGTAAGAATAGATATCAGTTTCCATTTAGCATCCATCCAAGGACAAATAAACAAATCCAAATCAAGAAATAACATTATATTTCCAATTTAGACAACAAAATCAAACTGATATAATCATTAAAATAACACACATGTAATTGTATTCAATATTTCATGTCATAATCCGTACATTTGCCAATCCAACTGATTGGGCATGGTTTACATAAAACATCAATACAACTCATAGACAGAAGAATATATTTTCTTCTTTTCACAATTCCTCGAAGAGGAATAAAAGCAACAATTACAATACATCATCAACAAATCAAGAAGCATCAGAAAACAACCAAGTCTTCATTCTAATCAAATTCCATCTGCAAAATGAATTGCACGGGTCAGTTCAATGAACTGAGCATATTAAGCACTTATCCTTAAAATAAGGTGCTTCAACTAACTGTCTCAATAAAAGAACCCTGCTTTTATGAAACGATAGTTAAACATCATTCAAGAAATAGGCACAAAAGAAAGATCAGCATAACAACTGAACTATCAAAATATCATCACAATCAGCCAAGGAACTGCTGTCCCATTTCCACATAATCGTTACAAGTATCAATTCACAATATTTGAAAGGTTAGGAATACAAGTAGCTTACAGCAGATATAACACACTGTTATCCTTTCCACGCCTTTCAATAAAAATGAATGCAAAGGATGAAACTAACTGAAATGTAAATCCATTACTTTCCTTTCAGTTCATGCATCATATTAGAATCCAAGTAATCAAGTACAGACAAGAAAGCGAACAGCAATGCAGATAGTGGTTCCTATCTAAGCACTACAAAATTCATTATTCATGAATTACAGCTTTCCTATTGAATGAAAGAAGAAAAGGTTATTTTTTTTCCAAGTCATTCATCCATATCTCTATTTCTTTCCACATGACTGTCCTAACAATGGAATCCGAATGAGAGACAAATCCAGATAACAGTTCAGAGTGAAACTTACAAAATCCATTCGGAATTCACTTTCCGACAATAAGAATAATTTCATTTATAATCCTCTTTAAATGAAAACAGGGAAGAATTCATCATCCATATTCATATTTCATTTGAATCAGACTCATATAAAAATCTGAAACAGGTTAGTACAACATTATGTTCATTCTAGATCAGACAGTATAAGGATGCATACCATATATTTACCGCACTTAAAGAAATCATAGTTCTTTCACTGTACATTAAACAGATAAACAGTTATACAATCATGCAGTCAATTAATCCCATGATTTCCTAATCCTTATGAACGTATCCCATTCAAAATAACACTTTATTTATTGTTGTTACCTACAGCAAGTCCAATAATTACATGACTATGAATTTCACCAAGTTAGGACAGCAGGCAGAAGAAGGATTCCTTCCCAATAAATAATTCTACCCAGTCCATTTTCCAAGTTTATAATAGTATGTAGAATATTAAGAATGCAAAAATCAGATGTCATTACCTTTATCAATGTAAATCATATAGGATGTTAAATACATGGATCTGATACAGTCAAGACAACCCACACAGCAATACAGAATTTCTATGCCTTTATTCTTGACCAGCAATCCAAGATTAAGTCATAATCACCAAAACAGTTCGAACTTAAGGGATCGATCAGCATTAATAAACACAACTAATCATCATACCTTCCTAGCAAGAAACAGTATATTTCTTTATGAGTTCAGAAGGAAAAACTATTCCTTTTCCAACTCTCACGAACATTCATAGAAAATTCTAATGCCCTTCCTTTAAAATACAAGATGCCATTTCCTCATAATCCCGAAACAGCAGAAGGAAGAGAAAAGTCTTATCTCTTTTAAGCAAGAAAGGAAAAGAAAAACCTAAAACGTGTTATCTTTTCTTTCCCCAAGGCCATTCGTATGCTCATACCAAAAAAAAAAATGTTGTATTCATCAAAATCAACACAGCAGAGAGAGAAAGAAACTATTTCTTTTTCAAAATAAGTTTCCGTATAGAAACGACCTTAAACAACTCGTACATCCTGTACCATTATATCACGAAAGCCCATATAACAAAGAACATTCACACAGCAGTGAAAACAACCCACACAGACTGCCAATTCATGATATAAAACTTAAATATTGAAATACCCATTCCATGAAGCTCGAATAGAAATGATATCTCTTTTAATTCCGAACAGAAATTAGTAAACAAAAAGATCTTATCTCCTTCAAAGAAAACTTCAGTACAGAAATGACTTCAGGTCGTTCTTACAACCAATACAATCATATCGCAAGTTCAGGTGACAACAAAACAATAGTACAACAATAGAATAACCCATACTGCCTGTACAGTTCCACATTCCATTCTACAAGAATAACCAGCTCGAAATTTCATATAATATCAATAACCAGCGCAACATGGAGGTATGCCATTCAAGAAGAGCAAGACAGTTAAACACAGCAACAGGGAAACAATTTTCCTATCATTTCTAAAGAAAAGAGATAGCAAGGGTCGACGAACCCAAATCATAGCAACACAACCCAACCATATTCAACTTCCATTTACGTGCAAAGGCAGTTCCAAACACAACAGGAAGGAACGATTACACAGCCTATTCCAATTTCCACACAACACAAACAGAGAAGAGAATATCTATTCCACCACACTCCAACTTGATTTGTACAAAAAAAAATCAAGACCAAGCAACCAGAAACAATTCTTCATATCATTTTCCAAAAAAAAGAAACAAGAATCGATGAAATCCAATTCGGATCGACTCGACAACAATCACAGAATCAAAACCCAAGAGCAGGGTTGTTTTAATGAGACACTTAAACAAAGCAAGAATTTTTAAAGAGAAGGGCTTAACATGCCTGAAATCTCTTTTCCAAAACTCGAAGAAGGATCCGTTTGCCGCGTTATTTCCTTCCACAGTGATAGCACAAACTTCCCAGCACTCCTTTCTTCTTCAGGCTTAGCAACAACCTTAAAAATCTCCAAGAACAGTGTCAAATTCCAAGAGCTGGTTCGACTGAACCAGGCCAGAAAAACCAAATGCAGAGCAACTTTGCAAGGGCTCGAATCGACCAAATGAAAAACAAAATTTCCTCATACACTTTCCAAGGCAAACTGGTCGCGAGGACCGAGAACAATTAATGCAATTAAGGCTCTGCCTTTCTCCTAGCTTCCCACGCCACCACCACTTGAGTTGGCGAACTCAATTTTTCAAATTTCCCCATGCAAAACCGAATTTGGCTCTATCTCCAAATAGATGCCTCTATTTCATACCTGCCCCGCCAAAACTGGCACTGTCCACGTATGGACTTACCAATTAAATGTTAATGAATGCCCTTCCTTCATCCTTATCCTCTCCTTCCAAGGGTCTGTGCGCCCTTTTAGATTAGGATTAGTTTAGGTTGCATAAAGTGATCAACCTAGGTCTTAGTTTAGCCTTAGGTTTATTTTCCCCTTTTTTTTTTTGTAATTTAAAAATCCACTTAGGATAGTAGTGTAGGATGCATGTTAGGACTTAGGATTAGTTTAGGTTTTTAATTTATACTAACCACTAACACTAATCAACTCCTAACCCAACCTCCATCCTGCCTTCCTACAGACATTAACGTTAATGCAGAGCAGGACGTTCCATCCTCTGGATCACGTATCAAAGCCACACGTGTCCAGGCATTTCTTGCCTCACAAGGTTCCAAGTTCGACAGTACAGGGCTCAAGAATCGAACCCCTGTCGTTGGCATTTACGTGCCAGCTGCTCATACCTGTAATCGGCGCTACACGTTCATAACAACCTCAAGTTCGGTTCAAGAGTAAATCGACACAGAAATCACCAGAAGCCCTCAGCATACTTGGATCAATGAAATTGATTCAAGGTGTGCTGTCAATCAGTACCGAGAGTATAGCAAGTATACGACAATTTGTTGTCACATTAGCAAACACGCAAGTACAATAATTGTTGTCCTATACAATAAATCACAGCATGCAAGAATCCAAGTTAGCAACACATTCTTTTAAGATCAGAGTTTATCTTAACATGTTTGCCTTCATTCCAGCAGTTATAACAGCATGTAAAACATTCACCAAGATAACATGCAAAATCAGAGCGTTACATTCTTCCCTCCTTAAAGAATCATCGTCCCGATGATCAGATTATACAAATCAAGGAGTTCCTAGGACAAAGTTCAGTTATTGTCCTTTCATTCATAAGTTCATACCAAAAACAGATTCACTCTTAAAAACAATATTTTAAGACAATTGTACAATAGACTAATAATTGTCTAAATTTGGTAGAATTATCAGTTCTCTGAATTTCAAATTCAATTAAACAGGTGTGGAAAAGTAGATCTCATTTCTTCGAGATTTTCCCAAGTTGCACTTTCTTCGCTGAACTGGTCCCACTGGACCTTACATTGGTTCACTTCGCGATTTCTCAAGTACAACTGGTGAGTTCCCAGCACTCGAATGGGCTTAACCATGATTATTCCTGGGTCTTGGACCTGCAAGGAATTCTAATTTAGCACATGTGATGAATCTGTCATGTATTTCTTAAGCAAAGAAATATGAAAAACATCATGCATTTGAGACAAAGCAGGAGGTAATGCTAGACGATAAGCTACAGGGTTGATTATTTCAATAATTTCAAAAGGTCCCACGTAACGTGGCAACAACTTGGCAGCCTTGCCAAAAGTTATTGAGCTCTTTTTCGGCTTCACCCGAAGAAAGATCTTCTCTCCCAGTTTATAATGCCTGTCAACCCGCTTTAAGTCTGCATAACTCTTTTGCCTATTGGCAGCCTCCTTTAGATGTTCCCGAATCATTTTGATTTGCTGTTCCATTTCCATAAGGATTTCTGGCCCAATTACCTCTCTGTCCTCAACGCTGTCCCAGCTGACAGGGGCTCTGCATTTTCTTCCATACAATGCTTCAAAGGGCACCATTTTTAAAGAGGCATGATAGGTGTTATTGTAAGAAAATTCTACCAGCGGAACGTATTCCTCCCATTTATACTGCTGGTCCATGCAATACATCCTTAACATGTCCTCTAAAACCTGATTAACTCTCTCAGTCTGTCCATCCATTTCTGGATGATATGCAGAACTGAAGTTTAATTTAGTCCCCAAGGCCGCATTAAGCGTTTGCCAAAACCTTGATGTCATCCTCGGATCTCTGTCCGATATGATTAATTCTGGTATTCCATGCAACTTAAAGATTTCATGTACAAATCTTCTTGCTAGCACTGGTGCATCATCCTTCAAATTACCAGCAATGAAGTGTGCCACTTTGGTCAATTTATCAACTACAACCAGGATAATGTCATGCTTATTTCTTGACATAGGCAATCCTTGAACGAAATCCATCGTTATCACTTTCCATTTATACTGCAGAATGCTGTGGGGATACAATAATCCAGCAGGGTGCATATGTTCTGCCTTAACACGCTGACATTCCAAGCAATGTGTTACAAACTCTGCCACATCCTTTTTCATTCCCTTCCAGAAATATTACTGCTTAAGATCAGCGAGCATTTTTGTAATGCCAGGGTGTCCAGAAAAAGGTGAATTATGGAATTCAGTTAACAATTTCCCTCTTAAGTCATTTGCCACAGGTATATATACCCTATTTTCGAACCTTAGAATTCCTTCAATATCAAAACGGAATCCCTTATACCTGATGTCCTGTGGGTCTGCAGCAAGTGCTGATTTGACTTGCTAGAAATAAGGATCTGATTCCAAGGCATCTTTCACCTCATCTTTAAACTGAGTCCTTAATGTTATAAGAGCAGAGATATGCTTCCTTCGACTTAAAGCATCTGCTACCCGATTTTCCTTGCCCTTAATGTAGCTTATATCGAAATCATACTGAGACAGAAATTCTAACCATCTTCGCTGCCTTGCATTCAGATTTGGCTGAGTGAAAATATACTTCAGCACCAGATGGTCTGTTTTTAATTCAAAGGGCTTGCCTAGAAGGTAATGCCTCCATATTTGAAGCGCATGAACAATGGCAGCGAGCTCAAGATCATGTGGAGCATAGTTCTGTTCATGTAACTTAAGCTTTCTACTTTCATAAGCGATGACATGGTTATTCTGTAACAGAATACCTCCAAGGCCTTCTCCTGAGGCGTCAGTTACAACCATAAAATCTCCATTTGGATAAGGTACAGTCAAAATAGGTGCTGTAGTTAACTATTCCTTTAACTTTTTAAAGGCAGATTCACATTTTTCTGTCTAGACAAATTTCTTTTCTTTCTTTTGCAGCGAAGTGATTGGGGCAGCAATTTTTGAAAAGTCCTTAACGAACTTTCGATAATATCCAGCCAAGCCCATTAAGCTCCTCACTTCGTGCACGTTCTTAGGCGCAGGCCACTCCGTTATAGCTGTGATCTTTGAAGGGTCAACAGCTATCCCATTTTTGCTTATAACGTGTCCCAAATAATGCACTTCTGCATCATAAAAGGAACATTTGGACAGTTTGCCATACAATTTCCTCTTTCTTAAAATTTCCAGCACTATCCTGAGATGTTCTTGGTGCTCTTCGACATTTTTAGAGTATATAAGAATGTCGTCTAAGAATACAAGCACAAAATTGTCTAAGTATTCTTAAAAAATATTGTTCATTAGAATCATGAAGGCGGTAGGTGCATTAGTCAGCCCAAAAGGCAACACCGTGAACTCATAATGCCCGTACCTCGTTCTAAAAGTTGTTTTATGAATATCTTCTTTCTTTATTCTCAGCTGATGGTACCCTGATCGCAGATCTATTTTTGAATAAACTGATGCTCCTCGCATCTGATCAAACAGATCATCAATCCTAGGAAGTGGGTATCGATTTTTGATAGTTGCTTTGTTCAGCATTCTGTAATCAATGCACAGCCTCAAAGTGCCATCCTTTTTCTTTACAAAAATTACAGGCACTCCCCAAGGTGAGACGCTCGGTCTTATCAGCCACTTAGTTAGAAGTTCTTGTAACTGGGCCTTCAGCTCTACCAATTCAATGGTAGTCATTCTATAAGGTGCCTTAGGTATGGGTTCTGTTCCTGGTTTGATCTCTATTGCGAAGTCAAACTCACGTTTGGGCAGAAGACCTGGCAATTCCTCCAGAAACACATCATGGAAATCCCTCAACAATGGATATCTTTCCATGAAATCATTATCCTCTTTCGCATTTTCTGTCACTTTTACTGCATACAAAGTGCAGCCTTTGTTTTTAGCCCTCTTTAGTTACATAGCCGTCAGTTTCCTAACTGCAACTTCCCGTTTTACACCTTGAATGACTACTGCTTTCTGCAGGTCATTAACGCAATAGATTTGTTTTTCATTACAGTCGACCTTTGCCTTATGTTCAGCCAACCAGTTAACTCCAATAATGATATCATATGATCCTAGAGGAGTGACATACAAGTCAACTTCGGTGGAGAAACCAGGCAGATCAAGAATTTCCCCAAAAAGGCACATTTCGACTGTATGGACATCATTATTCCCATAATGCACTATCCATGTTTTATCCATTCTTACAGCCTTTCTTTTTAATTTCATAGCAATTTTAGCAGAAATAAAACATTCTGTAGCTCCAGTATCAAAAAGTATAACTACAGGTGTACCGAATAACTTACCCGTAACTTCTATGGGCATCACTTGCTTTTCAGCTTGTCTGTTAGCCACTGCAGCATGTATCCTATGCTGCTGTCCGCGATCATCCTTCTTCATAGGACAGTGATTCGCATAGTGGTCCTTTCCACAGTTGAAGCATCCTCCAGCTGGCCCTTTTCTAGGCTCAAATTTGTTACCAGCCTTGAAGTTATCATTCTCACTTCCATAGGACTTCTGTCCAATGCCATTAACTTTGTGAAGCTGTTCCGCACACTATTTACAGGTCTGTTCATCACAGGTTTCTTGTTGTTATCTACAAAAATTTTGTTTTTCACACCAAACCTTTTCCAAGGTCCCCTTTTTGGTGCAAGAGACGAAGAAGGATTGGGAATCTTCTTCCTTATCTCTTCCTTGTGAGCAGATATTGCTCTCAATTTCTGTTCCTGTCTGATTGCCTTTTCGACAACTCCATCCATGGTGGTTGGGCCGTGGACATCCACTTCGTCACCAATGATGGGATTCAGTCCCATTATGAATTTCCGTATTCTGAACTTCTCGTCAGCTTGGTACTGCGGTACATACTTAAGGAGTTTAGTAAACCCTTCCCAGTATTCCGTCACCGACAGCCTTCCTTGCGACCAGTTCTGAAATTCAGTCATTTTCCTATCAAAATAGAGTTGAGGCAGCCATCGTTGCCTAAAATAACCCTTAAATTGATCCCAAGTTATGTCTGATTCGACAATATTCAGCTCAACCTTACGGTTGTCCCACCATGATGATGCTTCATGAGAAAGCTGATATGCTCCCCATATCACTTTAGTCTCTTCAGAGAATTTTCTTATTGCAAAGTATTTCTCCATTTCACTGAGCCAGTTCTTAGCTCCGTCCCCAAGGGTTGTTCCATCAAACTTTGGAGGACTTATTCTCTTTATATCATTTGTAAGTTCAGCTGCTAATCTTGCCCTTTTATTTTCAGGGGGATTAGGAGCAATTACATTATTATCATCAACACCTGGATTCCCTCCGTTGATGTTGTCCACAGGAGGCAGCTGATCATTTATTTCAGCTTCATTCTCCTCCTCTTCATTGCCCATTGACTGCTGTTCCAGTACAGTCAAACGATCCCTCGTATCAAGTAGGGCAGCAAGGATTTCATCCAGCTTTTGGGCAGTTGCTGCTTCTCCACCCTGTAACGGGTTATTCGCAGCATTCCCTCTTGTCCTGACCATTTTCTGTTCAATAAGAAAATGTAAACCTTATTAATATCGTGGACTCATTAGGTCCAAGAGCTGCAACCTTCAGCTCTGATACCAAGATGTAACATCCCCATTTAAGATACCAGAACAAGGGAATTTTTTTTTTTTTTTGATAACGTTCTCTGTTATGAATTATAAAATTCAAACACACGTTCAAGTTTTAATAATTGTTCTCTGCCCAAACAACACAGTTTGGATCACACAATTTCTTTTAAAACGAATGTTCTCTATTCACATATTTACAATATGGAACACACATTCAATGCCATTCAATCTTATAACAGATTCTATATGCTGCTGTAAATGACTCGAGGAACTGCCGATCTTCCATTTTCATGGCTCGGAGTTTCAACGATCCTTCATTTCATGACTCGGCAACAACCGATCCTTCATGTTCGTTTATGCATAGTATATTATATATACCTATTCTCATAACCGTTCCCGGTTATTGAAGTGATCCATTTAAGAAGCCTATCTGAATATTTGTTACTGATATTCATCTGACATCCTGCATCTTAAATTAAGTGATAAGGACAACGCAGCCAGCAATTGCGATACTTTGGCCAAAGATTTTCACATGCTTTGCATGATCATATTCCTGGATGTGATACACATCAACGGAATACGTCCTTCACCTCACTTCACCTGTTATCTAGAATGGTCTTTCCTGGTTCCTACCAGTCCTCTTCGTTTAAGGTCAGTTTTAAACTTCCAATTCCAATTAGTAATATGAACGGGTATAGGAAGGCACTCCTGGTAACTAAAGATACGCAGACATACGGTGTCGTTTCCCCACGACTCCGTGTGTCTAGTTATCTTTAGTATTCCAGGAGTCACTCCGTATACCAGATCATACTCCTATCCCCTGCTAAGAGCTTCACATTCAGCCTATGTATTCTTGATGTTTTAATTCGGGAGGGCATTGTAATATGTCAGCTGCAACATTGTGTCGTCATGAAGACCCCGTCTTCATGGAGACACCTTGCTGTAGCTGGCGTATGCCAATGTCCTACAGAATTCTCCCATCGAGAATACACATCCTGCTCAAGTGATTTGGATATGATTTAATAATTAAAATCAACTTTCAACATCCACGCTGATCCCTTGATCCTCGTTTCCGTTACAGTTGTACAGGGCTAAGAGGGACTAAATCCGTCCATTAACTTTCTATGCATCTTCTCCTTCGTGTCGAAGGGCTGCATTTCCCTACTTGGTTCACTTCTTAATCATTGGATTAAGCGGTCCGTACCGACGGACGTGATAAGTTTAACCTATTAAACTTAGCCAAGATTTTCTCAACTGCAACTAAATTTAGAATATTAACTTATTAGACGTCATTCATACGAGGTCTAAATTTTGAGAAATGTATTCATTTGTTCTCCTTAACGTCATATAGTTAAGGTCCATTAGTTATGGATATACTTATCCTATATCCTTTATTCTGAAATCAGCATACGAGATCATTAATGGAGTTCGAAAGCGAAGTTCGATTATTCCAAAGTTAATTGATATTCCTTAGCTCCTAAGCTAATCCTGAATACCTTCCGATTATGGAATCATATTCTTCTTAATCCTTTTTAATGTCAATTAAAAATTCATCTTTACCCAAGTATGAACTAATTGCATTTTTCAACTTAAAAGTTGCATTTAGGTAAGAATAGATATCAGTTTCCATTTAGCATCCATCCAAGGACAAATAAACAAATCCAAATCAAGAAATAACATTATATTTCCAATTTAGACAACAAAATCAAACTGATATAATCACTAAAATAACACACATGTAATTGTATTCAATATTTCATGTCATAATCCGTACATTTGCCAATCCAGCTGATTGGGCATGGTTTACATAAAACATCAATACAACTCATAGACAGAAGAATATATTTTCTTCTTTTCACAATTCCTCGAAGAGGAATAAAAGCAGCAATTACAATACATCATCAACAAATCAAGAAGCATCAGAAAACAGCCAAGTCTTCATTCTAATCAAATTCCATCTGCAAAATGAATTGCACGGGTCAGTTCAATGAACTGAGCATATTAAGCACTTATCCTTAAAATAAGGTGCTTCAACTAACTGTCTCAATAAAAGAACCCTGCTTTTATGAAACGACAGTTAAACATCATTCAAGAAATAGGCACAAAAGAAAGATCAGCATAACAACTGAACTATCAAAATATCATCACAATCAGCCAAGGAACTGCTGTCCCGTTTCCACATAATCGTTACAAGTATCAATTCACAATATTTGAAAGGTTAGGAATACAAGTAGCTTACAGCAGATATAACACACTGTTATCCTTTCCACGCCTTTCAATAACAATGAATGCAAAGGATGAAACTAATTGAAATGTAAATCCATTACTTTCCTTTCAGTTCATGCATCATATTAGAATCCAAGTAATCAAGTACAGACAAGAAAGTGAACAACAATGCAGATAGTGGCTCCTATCTAAGCACTACAAAATTCATTATTCACGAATTACAGCTTTCCTATTGAATGAAAGAAGAAAAGGTTATTTTTCCAAGTCATTCATCCATATCTCTATTTCTTTCCACATGACTGTCCTAACAATGGAATCCAAACGAGAGACAAATCCAGATAACAGTTCAGAGTGAAACTTACAAAATCCATTCGGAATTCACTTTCCGACAATAAGAATAATTTCATTTATAATCCTCTTTAAATGAAAACAGGGAAGAATTCATCATCCATATTCATATTTCATTTGAATCAGACTCATATAAAAATCTGAAACAGGTTAGTACAACATTATGTTCATCCTAGATCAGACAGTATAAGGATGCATACCATATATTTACCACACTTAAAGAAATCATAGTTCTTTCACTGTATGTTAAACAGATAAACAGTTATACAATCATGCAGTCAATTAATCCCATGATTTCCTAATCCTTATGAACGTATCCCATTCAAAATAACACTTTATTTATTGTTGTTACCTACAGCAAGTCCAATAATTACATGACTATGAATTTCACCAAGTTAGGACAGCAGGCAGAAGAAGGATTCCTTCCCAATAAATAATTCTACCCAGTCCATTTTCCAAGTTTATAATAGTATGCAGAATATTAAGAATGCAAAAATCAGATGTCATTACCTTTATCAATGTAAATCGTACAGGATGTTAAATACATGGATCTGATACAGTCAAGACAACCCACACAGCAATACAGAATTTCTATGCCTTTATTCTTGACCAGCAATCCAAGATTAAGTCATAATCACCAAAACAGTTAGAACTTAAGGGATCGATCAGCATTAATAAACACAACTAATCATCATACCTTCCTAGCAAGAAACAGTATATTTCTTTATGAGTTCAGAAGGAAAAACTATTCCTTTTCCAACTCTCATGAACATTCATAGAAAATTCTAATGCCCATTCCTTTAAAATACAAGATGCCATTTCCTCATAATCCCGAAACAGCAGAAGGAAGAGAAAAGTCTTATCTCTTTTAAGCAAGAAAGGAAAAGAACAGCCTAAAACGTGTTATCTTTTCTTTCCCCAAGGCCATTCGTATGCTCATACCAAAAAAAACAATGTTGTATTCATCAAAATCAACACAGCAGAGAGAGAAAGAAACTATTTATTTTTCAAAAGAAGTTTCCGTATAGAAACGACCTTAAACAACTCGTACATCCTATACCATTATATCACGAAAGCCCATATAACAAAGAACATTCACACAGCAGTGAAAACAACCCACACAGACTGCCAATTCATGATATAAAACTTAAATAGTGAAATACCCATTCCATGAAGCTCGAATAGAAATGATATCTCTTTTAATTCCGAACAGCAATTAGTAAACAAAAAGATCTTATCTCCTTCAAAGAAAACTTCAGTACAGAAACGACTTCAGGTCGTTTTTACAACCAATACAATCATATCGCAAGTTCAGGTGACAACAAAACAATAGTACAGCAATAGAATAACCCATACTGCCTGTACAGTTCCACATTCCATTCTACAAGAATAACCAGCTCGAAAATTTCATATAATATCAATAACCAACGCAACATGGAGGTATGCCATTCAAGAAGAGCAAGACAGTTAAACACAGCAACAGGAAACAATTTTCCTATCATTTCTAAAGAAAGGAGACAGCAAGGGTCGACGAACCCAAATCATAGCAACACAACCCAACCATATTCAACTTCCATTTACGTGCAAAGGCAGTTCCAAACACAACAGGAAGGAATGATTACACAGCCTATTCCAATTTCCACACAACACGAACAGAGAAGAGAATATCTATTTCCAACTTGATTTGTAATTCATTTCCACAAAAACAAATCAAGACCAAGCAACCAGAAACAATTCTTCATATCATTTTCCAAAAAAAAGAAACAAGAATCGATGAAATCCAATTCGAATCGACTCGACAACAATCACAGAATCAAAACCCAAGAGCAGGGTTGTTTTAATGAGACACTTAAACAAAGCAAGAATTTTTAAAGAGAAGGGCTTAACATGCCTGAAATCTCTTTTCCAAAACTCGAAGAAGGATCCGTTTGCCACGTTATTTCCTTCCACAGTGACAGCACAAACTTCCCAGCACTCCTTTCTTCTTCAGGCTTAGCAACAACCTTAAAAATCTCCAAGAACAGTGTCAAATTCCAAGAGGTGGTTCGACTGAACCAGGCCAGAAAAAACCAAATGCAGAGCAACTTTGCAAGGGCTTGAATCGACCAAATGAAAAACAAAATTTCCTCATACACTTTCCAAGGTGAACTGGTCGCGAGGACCGAGAACAATTAATGCAATTAAGGCTCTGCCTTTCTCCTAGCTTCCCACGCCACCGCCACTTGAGTTGGCGAACTCAATTTTTCAAATTTCCCCATGCAAAACCGAATTTGGCTCTATCTCCAAATAGATGCCTCTATTTCCTACCTGCCCCGCCAAAACTGGCGCTGTCCACGTATGGACTTACCAATTAAATGCTAATGAATGACCTTCCTTCATCCTTATCCTCTCCTTCCAAGGGTCTGCGCGCCCTTTTAGATTAGGATTAGTTTAGGTTGCATAAAGTGATCAACCTAGGTCTTAGTTTAGCCTTAGGTTTATTTTCCCCTTTTTTTTTTGTAATTTAAAAATCCACTTAGGATAGTAGTGTAGGATGCATGTTAGGACTTAGGATTAGTTTAGGTTTTTAATTTATACTAACCACTAACACTAATCAACTCCTAACCCAACCTCCATCCTGCCTTCCTACAGACGTTCATGTTAATGCAGAGCAGGACGTTCCATCCTCTGGATCACGTATCAAAGCCACTCGTGTCTAGGCATTTCTTGCCTCACGAGGTTCCAAGTTCGACAGTACAGGGCTCAAGAATCGAACCCCTGTCGTTGGCATTTACGTGCCAGTTGCTCATACCTGTAATCAGGCGCTACACGTTCATAACAACCTCAGGTTCGGTTTAAGAGTAAATCAACACAGAAATCACCAGAAGCCCTCAGCATACTTGGATCAATGAAATTGATTCAAGGTGTGCTGTCAATCAGTAACGAGAGTATAGCAAGTATACGACAATTTTGTCGTCACATTAGCAAACACGCAAGTACAATAATTGCTGTCCTATACAATAAATCACAGCATGCAAGAATCCAAGTTAGCAACACATTCTTTTAAGATCAGAGTTTATCTTAACATGTTTTCCTTCATTCCAGCAGTTATAACAGCATGTAAAACATTCACCAAGATAACATGCAAAATCACAGCGTTACAATCCTTATTGTGCATTGCTTCCTCTTGTTGCAGTAGGTTTACCAGTTTGTCAAAACCAACTGTCGTATCTAACACATTTAGTATTGTGAAAAAAATATGTTAAAAGATGGGAGTTCTCTCAGAACAATGGGAAACGAGAGCATCATCTGTGACCAGTTCTCCTAGGGATAGAAGTGAAGCCGTCAATTTTGTAACTCTTCTTAAGAAAGCTTCAATTTTTTCATTCTGTTTGAACTTTAGTGTGTGTAACTGACTCTGCAAATTCAGTATAACATTCATGTTCTTGGCCTCATATACTGTTCTTAATTTATCCCACACTTCTTTCACTATTTTTGCATCTCAAATGTGGGGTTGCACATCATCAGACACTCCAAACAAGATGATGATTTTGGCCTTCCAATCTTATTTATCAAACTGTCGCTGTTGTGTTGTATCAGTAGCTGATTTGGTCAAAGTATCATTCACAGCAGGTCAGATTTCTTCAAAGTCAAGTTGTGTCTTGATTTTTTTCTTCCATGCAACATATTTGTTTCGTTTGAGTAGTTGTGAATCCAAAAGAAAAAATTAGGGGCATTGGTGCCTATTTTGTGGAGAGCACTAACAAGGTTTGGCTCTTATCACTCTAGGTATAAGGTCTCCTAATCTGTATATCATCAGTTCAATATACTGAACCTTTCTATATACGCACCCTTCTGATATACCCGGTAGTATGTGGAAGAAGCTCTCCCTTTCTATATACCCAATGGTGAGTGAAAGAGGAGTTAATGTATGTGAAAGAATTCAATACGTGGTACTAAGATAGTATTGATGGGGTCTGTGTGATTATTGACACCGGCTCAAAGATATATCCTCATACGCACGTGTAACTTCACTATATACTTGGATAATTTCTCATTCGGGATTTATGTCATGTAATAGTTCACAGACGGATGGGATGGTTCATAGTGTGTGCACTGTGACCTTATTACTCCCCATCGATTTAAAGGGTCGATGCCCAAATGATGTTGTTGTAGCTATATTAGGCATTAAGTGCAGTAGTATTCGTGATGGATTTACCCATAAGTGCTTCCCAGAGGCACTGGATATACCGAACGCTGCGAATGAGATCTAGGATCTCGTGAGTGTTACAGAACCAATTTTCACATTTTTTTTACAATTCTGTCAGTTACTGAGTAGTTACAAAGTTTACATTTGACTATGGCAACCTACAAATTAGTACAATATGCTAAAGCATGCAATTACATTCAAAAATGTAGAAGAATTGAATGGCAGGAATTTTTTTTTGTTTTGCGGGCCCAGGTGGCCTCCGGAGCCCCAAATGACCCAAAATTTTGGAAACCGTTAAAAAAATGCCCAAGATGAAGTTTTTGGATGGTCTTCCTTTTGAAAAAAATGCCCGAAATGAAAAAATAGGCCTAGTGGAGAAAAAAAAATTTACCCTAAATTTAGGGTTTTTATCACTAAATTTAGTTAATTATAACTAAATTCAAAATTTCCTACTAAAGTTAGTGGTCCCACCAAATTTTTCCGCCAAATTAAAAAATTTCAATTGGAGGTGGGATTCGAACCATGCACCTCCCAACTCCAAGACTTTCCTTCTATCCAACTAGGCTCTTAGGAGCGCTTGAAATAGAAATGAAGTATTTTATATTTAATATACAAAAAATGACTAACCTCATGAAAAAGAAAACGTGGTTGAGCTTTCCTTGTAGAGCTTACATGGAGAAGGAAAGTTAGGATCACGCATGCACAAAAACTAGATCTAAAACACCTTTATCTCCTTGTTCTGATTTTTCCACCGCTTGTTTTCTATTTATTGTGCTAGTCTGCGTGGAGATTTCTATTTCATTCACCACCTATGATTTGTACTCCTTCGTTTGATATGTGAGTGCCACTTTATATATATATATATATATATTTCTATGCAGATGATTTGATTGCAGGTCACAATGATGTCTCAGCTACTTGGAGATGTTGAGACTTTTCTTGCAGGTGAGGTATAGTCGTTATGGTAGAGACTATGTGTTACTCGGTCAAAAAATTACAACCACCCCAGCCTTGAATACCCCGATCTGTGTATGATCCGGTGATGTATTGATGGCTCTCAATAGATGGATCGAGTGCTTATACATGAGGGGATTGGTGACTCTCATTTTGAATGCATTCAACTCATGGTTGTTCAATCATTGATCAATTCTCGATAGATGGCTCGATCAATTTTAGCTCGGTTTGAATGAAACACATGGCTTGAAAACATTGGAGTCTCCAACTCGGTGCCAAAACAAAGTATGTTGTGTGAAGAGCTCAACCAATAATGAAGGGCCTGGTCAGGAAGCAAATATGCCAGGTAGCTTGGTATGAGCTTGGTAAGAGATCTTAGAGTATATCCCAATACACAGATTTCTCCAAATATAGTAGACTAGAGAATGCACAATAGTTATGAGACTACAGGGAGCTGTGAGAAGTTGCTGGAGGTAGCACAGGCTCTCCAAAAAATTAGATTTCTTCTCCATGATTGTTCTTCCTCTGCAACCTTCCTCTAACCTTTCCAGGAGCTTTAATTTGGTCTAGTACCAAATATAATTTCCCAAACAGGGACGGAAGCCTGTATATTTTATTAATGTGAAATTGATTAACCATTACAATGGAGTGTTGCAATATTTATACATATTGGACAACAATATACAAACAAATAAATGGGTTACACAGGTACAACAAAAAACACAACTACTTCCAATATTACATCCGGGAAGCACATAATTGTTATAACAATTATAACAATTATACATGTGGAAATAAAAGACAAAAATGGTGTTAAAAACCATATAACAATAAATAATTAATTAATTATTAAATGCATAATTAGAATATTAGGTAAATAATAATTAACCTAACACTCATGTCTAATAATGTTAGTTATTTCACCTTGTTTCATTTTGTTTGCATATTCTTCCTTTATAATATATATTAACTAAATCAATCTAATATCACTAACATTCAAACCTTCAACCTCTAATAAATGCAGTAATTTCAAGAACATTAAATAATTAATTTTATGGTTAGATGAACATTAACTAAGATTACAATAAAATGTTTTAGGTTATGTTGAGGCATAACCTCTTTGGCAGTGGTTAGAGGATACGACATTTGTGGGTTTTTGGGCATTAATGGTATTCATAGATTGCGTTCGTGTGATGGACGGGACCAATTAATGACTATCACTTACTATGAAAGATTTGAATTAGAAAGATTGGAGACACTTGTTGAATATTGGAATGAAGGTGCTCAACATCTATATTTAAGCATCATCTATATCGGGCCTTTGGCAATCAATATCACAATAGCCCTGTTCATAATGGGTGGCACCATCAAATGTATTGAGCCTTCTTCCAGTGAAGAGGTCAAGACCGACTTGGTAGTATGGAATATTTTTCATGATGGTGGTGTTACATCGTTTATGTAAATACTATCTGGTCACTTTGTCCGAGTGACCACTAGTGTGCTGACAACTTGGAAGAAAGAAAGAGTCAAAATGGGCAAGATGATTTTTTGTATTTTGACAAATTCCATTATGGCTGCGATGGGGCTCCACACAAAGGGAGACATTTATTTAAATGATTATTTTAGGAGGATATGGATGATTTCTTGTGTCTTGGTGAAAATATGACAATGTATCACTCAGGCTATGAACGGGACTCGCTTACACAACCTTTGAATAGGGTTGCTGAGAAATTAAGGAGGTACTTCATGCTGGAGCGATGTTACAAAGTGATCTGTAGACCTAATATTTTTTCTTCTCGTGCACATCTTCGACATGATCGAAAAGTAAAATTTGTGGATTTCCTATTTTAATCACGTAAGAGGTCCCTTAAACTGGCTAGAGAATATGAAGGTCTTTTCCTACACTAAGGCCTTTTGTATTTGCTCTTTAAAATGGATAGATTCCCAACAAGAAATTTCGTGTTTCCCCTCTAATCTAGGCAAGCAAGTGTCATGGCCCCCATCCTCTTCCGCAACTAGCTCCCTCTCTCCATTATCTTTGTCTCTGTCAGCTTCGTCTCCCTTCCGACACCTGATTCAAACATCATGATCATTAGCCAGAGATGGTCTGGTGGTCTCCCCCAATCTTTCACTCTTGGGTATCCCTCATCTTTGTCTGGCGGCTCTTAACCATCTAGAACCCTCAAATCACTCTCTTAAAGGTCTTTGAACTAATTTTGGACCTGACATTTACTTCCTCTCCACATATTGTTTTATTCTTCTTTGGATTATCCTCTCATCTCCATAGACATTTTAATGGCTACAACCGACTGAAGCAACTCACTTGATCATGGAAGCATATGTAGCTTTCCCTCCCTCATTTTTGCATGGAAGTTAGTATGGACTCATTAGATTATTCCATTTATGTTGCGGGATATTTCCTCGAGTTTACCCTGATTCTCCTCTATTAGAGAAAATGGGCTCCCCCAAATCTAGCTTTAGAAACACAAGGAGAAATTTAGAGAATATATCTCATGATCCACATAAGGCCATTGAAGATTATGTTACACTTAAATATCTGTTATCAAGGAATGGAAAATTCACACAGACATGACTTGGATGAAAATCAATGAAGTACTTCCTGGAACACATTAAGTTAGTGGACATGGTGGTTGAAGGAAGCCCTACTCTGCTGATGCTAAGGATGAAGCAACTACTCTCATGAATATCCATAAAATGTAATTTGGCTTTGTCCAGTTTGGGAATTTTTGGTTTTTGTTTTTTGCTACATACTAGATTTGTTATCTTCTTGTTTCACTGTAATATCTGGCCGTGAGGGTTTTTTTTTTTATGCAAGTATGTGGGTCATTTGGGAAAACCCACTTTTACTCTAATTCCAAATAGTTTTATGTTTTGGCATATCGTAGTCGCAGCTAAGCTCCTAATATCTTAATGAGTTTTCTTACATCCTTAAGATTGCTTGCTCCAAATTTTATTTCTTGGTATAAACTAGTGGCTTCTCATATCACAGTATCCTACTTTATTTTGATAAAACTTGGTGACCACCAAGCTCCAAAAATTTATGGTGTGGCATAACGTACCATTGTCTAATATCAAAATATAATTCTCTTACTAGTTAGGTGCTAGCGAAAACTAAGCTCGGAATATTATATTGTGGGTTTAGCACCAAAAAAGTTATAAATATCTTCCTCTAATTTGTTAGATGTTGTAAAATATCTTAATTATGAATTATTAAACCCTAGTGATGAAATCACCAAATAACATGTTGTGGCAAAACCTAGTGGCCGTGAAGATCAAAATATATTTCCCTTATTTGTTAACTACTACTGTCTTTTGAGCTCAAAATAATATATTATTTAAGTACCTAGCAGCCGCTAAGCTCAAACTATGTTGATTCAAATTTGCTAAATCCTAGTCACCATTAAGATCCAAATATTATGTTTTGGTGTAACCCACCGAGAAGCCAAGCTAATAATATCTTATTTCTTTTGTTTAAACCTAGTGAGTGCTAAGCACCAAATATTATGTTGTGTCATAATCTAGCATGGATGCTAAGCTCAAAATATCATTCAGTAACATGTTAAATGATAGTAACCACTATGCTCGAAATAATATATTATGGAAGTACCTAGTCTCCGCTTAGTTCAAAATATGTTAATTTAATTTGTTTAATCCTATCGATCGTAACCTCCATATATTATATCATTGTTTAAACTAGCATCAGCTAAGTTCAAAATATCTTCCTGTAATTTTTTAACTGTTGTAAAATATCATAACTATGAATTATTGAACCCTAGAGAATTCAATCTCCAAATAATATGTATGTGGCATAAGCTACCAACTGCTAAGCTCAAAGTATGTGAAACCACTGGTAGTCTCCAAATATTATGTGGTGGCATAACCTAGTGGGCGCTAAGCTTGAAATATCTTAATTCCAAATCTTAAATTCAACACAAAAATTCAACTAATTTATATTGGTCTTGATTTCTATAAATATCTCCAAATTCAATGTCATTGATAATCTTAGAGGTCGCTAAGCTCAAAACAATGTAATTTAATTTGTTGAAATCCTAGTGACTTCTAAGTTTACAATATAAATTTTCAGGTTATGTTTAAGCATAACCTAGAGGACATTGGACTCAAAATTTATTTCTTTTGTTTGTTAAATACTATTGAATTTTTAGCTCAAAATATTATATTCTTAAGTTCTTACTTTCTTTTATTGAAACCTAGAGACTGCTAAGATCCAAATATTATGTTATGGCATAACCTAGTGACCGCTAAGTTGAAAATATCTTAATTTAATTTATTAAATCCTAACCACCGATAGGCTACAAAGATTGTGTGGTGGCATAAACTAACGGGAACTAGGCTCAAAATATATTAATTTGAAATATTAAAATCATACAATAAAGTCAACTAATTTATACAGATCTTGATTGTTATACATTTCTCTAAAGTTAACGTGGTTGATTAACTTAGAGGTTGATAAGCTCAAAAAAACTTACTTTAATTTGTCAAAACGTAGTGACTTATAAGATTTTAATAAAAATTGTTAGATTATTCTAAGGGGTAACCTTTTTTGATGACAAGAGGATATGGCATGTGTAGCTTTAATGGTCATTTATGACATAGATAGATTACATTCATGTGATAGACAGAATCGATTAAGGGTGATACACATGCAAAATGTAAGATGGCATCGGGATTTAAAGAGTTTTAATGAGAAGCATGATATTTATGATTAGGATATCTAATCGATGATCTTCGGTACCATCACACTTACCTCCTTTCATGTGTTGTGCATTGGTGGCTTTATATCTCTGGGTCGGATAGAAATTTCACTACCCCTTTCCTCTTTTCATTTTTGTCATTGTGCTTCCTGTGTCTCTGTGACAGTGATAGGGGTGCTAGTGGTTTCTTGGGTAGCATGGAGTGTGGTCCTAGTAGGAAGAGGAAGAGAGATATGATTTAGGAAAGGATGTTGATGAATCATTTACTTCTTAGGATGGACATGAAAATTTGGAACGCATAGCTATGTGGAATTGGCTCGAGAAGGTCTAGTTGGTCATGGAGTGATTCAAAGAAGAAGATGATGTGATATTTATGAGAGAATGTGAAAGATAATGCTTGACCAAAAAAGTCCAAAGGGTCGAGGAATGTTTTTGACATGGCATAAGGGTTAAGTGTGAAAACATATTGTCCAACTCTTTGGGGTAGTTTATCTTGCATAAGGAGAATGAGAAGTTGGAAGAGTCTTGTTCAGCCTTCAAGTATCATGTCCATGCCTTGATGAGGGGAATGCAGGTGATTGTGCGTTGTCTGGAGGTGGTTGTAGAAAATTAGGGTATAGAACTCCATGTTGGTAGCTAAAGTGAAAATGTTGGAATGTTGTGTTGATTCGTCCTCCTCCTATTATTAGAGTAAAAGGGAAGTAGATGTCGAGATCATTGACTAGGTGGATCCAAGAGGCTGAACAACCTAATATTTACTAGATTCATTTGTCTTTAGTTTTTTCTTAAGCGTCATAATGGCTATCTATATGGTGAAGTGTATAGATATAGGAAGTAGTTTTGGGTGAAGTGAAGTTGATTACAGCTCTTCCCCATATTTTGGCATATATTTAGTACGATAAGTTACATGTAATCATCATGGGAATCCACTTCTTGTTATCATGGACTGGTTCCTCATGTACTATTTTTTGAAGAATTATCATTGAAATATCCTAGTTTAAAATCATAAAATCATAGAATGAATTCAACTAATTTATATATATCTTCTTTGAGATGCATTCATGTTTGTGATACATAACCTAGCAATACCAAAATAATATGTTGTGGCATAACCTAGCATGACTAGCTAAGCTCTTAATACCTTAATTTAGTTTATTAAATCCTAATAACAACTAATTTATAACGACTATCTTATTTGCATCTTCTTTGATACATATCATGTTTGCAATACATAATACATAACCAAGTGAATTGAATACCCAAATAATATGTTGTTGCATAACCTAGTAACTGCTAAGATCTTAATACCTTAATTTAGTTTATTAAATCCTAACCACCACTAGGTTCCAATGATTATGTGGTAGCATAACCTAGCGGGTGCTAAGCTCAAAATATCTTAATTTAAAATCTTAAAATCATACGATAAATTCAACTAATTTAAACACATCTTGTTTTGCATCTTCTTTGCAATACATATCATGTTTTTGATACATAACCAAGCAAATTGAATACCCAAATAATATGTTGTTGCATAACCTAGCAGCCACTAAGCTCTTAATACCTTAATTTAGTTTTATTAAATCCTAACCACCACTAGGTTCCAACAATTATGTGGTAGCATAACCTAGTGGGTGCTAAGATCGAAATATATTAATTTAAAATCTTAAAATCATACGATAAATTCAACTAATTTATACACATCTTGTTTATCTTCTTTGTGATACATATCATGTTTGCGATACATAACCTAGCGAATTGAATACCCAAATAATATGTTGTGGCATAACCTAGTGGCCGCTAAGCTCTTAATACCTTAATTTAGTTTATTAAATCCTAACCACCACTAGGTTCCAACAATTATGTGGTAGCATAACCTAGCGGGTGCTAAGCTTGAAATATCTTAATTTAAAATCTTAAAATCATATGATAAATTCAACTAATTTATACACATCTTGTTCACATCTTCTTTTTGATACATATCATGTTTGTGATACATAACCTAGCAAATTGAATACCCAAATAATATGTTGTGGCATAACCTAGTGGCCGCTAAGCTCTTAATACCTTAATTTAGTTTATTAAATCCTAACCACTGCTAGGTTCCAACGATTATGTGGTAGCATAACCTAGCAGGTGCTAAGCTCGAAATATCTTAATTTAAAATCTTAAAATCATACGATAAATTCAACTAATTTAAACACATCTTGTTTGCATCTTCTTTGTGAACATTACACTATCATTTGTTGAATTTTGTTGAAACAAATACCTAGCGAATTAAACCTAACCAATATTGTTCTTTCGATTTAGTTTTCATAACCTAGCTAAACGCACTATCTGTTAATTTAAAATCTTAAAATAATATAAATTGTTTAAATACCTAGCGTGGCAATAATCTCAAACTATGTTGATTTAATTTGTTAAATACTCAATATTCACTAAGATTGTATTATTATGTTTTGGCATAACCTACCAACCGCTAAGCTTATAATATCTTACTTTCTTTTACTGAAACCTAGAGACTTATAAGATCCAAATATTATGTTGTGTCATAAGCTAGTGGATGCTAAGCTCAAAATATCATTAGGTAACTGGGTAGATTATAGTGCCCACTAAGATCGAAATATTATAGTGTGTAAGTACCTAGCCCACTTATAGCTCAAACTATTTTAATTTAATTTGTTTAATCCAACCAACCTTAAGGTCTTAATGTTATATCTTGGGCTAACCTAGTGGATGAGAGACTGCAAATATTTACAACAATTTTTTTAGATACAACGTGATATACTTGATGAAGCCTAGTGGTTGACTAAGCTATTCTTAAAAGTAAATATATTATTTTTATAATGTAGTTGTGTTATGAATTTAATTGTTAGTCTTTGCATATTTAACATGAGACAAATAAAAAATTGTTCACTTGACCCAAAAAAGTGTGTTTCCTATAACAAAATCCACTTATCTATGAGTCCGCAAAGGTAAACAAAGACTGCATCCAAATAAGAATTATAGCCTAGTAGTCGCTAGAGTAGGCAACATTTTTCATGTAGATTGTATTCAAAAAGGAGTTTATATAAATGGTAAAAAATAAATCTGGAATTTATATAATAGTATACATATAGACATGGACTCATGTTGTACCCTAGTGGGCCACTAAGATATTCTTAAAGGAAAATATATCATGTTCATAATGAAGCTGTGTACGTTTAGAATCATGTTTTTCATGTGTTACACAACTATACATCTAGAATTCTATATTTCTTATGAGATTTTGGCAGAATATTTTTACATTTAGGACAAGAAAATAAACTTGGACTAGCAACCTAGAAGTTATACTACAATTTTTAAATACAACGTGATCTACTCATTACACCCTAGCGGCCGCTAAGCTATTCCTAAAGGTAAATATATTATGTTCATAATGAAGCTATGTTATAAATCTAAATTCTTAATCTTTGCATAGATAACAAGAGACAAACAAAAAAATTGATTGCTAACACCAAATAAATGGTTTCTCTAAATAAGAATTATAGCCTAGCGGGTGCTACTGCGTGTAAATTTTTTCATGTAGAGTGTATTCATATAGGAGAAATCATATTGAAAAGTTATAAAAGATAACAAATAAATATGGAGTTTATATAATGGATACATAAATATACGTGTAAAATCATATATTTAATATGTTATACAGTATACATATAGTTTTCTCTACTTCTTACAATATTTTGGCAAAATTATTTTACATTTATGAAAATATAGAAACTCAGAATTATGACTGAGAATCTATAAAACAAACTTTTACATACGAAGCCATCTACTCGTTGCATCCTAGTGGCTGCTAATATATTCTTAAAGGTAAATATATCATGTTCATAATGAAGTTGTTTTATAAATCTAAATTGTTAATCTTTGCGAATATAACAAAGACAAAGAACAAAAGTGATCGCTAGGACCAAAAAACACTGTGTTGCCTATATAAAAACAACTGATCCACGAGGGGCCAAGGAAAATGAATTATTTTTCCAAATTAGAATTATAGCCTAGTGGATGCTAGGGTAGAAAACTTTTCCTATGGTAGAGTTTATTCATAGAAAATAAATCATATTGAAAAGATACAAATGATAACAAATAAATCTAGAATTTATATAATGGATATATAAATATACGTGTAGAATCCTGTATGTAATTTGAAATAAAATTGGGGTTTCATAAATAGGTTGTCGAAACAAAGAATTATATCATGGAAGCCTCAAAGCTATGTTAATTTTTGGCATAGATTAGCGGGCTCAAAAGGAAGAATATATTAATTATAAAATGCATAGTGATTAAAATTAGATTTAATAATATTATTGCATATATAATGTGTTTAACTTCCAATGTACATAACATAAAATTGATGAAGACATTACATTTGGTTAATTCTACATGGAAACACATATATAATTGAAATAATTATCATACAATTGAATTCTTAATATAGTTTTATAGTTTTGAATTAATTTTTTAACCTCATATATTTTCCTAAATTATCTAAGTGGAAACCATGTAAAAATGTAATATGCATTAATTAGCGATGTTTCTTTGCATCATCTTAATGAACATTTGGCATTAAACTATTTTTTGTTCTACCCGAAAACTATTTGCCCTTAAAAAAAAATAAAAATGAATTAAAAAAACCAAAATAAACCTAAAAAAAGGTGATTGTGCTAGAAGCTATCATTATCCTTAAAAAAAAATCACAGGAATGAGAACAAAAAATTCAAAACAAAAATAGCCAAAGAGATACATAGAATGGCGGAAATGGGAAAGCGTTAAACAAAGATAAATACTAGAGCAGAAAAGTGATTAAAATTTCTTTTCTTTAATGCACAAAAAAGTGAGTTTTCATGAAGAACAAGGTAGTTTGTGCAGAGATCAAAAGCAACTAGAAAGCAAGGATTGACTGTGGAGCACGATTCAGTAGGAAAAAGTAGGGCTTGTGTGATCACGATTGGACTTTCGTGCAAAACATAGGAACCAATCAACTATAGAGAAACTAATAGATCCCACGATAAAAAAAGGTACACCTTTACTATAAATACCTGGTTTAGTAATATTTAGGATTATTTCGTGCTTTATGATTTCTATGAAACCTCCATCTACTACCTCAATACAACAATCTATGTGATTATTTTTGCAACCTCTGTTGTTATCCTCCTTCGTGTGCATCCTTTGTGTGCATCTTTTCTATGTATTTTTTGTGTCTTATCTAGAAACAAGATTATAATCACATGCAAAAAAAAACTGGGATTCAAACACTCAACCCTGCAATCTATGGCTTGCGTGTATTTTTTTAATTTTGAAGACATGCTTTTTTGATTGACCAAAAAAATCAGAAACCCTACTCAATATTTCTCCGAGGTATTTAATAATTTGTTTAGCACATTCCACAAAATAAATTTCAAAAATAGAAAAAGAGTGGGATACGAAAATTTGAAATTTTCACTTTCCCCCTCTAAAAGCAAAAGGGCAAGGCTATTGAAATTTCAAATATCTCAAAAATGTGGGGGAATTCAAATTTCCCTATTTTTTATTTTTCCATGGTTTAAAAATTAAAACTAAACATGAATTAAAAATAATGTAATTTTTCATTTTCTATAGCCTATAATAATATAAACATAATAACAAATATATTATACAACATATATTAAAACAAACATAGAAAAAATATATATTATAAGAAAAAGAGAAGAAATAAATCCTAAACATAGTTTTGAAGTTTATTAGAATAATATACAGACATTTACATTCCATTCTTTATCAAAATTGATTTCTACAATGTTAGATATAGTGTGCTAATTTAAATTAATTATCCAATTAAAATGTGCCACATGGGAAAGTTTGAACAAGCTATTTGGGATACATAATAAGGCTAGCGATCCAAGACTATACAGATAGTGTTACTATATGGCTATTTTAAAAATAAGAAACATTTGAGCCTAGGTTCTGATATGTCATTTTTGTCAATAAGTTAAGGAGCATAGTGGGTGCTAAGCATTTTCTTTGTTAAGAAACGATGTGAAATATGTCTTGAAAACCATGTATCTTATGGACAACTACATACTAAGCCTAGTGATCCACAACTTTACAGATAGTGTTTATAAATGAGAAGAGGTAAAGGTAGGAGCCTAGTGGCCACTAAGCTAAACCATGATTTATTATTTTATGGCTACTTTCAAAATAAGAAACTTTTGAGCTTAGGGTTTGATATGTCATTTCTTTCAATAAGTAAAGGATCTTAGTGGGCACTAATAATTTTATTTGATAGGAAATGATGTGAAGTATGAGTTGAAAACCATGTATCTCATTGGAACTACATACCAAGGCTAGGGATCCAAAATTGTAAAGATAGAGTTTATAATGAGAAGAGGTAAAGGTACAAGCCTAGTGTCCACTAAGCTATACCATGATTTGTTATTTTATGGATATTTTCAAAATAAGAAACTTTTGAGACTAGGGTCTGATATGTCCATTTCTGTCAATAAGTAAAGGACCTTAGCAGTCACTAAGCATTTTCTTTGATAGTAAACGATGTAAAATATGAGTTGAAAACCATGTATCTTATGGGAACTACATATTAAGGCTAGCGATCCAAAACTGTAAAGATATGTTTTATAATGAGAAGAGGTAAAGGTAGGATCCTAGCGGCCACTAAGCTATACCATGGGTTGTTATTTTATGGCTATTTTCAAAAATAAGAAAATTTTGAGTCTATGGGAAACACATAATACATCTCGATCCATTTAGAGGGTATGTAATGCATGAATTTCTCTTCACTACCACATAGCCTAGAAAATATGGTAAATTAAAATAAATGGATAATACTATCATTCAAAAGTTGTGCACATAAGTGTTGAAATAAAAACATTTTGATCCTAGCGGTCATTATGGCATTCCATTCAATATGTATAAGAAGCTTAAAAGTCACTAAGAATTTTCTCTTGTATGAACAGATGTGAATTATATGTTACAAACAATACATCTTGTGAGTACTACATAATCCATGAAAACATAGTAGCAACCCAAAGCTATATACATATGCTATTTATAATGACTGGTAGTAATGGTGGGATCCTAGTGACTGCTAAACTAGAGAACGATGATTTTTATTTTATCACTATTTTCAAATTATGAAACTATTGATCCTAGCATCCACTATGTCGTTACTTTCGATAAGGAAAAAATGCTTAGCGTTCACTAAGAATTTTCTCCCATAAGATCCAATGTGAATTATGTGTTTCAAATAATATACCTTATGGGAATTACGTAAGGCTTGATCCCTCTATATGTTATGCAATGTAAGCTATTGTCTCCACCAGGTACATTCCAGCTATTCTAGCTAACATGATATAATTATAATCAATGAAAAACACTAGTGATCCAAAGTTGTATAGATAGTGTTTACAATGACCGTAATGGTAGGAGCCTCGCGGTCACTCAACTAGGTCACAATTTATTATTTTATCACAATTTTCAATAAAAGAAATTGTTGAAACTAGTGTCTGTTGTGCCGTTACTTTTGAATAAGTAATGAAACTAAGCATTAGGTAAATAATTTTTCTAATACGAAACATTATGTGAATTATATGTTACAAACAATATATTTTATGGACAATACATATGGCTTGATCCCTATCAAGGATTTTTAGTGTATCACTTGTTTCTGCCATGGATAGTCTATCAAATATGATAGAATTATAATCAATGAAAATTCAATAGCAATCCAAAAGTGTACAGACAATGATTACAATGACAAGATGAAATGGTAGAACCCTAGCTTCTGCTAAGCTAGGTTGTGATTTGTTATTTTATCGCTATTTTTAAATTCTTAGTGTTTTTTACCCTTAATGGATACAACGTATCAGAACGGTAAATGTTTGTAGCCTAAGAATACTGAACTATAAATGTTAACATAAGTTCGAAAAATTTGGAATAAATTTCTTCAATTAGTATTGTAAATCTAACTTATGGTGAGAGTAAGAGAGAATAGACCCTTGTTTTAGTGGTACTCAAAAAACATTGTTAATAATCAAATCTTTTCTCAAATAGGTATAACCCACCATGACCTTATAGAGATCATTGTTTCCACGAAACAACTATTGTGAAGAGGGCCATACTTACGTTTAGGAAAAGTGTAATCCTTCCCCGTTTGTTTTTTATAGCTTATTGTGGAATTTCCCACCAAGTGCTACGCTTAAAATATCATACTTAGAATAGTTATAGACATTTAAACATAATGAATAAAGTATGTCTGATATACATATATTTCACATATGTCTTATATAAAAAAAAATGATGAGCTATCACTAACTCCCTTAATGTGATTTTTTTTCTAAAATAATCTCCTCAAAATACCAAACATTATATCTTTCAACCGCTATCCTTTAAACATCTTTATTAGTCTTGTTATAGGCATTTAATCCTCACTACTATAGTATGACCGATATACACATAAATCACATCATTTTCTATAACAAAAAATCCCTACTGAGCTACCGATTATTGTGATTTTTTGTTCAAAATCTCTTCAAAATACCAAATATTACATCTTAATGTCCTCTACGGTTTATCATTCAATAAGTGTAAATGGCTTAAAAAAAAAATTAGGTTGTTCTTTTATATGTTGACTAGAAGTGTATTTGCCACTAAAGTGTGTATTTTTTAACGCTTCCTATCATGCCATCTATATAATGTTATAGCTTATCTAGCTCATATGTAATTACTTTCAAAAGGTGCAAATGGTTTCGTATCTTTCAATGCATCATAATTCAATTTCAGATTTTTATAAAAAAATATGTTATTATTGATTTGATCCACAAAATATGAATTATTGTAACCTAGTTGAATAATACATAAGATGTCCTATCGAGAAGCCTAGCAGTCACTAACCATTAAGTTAATTACTCTATTATGATACATAGTAAATAATTCTAGAGGTTGGTGTCTGACTAGGGCAGTATTTAAATTCCTTAACAGACAAGGTGAGAAAAACATTTTAAAGTTTCAGAAATGACCTAATTATTAATGTATTTTATTCTAAATATAGATAAAATGTCTTCCATTTTTTGCACTCCATTGAGAACAATTCCATTCATCACAGGGGGTATTTGTTGGAAGAATAGAGATGAGGAATGGTTTGTGGAAATTAATTCCCCTAAAAACTACCACTTCAACCTGTGGTTGTTTTTTGTTATAGATGAAAATCACGAGGAGGCTGGTATTGTTGTATCATCAAAAGTTATTGATTTGGGGACACTGTGTGTCCAGGTTGAACATGTTTGACTTTGAAAACAATAAGTGTCTTATTCTGGATATAGAGTTGGATGTTTCTTTGTTCAGGAAATGGGAAATACATGCCTCCATAAATAGTGGACCATATTCATGTTCAAAATATGGTTGGAATTTGGGGATTCTAATAGATTCTGACAAAATTGGCTATTCAAATGTAGAAGACATTCAAAATGGTATATTTACAATATTTAGAAAATTGTATAGAAATGAGAGAACATATATTTTTTAATTTATTTCATAGAAAGGGTTTTCTTTCACCTCCAAACCATGCCAAGTTGTTTATTATGCTGAGGCAAATATATTTTTCTAAATTGGAGATAGACCCATCTAAATCAAAATTGGGAAGGGTAAAAAAGGAATACTAAATCAACTAGGTATTTTGAGGCTAGTGTAATAGCAGAGAAATTTGATTCTTACTATCTGGAGGATAAAATGAGACCACAAAATAAGAGTAAAAGTTCTACATTATTTGAGAAATAAACATCCGAATAATATTGTATTGACATCCTCTAGTGAATCCAATGTAATCAAAAAATTTAAAATACATGAATCACACTACTGCTAGTTGTCTGTACTATCGGGTGAAGAGACAAATGGAAAAATAAAATATGATTCCCATGTAGGGAAAAAAATGGTAAAATGGAAAAAAGATCATGAGGTGGAAGTTCTTCTTGTCACGGCTCAGACAATATTAGACAACTATGTGATGTCACTGGAAGGAAGTATAAAAGCAAGGATGAAAGTCACAGACCATTTTTCTTGTAAATGTGCATATCTATTCCAACTTCCATCAAATTTATCAACTATTCCTTCAACTAATCATTTCAATGTTGAATGTGTGATCGCTTATTTTTGCAATTTTTTCAGCGTTATTTCTTTTGATGTCATACTTTAGCTTCTAACTTTTATCAGAACCAATGTGCTGGATTGTATCAATATTGTTCTAATACCAATTGGTTATTAAAAAATGTTAAGAGACACAATACAAAGATACTTGGAAAAGGTTAAAGACATCAGAGTATCAATTATGGATGGATGCTACATACTCTACGATAGCAATGGGATATTCAAAAGTCTGTGTCTTGTGTACACAATATCTTGTGTGCACAACTGCAACAATAATGATGATTATAGAGAAGAGGTCACTATGGATTGGATGGAGAAATTGCCACAAAAATTGGTAACTGTAAGCGAACTTGGCCTACAAGGAAACATCCATCATTTTATTTTTGAAAGATCGTATGAGTTATGGGTTGAGATGTTCACTTGATGTTGTTCTGAAAATTCTCTAGTACTAGTGCTTTACAGTGGAAGTGTCACACTTCGTGCATTGGTGGATTCCAAACTATCTATTGTTTTTATTTTTCAAGCACATAGTCAATCAATATTTTTGAAACATTATTATTTTCATATGAAGAAAGGTTCGTCATAAAAAAAAACTAAAGAAGTGGTTTTGTTTAATGGATTTTAACCTAAATATGTTATTTATACAATTATTGTTTATGCAAACAACCACTAAGCTATAAAAGATGATGTACAACCATTTCACCATGACGTTACACAACCAATTAAATATGGTTATTTAATTTCAATCATTTTATAAATATGATTAATGAGCTCTATCTTCAATTGTCACGGTTTTCAATTTTCTTAACAAACTTATGTTTTTTACAGTTTAGATGATAGATGTGGAGGACATGGGCACATTGGCCACAAATACGCCATTAGATCAAGGTATGTCAATCATGTGAATTTACTGCTAATAAGCCCCATAAATTTATAAGAACAATAAATGATTATGCAGACAACCAAAAACCGGAAAATGTAATTGTGGAGGGTGCGGAGGTATCCGACATGAATAAAAAATCACAACCTAGTATGATATCCATGTGTATTTTACAACAAAAATATTTGTAAGGCCCAAAAATTTATAGGAAATGATAACTAACAGACATTATTTTTTATGCTTGGCATAGGGTCGAATAATTTTTTTAAGGAAATCCATTTGTAAGATACGATAACAATTTAAAACAAAGTATATAGAGATTAGTGGACTCTATGCATCCATGTTTAATACAATAATGGTTTGACTAAAAAACCTTACATTCATCAATATCTTGCTGATTTACAATTGCATATTGTTTATAATGTTTCACTGATTCAATACTGCATACTAGCTACTTACATTGTATTAACATTGTTTTTGCTTCAACATCATCATAAAAAAAACTACATATGGCTTGATCCATCTCATACATATGTAAAAGCAACACTTGACTAGCCTCATTAAAGGTTTTCCAACTAAGTGTAGTTCAGCCAATGATGGCATAGCCTAGTGGCCACAAATTCTCATCAACAACTGAGGATTGTTTTCTGCCAAAGGGTGGTTTGATAAATATAAGTGTAGCCTAGCGACTGATAAATTTGAATTATAAGAAAGATCAATTGATATTGTACTGACCATATCACCATAGAAACCATTATGTTTATCCATTTAAGATTTCATTTGCCACAACAAGAAATCATTTATGAATTGATTAATGTTTATTTCAAATACATTATGCTCACATTTTCAATAGTAAGAAATAGATTATGAATTGATGAATGTTTTTTTGAAATAGATCTCACATTTGTCAATAGATCCAGCAACGTGTAAAGGCAATGTAATTAATGTAGCCAAATTCTAACAAACTTGATATTCTACAAATAACATGAACTCAAAAAGAAATAAATGTCCTTCTTCATTATTGAATAATGAATTAAAATGTTTCCTAAATAGGAAAACAACTCCCAACTTGAGTTTCCAAGAAAACTCTAACTAACTTGACTAAATCTACTCTAGGTGGCGAAAATTACTATTTTTAGCAGTTTACTAGAACCTGCTATTCTTAGTAAGTTCGCATGCTTATTCGTACGGGCACAAAAATTTCCACGCATCTTCTACATTCCTAAATTAGAGGAATTTCTAACTTTCTAACTCATAATGCAACTAATAGACTAAAATTAACTAATGCTCAAAAATAGGAAAAAACTGAACTACAACTTAAATCCTAATTTTCGGCCTCAAGATGGCAGATTTAGGGCCCGAAAACATGCCAAAACTTTCCTCAACTGGTAGGGTGGGTCTCTTCTACGTTCCTCTCATTGAAACATGTGGTTTTAAACAAAAATGGACTTAAACAAACACTCGGAGCTCAAGTTATGAACTTGTTAAGTTCCTGCTAATTCTGGCGCATCAGTAATGCAGGACACAATCTCAATTGGTAACTGTTAGCCATAAGATAATTTTTTTAATTTCAATTGGTTGTAATTAATAAATGACTAATGAAAATAATATTTGTTTACTTACCTATAGGTAGCAATAAGAGTTATTTAGTTATTTGGGATATGGAGGGACCTGTTATATGGGATAAACAAAACATATAATATGAAGATGTCATTCAAGTTCGGTATGAAAGATGTCAACCTGTGAGGTGGCCTGTTAGAATTTATAAAATTATTATCATCATACTTTGAACTAGAATTCTAGTTTGACAATCTCATTTATGCTGATCTTAAAAAGATATAAATGGGATTCAATAAAAAATATCAACCGTATTGAATCCAAGAATCACTTAGGGAAAGGAACTTTTTAATATAATCGAGGGAATAACAATAACAGACCTAGAAAGTTTTGGAGTAGAAATAATTTTTCATATAGTTCTAAAAACACTTTGTGTCTTACATTAGGTGCAAAGGGAAACCCTCCTAAAAATTTTATGGTGGGGATGAAAAGAAAACAAAAATATTGTACAAAAGATAAATGGTTAATGGCCGACTTGTACAAAAAAAATCACAAATAATGTCTCAGGGATTGAATGTGGTAGATGGCATCAAATACTTGGAGCAATATAATGCTAAATAACTATTTATCTTTTTAGAATGTTGTTATGATGGTACTGCTTAACATTGTCAATAATATATGCATACATATGTTATTATGAAAGTACTGCATAAATCTATTATATTATGATGATATTGTCGAAATATAAGTTAGGAGGATTTATATTTTCATTGATTATAAGATGACATTATGATTAAATAACTTATGTGGTGAATTATCAGAAATACTTTCCCTTGAAAAATTGTAAAATAGTTTTTTTACACTGTTCATAAAATAAATATAAAATTATATTGTATATACTTAATTGTTTTTAATATAATTAATACATAAATAAATTTCTAGAAAAAATGATGGTCATATCTATAATATGCAAGTAATATGTGACGGTTATTTCAAATATTTCTAACTATTTTAAGGATAAAAAAAATTAAAAAAACTTCTAAATGAGCATCAAATTTAACATCACATTGCACGGCCTTTGTTGTAACCATTGAAGGAAAATAGAATATGTTCACTATCCCGTATAAAACAAAAACATGTTATGTACATGTCATAAATAATGCCTAGCATCTGCTAGATCGTATAAAACGGAAACATGTTCTATATATAAAAAATCATAAATAATGCTTAGCTATCGTTAGCCCATTTAAAACATAAACTTTTTCTTTATATAACATAGAATAAATAATGGCTGGCAGCCACTAGCCCTTATAAAACAAAAATATGTTCTGTATATAACAAATCATAAATAATGCCTAGCGGCTGCTAGCCCGTATAAAACATAGACATGTTCTGTTTAGTCCAAAGCATAGACAATGCTTAGTGGATGCTAGCCTGTATAATGGATTCCAATATTTGACTTTCTGGATTCCAATATATGGGAGTTTGGAGTGCAATAAATTCTAAATTATAATATTTTGGATTCCAATATATGTGATTTTAGATTCGAATATATACGATATTGGAATCCAATATGTGCAATTTTGGAGTCTAGATATTTCCAATATTTAACATTTTGGAATCCAAAACAAGTAGTTTTGGATTCCAATATTGGCTATATGTTTTTTCTACTTGGATTGGAATAAGTATTGATTTAGTTAAATAAGCATTTATACATGAAGAGAATGTACTATAGTTAACGTATGAATTTACTAATGTGAATTTTATTATTATTTTAGTTGATGATGTCATTGCAGTCTCCTGATGAAATTTGATGCTCTTTAGATATTGGAGTTTTTATGGGCATAGTTTATGTCATGCCTCTTACACAAGTATAAGCTAGTAAATTAATTTTCATAGTGAAGAGATTGTATTAAATACATCATTTAGTATAACTAAATAACATTCATGCATATTCTAATTTTCATCATCATGATTTCCAACAAGAGGAGTTGATTACACCAGTTCGTAAACCTTGTACTGATGTTGTTGATGATCTTGAGAGGCAGAGGATGATTTCTATTGATCATCAAATTGCAGTAAGTATTTATTTTTAAGTAGTGTCATTTTATATATCACTAATTGTATAGTAATGGGTAAGTTTTTTATTTGTATTAATAGATGGATCTACAAGAATTCTTTGGGCATAAAAGGTCTGAATGGAGTAGGGGAAATTCCACTGATGTGCCTGAGTCATCTTCCCGGCGGGCGAAGAGAACTAGATTATTTTATAATACCCCATAGCTTAGATCTATAGAAATTTTGTTGTCTACCTTCGTGGCATGTTTGCATAGATTGATATTTTGTCGATGTATATCATTGTATATGCCTACATGGATTTGTTAAGACATTGATTTTAATCAAATTTTATATGTTGTCGAGGATTTTTGAATCAATATAATGTATAAGAAAGAAATTTCTTTTAAAACTTGTATAGTGGATGAACCATGCTTTATACATGTATCTAAGTCTATATTAATATGGTATCATATGTATGCTATGTTAATATGTATTATTAGTGTTAATTTTTTTATGTTTTAAACATGGGAATTGAAATATATGTGTAATTAATTTACAAATTTGACATTGTACTATAATCATTCAATGCCATCAATTATAATAATATAATGTCAATGTCAATTCCATCCACTTTATATATATATATATATATATAAAGAAAACAACAAGCTTATAGTCTCAACAACCTATAAATTATTAGAAGCCAAAAAAAACTTATTATGAATTAGAAGCCATCTAAAGCAAGTTTTATTTGACTTAATACAAGAAGACCACAAAACATTAAATCTATGAGTCCATCTACTAATGGGCTCACAAAAATTCCACTTATTGTTAAGGCTTAGGGAAAGGTTTGGGGAGAAGGTAATATTTTCATAGAGTTGTTTGGAAGTAGCCTCGTGGAGAGGGGGCCCTTTGAGCCACCTCATTTTATCCTAAAATTCATTCTCATCCTCCATAATTAGTCCAATAGAGGGAGTTGTAAAAGAATTTATGAGCATTTAATACATTCCGAACTGAGATTGAGGAAGCTTATAGAAATATTTAAGGAATATCCATTCCATCACTTCCCAAATCTATACAATTCATGAAATATTTTAATTCCTTTCTCTAACCAAAGGAGGGAAAAACAACCTCTTGTCAAGGAAAGGATCTTGTCATTATATTTATGATTCGACTAAACCGATATGTAGGCTTGGCACCTAATGTCAAATGAAGAGAAGATAGGATGTCCAACCACTAAGTGCTTCACTTTTTCTCATGCCTTCCAAATTAACTAAAGAATAAAATACTCATGAAGAGCAACAAGAAATCCCCCAACTAGTAAGTCAACTAAACTTTCCAAAGTTCAATTTGAGTCAAATCACTCATGTTTTATTTATTTTTCTGCACTCAAAAAAAGAAAAAAACTCTATGGGTACTTTGTGGGTAGGTACCCACAAGCCCTAGGTATGAGAGAATGTAAGAGAGAGAGAGAGAGAGAGAGAAATAAAGAGAGAGAGTGATCTAAAATTCAAATTTAACTAGCAATTGTGCACACACTTAACTTTGCATTGATTTTTGATATAAAAATTGACTATTATATCCTTTTGTATTTTTAATAAAAGAATTAAAAATAAATTTACTATGTAAAAATAGAAAATAAAGATATTAATCACTAGCAATTTAACACAAGAATTGATAACAAAGTTTGACACTTGTGGCCTACGTCACCAGGTCCGGTAAAATGGGACCAATCTATTAAAATTTTAAAAATAAATATTTAAAAATATTTCTACAAAAATATGATCTTATCATCAAGTTCCTCTTCCAAAAATAATAGGAGTCACTTTTTATTTCATCTCAAAATTCCATCTCTAGCTCAAGTTATGAGCAAAACAATAACAAAGTCACTTTCTCGTGTCTATACTAGTAAAACATAGCTCCTTCTATAACATTTCATAGCTCTAGGTGCAATGGTTGGGCACATATTTTCTTACCCAAGTGGCCTAGGTTCAAATCCCACTCCATGTGGGGTGCATTTTACATAGGGATAATATCCCACATTTGTTGGGCGTGAAAATAGGAAGGCATTTATATAGGTGGGTGGTGTATGTAGTTATTGGGTTAAGAGCTATCTTATCCCCAAGGATGGGGCACTCAATGTGGGTGATTGGAGAGATAATAGGTGTGACATGGTAGGTATTTGTGCTTAGATATTTTAATATATGTCAGTTTGGAAAATGTGCGTTGAAAAATAAGGATAATAGTTGGAAATTAATTGGAAAATGTCTGTTGGAAATTAAATAATGTGGCCAATGTGGAGTATTAAATGGGTGTGGATAAATTTCTAATATTATTATTTATTTATTTTACATATTTTCACGTGTCACTTTTCCATTGGTCCACTTGATGAGCGTGCACATGTTCAACCTGTGCATAATCCCCAAAAATTTCTAGTTACCCAAAAATTTCAACGAGCCATAACTTTTGCATACGAACTCCATTTCTTGCAAACAATATATAAAGAGAAATGTCTAATTTTTATCCATGCCATGGAACTAACTACAATTTATTATGAGAAGATCTTAGATTGGTGTTTCTCATTGATGATCCTCTGGATCATTCGTCCCCACTGAGAAACTTTTGGACCCTAAAAGTCAACTTAATTGGTGAATACGTGAGGTATTCTCCTTCACCTTTCCGCTTCCATCCATTTAGCCTTTTTCGGATGAATGCCTTTGAACCCAACACGAAGATACTCAATATCACCCCTTCACAAATTTCTAACCTTCCTGTCCAAAATGATGTCTTCCTGCAACTCATCAAGATAATCAGGAGCAAAATCACCAATGGAAGGCATTATGTTAGCATCATCATGATCAACAATCATAGGCGGTTTATACAATCTTAAATTCTCAACATTTAAAACTGAGTAGATTTGCATATATGGAGGTAAATCCAACTAGAAAGCATTATTACTAATTTTTTCCAATATTTGGAATGGACCATACCATATAGGTTTCAATTTTGTACCTTCACCTATCAACCTTTCCTTGCTGATGTGAAGCCAAACTGAATCACCAACTTTGAACTTGTGATAAATTCTATGTATATCATGCTTGAATTTTCTCCAATTGTTCATGGACATACTAATGAACCTATTGAATTGTCTGAACAAATCTTTTATCCCTGTCAGAATCACTTGAACCATTAATAACAATGTCATGTCCATAATATACATCTAAAGGAGAATTTGGCAGATATCCATAACAAGTCTCAAATGGAGACTTCAAAGTAGAAGAATGTAAGGCGTGATTATAAGCATGTTGCACATAATATATATGTTCATCCCATAAATTAGGATGTTTACCAAAATAACCCCTCAGTAAATGTACCACTGTGTGGTTTATAACCTCTGTTTGACCATCGATCTGTGGATGAAAACCAATGCTCTTTTTCAGTTTTATGTCCATTAACCCCCACAATGTTGACCAAAATTCCCCAAGAAATCTAGAATCCTAATCAGATATAATTGAAGTAGGTAATCCAAAATGAACCCGAACAAACTGAAATAATTAATGTGTAGTTCCCTCACTACTTATTTGTTTAGTACATAGAACCAACACACACATTTTGCTAGATATTTCCACTACCACATATAAGTAATCATGTTTCTTTTATGTCATGGGCAAGCCTCCTACAAAATCCATGGAAAATTTTCCTAAGGACTTATCAGAACAAGAAGAGGAGTGTAAAGTCCTAATTTCCTGTTACTTGGTTTGCTTGTGGCATAAAGAACACATCCCTTAATATACCTATTTACATGTTTGTATTCTAGTCCAATAACAATATTTTTGTAAATTTACAACTGTCTTACTAACACCAAAATTCCTCGAAATAAGAGAAGTATGTGCTTCCCTAATCATATGCACACGTTCATTTTGTGGAATACAAAGTTTACTAGAATGATATAACAATCCTTCATGTAAATGATAATCTTTTTCTCCTACTTGTTTCCCACTTAATAGATCCTCATACACTTATCTACAATCAACATCATTAACATATTATTCCTTGTAACTAACATGAGCTAAATAAATATGTTGTAAAAGAATAGATGTTACTACCACTGGTGGTCTAGCTAACATTTCGACAACCTTGTTTTGAAAACCTTTTTTATACCTGATTACAAGATGAAATTGTTGCAAAACTACCATCCACCTGAAATGTCTAGACTGCTGCAATTTGGTTTGTGGTTGTAAGTACTGAAGCGGTTGATGGTCAGAATGTATAATTGTTTTTTCTCCCATTAAATAATGCTTCCACTTTTTAACAATTTGAACCAAAGCATACAACTCTTTATCATAAGTTGGATAGTTTCTTACCGCACTTGTAAAGGTTTATGAATGGTAACACACCGATCATTTGTTCTGCATCAAAACTTCCCCCATTGCATAGTCACTATCATTTGTCTCAATTTAAAATGAATGTTGTAAATATGGAAGTGCCAATATTGGAATGGTACTTGTCTTCTCTTTCAATGTATCAAAGGATTTCTATTGCTTTCCTCCCCACTGAAAGACCTGTTTGATACTTGTCAAAGCATGTAAAGGAGATGTAATATATGACAAGTTAGAAATAAATTTTCTCCAGTACTGAACTACACCTAAAAAATCCTAACTTCTGCCACATTAGTGGGTCTAGGCCATTTCACAATAACCTCTATTTTTACATGATCAATTGTTAATTCACCATTTCCTACAATATAACCCAAGTAAATTAAATATGTTTTTCCAAATTCACATTTTGACATCTTCAAATACAATTTCTCTCTCCTTAATGCATCTAAGACTTTTTGGATGTGTTTAACATGTTCATCCCATGACTTACTAAAAACAAGAATATCATCTTAGTAGATAATAATGAAATTATCAATGAATGGTCTAAAGATGTCATTCATAACTCTCATGCATGTTTCTGGTGCATTTCACAATCCAAAAGGCATCATTAATCATTCAAACAATCCCTATTTCATTTTAAAAGTAGTTTTCCAAACCACCTTCTACAATTCTTACTTTGTGATAACCACTTCTTAAGTCTAACTTAGTGAAATAAATGGCATTCTTTAATTGATCTAGTAAATCATCTATTCTAGGAAGAGGTTAATGATTATTTATAGTAATATTGTTTAAAGCACAGAAATCAACACACATTCACCAATTGTCATCCTTCTTGATGAACCAATATAATTGATGAACCACATGGGGATGTACTTGGACGAATTATACCTTGAGCTCAAAATTTTCATTACCTGTCTCTTGATTTCCTCATTCTCTACTACTGACAACCTATACATTCTGATATTAGGAAGAGGTGCATCTTGAAGCAACTATATCTCATGTTGAACCCCTCATTTGGGAGGGTAGACCTTGTGGATCCTGAAAAACATCATCAAAATCAGAAATAATTTTTACCAATTCATTCTTATGTTTCAGATCACAATCCTCAAAAGCCATCTCATGTTCTTTCTCTTTGGCTTTGACCACCATGAGCACAAAATTTTCCCTTGAGTTTACAAGCCTTTTCATTTGACCTGCAGTCACCAAGGATAGATTATTCTTTTCATGGTGAGCTCTAACAATAAACTCAATTCCATCATTTACAAGAAAATATTTATTTTCTTCCCTATAGAATATTGCTTTACGATCATACAAATAAGGACTTCCCAAAACCACCCCACAGATATCCAAAGGAACTACATCCAATTCAACCTCATATATAAACTTTTCTATAATGGAAAATCTGAAAGTACAAAGTTTTAATTACCTGCAGTTTTGCATTGTCACAAACCCAGCCCAAAGGATAAGGCTTAGAATGTGGTTTAGTTTTGAGTCCTAATTTCTTTACAACCTCCTCTAAAATTATATTAGCTTGATATCCACTATAAAAAAGAGTATCAATTTTTGTATGTTTTGAAATTACTCTAATGTGGAAAAGCTCATTCCTTTTCTTATCATCATGTATAGTTTGTTTACTAGAAGAAGATGAAACATTTGTAGTGCTACTGCTAGGAAATTGAAAGATTTGATTTACCTTAAAAACTCATAGTTTTGATCTTGGTTTCATCCATAGGGATCCAAGAAAAACACACCACTTCATCAGTTCCATCAGCACCAAGAAGGAGAAACAAGAAAAGTGAGAAAAAATAGGTAAACAGTGTTTTGGATAGAACCACCATTTATGTAGAGTGGCAGTTTCAAAACCACTGCCCTACATGGCAGAGGTCTTGAAACCTCCACCCAGCTAGGGCGGGTCCTGAGACCACCAGTTTGCATAGGGCAGCAGTCCTTTTCAAACATAAAAGAAGAATGGAATGCGAGTGGTAGCATTTTGAAGCACCCGGGTGTCTCTTCCCTTCCATACATCCTCTGAGTGTAATGGAGGACATGGGAAGGCCTAGGAGCCAGAATATGAAAGGAATAGGCATTTAAATCCAGAGAGATAGAGAAGTAGAGTTTAATGAGAGCAGAATCTTCAATGCTGGAATGGAATTGTAGGAGTAATGTAGAAACAGAGCAAGTTAATTGGCCAGAGAAGGTTTACATTGTTGTTTCTTTTCATACTTATTGTAATCTATAATTTTCTATATGCTAGACCAATAAAAGTGGGAAGCAAAGAGTAGTTTCCCTTCCCAACCTCCATTGGAGGTTTCCAGGATAAAATTGTTGGTGTTGACAGTTTTGAATCATTTCCTTCTCTGCAATTTCCTTTCTATAGCACTAGATAATCAGCTCAAAGCTCTAATTTTTCAAGCAATCTACATTTTCCAAAATTGAAAGTAGAACAACATAATTGTGTGATGCTAGATTTCCAAAGTAGAAGTTCTACGGATCATGGTTTTAACACATGACATTGACCCAAAGTTGTCATGAACTGGGCAGTGTTTGTTTTATTTTCCTTTCCTGATCTTAACCATCCATTTAGGTTTCATTTCAGGATGTAATTTCCAATATTTAGACTCATCATGGTTCTTTTTACAATGATTACAAAACGGTTTTTCATCTTCTTTCCTAATAGTAGAGTTTGTATCTTATGATTACCCTTTCCTTTTCCTTGTTCTTTCAAACCTTTTCCTTCATATTGCTTGTTCTTTTGTTTAAAAGAAGAGGACAGAGGACTCCTTTGTCATTTTCCCTCATGCTTCCAAATGGGTTGCTTGAACACACACTGCATCAAGATTAGTAGGACCTAAAACAAGTAATCATATGCCTTAGGTAACTATGCAATCCACCAATATATTTAAGCAGTGTTTCTTGTGTGTTTAGGGAAATTCCCATAATTATATGTCCCTTTTCCTAAACATTCCTGTGTGTAGTCTTGAACACTTTGTCCCTTAGTCTTGTCTTAATGTTTTCCAATCCATCATAGCTTATTTCTTGTAACCAAGAGGATAAAATTGTTACCTAAGATTTGAAACAAATTCAAACCAAGAAGTGATTGCATATACCTTTGGTTTCCTCTACTTCTTGAAGCTTACTCTCCCACCAAATGAGTGTTGTGCCACCCATATGAAGAGTTGACAAATGAATCTTTGACTTCATCATCCAATAATTATCTGAACCCTACTAATATACCTCTATCTGTCTTGATCCAATTATCCAACTTTTCTGCATTTAGCTCTCTGGTATACATTGGTAATTAAAACTTAATATCTAACTGTTAATGAAGGAAAATCATATTTTAGAGGTTCATTTTTTAGGAATTATTAGAACTAAAGCTTTCTTCTTTTTTGCCTCCTCTAGTTCCCTTTTCCCTTTGTCTATCTTGGTACATTTCCTCCAACATTTCCTTCATCTATAGGAATTATTGACGAAAGTTTTCCTCCTCTCGATTCGTCATTGTAGGACTTCGAGACCGTCTGGTACCAATTTTGGGATCCCCTTCTATTAGTTCTCCTTCACCCTTATTATATCGAGACCTTGTTAACATCCAACACACAACTTGTAATTCAAAACTGTTAATTTGAACCAAAAATCAGTCAAAACCAACTTTGATACCAATGATCTGAAAATTAAATTTAACTAGAAATTGTGCACACACTTAACTTTGCTTTGTATTGAATTTCGATATAAAAATTGACTATTATATCATTTTGTATTTTTAATAAAAGAATTAAAACTGAATGTACCATGTAAAAATAGAAAATAAAGAGATGAATCACCAGTAATTTGATACAAGAATTGATAACGGAGTTCTACACTTTTGGTCTACGTCTCTAGGTCTGGTTGAATGGGACCGATCTATTAAAATATTGAAAATAAATCTTTAAAAATATTTATACAATAATCTGATCTTATCATCACATTCCTCTATCAAAAATAATAGGAGTCACTTTTTACTTCATCTGAAAATTTCATCTCTAGCTCAAGTTATGAGAAAAACAATAACAAAGTCACTTTCCTATGTCTATATTAGTAAAACGTAGCTCCTTTTATAACATTTCATAGATCTGAGTGCAATGGTTGGGTGCCTTTCTTTTTACCCAAGTGGCCCACATTCAAATCCCAATCCATGTGGGGTGCATTTTACATAGGGATAAGATTCCACATTTGTTGGGCATGAAAATAAGAAGGCATTTATATAGGTGGGTGGTGTATGTAGTTATTGGCTTAAGAGCTATCTTATCCCCAAGGATGGGGTGCTCAATGTGGGTGATTGGAGAGATAAGAGGCATGACATGGAGGTATTTGTGCTTGGATGTTTTAATATATGCCAGTTTGGAAAATGTGCATTGAAACATAAGGATAATAGTTGGAAATTAAATAATGTGGCCACTGTGGAGTATTAAATGGGTGTGGATAAATTTTTAATATTATTATTTATTTATTTTCCATATTTCCATGTGTCACTTTTCCATTGGTCCACTTGACGAGCATGCACATGTTCAACATGTGCATAATCCCCAAAATTTTCCAGTTACTTGAAAATTTCAGCGAGCCATACCTTTTACATATGAACTTCATTTCCTACAAACGAGATATCGACGGAAACGTCTAATTTTTCTCCATGCCATGGAACTAACTACAACTGATTCCAAGAAGATATTACATTGGTGTTTCTCTGTGAGGATCATCCAGATAAGAGAGAGTGTATGAGAGAGAGAGAGAGAGAAATAGTGCACGAGAGAGAGAGTGAGAGTGTGTGTGAGAGAATGACAGAAAGAAAGAGAGAGTGTGATAACTAAAAAGGTTAGTCCACTAGTTGGTTCTTACATTCATATTATCTAAAATTTCCTTTTAATAATCCTTAAGGATGTAGGAAGGAACCAATGTTGTTCCTTAATAGTTTCTAGGACAAAATGCTCTTTGAAATTTTAATCTTTGCAATTTACAGTTTCAAATTTTTCTATTAGTATTGAAGATCACCTGATATTTGATCTCATAAAAACATGTATGGAGGCTTATATATATGTCCAAGTTTAATTGAATAACTTATTTCCTTGGCCAATTGCGACGATCCCAAATAATTACCTCAAATGTTCTTGATATCCTTCGAACATCCTTTGACGTAGACCAACACACCAAATAATATTAAGTATTGTTTCTAGAGATTAGTATGCATCACCATGAAATATATAATATAATCCTCTATATATCTATTAGTTAACACTTGTAAGGTTCAAATTGAACTATTCAATGTAGTTATAAACAATAGGACCACGATAAAAGAAAATGGAGATGGAGAAAACCGAGACATGATTTCATAGAGGGTACCAACACGGAGGTGTAAGATCATATGATACCTCTCAAGGTTCCACAGAGATCGATAGATCACTTGTCAAAGTTATATACTATTTAGGTCTTAATGATCTTAAGGGACTAAACCCATACACAAAAATTAAGCCTCCAATTGTGTTTACCAGGCCACCCAGACGTGTTGGTGTAGTCAGTTTTGTGCCAAGATATTCCGTTTGTAAAATATTGTGTCGGAAATCTCTACACTGACTCAAACTACAATATTTTGTAGAGGTACCCAACATAGAGGTGTAGGATCAGACGAGACCTCTTAAGGTGTCATGAAGACCGATAAATCATGTGGAAAACTTTTAGCCTTTTTTGGTCTTAGGCATCTTAAGGGACTACGCCTAGACAGAGTATCCCAGAAGCAACGACACTATTTGACACTAAAACAAAGCTTCTAAAAGCATGTACCAGGTCACCCTGATGTGTAGGCACATTTGGTTTAGTGCCATGAGCTTCCATTTGCAAAATAATGCATTGGACAACCTTACATTGACTCAAAATATAGTATTTCACATGGTTGCAAACAATATCACAATGAGAGAAACAAATCGAGATAGAGTAAACCGTGAAAGGATTTAATAGAGGGTCTTGACATGAAGGTGTAGGATTAGATGAGAAATTTCCACGTGCCATGGAGACTAATATATCACCCATTGAATTTATATCCCTTTTTGGTCTTAGGGATCTTAAAGGACTACACCCATAAGAAACGACATTGTCCAACACCAAAAATAAGCCTCTATAAGCATTTACCTAGCCACCTGAATGTCTTGGTGTAGTCATTTTGGTGCCATGAGATTTCGTTTGTAAAATATTGTGTTGGACAACCTTACACTGACTCAAACTACAATATTTTTCATTGTTGCAAACAATAGGACAACAAAAGAACCGAATTGAGATGGAGAAAACTGAGGTAGGATTTTGTAAAGGGTTCTCATGTGGATGTGTAAGATCAAATGAGACCTCTCAAGGTGCCATGGAGACTGAGAAATAACCTAGCTAACTTTTAGCCTTTTTTGGTCTCAGGGCTCTTAAGGGACTACGCCCAAACGAAGTATCCTAAAAGAAACTACAATTTCTGACACTAAAATGAAGACTCCAAAAGTGTTTAACTAGCCACACTAACGTGTTGGTACATTCAGTTCAGTGCAACGATCTTCCTTTTGCAAAATAATGCATTAGACAACATTACACTGACTCAAATTGTAATATTTTGCACGGTTGCAAATAATAGGACAACAAGAGAACCGAATAGAGATGGAGAAAAATGAGACATAATGTTGGTATAGGATCACGGTGCAGAGGTGTAGGATAAAAAGAGACCTGTCAAGGTTCCATGGAGACCGAGATATCACCCATCGTAGTTATAGACATTTTTGGTCTCAAGGCTCTTAAGGGACTACACCTGGACGAAGTATCCTAGAAGAAATGACACCGTCCAACACCAAAATGAAGCCTCCAAAATTCTTTACCTTACCACATGAATGTGTTGGTGTAGTTGGATTGGTGCCATGAGCTTCCATTTGCAAAATAATGGATTGGATAGTCTCTCACTCTCTTTGTTTCTCTCTCTCTCTCATGTTCTCATTCTCACTCTTTCTCTCTTGCACATTTTCATTCTCACACACTCTCTTGCTCTCTTTGTCATTGTTTATTTCTCTCACATAGTCTCTCTCATTCTCACTCTCTCTCTCTCTCTCTCACACACACACACTCTCATTGTCTGTCTCTTTCTATTTCTTTCTATCTCACTCTCTCCTTATCATTCTCTCACTTTTTATTTATATCTTTCTCTCACTCCCTCTCCCTCTCATGTTTTTTTCTCTCTCTCTCTCTCTCAAAATATCAATCACTCTCACAAATTATTTATTTATTTTTAATAAAAAAACTTCATTTTTATTGATGACTCAAATAGAAGGGCATGGAAACCACAAGGAAATGTTGAGATTGTTTAAAATCCCTCTAGTCTACAATAGTGATTACAAAGTGAAAACTTCTCTTGATCTTGTGCACTATAAGGATCGGAAAGACTCATATATTTTCAGTAGGTCTCATGAGTGATTTATTTTTTGGAATATCAATATTAGGACCATATTTCCTATTCTCATGCATATAACCATCATTGAGTCTTCTTGTACAACTACCTTGTTTATGAGAGGTGAGACAAGTAACTAAATGAATATGACATCTACCTTGTGCCTTGCAATGAATATTACACATCTCCACCAAAATTGTTTCTCCCCACATATACTTTCACTCTTGAATGTCAATTTATTCACACTAAAGCAAATTTCACATTTCTCATATTTCCATGTATGGTATTATACAAGCCAAGATGACCCATTGGAAGTGTCTAGTTTGTCTCACTAACTCGGTAAGGATTACGCATACTTCAGAAACTTCACATTCCTCATGAAAGATATGGTTGTTGCTACAAATATCTTTAACATTAGATTCAAAACTATAAAAATGATCTTTGCATTTTATTAAAGAGAAAATATTCAAAGGATATCAAGAACGTTTGAGGTAATTATTTGGGATCATCGCAATAATCAATCTCAAAGGAAATAGAAGAAACATAGAGAAGATACCAACGTGGAGGTGTAGGATCAAAACCAAATTGCCTGTAGTATCCTTTCCTCTAAAGAAAGATAAATATCTTATGATACTGGAATGGATAGAAAATTTGAAAGAACTTCCTGAAGTGGTCAAAATAATCATATCAACAGGGAAATGGCTAAGAACACACAGGGGTTATTAATTTCCTAGTAAATCTTTCTTCTTTAGTTATGAATGGGAATAATCTAGCCTACGGATTAGTGACATTCCATTCATTTATAATTCCATCTATGATAAACCCATGGATGCTTTTAAAAGTTCCTTCAAAAAAGCGTAAAAAATGGTCAAATTTTCTTGGTATCCTAATCTATTAGACCCAAAAATATAACTAGAATTATTATTCTAAATTTATAACAATCTTGGAGCTCCAAATATAAATCAAAATATATAGAAAAAAATAAAATCTATATTGGGTAACTGTACGTACCCAAAATTGTAAGGTACTGTACTGCGGAACGGTGTAATAAATACCCCAATGATGATACAGGTCTCTTCGCAAGGTGTTCGGGATCCAAAGAAGCTTTACGGATATGCGTTAACATCCCACATGCCCCGCTTAGCCCCTGCATGCTTTGTTTTCCCTTTTTTCCTCTTTTCTTGGCTTTTTGGTCTTCAGTGACGAAACCGCCGCCCTGAGCAGGGCGACGGTCCTTTACGCATTTTCCAGAACGTTATTTTGACGGAACGCACGCAAATTTCAATGCTTCACCAGCTTTTCTTGCCAACTTGAGCATGCATTAATGTTTTTGGTCCCTTGGAATAGTGTTTTTCCTTTGTTTATTGTTTAGGAGTTCAGTTTGGTTTTGATCTTTGGGTGTTTGAATTCCTATAAATGCATGGTTTGTGCACATGCAAATGGCCCCTCATTTCTTGTTTAAAAACTCATCACTTTCAGTAGTTCAGTCTTCTAGTTTGCTTAAGTTTGATAGTTTAAATCTTTTACATGCTTAGTTGCATTTACTCAGCTGTTGGTAAGCCACAGATCCAACTTGTACAAACAGTATTATTGCTTTTGGAGTAGAATAGTTTAGGCAGCCATTAAAGTTGTAGGTTTTGCTCTTCATACAAACAAGTTTCAGGTTCTGGATGCATTTTGTTGCATGATTCGCAGTAGACCCCGCTAGGAATTGCATAGGCCAAGCTCTGTACTCTTGCGCTATCCCTCTCCTATCCGCATTCTATTATGTCTGCATTTTGAAGGCTGTCCATTGATCCAAATATCTATTCCTGTTGATGCAAGCATTACACGCTTTTCTAGATTCACGTGAGCACAAAGAATGAGGAGATCATACTGAGGGGACAAGAACACACACACCGTTGGATTCGCCACTGTTCTGTGAAATCCAGGTTCCATCTTTCAAAGTTTTAGTTAGAACTTATCAAATAAAGTAGTTAATTGCTTTATTACAGTTATTTCCATTCTCGATATTGCCAGGGAAGTTGTGGGGATTGATAGTTTCTGAGAAACTATGATTCATTCCTCACTTCTAAGGTAGGATCGAGAATCTTGCAAATAGATTAGTTATTTCGTTGTTTAGAATAGATATACAAAATTGCACAGACAAATAGCTACACTCGGCTATTTTGTTTGTTTTACGTTATTAGTTTAGTTGTCAATTCTAAATATTTTTAGATAGCTGCTTTCTTATAAATTGCCAGAAAATACAAAAAAAAAAAGAAATTATATATGCTAGAAGTGTACTTAGATTTTACTTTATTATAGCTTGTTTCATTACTGCTTTTACATGACAATTACGGGACCTAGGGAGCCCAGGGAATACATTTTCGAGCCAATTGTGCCCCAGCCCAATATCGTAGTGGCAGTAACTGACATTGACCAAAACCTTAGGATACAAGTCTTCCAAACAACAACAGACTTCAAACAAATCAGGTCACAGTTGAGAGGGTTAAACGTAGAAGACGACCAAGCACACACATTTTGGTCAAATCAACCAAACTACAGGTTATCCTAGAAAACATCCGCATGAATATAGAAGGATTTGAAAGAGAATAAATATTCAGGTGCGATCCTTTAGTTCCACAACCAGACGCTGGAGAAACCCTCGTAGATATAGATACCAGCTTAAGAATTCAAGTTGCTAGAACACCTGTGAGGTATTCTGAGAAAATCACACAATTACTGATTCTAAACGTAGAGGTTGAGAAAGCTTACGACTACTGGATACTAGGGATTAGAACTTGATCTCACGTATGAGCATAACAGGACCACAACAACCAAGAGTCTACGGTTGTGATCCATAAATCCCACAGCCTAACGAATCCACAAGTCAGTTAGATATAGACACTAACCTACGCACATTATTATTTCAGTCTAGTCCGATTCCACCTATCATCATTCAACAGTTGTCCCTGCTAGACACAACAGCTAACAAAGCTAGAGAATTTTGGACTAGGCTAGAGAATCATCCATAGAGTTGACTATATTCACCATATGACCCTATCAGGAGAAATACACGAAACCATCCCAGGTCATTTTCCACGCATCCCACAACCCATAGATCGAATCACGCCAGAGCTCGATATTGATTGGAGCCTTCGAGCAGTCATCCTCGCTGATCGATCTATCACACCAGTCCAAGTTAGAAGGGCCTTCTTTGCCTTAGATTCACAAATACCATTAGTGCGTGTCGAAGACATTAGACTCCCTAACTAGTCTGTCTGCATATTCTACCCCCACCGGCTGTCTCGGCACGACCTCGGGAGGTTGGGTACGTGGAAGAGTCACTTGTTGATTCTCACGCTCTCCTGTTGCTTTTCCGACATACAAAATTGGTGAACCCGACGTGAAACAAACAAAATTAGTGAAGCTGACGTAAAACTTCCTACCTTCTCGTTCGGAGTCATAAATATCACGTTTCCCTTCACAAATCACCTTCGCTCCTTCCCATTATTCTGCGGGTATTCATATACCCCCCGAATATGTCAAGATTCGATGCATATGGCAGACCCCTCCTGGGTCTTGAGGCATACTATGCCCAACAGAATAGGGAATCATCACCCTCACTCTTAATGTGGGGCGACAACTATTCAACTAATCAGTTGTCAACGCAAACGCCAAGGACTAGATATAGTTCGTCCTTCCAAGAAGAGGGGTTGGAGCAACAACTCACTCAAACACAAACAGAGCCTTCAGGCTCAAACAATATGACATTGACTAGAGAATCTGCTTCATCTCCTCAGGTGCTACTTGGACCACATATTAGCAGACAATCAGATCCATACTTAGTTCTAGATGACGAGTACTCAATACGTTATCCTAGGAATAGACAATGCTCTCAAGGCATGTACCCACCTATAGGAATTTTGCAAATACAGCCTGAGTTCTCTCCTCAAGAAAATACCTCTATGCCATCACGTATAGAAAATACTCTCAGAGAAACTTGGAAAGATAGCAATCAGTTCATGACAGGCTATCACATGCCTATACAACACCAGGACATACAACAAACGCCACCAAGGCACGATATCGTGACTTCACCAAACGAAGTCATTTCAACTCTAATAGAAAAGGTTAGAGGATTAGAACTTGCCCAAGCGAATCAAAATTCAAAATTCATACAAACAGGGAGTTCCAATCCTCCGCACCATCCTAGCCAAGTAGATCTCCTCACAGGAATAGGCACGTTAGGTATGACTCCTTAGTATTCACAACAAGTACCAACTAGACCCACTATCGCTAGCACAGTTCCTCCTGGTCCGGTACAGAACAATCCATTCCTGGATAGTACCCCTTCGTACTTAAACATGTATTCCAAATCACCACAAGGGGATATGTACTCATCCCCCGGCATGTTTACTCAAATGCAGGGATTGCCTTATGCCCCTGCCAACGCGTACATTACGCCATATCAACAACCCGTTCCGCCACCACCTCCTCAACAGGCACCATCAATGGTTGAGACGTATGCAATAGGGAATTATTCAGAATATTTAAAGGAGCCCTTAGATTTTGCCATAAGAAGCGTTATGCTTCCAAGGCCTCTTCCCGATTTTCCCAAATACAAAGGAGAAGGAGATCCGAATGCGAATATCAAATCTTACGCTACAGCCATTTGAGAATTACTCCCATGGGATGGGGTCATTGCTAAAATATTCCCCAAAATGCTGGAAGGCATTGCCCTCGATTGGTATTACAGAATACCCGAGGCTTCCATACATTCATTCAAATAACTCGTGTCTGAGTTCATCAAAGCCTTCGCCATGAACAAACTATTAAGGACAAGAATAAGGGAGTTCTTGCACATCAAGCAAGAACATAACGAGTCTATCGCCCATTTCATCCAAAGGTGGCGCACAGTCCTTTATTCCTCGGCAAGCGCTCCAAACATGGATCAGATGGAGCTATGCGGTTTATTCCTTCATTCTCTTAGCAAAGAAGTGAAGGAAGAAGTCCAGAAGTTCCCACTAAGGACTTATGACGAAGTACTTGAGAGCGCTCTATGAATAGACCAGGAAACAATAGGTAGTGGCCGTAAGACGTATGGAGCAAATCGGAGGTTAATCACTTCCACTCAAAATACTACAACTACCACAAATGTCAATCAAGGACCCAAAATCCTTAACAAAAATCGTGGGGGTAACAATAGATGGGGTAATTGACCAGCCCAAGAGGGTAAATGTCGTTAATACTCCGTCACAAATAAACAACCAAAGAAACAACAATTTTACCCCGACGGTCAATACTGTGGATTTTAATAATCCACAACAACAACGGCGAAATCCCATGCAAGGGCCAAGCCAAAACTCATTTGGTTACCAAAACCAAAGTCAAAACCAAAAACAACAATTCCAAAACTTTGGTCCTAATAGGCAACAGTTTGATCGGAATTTTAGGCCACAATACACACCAAACCAACAAAACGGGAATTATAATCCCAATTCTTATTGTGGTTTCCATAAAATTCGGGGGTCATGACACAAGAATGTGTCGTGACTACAACAAATTCATGCAACGCTTGCCAAATGAACCAAAAAGCAATTTTTTATGGATATGTTCTTAGCAGATCCTACGTCACCAACGGCAAGTACCTTCGCAGGGGCAGTTTCCTCTCAGAATGCCCCTCTCAAGATCTTTAATGATCCACTCCTAAATCATGATAACGATGGGTTGAAACCAACTGGAACAAACAAAGGCACAATAACAAGAAACAATGATCACGAGGCCTCAACTTCGCTAAATCCGTTAGTCGCGCCACAACTAGGAAGTCAGCCACGACCTAAGGTAGTTGGATTAGTGGAGTTAGACTCCGAATTACCCGTTGAAGCAATTACGAGGACACGAGAGTATTTCTCTCAACCAAGTCCAAGCCATCTGCCGGAAGTAAATAACATCCAACAAACCGTAGCAAAACCTATGGGTGCTTACGATCTAATTAATGATCTAACAAAAACCTTCTCGCATATTTCATTCCTTGATTTACTAAAGAATTCCCCTGCTCACAGGGCTACTCTTTTAGAGGCGTTAGGTTTGGGTCATTTAATTAGTATCACTCCACCACCAGAAGCACAAGTAAATCATATAGACTTTGATGTTTATCCTCCGGGACAGGTGGATAGGGATGTCGAATTCATATTCGAAATAAGTAAAATGCCTACGGATGCCGAGATCGCACGCTAAGGCGATCCAGCCCTACACTTGCAAGTACAGATTTATAATAATTATGTAAAACGGGCAATGGTTGATGATGGAGCTGTGGTTAACATAGTCCCTTTCTCTTTTCTCCAAAAATTGGGATATGGTGAAACAAACTGTTCCACTACTCGAAATACCTTGAGAGGCTACGATAGCCTTAAAGCCACATCAATAGGAACTATAATACTACCGGTCACTTTGGGACCTAAAACAATCCTGTCTGAGTTTTATATTATAGATCGGGAAACTAACTATAATATGATCCTCGGCCGGCCGTGGATACATCGAATGAAGGCAATCCCTTCCACGCTATTTCAAGAAGTAAGATTCTTGCATCTGGGAAAGGTATTTGTAGCCAAAGGTGATCCAATGCTGTTTGACGTACACCTAGCTGATTTAAAGAAGAGACCAGGTGTACACTCAGAATTCGAACTTCCAACAAACCAACTTAATAAACCCACTGACTCAAAGTCAAAAGAAAAGTTGGTACCTACGATGGATCTTGAAACCATCAGCGTAACCAAAACAACCCCAATTCCCGGCGGTAAAGCTAAAGAAACTGTATCATTAGGGACTACTGCAAAAATCGTTGAATTAATAGAAAAAGATTTACCAATGTTCTTACCATTTGATTCGGTAGGTATAGGATATTCCTTAGGGGTTGGCTCTCTTCCAGCAGAAGATCTTTGCATGGTCGAAGTAGAATGTGTAAATACAGTAGATACACCTACATCTATGCTCCCGGCTAAATATTGGACTCTCCATTTCGATGGAGCTAAATGCCGCTATGGAGTGGGGGTAGGTATAATTCTTACCTCGCCCGTGGAAAAGGTCCTCCCATTCTCTTTCAAGTTGAACTTTGAATGCACAAAAAACGGCGCTGAGTACGAAGCTCTCCTCCTTGGCCTTACCTTAGCCAAAAGAATTGGTATTGATAACATCAAAGTTTTAGGAGACTCGCAATTAGTAACAAACCAAGTTTCTGAAATATATGAAACTAAAGCCGAACATTTACAACTCTACAAAGATGCTGTGTTAGATTTAAGCAAAGTGTTTAATTTCATATCCATTGAAGCAATCCCACGAGAGAAAAATCTTCTCGCCGATTCAATAGCAACTTCAGCATCACGCTTCACTCCAAGCAATGAGCTAGAAGATACTCACTTCACAGTATCCATTCGTAACGAACCATTGATAAAAACAATGACAAATCCTCTTTCAAGCGGAAATGAATCTACTGTCCTAGACCATGTTGGAAATGATGCAGCTACTTTGGATTACTTAAATGCCTATGCAGCATTACATCGCTCCTGTCACACACTAGATTTATCTCTGATCCCGCATTCATCTTCCTACTTCAGAAATCCCGTAACGGATCTTTCCTCGCAAAGGGAACCTAGCATATACGCAATAGAAAATGGGGATGATATAGATCTACCTCTAGCACCACCTGAGTTCGAAGAGGGTAACACCTCTTTAATCAAAGAAACAATCGATGTCAACATTGGGATAGAAAATGAACCAAGGATATTGAAACTAGGTTCTTCATTAACCCCAGAAGAAGTAGAAATACATACTCAGGTTCTCAAAGAACATCAGAAGGCATTTGCATTTAATTACAAAGAGATGACAGGAGTCGCACCCCACATTGCGGTGCACAACCTCGTCACTAGATCAAATGCGAAGCCAATTAAGCAAAAATCAAGACCTATGAAGCCCAAGGTAGCCCTTATGGTAAAAGAGGAGGTAATAAAACTCCTTCAGGTAGGATTCATCAAGCCAGTTGACTACTCCCAATGGGTATCAAACATCGTTCCCGTTCTCAAGAAGAATGGAAAGATACGCATCTGCATAGATTTCCGGGACATTAACAAAGCATGTCCTAAGGATGACTTCCCATTGCCATCTATCGATGTCATTGTTGATGCAACAGCTGGGTTTGAGCTCTTGTCTCTCATGGATGGATTCTCAGGATACAATCAAATCAGAATATCTGAGCAAGATCAAGCTAAAACCACCTTTATAACTCCTTGGGGAACCTATTGCTACTTTGTTATGTCATTCGGTCTCAAGAACGCCGGTGCCACCTACCAGCGGGCTATGACTTATATATTTCACGATTTAATTCATAAAATCATGGAATCCTACGTAGATGACTTGTTGACTAAAGCCAAGAAGCATTGTGACCATCCCGAAGTACTCCATGTCATTCTTTCACGTTTAATAGAATACGGAGTTACGCTAAATCCAGAAAAATGCGTCTTTGGTGTAACAGGAGGAAAGCTCCTAGGTTACATCATATCGTCATGAGGGATCGACGTTGATCCAACCAAAATTCAGGCTGTCCTCGAAATGGTCCCACCTTCGAGTGAATCTGGAATCAGATCATTTCTCGGGAAGCTGGGTGCAATCCGGAGATTCATCCCAGACTTAAGCTTCGCTATTCATCCAATCAATAATTTACTCAAGAAAGACTATAGCATTGATTGGACTGAAGACTGCAACGAAGCTTTCAACGCAGTTAAATGCTTCTTACTGTCACCACCTACACTAATGCCACCTAAGCTAGATCGCCCGTTAATTCTATACTCATGGGCTACCGATGTTTCATTAGCTTGCATGCTAGCCCAAGAAGACGATGACAAGAGAGAGCGTACAATTTATTTCATTAGCCGAACATTGCTTGACTACGAAACGTGCTATACACAAGCAGAACGAGAATGCCTTGCCATAGTTTTCGCAACCAAACGCCTAAGACACTACATGCTAAATCAAGAGACAAGGGTCATGGTAAAAACTAACCACTTATGAACCTTCCTCACACAAGAGTCCCTGTCTAAAAAGGTGGGACGCTTTATAACCTTAATGGGAGAGTTCGAATTAACTTTTGTAAACCAAAAGTCAGTTAAAGGGCAAATCATCGCAGATTGGTTAGCTGATAACCCGCTAGATGGAGGTGACTTAGTAGACTTAGAATTTCCAGACGAATGCGTGTACTACGTCAAAACCCGACCTGCTATATCTGAGTGCATTTGGTACGCTGATATCATTAGTTATATCATGGACCATAGGTACCCAGAAGGAGCTACACCTCAACAAAGAAGGCGGTTATGCATTATCGTAGCTAAATACGTCATTATAGAGAAAGTGCTCTATCGAAAAGCATTCGATGGAATGCTCTTAAGGTGTGTTGACACAGAAGAGTCCAAGAAGATTCTCCATGAATCTCACAGCGGTATATGTGGAGGCCACTTCGGCAGCCATGCCACCACTCGAAAAATACATCGAATGGGCTATTTCTGGCTCACTCTAGAACATGACGCAATAGAGTTTGTATGCAGGTGTCATAAATGTCAGGAGTTCTCTCATGTAATCCACATGCCGGCACAAGCTTTGCAACTGATCGCTACTCCGTGGCCCTTTTCTACATGGGGCCTGGACTTGATTAGGGAAGTTCTCTCCCTCGTCCACAGACAGCCACAATTTTATAATCACGGCCACTGAATATTTCACTAAATGGGTAGAGGCCATGCCTCTTACAACTATACCTAGTTCTGTAATCGCTAAGTTCATTTTGAACCAAATCATTTGCAGGTACGGTATCTAGCAAATTATTATCTCAGATAATGGAACTTCTTTCAAAAATGAAGAAGTTCGTGAGCTATGCAACAAATTTAAAATCAGCCATCATACGGCTTCCTTGTACTATCCCCAAGCCAATGGGTAGGCTGAGGCAACGAACAAAACACTGAAAGTCATTCTCCTTAAAACAGTGAAAGAAAACAAGCGGGATTGGCATTTGAAGTTATATCCGGCCTTGTGGGCCCATCAAACCTCAATAAGAACTCCGACAAGAGCAACTCCTTTCTTGCTGGTATTTGGGTCAGAAGCAGTTCTCCCACTCAAAGTTGAAATCCCCAGTCTCCGCATTTTGCTACAAGGGATTCTGGATGAGGACGCTTACAGAGAAGCACGTCTTTCTCAATTAGAAAGCCTGGATGAAGCTAGGTTAGATGCTGAACAACGACATAGAGTCTATGCCGACCGAATGTGCCAGTAGTATAACAAGAAAGTATATGAACGTGACATATACGAAGGTGACCTAGTTCTGAGGTTAGACAGCCGGATCGATAAGAAGATCGGCGAAGGAAGGAAATTCCGGCCCAAATGGTTGGGCCCATACCGAGTCATGAAAGACTACGGGAATGGTGCTTATCTCTTATGCACGCTAGAAGGTGAGGAGTTTGGCGAAACAGTCAATTCCCTCCACCTCAAATGTTTCTACGCATAAGCAGCAAGCGCTGCCTATATAACTATCTACATCGCATTTTCATATAAATTAGGATCATTTTGTCCACTTGTTCTTACACAAATTGTGATCAAGGAATCTATTCTCAAAGAAATTTATTTCAAACTCGTGATGTTTCTGGCATGAAGTTCTTTAATCATACCTCTCCATCTTCGATATCATCAATCAATTCAGAATATTTTATCTAATAAAATCAAACATGACGAAGTCCTAACGGTAACCATACCAAGCTCTGCAAGTTTGTTCTCGCTTTGGTTTCTTCTTAGGATAGGTGTCTTGCCTGTGGTCTGTTCTAGAAGCTTCATGGTGTCACATCTATCCCATATGCACATCTCTTTGGAAATAAGAATATACTGACATCTTACTCAAAAAGACAAGTCAAAAAGTGATTAAACAGAAAATTTTTATTTTACACATTTCCTTTCCCCACCAACCTTTGGTGATGAGCTTGCGTCTCTTACTAGTGACGTAGGGTTGGGAAAGGATGGAAATGCCCTTACTCGCCCATGCCTTGCCCATGGTGATAAACCCATGCTTCTTACAGGTAGCATGGGGCAAAGTGTAGGGGGTCCTCTAGACAAAATAAATGTTAAAAGGTCATAAACAAACAATTCAAACTTTGAGTCAAAAACGAATGAATCAGATATTCAAAATTCCAAAAAGAGTTAAAAATCCTAAAAAACCCATATTTTGTCTACTATGTGGCCATCTACGGGTCTAAGTCTGGATAAACTGCAAGGTAAGTTACATCCAAAACTATGAAGTCATTCGGGTGGAGTAAGCTTGTAGTTTTCAATTTGGTTCCACCAAAGCTTCGTCTATCTTTCATCACTATCGTTTCACCATATTTCATAAACTTGCACCCTTCTTGGCTCTTGGTGATGAGCCCTCACATCTTACTAGTTGCGTGGAGTTAGGAGTGTGGCAAGTTAATCTGTTCATCATACTGGTTGTTCTCATCACTTTGCCAAAACAAATAATGAGTTATCCAAATTGCTAAACAAAAGTTAAGATTCAAGATCACAATATATATCTACAATATCATGTATTAGCATCATGAAATACAAAAAGAAAGTAAACATTTGCATCATCTGTTTTCCATTGCATACACACTAGAAAGCATATAAAACATACATCGTAGTATACACGAAAAAGATGGAACAAAAAGGGAAGACACAAGTGACAAAGTTTTGATCCAAATCGGCGCATATATATAAATAGTCAATATTTGTATACAATGCCATCATACACTAGGCATGGTCAAAACGCTCAAAGAGCCCGTAATACACAAAAGAATCCATAATACAAAAAGTGCATAGGAGCCAAATGGCCTCTCAACCCCTACGCGATCCCGCTGAAGGTGCGCGCCCTCGCCTAGGACTACGACTATGCTAGCACTCTGAATGGACGAAAGACTCAGGGTCTCGAGGGGCGGTCGTGCTCTCACCATGAGAACGGCTCCTCATAAGGTGCTCAGCTGTCCTATAGCCTGCCAACTCTGTACGGAGAGTAGACACCATCTTGGCCACATGCCAAATGGGAGCAAAGACGTCGGTATGCCTGCCGGCTGCTGAGGGCTCCCCGGCATCTACGGATAGCTCTGCACGGGTCTTATCCATAGGGATCATCAGAGAATCAGTACATACCCTACGGATTAAATCCCGCCACTCGTCAACAGTCTCTACAAAACAAAGAAGAAAGATGAATTAGAAACTAGGAAAGAGGCTAAAATATACAAGATACAAATATAAGGAGGGATAGCAGTTAAAACAAGTCAAAAAAAAATCAAACTAACACTGAAAGGGAGAAAGGATAACTTACTCGGGTCACCGGGCCTCCAAGATGGGTCACTAGGGCCAGCACCCACTGCAGATGCCGCCGCTGACTAAGGAGCTGCTCCTGTAGTTGGGGCAACATGACGCCCTGCAACGGACTCATCATCTCCACCATGGCCCCGAGAGAGTGGCTCCTCGGAAACCAGAGTCTCTCTCTCTGCGCTCTGCTGCGCCCTCTCCACCTGCATGGTATCCTGAGTATCATGCCACTCAGGATCACTCTCGTCCATCTACTCCTCCGACCCTCCCTCTGTGGACTCCTCAGAATCGGAGTCAATATCTATAGGGTCATCGCTACTGTGAGCAATACCCGCGGTAATCCGAAGTAAAGGTGCCCGAGGTGCACCAGCTCTCCCTCTGGCCCGAACTATCCCCCTGGCTGCAATAGGAATGCCAGGGGTAACCACTGTCCAACCACGACCTCTAGGCCCCCCTCTAGCCTCCCGAACTGATCTGTAAACTGGTGCTACTGGAGGAAGCATGCCCACATATGGGAGGCCGAACTGCTGAGGAACCCTGCTGAAAGGATGTACCTCCACCCGTCCCACACGGTCAATAAGCTGCCCTATAATGGAGCAGGAAACCAATGTCATGGCCTCCTCTCCCCATACGCCAACCATAAGCTAGTACGGTGTGGCCTCCATGTCTGCTATAGTGAGGGAGGCTACTGGCTGGTGAGGTGCTCTAAGCACCGACATATCTGACCATCTGGCCGCCCTCACAGCCCCAGGATCTGCCACCTCCACGCCTCTGCCATAAGGAATAAAATTCTCATACACCCAACTCATGACTAGAGTTGGGTGGCTCAACGACTGTCCCTGTAAACGGACCACCCTATATAAGTCATGATAGGTGGTCCCCAAAATGTCTGCCCCCCAGGCGTATATCCGGCCATGCCCCTCTATTTGTGCAATGATGGGGGCCCAACAGTATAACAAAGTGTCCCCTCCCTTGTCCCCGATCAGTCTCGAGGCAAGGATCCCCATGATGGCCTGTCAAAATACGGGGATGGGCAAAGAAGGAATGGATCTAACTCTCACTCCCTTCTTTGGCCCCATGGAAATAGCTGCATCTCCCATATATGTCGCCCACTGTGCAATCTGTGCCCGTGAGCCTGCTGTCTCTAATGTAAGTCACCTCCCGATGATCGGGACCCCCAGAATGCGGTAGACATCCTCTAATGTAATGGTCCACTCACCACGGACCCCTGGAAATCGGAAAGTGTTCCGATCTGCATCCCAGTAGGAGAATAAGTCACAGAGTATGTGACTAGACGGAGCAACGTGAGGCACACGCAATATCCGCAATATGTCTGCCCTCTGCAATGTGTCCTCCTCATCTGCTGAGAGGGCATCCAATACCCCGGGAAGCCAGTCACACTCTCTCTCCCGGCTCCATCTAATATACTCCTCCTTCGCCTGCATACACCCAAAAACACACAAAACAGAGTAAGTTAGTATCTAAACGATATCAAGAGAGTTATAAAAACATACACAAATGCTAAAAATACAAGTGTAGGTTTTCAAAAGAGGTCTTTTTGCATTCTGTGTAAAACCGCTGCCCTGGGCAGGGGGGTGGTTTTGTAACCGCCGCCTTGAAGGCGGCGGTCTCGTGACCGCCGCCCTGGACAGGGCGGCGGTCATGTAACCGCCGCCCTGGCCAGAGCGGCGGTCGCGGTCCGAAAACCCGCGTGGGTTTTTAACCCCAAAAAGCCAAAAAACTGGCAAAAAAACGACCATTTTAGCTAAAAATAAAGCCTACCCAGTAGGCGCCCCCCCCTAGATGGACCTTTTAAAACCTAACATTTTCAAAAATGACCCCCCCATTACAACAAATTTAGCATTTTAAAATTGAAGAGGGAAAAACACAAAATTGAAGAAAAACCAACCTGTGATCTCGCGGGGTGGCGTTCCGCACGTGGAGGCATGATCACTATCTCACTGTGGACGTTTTGACTCTACTCGCGTGAGAAACCGTTACCGTGGGCCCCAGAGCTCAAAATCTATCAAATCGACTCGCGCAAATGAATAGTAAAATGGGCCCACTTTTATATATATAGCGCTCTAATTCGTTTAAAATCCCCTTTTCACAGGTTCGGAGCGCCAACGGAGGTAAGTTTCTATCCTCGCACTAATGGTACATCCTCTTCCCCTATTATTTTTAGCGTTTATTTTCCAAGTTATTGTATCTATCTGCACTTGAGTTCCCCTTTCATTTTGCAGGTAGCGGGAATTTCGGATGGCGTCATTTCGACACACAGACGTATAAGGTATAACTTCTAACTTCCCATTTCGGGACGGCCATACTCGGACCCACCGTTTTATGCCTCTTCATGGCTAAAACACTTCTCCGAGGGGGCAATATGTACGTACCCAAAATTGTAAGGTACTATACTGCGGAACGGTGTAATAAATACCCCAATGATGATACAGGTCTCTTCGCAAGGTGTTCGGGATCCAGAGAAGCTTTACGGATATGCGTTAACATCCCACATGCCCCGCTTAGCCCCCGCGTGCTTTGTTTTCCCTTTTTTCCTCTTTTCTTGGCTTTTTG